>OZ010790.1:251191305-252391305 GCA_963932465.1 Maratus speciosus
TTTATTACAAATCTTTTTAATATTTTCTAGAAATTTTATATTGACAAGTTTTTGATATGACCAAATCTCACAGAAAAAAAGCAGGGGGATGAAGAAGAAAAGTAAATAACATCTCTGTTAATCCGCCTCTAAGGCGAAAAACAGTATCATTGGCGTGATGAAAACTTTAACAACTCTCAAAGTAACTGTATTGCACTCAGATTAATTGTATTGTGTGGTTTGCACTATTAAACGCGTTTCTGTCTCAAAGAAAAGGTTCTCATAATTTAAAATATTGTATGTGGTTCATTTAATGTAACAATCACAACACGGTTTATATTTATGATATAAATCTTCTTAATATTATCTGTTACTTTTGTAGTGCATGTTTTTGGTAAGATGAACTCTTCTAATAGATGATACTACTAAAAATATTCTCAAGGGACGAAAAAAATAGGGATTGAAGAAAAAATTATTGCATTAACATGATTCTGATAAAGCAAACTCTTACAGAAAGATGACATTAAAAACTCGTCAAAATCTGCCAGATGAAATTATTAAACTGGGTTTATCTCTAATCTTCATTAAGTTTTCGTTGGTGAAATTAGTAGATAACTTCGAAATCTACCTGCGCCTGTAGGGATTTTATTTCCTTAAAATGAAGTTAAACATAAGCAAAAGTATAAGCAAAAACATATTTAAAAGCTTTACTATATTCGTTTCTTACTGTAATTATGTATTTTTATGTATTTTTTACTGCAATTTTGTACAGTACTTTGTCATCCCGGTGTAACTTTCTCACCTCGTGGGTAGACGGATTTATCATGTTTTATATATATGTATACATGTGTTTTATTCATGTGATTAATTCTCACTTTTTTTACACGTCTTAGGCAGTAAGTGAAAAATGAGGACGTACGATAAAACACCAGGTGCCTTGCATTATCGCAATTAACTGAAGAAAATGTCGCAAACGCAGGGGCAGCTGTCAATAATGGTACGAGTAAAAAACTTTCTGGCGCAACATTCAAAATACTACGTACTGCCCTTGCCAATAAGTGCCTGGGAAAGCACACCAAGTCTGTGAGTCGTCCGACAATACTTACTCATGAAGAAGAGCAGTCGATTCCCAAGACTTTGGGAGTCATGGCTGACTGGGGTTTTCCCTTAACCAAGTACGATGTCAAGATGGTAATTAAAAATACCTTGACAGGAAGGATGTTAATATCCCTATGTTAACTAATAACACTCCAGCTGATGATATGATCAAGTGTAAGTCTCGGTATAATTATTGGTTTACATAAAAAAAGAAATGGTAAATCATATTTTTTGCAATAAATCCTAAAATAGAAATTCTCAAATACTACTGGGGTGTACTTTTTTTTTTTACATCGATATCTGGGTCAGATAACTTTGTCATAAATTGCGTATTGCGAGCATTCAAAGCAGCCATACTCAAACTTTTTTTCTCGCGGGCCGCAAACATGTGCTTGGTATGTTAAGCAGGCCGTAACACACTTAAATAAGGATAATAAAAATTACTTATCAAAATAGTAAGATAACATGCGTAATATAACAAAACAATATAACAAAGTTAATGTTATCAGTTGGGTTTAACGTTTGTCGCAGAAGATATTTTAACAAAAAAATTTAACACCACTATTTCCGAACACTAAGGTTCGTGATAGATTTCTATTGCAAATGTTGTAGAAATAGACCAAAATGTTTGTTTTTGAAAATAGTGGTGCGATATTTTTTCCATTTTTTTACGCGGTAAATGTTTAACCTTAAAAAGTAGTTTTAGAAATATAATAAATATAAAATATAACAATATAACAATGCAGAATTTCCAAGTAAAAATAAATCCAGAGATTTTCTCTAGTAAATCAGTCATTTGCTCAATTCACAAACTTTTTTCTTAATTGTATAAATATACAGTGCTAATTACATTAATTTGGCATAACGTTCGTTCGTTGTTGAAGATAAAGAAATGTACACACTGTAGCACAAATGTAACTACATGCAAAAAAAAAAAAAAAAAAAAAAAAAAAAAAAAAATGTTTTAAAAAACGGCTGTTAAGATGTTCAAACACAATTTTAAATGAATTATAAATAACAAAACAGATATTGTTTTACTCGTAAAAATATATAAAGTATTAGTGAATGTCTTAAATACTTTTTATGCACATATTTTTAAATATATAATGATTATGTGTCGGGCCGCACGTAAAAGCTCACCGGACTGAAGGTTGAATATGGCTCATTTAAAGCATATGTGTAGTTATGTGACAAAGTTACCCAAAACACGGGGTAATTTTGGAACCCCATTTTTTTATTATTATTATTGAATACTTCTCATATACATTTGAATGCGATTACATGTTGAAGGGAATCGTTTGTTCGATATACCTGTACTTTTTTGAGAGCCGAATTCAAAGGATAAAAAAAGGTATGTACAAAAATATGTCTCAAACATGACAATAAAACCTTTTTTACGGTATTGTACTTAATGTATTAAAAGCCGGACATCCCTGAACTCGCTGTTTGATGTCGTAAACCTATTTTATTTAGCTTTTTTATTTTTCTGGTGCTATCTTCCGTGATTGCGACTACTATCATTTCCAGTAACTGTAGAAAAGGACTCCTGATTCCAGAATGGAGTTATGAATACAGAAGGGAAGACATATAAATTACGGTGTACTAGTTAACTACTAATACCAAGTAACTGAGGAGGTTGTCACAAGATGGCGGACGCTTTTTTTTATGGGATCTACAATTTCTGATAACCACCGACGCAAAATTCCCACCAGTAAAATTGAATAGAAATTTCGTCTTATAAACATCTTATTCACTCAAATATGGGAATTTTTTTAATTATTTTTACTGGTGTCATTTTCCCTGGTAACACAGTCAGTTTGTTTCACTGGCTGTCTCAATATGGCGGAAATGCAGGGCCTAACTACCGTCAAAGTAAACTTCCATAAGTAAAATGAAAATCCGTTTCTGCCATTATTTATGACTGAAATTTTGCGTTAATAAGTCGTATAAATAAGGAGAAAATTTCTATAGAAATTTACTGGTGGAAGTTATCACTGACGGTTATAAACCCCTGCGAAAGCGGTTACAGTTGAAGCTTTACTATTTTAACGATCTGTCAGTTCCTCTTTATTTCACTCTGTCAGTATGCACTCTGGAATCCATGGAACTATGTTCCATGGATTCCAGCGTGCATACTTATTCGCAAGTAGCAGCGGTGAGTATAATGGTTACTTACATCTATCATGGCAGGGAAGCCGCCGCGTTCGTATCACGTATTTACCGGACCAGATGTTCTAGCTTTTAATTATTTTCTGCTGGTAGAATTCCGTAATCGGGTCCACTATCATTTCGGTCAGTAACTAAAAAAGAGGGCCTACTATTGAACAGTGGAAACTATTGAACAGAAATTTGGTTTTAAAATGT
This sequence comes from Maratus speciosus, assembly GCA_963932465.1. Lineage (NCBI taxonomy): Eukaryota > Metazoa > Arthropoda > Arachnida > Araneae > Salticidae > Maratus > Maratus speciosus. The sequence goes on from OZ010790.1 coordinate 251,194,747, forward strand.
TCTAAAATTTTTAATAATATTAAAAATAAAGTACCGTTCTAATTAAATTTTATCTTAAATATTTTTTTATAAAAAATGTAATAATATGTCAAAAAGATATTATAAACTACCCAAATTGTTTAATGCGTACCGGGTACCCTTAAACTTTGAAATACAGTAACGTATACTATAACATAACATACATAGTGAACTTTAAAAAGTTCACAATATATATTTTATGAGCATTATGAATTATGAAATAATATATTATGAACATTTATAAATAGATCCAACACCGAAAAATGAACTAGCTGGTGTACATACCATTCCTTTTAGAACTGACAGCAAAAGGCTAATGGCGAGATGACCAAAAGAAACTCAAAGGAAGAATAAAAGAACATAAAGCATATATAAAATTTTGTCGTCAATCCACAGATCTCTCTCGTTTAAGTTCCAATCAGAATATCGCAATGCTTTTTGATCATGCAAAAATCATATTCTCAGTATTCAATTATTACGCATGCACTATAAGAGAATCCATAGAAATCCTGCGTAAAACAATCAAGAATATAACGACGCCCTATCGTACAATATCCCCAGTTTATGTTTCAATATCCTGAAAAAAAATCTTGAAAACTTGAACAAAGTGACGTACTAACATTTAATGTACGGCAGTTAAATATTTTCTTCTACCCATGAAAAGTGACGTATGAGAAACAGATTGATGTCATAAAATAAATGGAACTGCAATTAATAATAATATATATTTCCTCTAATTAAATTCAATCCAAAAAATTGCTACTGCTACTCCCACTTTCAACTCAAGTAATTGTTTCCTCTCTCATTTTCAAAACAAACTGACGTATTTGTATGAATAAACAATATTTAGTTAATAAGATATTCTCTGATGATGAGCTTGGAAAGCTTGTGAGTACTAACAAGTTTTAAATAAAATATATATTTTAAACTTGTAACATCTTTATCATTACTTTAGTCGCCTTTTAAGTAAGACTGTGAACTTTTTAAAGTTCACATTCTATATTTTATGTTGAATCAAGGTGAAAAATTGCTTTTCGTCTTATTCTTTTATTATGTGTGCTATAACCTTAAACCTTTAAGAGCCGAAGGTACTTTTAAGTACCATTAAAATCTTGTTTTAAAATTAATTTAATACATCGATTAGTAGTAATCCATTTTAGAAGGAGTTATGGATATTTTATTTTAACTTATTTGAAAAGCACTATTGGTTGAACAAAACAAAAATAGTTTCAAAAGGATGATTTTTTTTCATTTGCATCTCTTCAGATTTCTTGACGTTTAAATAGTCTAAGAGCTAGCAACGTCAAAAAACACGTCATTTTATCAAGGTTCATTTTTCTATATGTTCTTCCATTTTATGGTGTAGTACGTTAGCGAGCGGTCTGGCTGTCGGAAGACGATTCGTTTACCTGCGGGAGAAGAGGTTATGCAGGTCAAAACCTTCAAAATTACGCTACTTTAGCATGATATTTGTTTATAACATCTGTTTCTACTAACTATTTGTGATATTAATCTATTATAGCCAGACGTTGCCAACGTGGCTAAGACCCTGCCAGATACACATTTATAAGTAAAAAAAAAAATATGTCATTTTCGAGTCATTTTACCAAGCTTAAAAATTGCAGCATATTACTCTTTGACTCTCAGACATCCTATAATTAACTTGCCGACACAAATTCGGTTGCAAAGTTAATGCCAGACGGCTTTAAATATGGCAAGGAAAGTGCCTGTTTCAAGAGTTGTTTATAGTTTTAAAATTATAAGTCATCTTTACGTCATTTTAGCAAGCTTAAAAATAACAAGATATTAGGGTAACTCCGAGATAGATGCCGCACCCCTTGTATTTTTTGTAATTATCGAAAGATGGTCGTCAAACGCACAGTATAGGTGCGCAATGAGATTATTTTAACCAGTGTTTAGCGCGGAACCCATTTCGATGTTTACTTGTAGAAGTACAATCCTTAATTTGACGTAAGTGCATGATTTCACTGTCCAAACTTTTAAACACGTCATGTTTAAATACTTTTTATACACTAATTATTAAATGCATGCATGATTTCGAAGTCAAAACTAAGTGCAGCGTTTGTATAGAGTACTGCGTGTATGATTGCGCCATTCCCCTTAGCGATGGCAGGTAACTGTGATGGTCGACGGACGTCTGCACAATTCAAAATGGGATACATGCCACATTTCTTTTCCGGTATACATGCCGCATTTTCTTTTGTACGGGATGATTAAGTGTTATTAACTTTTGCTTTTCTTTTGCACAAACTAACCATGTTAGGCATGTTTTCAAGTTGACTAAAACCAAAGAAGAAAAAGGGGGAAATAAAATTAAGAAAGGTAAGAAAGATGCAAGTCAAGATAATAATAATGAAAAATTGGATCACGCGTAACGCAGCCGTTCTTTGCAAACCACTCCAAAAAAGAGGAAGTGTAATTGGCTCCGTTGCATCATGTGTTTAAATGTAGTTACATAAAGACTGTACTTTTTCGATATATTTTTGTAGATTGTAGTCGATCTCTTAACCATTTGGGACCATAGGTGCATATAAGCACCTTCATAAAGAGCTTACAAAATTCGTTTCTGGCACCAGTAAAAAAGAAAAGTAATATTTGCTTTGTTTAATTAGAGCATTTTCATGATTATTTAAGTAAAGGTAACTTCTTTTTAAAAAGTGGTACCAACCGAATATAATATGTGTAAAAGCCACGGGTCCCGAAAGGGTTAATAAATAAATTATGTAAACGCAATTTTACTTTTTTCCCCTCTATCTAATACAGTGATGTTACGTTGTTGCTGAAATAACAATTAAAATTTAATGCAAAAAAGTCGATAATTTTAATATTAATTTGAATCTACTATAGTGCGTCTCATAAGTATATGGACAAGCGATTTTTTGAAATAGCATCTCAAAATATGAAGCCATAATCACGAAAAAAATAATAAGCAGATGGAATCATAATTTATGTTTGTTACAACAACGAAATACAGTATAGGTTTTACAGAATTTTTGTAAAAAAATAAAATTTAAAATAATCTGTCCCAAAAATATATGTACAATGAAGAGAATTGCTTTTATTTCCAGCGTATCAAAAGAAATTATATATTCTGCGTTCTGTACATGTGAAGTACCCACTGCGAAATATAAAATCACTGCTCATTCTTCAATTATAAAATAGTGGGAAAATGCCTGGCAACGTTCAATTCTCTGCTGTCGATATAGCTAAAATTTGGCGTTTAAAGACTCAAATGTTAAAATTTCTGATATTGCTAAACACATAAAGAGTAACAGATACGGAATTTATGAAATTTTATCAAAAAGTGACAATGTGATTGGAAAACAACGTTCAGGTCCACCAAAAAAAAGCAACTCTATGACAAGCCAGAGAGATTTTTCGAGCAGTTTCAATCCAAAAGAAGTTTGTTTTCGAAATTTCGAAGACTTTAGCGTTTCCTATTAAGAGATCTATTTTTCACCGTTGCATACAGGTATGAAAAATCCATAAATATCGCAGAACGTGCGCGGAATCTATGCTGAAAGTGCACCATAGAAATGCACGTGTTCTTTGGACTAAAAAACACACGCCTTGTAAAGATGAATTGTTAAGTGTTTCTTCAGTGACGAAAACAAAACCAATTTGGATGTCCCTAGTGGCTGGGTATACCATCGGCATGATCTGCGACTTAAATCTCGGGTGTTCTTTAGTTGACAACAAGGAGGGGATTATCTCATCGTGTGGTGCGCGATTAGCTTCAATGGAACAACGTGTATTGCTTTTCTTAATGGTCGACAGTGCTCTGAGGATTAATAAAATGTCCTTAAAAGCAATCTACTTCCATTTGGAAACATTTTAGGAAGGAAAAACTGAAAATCCCAAGAGAACAATGCGTCAATTCACACCTGCCACTCAACAACAGATTGGTTTACGCAGAATCAAGTGACTGTTATAGACTGGCCAGCCAACAGCCCAGACGTAAATCCATATGAAAACCTTTGGGGAGTGCTTGCACGAGATTTGTATGCTCATGGTCGTCAGTTTTCTACTATTCAGGAATTAAAGCAACAAGTAGAGCAGAATTGGGTCTCTTTACAGCCACACATTCTCCAAACATTATTTTGGACCATACTTGATAAAGTTTTCATGATAATTCAAAGGAACGGATCGAAAATTTGAATTTAAATGCAAAATTCTCGAAAAGTCCATATAATTTTGGGACAGCCTATTTTGATTTTTATTTTTTTACAAAAATTCTGTAAAACCTATTCTGTATTTCTTTGTTGTCACAAACTTGTATTATGATTACATATGCTTATTATTTTTTTCGTGATTATGGCTTCATTTTTTTTGAACTATTATTTCAAAAAATCGCATGTCCATATACTTTTGGGACGCACTATAATACGTTTCATTGTACTCATTTAGTTTCATTTTGTTATTACATCCATAATTATAGTCCAGATATGAATATTTTTTTAATATATTTATTTATAACTTCATTCTGTTCTTATTACAAGCGCGGCATAACTACCGCACAAGTGCGGCGTCTCAGCCTGAATGTACGGGTGACGCGCCGCAGTGTAATGTTTTTGAAAAAAGTTGTTAAAAAATATTAATAATTTGTTTTGAATTTTCTGTCGCAGTACACGCGTTGTATATTAAACATTAAATTACAGAGCATGATTTTTTTTTTAATTTTATGTCCACCATGAGACTTTATACACAAATTTAAAAAAAAATGTACGGAATAAATGCCGGAATTACCCTAATCTTTGGCTAACAGCAAACTATAATTAATTTGCCAGACACAAATTCGGTTGCAAGGTTAGTGTCAGACGGCTTTAAATATGGCAAGCAAAGTGCCTGTTTAACTTTGCTTGCGTCTGGCATTAACTTTGCAACCTAATTTGTGTCTGGGAAATTAATTAAGGTTGTCTATTAGCCAAAGAGTAATATCTTGTTATCTTTATGCTTGCTAAAATGACGTAAAGATGACTTATAATTTTAAAACTATAAAACACTATTCGAACAGGCACTTTTGTTGCCATATTTAAAGTCGTCTGGTATTAACTTTGCAACCGAATTTGTGTCTTTCAAATTAATTATAGGTTATCTGATAGCCAAACAGTAATATGTTAGCAATAAATGTGGATCTGGTAGGGTCTTAGCAACATTGGCACCGTCTGGCAATAATGGATTAGTATCACAAATAGTTAGTAGAAACACATGTTATAAACAAAAATCACGCTAAAATGACGTAATTTTGAAGTTTTTTGGCCTGCATAACCCCTTCTCTCGCAGGTAAACGCAACGGCTCCCGCCAGCTAGACCGTCCCCAAACGTACTACACCATAAAATGGAAGAACATATAGAAAAATGAGCCTTGATAAAATCAGGTGACGAAAACTTTGCTAGTTCTTAGACTGAAAGGTTCTGGTTGAAAAGTATCAGTTCGGAATTATTCGCATATTTCTAATATAAGAGCATTATATTTGTACATTTCCTAATTCTATAATATATATATATATATATATATATATATATTAAATAAAAGGTTTGAGTGAACTTATAAATAATGCAGAAAATTTCTATAAATACAAATTCAATTACTTGGCAAAGTCCTTCTAAAATTTATTAAATGATTGTGTAAATCGCCTAACGAAGATTCAATCATTCACGAAAAATGCTATATAAGATGAAATTTTCATGAATTCATAATTTGGGACATAAAAAGTTAAATAGTATAATCACGAATTTAACTTCAGGTTGGTATTCAGATTTTTGTAACGTTTTAACCTACAATATCTTAACCTATATAATTTAAATGTACACTATATGACCAAAGGTGACCGGCCACTTGCGATTTGAGACGTTATGTTAAGTATCTAGAAAACTACATGAGCAATTATCCTGAAACTCCAGGCGTGTAAACAAAATAGTACAGGTCATACATTTCTGTGAAGATTTTTACCCGAAACCCCATAGGGGATCGTCAACAAATTGAAAAAATACGAATATCTTTTGGATAACCCTGTAAAAACTAATATAAGAAAAGCGTTCAAACTGTTGATTATGATAAAGTGCCTTATAGTAATAAAATGCGTTCATTTTATGAGGATATCATGTTTACTCGTAGAGAAATTGTATTTTTTATTAAAAGAGTCCCAAATTTTGCCAAGTTTTTTCTTATAATTTCTTATAAGTTCTTAATATATAAAAAAAAGTTATTTTCATAAAATATGACAAACGACATTGTACACAATACCCTGCAATCAGAATTAAAAAATAATAAAAATTGTGTGAAAAATGAGCACCTTTACTAAATAATGATTCACTACGCATGCCCGAATGTAATCAAAATATAATTTCATAATGTGTCAGAACAACATAGTTTCAAAAGTGTGAAAATTATCGCTGAGAGAATATGCGGAAAATCCGTTGTTCCCAAAATGAAGCATAAATATGAGGGGCTGTATATCAATTGATCCATATATCTATTGATTAGTGCCAACACAGCATACACAATATTGCACGTACTATTGTATTTGGATACCACCCCTCATCTTTTTGCTCCGTTTTTGGAATAACGGATTTTGAACTTATTCTATCAATGATAACTTTCTGACTTTTCAAAGTACGTTTTTGAGACTTTCACAAATGTTGCCCTGTACATTTAGCTATCACATTATGCAAATTATATTTTGATTACATTCGGACCATTATTTAGTAAACGTGCTCATTTTTTATAAAAAAATTATAATTTTTTTAATTCTTGTTGCAGGGTATTGTCTACAATGTTGTTTGTCCTATTTTATGAAACGAACTTTTTTTTTTTTATATTAAGAACTCTACATCTACAAATTATAAACAAAAAACTTGGCAGAATTCGGGGCTCTTTTTATAAAAAAATTAATTTCTGTACGAGTTTACATGCTATCCTCATAAAAATGAACACAGTTTATTACATTAAAGCACTTAATCATAATCTACAGTTTGAACGCTTTTGCTACATTAGTTTTTACAGGGTTATCCAAAAGATATTCGTTTTTTTCAATTTGTTGACGCCCCCCTATGGGTCACGGAAATGTATGACCTGTACTATTCTGTTTACACACATGGAGTTTCATGATAATTCCTCGTGTATTTTTCTAGATATTTAAGAAAACGTTTAAAATCGCAAGTGGTCGGTCACCTTTGGCCATACAGTGTATATTCGCCATATTGAGAGAGAGAGAGTATTTTGATCACTAAATCCTCGCTATCAGATACGGTAAATCTGGGTGATGGCGACAACAATTGCTAAGTCAGCGAGTTGCAAGATGAAATTAGGATATAGGGAACGATTATTAACCTCTTAACGCTCTCATTAAAACGATTTAAAAATTCAAATTGCTTATTGGCACCACTTTTCTGAAAAATAAAGCCAATTACACCATATTATAAAACTGGTGGGAATCAAAGAATCTGAATAAAAGACACAGACAGTGAATATCACGGGAGCGAGAAGTAAGGAGTTAAGCGTAGATAAAATAATGAATAGTCTGCATCGGCATATCTTGGTGAAACAGCAGTGCGTGCAAATTCGTCATTTTTATTGAAAAATCACATCATCGAATTGGGTTACAAATTGAAGCTTAAACATCGTGTTTTAAAAATACCATGGAATATTTAAACATATCGAGGTAGGAACTTCCGACTCTAAAAGTGACGTCATATATTACTAATGAAACAATATAAGCATAATATTTTACGTTATAACGGCATAAGCTAGAGTGTTTCAAAACAATAGAAATACGCAAGCAATGTCGTCGTTTAAAAGCCTGTCTCGCATCTCAGAGCTTCGAGATAAAATTGGTGCAAATTTAAAGGTTAAATAATGTATTGTTTAAATATACTGGTATGTCTGGATATGTTACGAGGATCATAAGACAGGTTAAAATATTTTCTAAAATAAATGGTGTCATATTCTATTTTTAAACTTCTATAAATATAATATTTTTCTTTATATTATTTTAAATATTTATATTGCATACTTTCTTAATGCGTTTCGATATAAAATAAAGACACCGCCCTTATTCTTAGAACGGGCTGAACTCTCCCCCCCCCCCCTACTTCAATAGAATTTCAAGAGTCAGACTGTTGGGAAGATTGTATCCGCAAGCAAGGAAAATCCCAGTAATAAAATTTAAAAGTGATTTCCGTTAAGTTAAAGTTATCGCCCAGCGAGTTCAATAAGGATAGGGCTGTTATACGCCGGTCGACCTCGATGGTTTCATGGCCCCTAATTGTTCTTGGTGGCTCAATGTGGAGTGTTTTGACGATCTACGTGGACAAAATTATTTTGTTGAAGTTTAATTAGGTTTTTCTGGGTTTTCGAATGCATCACTATTAAAATACTCAAACAGTGATCAATGTATGGTTTATTTAACAACTATGTCTCAAAAATATAAGTGCATTACAAATAATGCGTTAAACATACCTATTTCATTATTAATTAAAAATAACAATTTAATGCACACGTGTAAGTTAACATTCTTTTTTTTTTTTTTTACTCAGAATGGCTCGACAAATTTGTGCAGTCATCCTAAAAAATAAAAGTTTTAAATTAAAATCATATTTTTAAAAACAAGCTTTTATGTTTTGTGTGACCTGTATAAAATATAAATACTACCCAAATCATTTTCAGTTGAAAAATTGCTTTTTGTAAATAAATAACCTATATAAATTTTATTGAATTTGAAATAAAATATCTGCTTATAAACGGTAATGTTTCCGAATTATTTATGTGACCCTGTAAAAGCAATATAATTGCTACGCACATTATTTTCAATTTAAAAGGTGCTATTGTGTATCTCAATAACTGATAGTTATTTTTTTTTAAATGAATTAAAATGTCTGCTTATAGGCAACAATATTTTCGCAATCTTTTGTGTCTCAACGTGAAAAATACATAATCGATACGTTCCTCAAATTATAATATTATTGAATTGCATTGTCATCGGAAATACACATGTATGCAAAGTTTCAGCTCAACTGAAACTGGCGTAAAATTCACTTGCAAGATTTGAACAAACTTTTCACGTGGCCCTGTAAAACAAAGCGGATCTGCTACCTTCCATAAATTATATTAATCTAATATTGTTATCAGAAGCAAAGTTTCAGCTCAATCGCAAAACTGAAAATCGTTTAAAATTAACTTGCAAGTTTTAAACTAAACTTTTGTGTACCCCTGTTAAATCAGCATAACTTCTACGTTCATCAAATTGTAATAATATTGTATTGTTATTGAAACTAGATATATATTCAAAGTTTCAGCTCAATTATATAATTAACAATTATATAATTAAAAAAGTCATAAAATTCACATGCAATATTTGAACTAAAGATACATACCTACACTGCAAGTTAATATAAAGCTTGTTTATTAATCAAAACTTAATCATTTGACAACTTTTGCAGGAATTTTCTTAAGATTTCAATATGTTAGGAATGGCATTTCGATGTGAAAAAATGCTTACTGCTTAATAATGTGTTAAAAGTCAAGATGAAGTTTGTAAACGATAACATGCATCATCCAGAATCACAACCTCTAAAAAAAAGCATTTAAGCTGATTTAATGGCGCTCATAGTCAAACAATAGGTCATACCTTACTTTGACAAACCTGTGACATACACTGCTTTAAAAAAGTAGAAGGACATTAGACTTTTTTCTAAAAAAAAAGCACAGCTATTTACGTTAGTGCAAAATTCTTTATTTGCGTAACATTTTACAACTAAATTAATATAAAATTATAGCAATCAAAAATAAATTACGAAGAGAATTTGATTTTCATAACATAGTTTCTGTTGCCTGCATGAAACAGTGTAAAAAAGTAGAAGGCCACATAAATATTTTATATGAAAATTAAAGTATTAGTGAGAAGTTTTCTTTCCATTTGCCTTTATGGCTTGAAAGACTCTGTTTGGCATTGAATCACTGAGTGCTGACATTTAACTTTAATAAAAATTGTCCCAAACATCGTTAAGTGCATTCTGAAGCTCAACAACAGATTCGTACTGTTTTCTTTCATTGTATGCGCGACGAAATAATATCGGCCATATGTTTTCAAATATGTTCAAGTCAGGGCTTTTAGCTGGCCATGGCAAAACACAGACCTTATTTCTATGGAATCAATTTTTAACACCAATAGCCGTGTGAATCGGTTCTCTATCTTGTTGAAATATCCAATCTGCACTACCTAATTCTGTACCATAACGAAGAAGTTCAGATTCCAACAATCAGATGTAATCTTTGTGTTCCATCTACCATTCTAAAAGACCAGACTCGTTCTTCCACCATATCTGAGTGCTAGGCAGACCATCAAACTTCATACTCCCATATGTCGAGTGGAATAAAATTCTTCTTCATTCTCGATTCAAAGGCAAAAGAACTCATATTCATCAGGACCATATAAATTGAACTTTTTCTTAGCTGAGTAAATGACAGAAGTCCATTCGTGGTGCAAGCCATGTGATCTTGCCCAAAGTGTGATGCCCAAGGAAAGCGGTTAGCTATGTGCATTTTTGTCCACTTGGATGGTGTTGTCTCTTCTTGAAAATGACGTCTTTGGAATTTATTATATAGTTATACACCGTTTGACATGACAGATGTGTTAGTTCTTCTTGTTTTCGAACCTTTGAAATTACAGAATCTTTCTTTTTCTGTTCTCGGATAATGTTTCTTTAATCACGAGGCGTCAGTGTTTTAATTTTTCCTGTCTTTATTTTTAGTACCATGATCCTCTGGATTTCTAAGGTAGTTTAATATTACAGTTTTACTAACATTAACCAATTTAGCAATCTCTCTGATGCTTTTACCCTCTTTTCTAAATGCTATGGCTTGGCCCTTTTAAAAATTACTTAAAAGTAAAAAAAAAAAAAAAAAAAAAAAAAAAAAAAAAAAAAAAAAAAAAGTCAATCATTAAAAAAAAAAAGCAATCTAAAAATGACGAAATATATATATTTTTGACAAAATCAATAAAATAATAATGATTATTCACCTTATATATAGCAGAAGTCTCCTATAAATTCAATTTTCCAGAACTGTCCTTCTACTTTTTTTACAGTGCGATAGTTAACTAAGTTCATTTTTTTATAAATTAATTGCTGTAGCAATTTATTTTTTATGTCATAAGAAAAGGAGGTGCATAAAATAATGTCTTTATAAAAATCAGACCGCAACTGTAATTCACAATTAAGTAAATTAAAAAAAAACGAGTGTCCTTCTACTTTTTTTACGCAGTGTATGTCCGGCAAACTCTTAATTTCAAATAAAACAGAATAGTCAAGACGTGATTTTGATCTTAGAGGAAACTAGAGCATCCGTTAAAACGCCCTCAAACCAAGAGCGCAAATTTCTTCTTTAAGGTCGTAATTTATCGACACATCTTTTTTTTTTTTTTTTTTTTTTTTTTTTTTTTTTTAACACTCGTTTGGATCTCGACAAAGAGACACTCAGATATCAGTCTAAGCAGTTTTGTCAAATTCCAACACAATCGGAAAAAAAAATTGTCCACCTATATCATCAAAACACTCCACTGTGAGACGGTGGAGAGGAGTCGGTTTCGACCGCCCGTTATCATTCGCGGAACAGGAGAATACTCGACCGCCTTCCTTGAATACTTTTGAGAAACCGAGGTCGAAGGATCTCGAAGAAAAAAAAATTAAAAGCAAAATTCAACAGGTTAAAGACACGAAATAGCGGGTCTATGAGGCTGAAGCGTTTAAAACATCATACGAAAACGCATGAGATTAGAGCTAACGCATTGATGGCGACAGCGATTGGGTGAGGGTTAAAATTTCATGTCGTTTCTATATGATTTAATAGTAACGTCGTAATGAGCATTTGACAACACTTTTGCAAGCCGTACAAAAATCGTAAAAATCGTAAAATGAATCGTACAAAATAATCTTTTCTATACATATATATATATATATATATATATATATATATTAATCTAACAGTCGCAGCATTGTTATTTCATCATAATTTCATCATCTTTAAAATATCAATTTTCCTAACAGTTGGAATTTTAATTTATTTCTAAATTTGTTTTCAGTTAAACAATGTAAGTTACAATTTCATCAATTTTCATTATATTTTTAAATCTAATTTTAAGTTTCATTTATTATTAATTAATCAAAAGGTATTAAACAAATATTTCAAAAATCCTATTGCTGCAAATCGCAATCATGTTTGATTTGTTTCCTTTAAGTTAAATAAAAAGTGAATTTACTTATAGGAGTAGTATTTCCTGAATTATGACAAATGGCATTTTAAATAAAGCCTCTTCTTAAAAAATTTTATTTTGCAAAAATCCTAAATAAAATTCGAATATTCGTCATAATTTAATTTCACTGTTTAAAAAAATACTATTTAATTTCCCCTTTTATCATACATATGTTTTCCCTCAAAAGATATTTTTATCATGTCATTAATAAATTCTGTCTTAAATTCCATTTCCATGTTTCTTTTGTTTTAGAGTAATCTAAAACCATTAAACGAATGTTTCGGAAATCATATTTGTACATAAAGAAAATACTTATTATCCATTTAATGTTTCGGGGTAATAATTATATATTTTTTATTCAATTATGTTTTCTTTATTTTAAGTTGAATAAAAATAAGTTTCAATTATTGAAAAAGCATTTCTTAAATTCTAGCAAATAATATTTTGTTTAAACTAACTTCTTAATGGGTCTTATTTTACGGCATTTAGAAGAAAAAATTAACAGTCTTTATTAATTCATTTCACTGTCTTAAAATAAATCTTTTTCTAGAATTTCGAATGCTTTATTTCCTTTCTTTTTTGAAAGATGTTTGCCATTTTAAAGAATTCATCTTTACAGTTTTCATGGTGTTTTAATGAGAATTTCGGCTAATGGGAAGATATCATCTAAGGACAATCCAGGTGTGAGATACGCCTAGTATTGAAAAGGTATTGTCACACGGTTGCATTCTAGAAAGTGATGATCCATCTTCGACTTTGAATGGACACCCCTGTATAGTAAACCACAGAAAATCCTTGAAATATTTAGGTAATGATGGAATATAATGTAATTGAAATAAATGAGGTAAATATTCATGTTGTGACATTATTTAAAGTAAAAGGAAAGAAGTCATCTAAGGAGTACCCAGGTGTTAGATATGCCTGGTATTGCGAAGGTATTTTCATACGGTTTTATTCTAGAAAGTGGGGATCCATCTTTGAGTTTGAATGGACCCCCCTGTATAGTAAACCACATGAAATCCTTGAAATATTTGAGGTAATGATGGAATATAAGTTAATTGAAATAAATGAGGTAAATATTCATGTTGTGACATTATTTAAAGTAAAAGGGAAGAAATCATCTAAGGCCTACCCAGGTGTGAGATATGCCTAGTATTGAGAAGGTATTTTCACACTGTTGTATTCTACACTGTTAAAAATATCGTGAAAAATTACCTCTGTTTATAAAGGCTATCTGTTTTCTGACCAATGAGAACGCTACTTAAACGCCTATGGAGCGTTCTCATTGGTCAGAAAATAGATATCTTTTAAAAACAGAGGTAATTTTTCACGATTTTTTTAACAGTGTAGAAAGTGGAGATCCTTCTTTGAGTCTGAATGGACCCCCCTGTATAGTAAATCACAGGAAATCTTAGAAATATTTGAGGTAATGATGGAATATAAGGTAATTGAAATAAATGAGGTAAATATTCATGTTGTGACATTATTTAAAGTAAAAGGGAAGAAATCATCTAAGGCCTACCTAGGTGTGAGATATGCCTGGTATTGCGAAAGCATTTTCATACGGTTGTATTCTAGAAAGTTGAGATCCATCTTTGAGTTTGAATGGACCCCCCTGTATAGTAAACCACATGAAATACTTGAAATATTTGAGGTAATGATGGAATATAAGGTAATTGAAATAAATGAGTTAAATATTCATGTTGTGACATTATTTAAAGTAAAAGGAAAGAAGTCATATAAGGACTACCCAGGTGTGAGATATGACTGGTATTGAAAAGGTATTTTCACACGGTTGCATTCTAGAAAGTGGAGATACATCTTTGAGTTTGAATGGACACCCCTATATAGTAAACCACAGAAAATCCTTTAAATATTTCGAGTCGAGCAATTACCAGGTTTTAACTTCTTTTCCCAAGGCAAAGTGAGGATGCACATTACCACATTGTCAACCAATAAAAATGACTTTTGAGGATGTCATATCTTTTTCAGTTGGAAATAGCACAATCCAAATATGACCATAATTAGTTTTGCTCTGAGGAGAGGAATTGAAGGGAGAGAGGAGGCAGTTTTGAGAGGAGAGGCATATCAAGGACTGGCAGGAATTAAGCTCTTGGACGCATGAGAGGTGCTAAAGTGAATGATTGTGAGCGGTGAAGCTCCGAAAAACTGTTCTGGAATAGAGTAGGTAGATCCATATGAACATTAGGGAGGAGTTCTCCCATGTTTCACAAAACCTGACTGAACTGTGTTTGAACTATTAAAAAGACACTATTGAACTTTATATATAATAGTTGACAAATTACGAAATTTTGTGTTATTTCTTTAGTGTTTCTAATCAAGACTTATTTATTTCAATAAATGTATTTTCTTTAGTGATCTAAAGAAGAGAGAGTGTGTCACTCGCTACCGGTCATTCTTTTGATTGACGTGTACTTTTTTATACCATCAATATATATATATGTCGTAGGCTAATTGAGAAATCCGGCTCTTTGCAAACAGCCTAGGCTCTTTGCAAAGAGCCGGGCTAATTGGAGAATCCATCTCCCTTTTTCCAATTAGCCTGATATTTATCAGGCTTATTGCAAAGAGCCTAGAAAGCGATAGGCTAATTGAAAAATGACCACTTATTATCCGATCAGGGTGATATTTTTAGCTCACAGGCTATCAAAGCATGAGAGTGTACGTACGTACGTATGTACGTAACACGATAACTCTTGAAAGAAATATCCGATTTGCTTCAAATTTTTTTTCTAGGTACATTCTGATAAGGTGCTTCCCTGATTAGTTTTAGGGTTCATTGGTTAAGGATAAAGGGGGAAAGGAGGGGCTAGTCCACCCCCCCCCCTTAATTTATATAAATGGGTTTTTCATGCAGAAATATTCGATTTGCTCCAAATTTGGTATACGGTTTATTGTGTTAAGGAGCTTCCATGATTAGATTTGGAAGCTCATTATTTAAGTATAAAGGGGGGGAAAGGAAGCTACCCCCCTTAATTTAGATAAATCGGTTTTTCATGATGAATTATTCGATTTGCTCCAAATTTGGTATACCGGTTTATTAAGTTAAAGAGCTGCCTTGATTAGATTTGGAGGTTCATTAGTTACATATAAAGGGAGTAAAGGGGGGGCTATCCCCCCGTAATTTAGATAAATGGGTTTTTCATGCAGAAATATGCGATTTGCAATAAATTTGGTATACCGGTTAATTATGTTAAGCAGCTTCCCTGATTACATTTGGAAAATCATTATTATGTATAAAGGGGGGAAAGGGGGGCAATTGCATCTCCCCTTAATTTAGGTAAATGGGTTTTTAATGCAAAATTATTCGATTTGCTCCAAATTTGGTATACCGGTTCATTATGTTAAGGAGCTTCCCTGATTAGATTTGGAAGTTCATTAGTTAAGTATAAAGGGAGAAAAGGGAGGCTAGACCCCCCCCCCCTTAATTTAGATAAATGGGTTTTTCATGCAGAGTTATTCGGTTTGCTCCAAATTTCGTATACCGGTTTATTATGTTAAGGAGCTTCCCTGATTAGATTTGGAAGTTCATTAGTTAAGTATAAAGGGAGGAAATGGGGGGCTAGCCCCCCTCCCCCTTAATTTAGATAAATGGGTTTTTCATGCAGAGTTATTCGATTTGCTCCAAATTTCGTATACCAGTTTATTATGTTAAGGAGCTTCCCTGATTAGATTTGGAGGTTCATTAATTAAGTATAAAGGGAGGAAAGTGGGGCTAGCACCCCCCCCCCCTTAATTTAGATAAAAGGGTTTTCATGCAGAATTATTCGATTTGCTCCAAATTTCGTATACCGGTTTATTATGTTAAGGAGCTTCCCTGATTAGATTTGGAAGTTCATTAGTTAAGTATAAAGGGAGGAAATGGGGGGCTAGACTCCCCCCCCCCTTAATTTAGATAAATGGGTTTTTCATGCAGAGTTATTCGATTTGCTCCAAATTTCGTATACCGGTTTATTATGTTAAGGAGCTTCCCTGATTAGATTTGGAAGTTCATTAGTTAAGTATAAAGGGAGGAAATGGGGGGCTAGACTCCCCCCCCCCTTAATTTAGATAAATGGGTTTTTCATGCAGATTTATTCGATTTGCTCCAAATTTTGTATACCGGTTTATTATGTTAAGGAGATTCCCTGATTAGATTTGGAAGTTCATTAGTTAAGTATAAAGGGAGGAAATGGGGGCTAGACCCCCCCCCCCCTTAATTTAGATAAATGGGTTTTTCATGCAGAGTTATTCGATTTGCTCCAAATTTCGTATACCAGTTTATTATGTTAAGGAGCTTCCCTGATTAGATTTGGAGGTTCATTAATTAAGTATAAAGGGAGGAAAGTGGGGCTAGCACCCCCCCCCCCCCTTAATTTAGATAAATGGGTTTTCATGCAGAATTATTCGATTTGCTCCAAATTTCGTATACCGGTTTATTATGTTAAGGAGCTTCCCTGATTAGATTTGGAAGTTCATTAGTTAAGTATAAAGGGAGGAAATGGGGGGCTAGACTCCCCCCCCCCTTAATTTAGATAAATGGGTTTTTCATGCAGAGTTATTCGATTTGCTCCAAATTTCGTATACCGGTTTATTATGTTAAGGAGCTTCCCTGATTAGATTTGGAGGTTCATTAGTTAAGTATAAAGGGAGGAAAGTGGGGCTAGCCTCCCCCCCCCCCCCCTTAATTTAGATAAATGGGTTTTTCATGCAGATTTATTCGATTTGCTCCAAATTTTGTATACCGGTTTATTATGTTAAGGAGCTTCCCTGATTAGATTTGGAGGTTCATTAATTAAGTATAAAGGGAGGAAAGTGGGGCTAGCCCCCCCCCCTTAATTTAGATAAATGGGTTTTTCATGCAGAGTTATTCGATTTGCTCCAAATTTCGTATACCGGTTTATTATGTTAAGGAGCTTCCCTGATTAGATTTGGAAGTTCATTAGTTAAGTATAAAGGGAGGAAATGGGGGGCTAGACTCCCCCTCTTAATTTAGATAAATGGGTTTTTCATGCAGAGTTATTCGATTTGCTCCAAATTTCGTATACCGGTTTATTATGTTAAGGAGCTTCCCTGATTAGATTTGGAGGTTCATTAGTTAAGTATAAAGGGAGGAAAGTGGGGCTACCCCCCCCTTAATTTAGATAAATGGGTTTTCTATGCAGAGTTATTCGATTTGCTCCAAATTTTGTATACCGGTTTATTATGTTAAGGAGCTTCCCTGATTAGATTTGGAAGTTCATTAGTTAAGTATAAAGTGAGGAAATGGGGGCTAGACCCCCCCCCCCTTAATTTAGATAAATGGGTTTTTCATGCAGAGATATTCGATTTGCTCCAAATTTCGTATACCGGTTTATTATGTTAAGGAGCTTCCCTGATTAGATTTGGAAGTTCATTAGTTAAGTATAAAGGGAGGAAATGGGGGTTGGACCCCCCCCCCCTTAATTTAGATAAATGGGTTTTTCATGCAGAGTTATTCGACTTGCTCCAAATTTCGTATATCGGTTTATTATGTTAAGGAGCTTCCCTGATTAGATTTGGAGGTTCATTAGTTAAGTATAAAGGGAGGAAAGGGGGGCTAGACCCCCCCCTTTAATTTAGATAAATGGGTTTTTCATGCAGAGTTATTCGATTTGCTCTAAATTTCGTATACCGGCTTATTATGTTAAGGAGCTGCCTTGATTAGATTTGGAGATTTATTGGCTAAGTATAAAAGAGGGACAGGGGCTAGTGTCCCCTTAATTTAGATAAATGAGTTTTTCATACAGAATTATTCGATTTGCTTCAAATTAGATATACCATTTTATTACGATATGGCTTCCTTCCTTTGATTTGGAGGTTCATTGGTTAAATATAAAAGGGGGGAAAGGGGGGCAATTGCCCCTCCCCTTAAGTTAGATAAATAGGTTTTCATGTAGAATTAACTGATTTAGTTTAATTTTTTTTCAACCGGATCCGAACTTGAAAGTTCCATTTGAAGTCAACCCGAAAACCGATCACAACCAGATTTCGGATTGAGTTCAATTAGAACTTTCAGGTTCGGATTGGGTTGCCGGTGGACGGAGATTATTTTGTCTGTCTCTCATTGGGTTATTCTTTGGAATATTTTTGTCGGTTAAGATTTGGTTCGGGACGGGTTTCAGGTTGACTTCGAATGGAATTTTTAGGTTCTGGTATCGTTGCGTGTCCACGGAAACTAATTTGTCTTGTTCGGATCCGGTTATGGATCTTTGGAATATTTTTGTCGGTTATCAGATTTGGTCGGGATTTCGGGTTTTTTCAAATGGAACTCTCAGGTTCGGGGTCGAGTTGCATGTAGACTGAAATTATTTTGTCTTGCTCGGATCGGGGTATGGTCTGTTGTAATTTATTTTTCTGCTTTGTCTAGGGTTATGCGCTAATAACCTAATAAAAAGAAAATTGCCCAGTTAAACTGATGTCATTGAGCTCACAGGCTATTCACGCTAATTGTATATTATACTCTTATTTCAGAGAATAATGCCTCTCGAAAAATAAATGAAGGTATTAGTCCCCGTTGCCCCCCTTTCTACTTAACCCAGGAACCTCCAAATATAATCAGGGAAGCTACTTAACATAATAAATTGGTATACAAAATTTGAAGCAAATCAGATAATTCTGCATGAAAAAACCATTTCACTAAATTAAGGGGGGGGGGGTATTAGCTCCCCCACTTCTCCCTTTATGAATCAATGAACTTTTAAATCTAATCAAAAAAGCTACTTATTAGAATGAACCTAGAAAAAAAATTAAACTAAATTAGATAATTCTGCATGAAAACACATTTATCTAAATTAAGAGGAGGGGCAATTGCCCCCCTTTCCCCCCTTTTACACTTAACCAAAGAACCTCCAAATCAAAGGAAGGAAGCCATATCGTAATAAACTGTATATCAAATTTGAAGCAAATCGAATAATTCTGTATGAAAATCCCATTTATCTAAATTAAGGGGACACCAGCCCCTGTCCCTCCTTTATACTTAACCTATAAATCTCCAAATCTAATCAAGGCAGCTCCTTAACATAATAAACCGGTATACGAAATTTGGAGCAAATCGAATAACTCTGCATGAAAAACCCATTTATCTAAATTAAGGGGGGGTCTAGCCCCCCTTTCCTCCCTTTATACTTAACTAATGAGCCTCCAAATCTAATCAGGGAAGCTCCTTAACATAATAAACCGGTATACGAAATTTGTAACAAATCGAATAACTCTGCAAGAAAAACCCATTTATCTAAATTAAAGGGGGTGGTCTAGCCCCCCTTTCCTCCCTTTATACTTAACTAATGAACCTCCAAATGTAATCAGGGAAGCTTCTTAACATAATGAACCGGTATACCAAATTTGGAGCAAATCGAATAATTTTGAATTAGAAACCCATTTACTTAAATTAAGGGGGGGCTAGCCCCCCCTTTCCTCCCTTTATACTTAACTAATGAACCTCCAAATCTAATCAAGCCATCTGCTTAACATAATAAAGCAGTATACCAAATTTGAGCTAATCGAATAATTCTACATGAAAAACGCATTTATCTAAATTAAAGGGAGAGGCAATTGCCCCCCTTTCCCACCTTTATACATAATAATGATCTTCCAAATGTAGTCAGGGAAGCTGCTTAACATAATTAACCGGTATACCAAATTTATAGCAAATCGCATATTTCTGCATGAAAAACCGATTTATCTAAATTACGGCGGGGATAGCCCCCCTTCCCTCCCTTTATATGTAACTAATGACCCTCCAAATCTAATCAAGGCAGCTCCTTAACTTAATAAACCCGTATACCAAATTTGGAGCAAATCGAATAATTCATCACGAAAAACCTATTTATCTAAATTAACGGGGGTAGCCCCCCTTTCCCTCCTTTATACTTAAATAATGATCCTTCAAATCTAATCAGTGAAGCTCCTTAACACAATAAACCGGTATACCAAATTTGGAGCAAATCGAATATAACTGCATGAAAAACCCATTTATATAAATTAAGGGGAGGGACTAGCCCCCCTTTCCCCCTTTATCCTTAACCAATGAACCCCAAAAACTAATCAGCTAAGCACCTTATCAGAATGAACCTAGAAAAAAAAATTGAAGCAAATCGGATATTTCTATCAAGAGTTATCGTGTTACGTACATACGTACCTACGTACGTACGTACACACGTACATACAGAATCGGCGGGCACATAAGCTCACAGGCTTTGATAGCCTGTGAGCTAAAAATATCACCCTGATCGGATAATAAGTGGTCATTTTTCAATTAGCCTAACGCTCTCTAGGCTCTTTGCAATGAGCCTGAAAAATATCAGACTAATTGGAAAAATGGATATGGATTCTTCAATTAGCCCGGCTCTTTGCAAAGAGCCTAGGCGGTTTGCAAAGAGCCGGATTTCTCAATTAGCCTACAACATTCATCACGGTTTGCATTCAATATCCCTGATTATTTTGCTTTAGAGTAATCTAAAACTACAAACGAATGCTTAGGAAATCATACTGGTACACACAATTTTTTGTTCCATTTAATCTTTGAAAGTAATAATTAGTTTCTGATCTGATTATGTCTGATTTGTTTCCTGTTAAATAAAAAAGGTCCAATTATTGAAAAAGTATTTCTTAATTTATAATTAAAAGCATCAAACTTACTTTTTTAAATGCATTATTATACATGATTTTCCAGTAAAAACTTGACAGTTTTGATATATTTATTTCACTCTCTTAAAAGAATTTTACCAATTCATTATTTTCTATCTTTTCATAAACAGATTTTTCATCAAAAGATCTTCTCTAAAGCGTTCACTGTCGGGTGCATGTGGAAATGGTCGTTAGGAGTGGTCGCTTAATAGGAAATGACTTAATTTTGAAGTGAAATCTGAGATTTTGAATAAAAAATTATATCTATACATTTTTATTTGCATTTTTTTACAAGATCGTTAATTCTCTTTTGTTTACATTTTGTAACAGCAATTTTTCAATACTTATTAATTATGCCTCCTTTAAATAAAAAATATATATTTTGAATTTTTCACTATGATTATTATTAAATTATGATTAAATCTTAAAATTAATTAATTTTTATGGCTATGTTTTAATGGTCTTTTAATGGCTATTTGTGTGATATTTTAGGAAATTTATTTTTCTGACTGTGGTTTTCATCGTTCTCTATGATAGATTCACCATATCTTAGAGTTTGTTTAAATTTCTGACAAAAAATTATGTGATACACAAAGAAAATTAAGGGGACGGATTTTTCATTGAGTCTATGGGCTATAAAAACCGTAGAATGATGAAGTTGTCGCTTAGTAGGGGTGGTCTTTAAGAGGAGTTGCACAGTGTTTAACATGTAAAAAAAAACATCGTGTTTTAAATTCAGTTTTTTTTTTTTTTTTTTTTTTTTTCTAGAGATATCTATAACCACAACAGGAGTAAGTCAGAAATCATATTGTTACAAAAAAGAAAATAATTTTTATTCATTTGTATCGTTGTAGAAATAACTTTACATTCAATTACTTTTTATTTATTTTAAATTAAGAGAGAAAATTCAATTTTTTGATACAATGTTTGTTTACGAATTACACTTGCCAACCACCGTCCAAAAACGAAAAGCTCTGAAAACACGGTTTTAAACAAATGTTTAAAAAATATTACCCGATTATGTAAGATTAAATGATATTATCACGACCGTCTGTTATCGGGTTGCCATTCATTTAATTTTGACGAGGATATTTTTGTGCCCAAGCCACATCCAACGTTGTAGCGACAGATGACGTCTGTTTTCTTGATTTATTAAGAAAAATAAGTTACACTATTTAAAATCAATTTTATAAAGTGGTTAAGTAAAAGAAGGCGTTCCTTTCCGAACTTTAACTCGTTTAAAATATTTTTTTAATCTATATTTTCTATGTACATTTTTTACTATATTTTTTTACTATATTTATATATATTATCTATATTATCTATTTTAGTGTAATTCTCACCATTAAATGATTTTCGCATGCAATAATTGGACTGTTTGAAAGTTTTTTTCAATTATTCATGTTTAAATATGTACTTTAATTAAAAATACACTGTTTGAAACTTGTACAAGAGAGTATTTTTAAATATGACATTTTAAATATATTATTTTAACAATCACGTTTTAAATTTATTGTTTCAAATATCACAGAAATTTCACCATTTATATTTTTCGACATAGCTTAGTTGTTTGAAGTTTTCTTATTTTTTAATTAACGTGTAAATATATTTTCCAATTGAAAAGTGTTTCCACGTACGATTATTTGCGATTTTTAACACGTTCCAACAAAGTTGAAAACTGTTTATGACTTCGGTTTGCCTGTAAATCTGATCGTCTATACGTCTGTCCGTCTGTCTGTCTGTCCACGCTCTAACTCTCGTATATATGCTCGGATCGTTCTGAAATGTTTGGATGTTAGTGATCTGTACCATAGCACGTTCCCTATTTCAAATAAAGTTTGTAGCATGTTTAGTTCATTTACAGGGATAGTCAAAAGTTTTCCGTTACATTACGGCCAATGGGAAAAAATTGATTCAAATGATTTTTAATGATATTTCACTCTTTCAAACATAGTAAAATTGATATTCATGTATGAAGTTCACTAAAATATGCATTCTGCTGAATATTTAACAATATTTCTGTTGTATGTTGAACAATAACTATTCTTTGCAATGCAAAGAATAGTTATTGTTCATTTACAGGGCCACAGAAAAGAATTCCGATAATATTGGTATAGGGGAATTGTTTGCGGTGTATTTGAAAAAATTTCAGATACTATATTGTATCCGAATTACTGTATATTAGCAATGATTGCTCGAAATGCATTTTTACTTTCTTCTATCTTTACAAGAAGAAAGTATTGGATTCGTGAAAATTTTCGACTTCCGGTTTTCGACGGATTTATACGTTTTAGAATGTCCAGAACACGATTTGATGGTTTTTAGAAAATGTCTGTCTGTGAGTCTGTCTGTCACTCTGTCACTCTGTCACTCTGTCTGTGAGTCTGTATGTGACACAAATTTTGTGGGCGCTCTATCTCAAGAACTAATGCACGGAATTTCACAAAACTTCATATTTTGTTAGACCTTGATATAAACTGGACTTGATTAGTTTTTGGTGAAAATCGCCCAACAGGTGGCGCTGCTATGCGGCATTTTTCACGATTTCTGCAATAGCTATATCTCAAGAACTACGGCACGGATTTTCATAAAACTTCAGATTCTGTTAGTACAAGATATAGTTTGGCGCTGATTACTTTTTTGTGAAAATCGCCCAACAGGTGGCGCTGATATGCTGCATTGTTCATGATTATCGCAATAGCTCTAACTCAAGAAAAAATGCACGAATTATCATCAAACTTCAGATTCAGTTAGTCCCTGATATAAATTAGGGCTGTTTAAATTTTGGTGTAAATCGCCCAACAGGTGGCGCAGCGGTGCTGCAATTTTCACGATATCTACAAGAGCTGTATCACAAGCACTATTGCACGGATTTTCATCAAACTTCAGATTTACTTAGTCCTTGACATGAATTGACGTATAAATTAGTGCTGTTTGATTTTTCGTGTAAATCGCTCAGCAGGTGGCGCTGCTGTGCTGTATTTTTGCGATTACCGCAATTGCTTTATTACAAGAAATTATGCTTGGATTTTCAACAAACTTCAGATTCAGGTATACCTTGATATCGTTTAGTGCTGTTTACTTTTGGTGTAAATCGCTCAACAGATGGCGCTGGTATGCTACATTTTTTCAGAATTCCCGCTATAGCTCTATCTCAACAACTAATGCAGGAATTTTCATCCAACTTCAAATTCAGATATACTTTGATATGAATTTGTGCTAAATCTTTGTTATTTCTTGTACTATTTAAATCATTTAATTGACGTGATTTATATAGAAGAAAGTTTTGTGATGGCCACAACATACTAGTTAATTATGATATGCGCTTTTTTCACTATATTTATGCATACTATAAATGCTATAGTTCATATACAGGGCAACAGAAATGAATTCGTAAAGGTTACTGAGTATGAACATAAATTGCTTAAAGGTGGGTTTTAAAGAAGTTATGCATTTTTTACGCTGAACTAAATTTAGTTTACTAAGAGATATTTGTAGAATATAGATAAAATGATATACAGGGCCACGCAAAGAGGTGGATACATGGCCGTCTATGGATGATAATTTCTGGAAATGTAATTTCTGTAGCTTTAAGAGTGTTTTAGTTTGAATTAAATTCTAGCTAAATAGTGGTATGTAATAAAGGTACTAGGTAAACTACAGGGCTAAACAAAAGTATTCAAGTATGTTTCCATCTATTAGTATAAATTGCTGAAAGATGAATTTCAACCTGTTATGCATTTTCTTCCTAAACTAAATTTTCCCATTATATAATATATATATCAACCTACAGATCAAATACAGGGCTATTCAAAAGAATTGGAATGCATATTTGGCTATAGACGGTAACTACTGAAATCAGTTTTTAAATTGTTTTATGCGTTTTTTTAAATGTTCACTTAGTTATCTTATTTACCTTATTTCCCTAAATAACGAAGTTTTGTTAAAGCATTCAGGAAGCGTTGGAAAGTGTTTCATAATCTATGCTTAACGCATGATTTTTCTTTCTTGTTTAAATATGGCCACACTAAGTAAAAACTCGCTATTCAAAACTGAAGTAAATCTCTATTTAGATAATGTAATTTTGAATAAAAATTCTAGAACAATCTTGGCAATCTTACCTGTGCACAAAGAAAATAATATTTACCTAAGCCCGATGTAGTAATTGTTTTTGAGTCAATTCTGTTTCCTAAATTTTTAGTTGAAAAACTTTTAGTGGCTGAAATACTTATTAACGATCATAAACAGTATTTATAAAGATGCACTTAATCCCTTTTGGGCGAGTGTCACGTACACGTGATACAGTAGAAGTTCTTTAATCCGGCACGTTCCGGGCCATAGTCGTGCCGAATTAGCGAATTTTTCGGATTATCGAACGATAATGCATTTTTTGTGTTCACCTACATTATCAGCGTGTGCAAATTGTATAAATATCTGACAAACACTGTTTTATATTTCGCCATTCTAACAACTGTGAGCATTAAAGAAAAACACAGAATACAAACTTAAAATTCAATTATTCAATATCTACTCTATATGTACAATGTAATGTACATATAGGGCACTGAATATGTACATTACATTGTACATGTAGTAAAAAATTAATATAAACATTGCATTTTTTGCGATTCGGATTTTTCCTTCAAAAAATCGTTACGGATTATACACAGATTTATGTGTTCAGCAGCGTTGTAGCTTTTGTTCGATTAGGCAAATTTTGTGAATGTATATAATGCAATAGAAGCCATTTTCTAAGAGACTTTAGATTCACCCCCCACGGCTCCATGTTCATCCGATCCCAACTCCTAAATCTGGGCTTCTTGTGGGTGCTGGCATCGTATGGATCTCTGTCAACAGTAGTCGTAGAAGCAAAAAAAGAAAAAAAAACTGTGCTCGCGTGCCGGATTATGGATGTGCCAAACCTTAAAATGCCGGACGAAAGAGCTTCTACTGTACATAGAGTGCTCATAATTCTTGATTAATCCTATCAGCAAGTTTTAATTACAAATTTCAACATATTTTATCAAATCATTCAGCAAACAATTAGACAAAAATTTCTTTTTTAAAAAACAAGTGATAAAAGATTAAAAATTCTCTAACGGAGGCACGTCGCTAAGATGTTGAGCAAAATATATTCAGATTTTTACGGTCAAATATTAAGATAAAATCATTCTTGAGTATTTTAATTAAATAAATATTCTTCAGTGTATCATATTATAAACTTTATTTTATTTTATTTGCCTTAATTTTAAGTGAAATAAATTCATACATTATAGATTTTTAGATGTTGTAATTCTTTTACTGTATTATGTTTGTTCAGATTTCAGTACACTAAATAAAGCGATTGACGATGAGTCATTTCTTAAAAGAATTCTTGAGAAATGATAAATTTGAAAAATTCATTCGTTAAACTAGAAACAATAGCAGTTTTAGAATTTAAAAGGAATGTTCATATTTAAAACGAAAAAAAAAATAAATAAATATATATATATATATATATATATATATATCTCCGAATTTTCAAAAGGATGTAATATTAGTTGAAGATCCACGCCTTATAATATTCTAAACAAAATTATCGATACTTTTTTTTTTTTTTTTTTTTTACCATTTGGAAAAATGGTTATTGTCTTCGGTCTGGGTAGGAAATCAAAAACATACCTGAACCGTTTTATTAGTTGAATCCCGCTTTTTATTCGTTTTCTGATTGGTCTATATAGTAATCTGTTGTATTTTCCCTTTACTTTCAACAGAGATGGATACTTCTGTTGCTACTATGACAAAAAATTAATAAAAACTACTAAAAAATTAATAACTCAGAAACAAATTGAGATACAGCTTTCAAACAAATTGCATTTAAAAGTAAATTTTTTTTCTATACAACGGTGTAAAAATAATATTGTGGGATGTTTAGAAATTTAAGAATGGAATTACATTTAAAATTGGTCCAGAAATATTAATGTTTAATCCATGGCGTACGTAATGTATAACCAGCTCCGTAGAAGTTTAAAAATTTACAGTACCGAAAAATGAAATCCATGGCGTACGTAATGTATGATTAACTCCGTACGATTTTTTATGTCTTAAATTTTAGTCTTTGAAAAAATCATTTTCCTGTTGGTCGTTGTAATTTGTTAAATTGCATTTTTTTTTAATTGAATTATGATCATTTTATTTTCATTTTGTTAAACAGTTAACTATTACATAAGGAGTCATTTTAGAAAAGAAATCTCTGACAAAAGCTACTTTGAAAACTAATTTCTAAACAGAATATATTTTATTGGTGTAAATTATAAGTTAATAATGCAAATGTTAAAAAAAAAAAAAAAAAAAAAAAAAAAAAAAAAAAGTTCATCAAAAACTCTTTATATTCTTTTAAATAGTTTTCATAAAATTGTTTCTCTTAAAAGCATCTTATTTCAGAATAATCAACTCCTGCAAAATGAACTTTAAGTTTTAATGCATGAAATATTTCATGTGTCTTATTTGTAAGTAAACCAACATAAAAAAGAAATTTCATTTTCATTTCTTTTGAATAATGTAGTAATATAAAACTGTGCAATAATTTAATAAAGTCATTCAGGTACACGCGAAAAAAAAAACAATTTGTATTGTTTAATATTTATTTCTATATTAATTAAATATTTCATAAATCGTACTCAAATGCTGTAAAACCGTTTACAAAATTCATTCGTGAAAAGTTATTCCTTTTAAAAAATAAATTCTAGGGCAGATTCTTTTTAACCTGCTTATTTATAAATAGAACGTAACAATTCGGAAAGATGGAAAGAAAAGTCTGTCTTTGTATTGTTTAAAAAAGTAATAATAATAAATATATATAATAAAAATTTATTTCACTTCAAAATATCCTGCTTCTTCAAAATCAATGCATTTAAGATAAATGCTTTAAAATAAAATTAATATATAATATATTTCACGTGCGTACTTTAGAAGCTAATTAACCTAAAAAATGACTTTGAATCAAAATTGCTGCATTAACGTATAGCGTTTTGAATTCATCTTTCATCTTTCTGTTGTACAAAAGTAATCTAAAACTATCAAATAAATGTTTATGAAATCCTTCAGATACATTAGAAACAATTTTATTCATTTAATATTACAAAAATTGTAATGATATTTTTATTCCTTTATGATTCTTTTATTTTCAGTTGAATGAAAATAAGATCCAGTTACTGAAACTTTGTTTCTTAAATTATGAGAAAGGTTTCTTTCAATAAATCCATTTTATAAGCGTAATACTATCCTTTTTTACTATTTATAATTATATTCATATTTATAGTAAAGACGCAACAAATTAAGAGTATCGTAACTTACATAAATTATCGATTATTTTAATAGCTTTCCATCAATTAACCATATTTTATTTCATTTTCTGTGTCTTTCAGTAATTTAAAACTGAAATTATTATATCAGTACACTTTATAAAACTTCATTTTTTTATAATGTTTAATTTGTCTGAGAATGCATTAAAAAATAGTTTTAATTACTAAAATATTTTTCTGAAAACAGAAATGATCATTTAAACAAGTAAAAATTAAATTTAAAAAATCAAAAAACCCGACTGCGTAAAAAGCGAATTCATTAATTTTTTCTCATCAATGTTAATACCAGAACTACCAATGTCATATATATACCTAGTTTTACCGCACCCGTCAAATTAACGTATTTTTGATCATATCTTTTATTGTAAATTTTGACTTAGTTAATGTAAAGGGAATGTGACTTAGTTAATGTAAAAGAATATAATTTAATAAAAACACCATTTATTATAATAATTCATTAATTATTAATAAAAAAACAAACAAAAAACAGTTTCTATTTGCATTTATAGCATAGCACATTTGTTAAACCACGCCTTCTGGTATTCCTACGGATAGTAGGGTTTCTCTATTAGTGATTGACATCGGCTGTCGGAAATCAAGCCGTGCATGACTTAATGGAAAGCAATTAGCCTTCCTATAATACTATTTTCCGAGAGTGGACTTTTTACAGATTACACTTTGCACAGATTGCAATTTTCACCAAAAACTTTATCACGCTAGAAGTAAAACCGATAATGATTGCGCCCTGATTACATTTACCAGTCAGACCAGTTCATTTCTAAACTGAATCGTAATCGGAGCAAAATAGATCAAGTAACGGCTGCTGAACACTTTGGATCATTCAACTTTGAAATTGCCCAGGCGACTATTTTCCTATTCTATTTGCATCACTATTTTAAGAAAATAAATTTTGTAATATATTTATCTTCCAAATGTTGTCAAACGGCATGTCAAACATTTTTTTTTTTTTTTGAAAAGGTGGTCCAGGATAGAATTAAAAAATAGTCGCCTGAAAGCCCTGCCAAAGGCGTCATTAGGTGCGTTCGTAATTATATAAATACGTAGCACCTATAGTCGTCGTTCAGTCCGTCTGTCTGTCCGTCCGTCCGCATATAATAGAGCAAAAACTACCCAATCGAATGGTCTGAAATTTTAAATATATAATTGTTGTAAAATTTTGTCGAGCCATTTCAAATTTTATGAAAATCGGATGTATAGTTAAATTACAGGGACAGTCAAAAGTTTTTCTTTACATTACGGCCAATGGGAAAAATTATTGCACGTGCATTTTAATGATGTTAAAGCTTTCCGAATAGTCTCAAATTTTAAACATATAATTATTGCGGCATTTTGTCGAGCCATTTCAAATTTTATGAAAATCGGATGTATAGTTTAATTACAGGGACAGTCAAATTTTTTCTTTACATTAAAGCCAATGGGAAAAATTATTGCAAGTGCATTTTAATGATGTTACAGCTTTCCGAATGGGCTGAAATTTTAAATATATAATTACTGCAAAATTTTGTCGAGCTATTTCAAATTTCATGAAAATCGTATGTATAGCTTAATTACAGGGACAGTCAAAAGTTTTCCGTTACATTAAGGGGAATGGGAAAAAATTATTGCAAGTGCATTTTAATGATGTTACAGACTATGCACTTATGAATTGCAAATAAATACAGATTCAGTACAATATGGGGTGCAAAAAATAATTATAAAACTAGTTATAGTACGAACGCACCTCATTTGCCACGTTTGACGAGCAATTTCCAACTTGTTTTGACGGGTCTTGGTATAAATCTTTTATAGGTCATATTGATTATAGAAATTAAAGTGGGTGAGTGGAAATTGAATAGGAATATATAACTATTCTTATATTTCATTAAAAGTCGTATCATAAAATTCTAGAAAAATACATAAATTATATCATATTTTTAAACATGAAATTTGAAAACCCTCAAAATGACGGTCTTGGTAGTTTTAGTGTTAAACTATTTCTTTATATTACTTACCTATTGCTTTTTTATTTACTTGTATTGATGACTTTTAAGTTGTGTTTAATTGTTAGTTCCTATCTATAAACACTGTTTTGATGAGGCCTATAGATATCTATGAAGATTAGAGTTGCAGTAAAGTTAGAGATGCTACCTGCACAACTTCGTGTTGTATAATATTTAAACGGAGCTTCTGACTGTAAAATAGTCAATGAAACATCGTCTTCATTTTTAATAGATTTTTTGCATTTAATATAATTTTTTTATTTTTTTCACTAACAATACAACAATCATTTTTATATGTTAGCAATTATCTATTCAAATAAAATTTTGAAATTTATTAAAAGCGATACTTTTGTATAAGCTTCGTGCCAGGAATTACTAGAATTCGCTCAGTCTTTTTATTCTAATAATTTCAATGTTTTAAGCGTGATTTGTTTACATGTCTTAAGTTTGTGTTTTATTTATATATGCGTATTTTATTTGTGGATTGATAATGTTAAATTCCATTATGAAATATAAGCCCGAAATAAAGGTTGGACTATTTAATTTATATTAATTTAAGTGTCTTTTGCAATCGTCTGGCTGCAAATTACAGAAATAGATTTAGTAAAATCATGCTTGAAAATTATTTTAAAAACAACAAAAATTGAGTAAATTACGATACAGTTTTTAAACAATATGATACAATGATATAACTTTCAAACAAATTGGATTTAAAAGTACATTTTTTTCTCTATTTGACGGTGTAAAAAGGGATAATGCGCGATTTTTAGAAATTTAAGAAACCGCAATAAAAGTAAATAAAAGTTAATTTTGATCCTCTGCTCTTGCCATTAGTTAAATGACGTCAGCGTTACGCACAGATATGTTTGACCTTTATAATATACGGGGTGTCCTAAAAAGGACTGACTGATTTTAAAATACAATAACTTGCAAACGGTGACAGATATTTAAAAAATTCTTGCAGGAGGGCTATGCATGAGGTCAAAAGCTTTTATACAGTGATTTTCGATTTTATTTCGAATTACAAACAATAGATGGCGCTGCGATCAATAGACGCTAATTTCAGGCTCGATTTTTTGGCCTTTTTATTCTTCCATGCGGAAAAAGGAGACTAAGATCTATTGAGTGGGTCCCGAAGTACGAAAACACGATCCTGAATTTAGCGTCTATTGATCGCAGCGCCATCTATTGTTTGTAATTCGAACTAAATTGGAAAATCACTGTAAAAAACTTTTGACTTCATGCATAACCCTCCTGCAAGATTTTTTTAAACATCTGTCACCGTTTGCAAGATATTGAATTTTAAAATCAGTCAGTCCTTTTTAGGACACCCGGTAGATACTGCTTTTCATATGTGCCTTTTAAAAATTCTTCAAAATTTTCAAAAAAAAAAAAAAAATAAATTGATAAATTTTGGGCCCTTTTAAATACTGACATATTCCGAAGAGAATGATGCTTTAAACATAGACCCTCATTTTGGATATAGAAGATTTTTTATCTAAAAATTAAAAATATATATAAATAGTTTTTAAAGAAAACTTTTTACTACGACAATCAAATTTACAAAATAAGAAATTTTGAAGCCAATATATCCAATGAATAAATAAAAATAACTACCAAAGTCTTCATTTTTCATCGGTGATTTTATATATCCCAAAATTATGTCAAATCTTGACAAAAAGCATTTTGAAATAAATTTAGACAGGCAACTACATAAGTTTAATTTCTATTTCAATATTTTAAAGTACATAGAAAATCGAAAACGTTCTCCGTGAATAACGCCTCCATTATATTGACGATGGCAAGACCTGAGACATAAATTTCTCTTTAACTGCATTTTTTTTTTTTTTTTTTTTTTTTTTTTTACTTCTAAACATCGCACAGTTAGTAAATACTCATTTACAAATAGGAAAACGAGAAAGTAAAAATCATGCATCAGGGATAGATTATGAAACATTTACCAACACATTCAGAATAATGTAACAAAACTGCACCATTTAATATGTTAAAACTGACTAATTCAACCATATGGAAACGCATAACACATTTGGAATTCCAATTTCAGCTGTTCCCATCTACAATCGGATAGTTATTCTAATTCTTTGAGCAGCCCTGTATATGATATATATATTTGTATCTATTAACTACATACATGGGAAAATTTGGTTCAGTTAAGAAGTACATATACTGTTAGAAATTGAATAATGATTTACCGAAATTGCAAGACATGGTGAAATAATTACAGCTGTGTTTCAAGATTGCATTTGATAGATGAAATCTTATTTTATCTGAGTGAAGAGCAACTACCCATTTCCCTCTTTTCCCGTGCAGAGAGAGAGAAAAAAAAAAGGGAATTTCCAACATCTGGTATACATAAAAGTGTTGCACAACGAGATGCAATAAGAAAGACTAATGAACTGAAAACTTTTCTTCCTTTTTTAGTCAGTCTCTAAATATATGCCCTAAGCAAAACACGCAGTGTGTCTGCGCTCTGAAAAACCTTAAAGATATATGTTAATTAAATATATAACTTTGAATGTAAATTTAATTTTAACTTTATCTATGTGCTTTTAATTAAATAGTGTAGTCCTGTGATCCTGTGCCCTCTTTTGTTACTGAGTGGAATATTTTCATGCTGATTCACTTTGGATTTTATAGCAGGTTG
This sequence comes from Maratus speciosus, assembly GCA_963932465.1. Lineage (NCBI taxonomy): Eukaryota > Metazoa > Arthropoda > Arachnida > Araneae > Salticidae > Maratus > Maratus speciosus. Next base: position 251,227,691 of record OZ010790.1, read on the forward strand.
GATTACCTTACGCGGATTTTATCAACGCTGAAAATAAAGGTAGGAGCATGCCAATTTTATCTTTCTCCTTTTTTGTGAAGATGTTAAAAGGGAAAACATTATTTTCTAAATATAATTCATGAAGAGAAGCTCAGTTATTTAACTGCCGTGATTTCACAATAAAAATTCAATAGATTATGAGACAGACTGAAGGCTGTGAACACGGCAAGTTACCGCTCTCTTCTATTTAAACTATTGTGACAATAAATGAAAATAAACGAAAACTCTTGAAAGTTAAGAAACTAAAATAAAAGAAACCTTTTAAAGATAAAACAATGGCCTCCTCCCTAAAAGAAACTTTTAATATCGAAAAATTAAATCCGCATAACTATGCCCAATAGAGTTTTAAAACCCAGATGCTCCTAATGAGGGAAGATTTATTTAATTATACACAGGATGACCCCCCAACACCACTAACTACTGAGTGGACTAAGCGAGATAATCGTGCTAGGGCTACAATTATATTAACTTTAGAAGACTCACAACTTATTTATGTGAAAAATGAAACGACAGCCAAGACAACTTGGAATGTTTTAAAAACTATACACGAGCGCGCAAACCTTTCGAGCAAATTATATTTACTCAGAAAGTTATACAGTATAAAACTCGGGGAAAACGGAGATATGATAAGTCATATCGTAAAAATACTAGAAACAGCCGACAGATTAAAGGCGATAGGGGAAGAAATTAAGGACACGCATTTATCCGCGTTACTTTTATGCCCCCTCCCACCGAGTTATGATACTTTGATTATCGCACTTGAAGCGAGAAATGAAGAGGAGTTAAACTCTGAATTTATAAAAGGAAAATTGACCGATGAGTATCAAAGGAGACAAGATAGCTCGAATAATACGTCGCGCGAAAATGCGTACAAAGCAGAAAAAAATAATACTAAACCAAAATATCGCAAACAAGAACAAAATATGTTTTGTACATATTGTAAAAGACGAAATCACATAAAATTAAATTGTTGGTTCCTTAAGAATAAAAATTCAAATTCTAAAAACCAAACAATGAATAAAGGGAGACAGAATGCTGCATTATGTTCTGAAACGAACAAAATCACTCCGGAAGTAGAAGTGCAAACAAACACACAGACTCTGGGGAATAGTAGCAAAGAAAACAAAACCACTTTAGATACAAAGGTGTCTCAAAACAATTGTTCCTTTTACGCGAACATTGAAAATAAATCTACCTGGATAATTGATTCAGGGAGCTCTTCACACCTTTGTAACGACATAAACCTATTCAGTGACATTGATACAAATAATAAGAACACAGTCACGATTGCAAACGGAAAAATTCTTGCTTCACACGGGACAGGCACAATAAAATTACAAACACAATCAAACGACATTACTTTAAATGAAGTTTTGTACGTGCCAGAAATACAGTCAAATTTAATGTCTGTTAATAAAGCAGTGAAGCATGGGTGTAAACTCATTTTTGAAAACGAAACCTGTAAATTAATCCAAAACGGCATAACCTTTATAGAAGGGAAAATTAAAGGTAATTTATATGAAGTAGACCTTTACAAACATAAACAAGTAAACTATGCGAATTTAGCGCATCAATGCAAGAATAAAAACTGTATTGAACTCATGCATAGGAGATTCGGACACAGAGATATAAATGCTTTAAAGCAACTGCAAACTAAAAGTTTAGCAACAGGTTTTAATATGGAAAATTGTAAACATAAAGTAATATGCGAAAGTTGCATAAAATGTAAATTAACAAATGCTCCGTATCCTAAACAAGCTACAAACAAAGCTAGTAAAATTCTCGATTTGATTCATTCTGATGTATGTGGCCCGATGCCAACAGAAAGTATGGGAGGAAAGAAATTCTTTCTCACATTTACTGATGATTTCAGTAGATTTACAATGGTATTTCTTTTATCAAAGAAAAGTGAAGTCATCACTAAACTAAAAGAGTACGTAGCCATAACGAAAAATAAATTCGGTCGCAATATAAAGGAATTAAGAACTGACAACGGCGGGGAATATACCAGTGATGAGATAGAAAATTACTTAAAAGAATCAGGTATACACCATCAGCTAACCGTGCCAAATTCTCCAGCTCAAAACGGTGTTTCGGAGAGGAAGAATCGTACACTAGTTGAAATGACGCGATGCCTGTTATCGGAAGCGAAACTACCTCAGAAGTTTTGGGATGAAGCTCTAAATACAGCGGTATACTTAACTAATCGACTCCCCACGAAAGCTCACAATTCTACTCCATACCAATTATGGACAAATAAAATACCGGATTTAAGCAACATTAGAATGTTTGGCTGTAAAGCTTACGCTTACCTCGACAAATCCCAAAGAGGAAAACTTGATGATAAAGCGATTGAAGGAATTTTTGTCGGTTACGACAATAGATCTAAAAGTTATAGGATCTATACTGGTAATAATAAAATTATACGAGCAAGAACCGTCAAATTTCTAGAAAACTTTAATTCAAACACAACACCAAATTTAAATCTGAAAAATGATAGCGAAGTTCAGAAACAACCCGGAAAAGCAGGGGAAAATTCCTCAGAAATTATAATAAGTATGCAGGAAGAAAAACAAACAGACAGTGAGGAAAATACAACAAATGAACCTAGAAGATCACAAAGATCGAATAGAGGTGTTCCACCAGACAGACTCGCATACATTACTAAAGAAAATAAAATTATAGAGCCGAAAAATTTCGAAGATATTAAAAATCTAAACAATCCACATGAGAAAAACCAATGGTACGAAGCAACTAGTGAAGAAATTGCTTCATTAATAAAAAATAACACCTGGGATCTAGTTGATCCTCCACCAGGCGTAAAAGTAATTGGAAATAAGTGGGTTTTTACGGTTAAATATAATTCAAATGGAGAAATTAATAAATACAAAGCGCGTTTGGTAGCGAAAGGCTATTCTCAAAAATTTGGTAGTGACTATTAAGAAACCTTTGCACCAGTAGTAGCCTATACAACGCTAAGAGCATTTCTAGCGTGTGCAGCTCACAAAAACTTAAATGTAAACCATTTAGATATTAAAACCGCGTTTCTCCATGGAAATTTAGAAGAAGTTGTTTATATGTCGCAACCAGAAGGACATATTAAACCGGGTGAAGAAAATAAAGTATGTAAGCTAAGAAAGGCTATATATGGCCTAAAACAAGCAGCAAGAGCATGGAATATTAAAATAGCTGAAAGTTTAAACAAACTAGGTTTTGTGCAAAGCACCGCTGATCCATGTCTCTTCACACGAGAAACTAACGGAAGTAAAACTTATATCATCATTTATGTCGACGATCTGTTAATTTCAGGAGATACTAAGGAAATAAATGAAATAATGAAACAACTTAGTAAAGAATACGAAGTGAAAAATTTAGGTATGGTAAATTACTACTTAGGCATAAACATAAAAAGAATTAAAGAAGGAACTTATGCACTCGATCAGGAAAATAAAATAAAAGAACTGATTGAAAAATTTAATTTAAAGGACTCTAAACCTTGTGATACTCCGATGGAGGCAGGTTACTTAAACTTAGATGACGATGAAAATTTACTACCTAATAATCATAAGTATAGACAAGCCATAGGGGCATTGCTATACATAGCTACGATAACTCGTCCAGATATTTCAGCGGCTATTAACATCCTTAGTCGCAGAAATGAGAAACCAAGAGAAAAAGACTGGAGGGCAGTCAAGAGGGTTATAAGATATTTAAAAACAACACAAGAATTAAAATTAGTTATAAGCAACGAATATGATCCGATTCTGACGACATTTGCAGATTCAGATTGGGCAGGAGATAAAAGTGATCGAAAATCAACCACAGGAAATTTAAGTAGATTAGGAAATGCAGCGATTTCCTGGTCAACAAAAAAGCAAAACTCAGTTGCATTATCATCTGCTGAGGCTGAGTATATTTCCGCAGCCACATCAGCACAAGAAACCATATGGTTGATAAAGCTATTAAAGGATCTAGATTTAAACCAAAACCTACCAATTATTCTGTATGAGGATAATGTGTCATGCATCAAGATGACTCAAAATTATAAACATCATTCAAAAACAAAGCACGTGGATATCAAATTTAATTCAATTAAAGATTTACGAGAGAAGGGAATCATAGAATTAGAATATTGTCCCAGTAAGGAAATGACTGCAGACATCTTTACGAAGCCCCTTCCCAAACCTGACTTTATCAAACACAGAGACAACTTGAACTTAAGAACTATTGCAACTTCAGAAATCAAGCAGGGGTGTTAGAAATTGAATAATGATTTACCGAAATTGCAAGACATGGTGAAATAATTACAGCTGTGTTTCAAGATTGCATTTGATAGATGAAATCTTATTTTATCTGAGTGAAGAGCAACTACCCATTTCCCTCTTTTCCCGTGCAGAGAGAGAGAAAAAAAAAAGGGAATTTCCAACATCTGGTATACATAAAAGTGTTGCACAACGAGATGCAATAAGAAAGACTAATGAACTGAAAACTTTTCTTCCTTTTTTAGTCAGTCTCTAAATATATGCCCTAAGCAAAACACGCAGTGTGTCTGCGCTCTGAAAAACCTTAAAGATATATGTTAATTAAATATATAACTTTGAATGTAAATTTAATTTTAACTTTATCTATGTGCTTTTAATTAAATAGTGTAGTCCTGTGATCCTGTGCCCTCTTTTGTTACTAAGTGGAATATTTTCATGCTGATTCACTTTGGATTTTATAGCAGGTTGGATTACCTTACGCGGATTTTATCAACGCTGAAAATAAAGGTAGGAGCATGCCAATTTTATCTTTCTCCTTTTTTGTGAAGATGTTAAAAGGGAAAACATTATTTTCTAAATATAATTCATGAAGAGAAGCTCAGTTATTTAACTGCCGTGATTTCACAATAAAAATTCAATATATACCTCAGTTGTAAATTCCCATTCAGCAATTTCAGTAATTAAGGAGAATGATACACGAATTGTTTTGTGCAGTCCTGTATATGAGTAATAGAATTTATATACAGCAAGTAACATGCAAAAAATTAGTTAAATTTAAAAGAGCATATCGAATTTTCAAAAAGCACTCCCAGCAAATATTACCCAAAGGTAGTACTGTAACCGATTGGCTTTGTGTGTCCCTGTAAATGAACGAAAAATGCTATGTACGCCCTATTCTATAGTAATCACATTGCAGTGAAATTCGGGGATTTATATCAGTTTCAATACATTTGAAATAGCGTAATCTCATTAAAATATTCTGCAAAACGATTTTACATGCTATTGCAAAACGATTTTTCCCATATACCATAATCTAATAGAATTATTTTGAGTGCCTCTGTAAATGAACTGTTAATGCCACATACTTCATATACAATACCATACATGCATTGATGGCTTTAAATAACGTTTATAAATTGCATGAAAACCCGACTATAATTTGGGAGTTACAGCGTGGACAGACGGACAAATGGACAGACAAATCGAATGCATAAACACTTTTCAACAAAGTTGAAAAGTGTTAAAAATGTTCTTTCTTTGTTTGAAAACTGTGTCCTAATATGCTATTGTTTAGGGATTTTTTAAATCAAATTGGGGATTCAACTCGCAATTATTTTACCGAACATAAAACAAAATCATTTTTCTGTCGTTCTAATCCATTTTTTACATTTAATATTTTGTTTAGAAAGACCAACAACAGCAACAAATGAATATATATATGTTACATTATTAGATCTCCTTCTCAATTTCCCTGTTCTGTTCTAAATTACTACTCTATATTCACTAATTCCTTATTCTTAAATAATCTCTATCGTTAACTCTGTTAAATTCCCTTTATTTTAATATCTAGTTTGCCCAATTTACTTAATTATTACGCTTTTAGTATTCTTAAATTAAATGTTCCAGTTCAGATCATTTCTGGGTTTCGAATGTTCCTTTTAGTAGCCATTTTTTTCTCTTCCGAGAATTTTCTTTCCCGCGCTTGTTTCAGGGGTTTCCTTTTACTATCAAATCCATCCGTTCGTCTGTCAGACCTCTTTCGTATGGCGTATAATGACGTGGCATCCTTAATTCTTAATTGGTTCAGAGCGCGTGTTACGTCATATTTGTATTACTACACTCGGTGATTAAAAAGCCGCTACGCTCGATGCTCCGACAGATTTTGTAGATTTTGCTCGATTTTCTAAGTGTAAATTGTATCTTGGTTTAGTGTCCGACGCTATGAAGTTTTTAAAGATATACCTAAAAGATTTACCTTTTCCAATGATGGATGAGGAGAATATAAAGTGATAACTCATCGAGTTTATCTATGGCATTGCTCAGTATGCTATTGAGAACTGCTTATCGATGTTGTTTAATAAATATCTCTGGCCATAAAATGCTTCGTTCCTTGTGTCCGGGAGAAAATACTAGCAAAAACCTCCATTGCTCTGACCATCTGCCACTCGACTGCAATAATCTTAAGTGTGGATTGTATGATGATGACTGTAGTAAAAAATGACACTAAATACCTAGTGGTTATACTTCATAAAAGACTTATATTCAGAAATCATTTCTTCACATAAGAGGCATAGATGTTCCATGTATTTTGAACCTCACCTTTAAATCCCATTCTCTCTAATTACAACAAAACATAAAAAAAAGCCTGTATTCTCTCTATCATGAATTATTCCTCTCCAGTTTGCGGTTTCATATGGAAATGGATATCACACTCGATGCAGCATTCTATGTGGGTTTTCAGTTTTATAAGATGACCAGATCTTTTTAACACTTGTGAGAAAAATGAAAACAACCTGGATTAAAGCAAGTTAACTACATTTTAGTAAACCGCATGTCAATACACATAGCATTTAAATCTAGATTAATTTACGAGTATTTAATGCAATTTAGTAAATTATTAATAAAACTTTATTAATAATACAAATATTTTTAATAGTAATTAAAGACACAATTAGCAGAAAATTTGTATTAGAAATCATATTCCAGAATATAGAGCAATATGCAATCATGCATGATACGTACGATTTAAAATTTATATTTTATGAAATAATCAGTGTAGAAAAGTTGAAATCATTCAAACACAAAATTAGAAACATTGTATCGCTGTGTTACCGATAGATTACACACACATATATATATATATATATATATATTAAAACACAATTGTCAACGTTAATAAAAGAATGTTTACTTATCTGTGGCTACACATTGAATAAACTGAATTTCATATCTCAAAAATCAATAATTTATTTTCCTTTATTGCTGAAAGATGTCGTTAGTAGCTCGCAAAATGATTAATAATCATGATTGCATTCAAATACGCAATATCTTTTTTAAGCATTTGTAATCGTTTTTATGTATAGGTATAAGATGCATTTAAGTATGTATGAAAATTGTGATAATAATTTGTGATTTATAAAAGAAAAAATCAGTCGACAAGCAAACATATAAATGAAGTAAAATGTTTTCATAAAGTGTAAATAAGGACATTACTGAAAGGTTTTAAATGCATTTCAAAGAAAAAAAAATCAATGAAGTTTTTCAAATAAGATAAGAAAATATAATTATATATAAATCCTTTATTTATTTATTTATTTTTAAAAAAATCAATGGCTAAATATACCGAGAAAACCAATATAATTTTAACAAATTTTTGATAGACATATATACACATAAATGTTTGTAAGTGTATGCTGCATGTGTAAGTATTGCAAAATTAGAGAATAAATTATTAGATACAAAGTATTTCAGAATTTAAAAAATCGATTTGAAAGCAATTTCTTTAGTAGAATTGTACAACTTTTGAAAATTTTAATAGATTTGTAGAATTCTTATTTATGTGTGGCAATTTTAAAATTACAAGCATGGATAAATGATTTATGACACATGCCCAAACACATAAAGAAAACATAGGTAGATATTAATATAGGAACATTTAATAGGTTCAATCTGTTATTAAGGAATTGCGTTTCATTCTAAAATCTCTAATACTCTATGTCTTTAAGGTTTGAAGTTCTCGTTCTATAATTCTGGCCATAAATTGCAGGTTCTTGGAACCTGAATATTCTTTCATTTTTTTTCTACTTTTGTACATTCATTTATATTGCTTGAAATTTTAATTATAGGTATGGTAGCGCACAATTACTTTGTCATGCTTTGGTAGAGTAAAGTAAAACATACTTAATAATTATCAAAAAACAGTAAACTAAGTTAGAGTTTTAGACAAATTGTATTTCTAAATATATATTTTTAGCTGTAGTGGACAGCATCAGCACTGAAATCATACGATATTTAGAAACGAAAATATATTGCATTTCAGCAAAATCGATTGCGCATGTTTTGACATATATTGTTAACTTTGATTGCACTGTTACTGAAGGTACATTATAGATTTTTTTATAGAGTCTTGCTAGTTAAGTAAGGAAAAATGTCATTATAAAGAGCTACGCCACTAAAGAAGATGTATTTACATAAAACATGGATACAGTCATATTTCCATACGCACTTCGCAAATCTCGATAATATTATGAAGATCGCTTATAAAAAAAATAATAATAAACAAAGCTTAGAAAAAAACATGTCACCAGCAAATGGGAATTAGAAATAACACAATTTGTTTTAAGAAAAACATTGGCGAATTATTACGTTACTAAATAGAAGAGTTTAGTTAAAATTTTACAATCTAATGCTTTTAAATAACCTATTTTATGTAAACACAAAACAATTTCGCATGCTTTATAGGGTATATAAACAGAAAAAAGTGATGAATTTATAAAATATTATTTTGCTTAGTTGCACAATTCAACATAATGTGCAGTTTTTGCAATGAATTTTGTAAAAAAAACTATTACTTTTCCTATTAAGGGAACATTGGACTCTTAAACCTTCAAAAAACTCAATCTTTGAAAAATACACAAAAGAGTAATAATTTCTAAACCCTTTAAAACAAAATGAATGCCACTCTTAGTAATTGTTAAGTATGGAATATTTTCAAAGATCTAATTTGAAAGTCATTTTTTCTAAAAATGTGATTCGACGATTTTCGAGTAAACATTTTTCGATTAAAAACATTTCAATATCATTATATTAAAGTTTAAGTAGACGCTGTATAAATTGAACTTAAATTTTTATCTTTTCTTGGAGTCTTATTGCTAAATTTTTTAAATTTTTATGAAAGCAAGTTGCAGTTTTCATTTTGAAACATACAAATACTATAAAATACATTCATTTTTGGTTGAGTGCTAGCGCAAGACTTTCAATTATGATTATAGATAAATTTTATTTTGGCTGTATATTTTCTTTTTTAATCATGCGCGCAACCTGTGATTCCTATTTAGGCACAACAGGTTTTAAAACTTCTGTATACACTGTTTTTCCTCAATATGATCTGAGATAATTGCGAACTTAAATTTTCATCTTTTCTTGGTGTCATATTGCTAATTTTTTGAAATTTTTATGAAAGCAAGTTGCAGTTTTCATTTTAAAACATACAAATGCTATAAAATACATTCATTTTTGGTTGAGTGCTAGCACAAGACTCTCAATTATGATTATAGATAAATTTTATTTTGGCTGTATATTTTCTTTTTTAATCATGCGCGCAACCTGTGATTCCTATTTAGGCACAACAGGATTTAAAACTTCTGTATACACTGTTTTTCCTCAATATGATCTGAGATAATTGCGAACTTAAATTTTCATCTTTTCTTGGTGTCATATTGCTAAATTTTTGAAATTTTTATGAAACCAAGTTGCAGTTTTCATTTTAAAACATACAAATGCTATAAAATACATTCATTTTTGGTTGAGTGCTAGAACACGAGTTTCAATTATGATTATAGACGAATTTTATTTTGTCTGTATATTTATTTTGTAATCATGCGCGCAACCTGTGATTCTTATTTAGGCACAACACGTTTTAAAACTTCTGTAAAAGCTGTTTTTCCTCAATATGATCTGGGATAATTGCGAAATGAAAGAAGAACCGTGATCTATTATTAGTTTTCAAATTGTATTTTTGTAATTAATACTTTTAAAGATGTAAAATGAAAATAATGTTAATATTTTCAATTTCTGACATTTCAAAGGTTCAAAGACACCCTCCATTACAAAATCTTTCTCTGAACCTTTAAACTCTTCCTGGAATCCCGTAAAAGGAACAAAAAAGTCTTGCACCTTAAAAAATTCTTGATAAGGACAAATTTGATCGCTCCACCCTACGACCAACAAGCTTTTATCGCACACGTTTACGCTTTTTTTAACAGTAACTATTGTCATTTTGACCACGAAACAAAATTAAACCTGTACATTTATTTAATCATAATATAAACAATATATTATATATTGCTTACATTAAATATGTCGTTTAAATTGGAATAATTTCCACTAACACTTATTAAAGGTTAAAAAAAATGTATTTTTTGCACATGAAGAAGGATGGCAAACGTCTCTAGGTATATTGTTATCTTATTGATAAAAATGTGATTATTTTATTGACTTAAAATTTCACAATTTTTATAAGGATCGAAAATCCAGACCATTATTTGTCATAATGCTTCCAGATTTTCGTTTATGTACACTGTAAAAAAAAATTTGTAAAGTTACTAAAGTTTTTCAAGGAAACTGGGATTCCAGGAACTTTTTATGTAACGGCGACAACAAAAATTCCTGTAACAGACTCTGTTACAGGAATTTTTCTTGTTGCCGTTACATAAAAAGTTTCTGGAATCCCAGTTTCCTAGAAAAACTTTAGTAACTTCACAGATTTTTTTTTTACAGTGTATTAGCAAATTTACTTATTTCTTCCAATTACCGGGAAAGCATTGTGTCATTTCTGAGAAAAGTATGGCGATCATGAAAAGAATAAACTGCTACAGATATGACTATATTATTTACTACTCAATATTGTTTTAATTTTTTGAAGGAAAAAAAATATCTACTTTACATATATCTATTGAAAATCATAGAGAAATCATACTACTGACAATGACATGTAAGATTTTCTAATATCAACATGGTCCAAAAATTATGAAATATTCAGGTTTAATATCTATGTAATGTAGTATTTATATAAGGATTAGAGTAGTAAAAACCTCCTGGTCCAAAAAGAAAAAAAATATCACATTTTCTCGATTCATCTAATATGTTAGCAAATATTAACTCGAAAAGACTACAATCTGCAACAAAAGAATTTTTCCCTTGTTTCTCGTATTGTAAAAGCTTGGTTTTCTTTCAAAACTCGATTTATTAACTAGGGATTTGGAAAGAAAACTAAAAGCTGTTTAAGCTATTTTCGTTCATACTCAGTAACCCTTAGAAATTCTTTTGTGTAGCCCTGTATATTATCTACAGCATATATAAACACAACGTAATATGAAAAATTAGTTAAACTTAAAAACTCATATCACAACCAAAAATGCACTTCCAGCAATCATCTCTAATATACATTATTACAACGTAATGTGCAAACAGCGTAATGTGCAACGTACTGTTACAACGTAATATGCAAAAATTAGTTAAACTTAAAAACTCATATCACAACCGAAAATGCACTTCCAGCAATCATCTCTAATATACATTATTACAACGTAATGTGCAAACAACGTAATGTGCAACGTACTGTTACAACGTAATATGCAAAAATTAGTTAAACTTAAAAACTCATATCACAACCAAAAATGCACTTCCAGCAATAATCTCTAATATACATACACTGTAAAAAATTGCTGCAGTAATTTTACCGCAGCAGAGATTCTGAACAAAGGCACATAAAAGAACGGACCTTTCTCCTAGCTAAACAGACTTTACCTTTTGATTAAAGGGTTTTGCCCGTAAAACATGAAATTTACGAGATTTGACCATTTATCAGAAAAAGTGGCTTTTTCCGTAAATTTACTGGATCAATTCACGGTAAAATACCGTGAATTTATAGTTTTTTATTAACAGTGTATATTATATTTCGAGTACACTATAGTTTCCGAAATCTTTTGTGTGTCCTTCTAAATACTATGCATTTTTTATTATACAGGGAGAAACTTGTAGTAAACCTCAGCAAAGCATATAAATTCCATTATATGCCAAACAGTTTAACATTAAAAATGCCGCAAACAATGTTTTCCCCTATACCATTATATAACGGAATTCTTTTGTGTGGTCCTCTAAATGAATAATAAATATGCTTTGCTCCGCATATTCTACAGAATGCATATTTTAATGCACTTCATAAATGCATATCAATTTCATTATGTCTGAAAGTGTGTAACATCATTAAAATGCATTTGAAACCATTTTTTTTTCCATTGGCCGTAATGTAGCAGAAAACTTTTGACTGTCCCTATAATTGAACTATACATCAGATTTTCATAAAATTTGAAATGACTCGACAAAATTCTGCGACAATTGTATATTTAAAATTTCAAACCATTCGGTTAGATAGTTCTTGCTCTGTTATATGCGGACACACAGACAGACGGACCAGACGGCAACTATAGGTACTTCGTATTTATATAATTACGAACGCACCGAAAAAGTCATGATATCTCAGCGAGTCTGGTGCATAAGATATAATCTGCGAATAAATCATATTAATTTGTTTTGTTTATGATAAAGCTAATACTTATTTTTAATTTTATCTAATAAAAAAAATCTATTCAAATACTAAAAACAAACAACAACAACAACAAAAAATATGTGACTACTGTAGGAAATATTTACTATGCACCTTTAAATTAGCAGTTTTCAAAAAAAAATTCAATCCGAAGATATTTAAAATTATACCACAAAATAAACAGAAGATTTTAATTTTGCATGGATATGTTGAATTTAGTAAAAAAATCATTGTTTCTAAATCATATTCGTTCACACACTAAAGATTCTTTTATGTATACTCAGTAAATAGCATGAGAAACAATTAAAAAAAATAAGTATTATCGTTGAGTATCCCTTTTGAATCTTGAAGCTAATTTTTTTGAGCACAGAAAAACAATTAAGAAAAAGTAAAAAGTTCTCTCCGGCCGTTTAATATTTTACGTGTAAAGAAAAACAATAGACTTGTGCATCAAACAATTGCTCGTTCTTTTGTTTATAGTGTTGTACCTAAACCAAAAAGAGCTGTTTATTTTCACGAATATATTCATCTGTGATATATCACTCTTTACATGTGAAATTCCATAACCGGTGGTGAATTTACAACAGAAAATATTTATGAAACACAATTGAAATACTGCTATTTTCAACAAAATAAGAGTAAAATTACAATTTTGAGAGGTGAAACTAAATAGTGAATTTTTATTTTCCATGAAGATAAAAAAATATTCCAAGAAAGCTTTGTTTTCTTTAAACATTTTACGTTCACATATTGAACTTTCTTTAATATTCTTTTTTTAAATAATATGAGAAGCATTCGGCAAAGCTAATTACTTTCGCTGAGTTTAAAAATGCAGCCTTTGCTTCAATATAAGATACTAAAATAAAATAATGGAAATCTGTTCAGTTATTTAATATTTTAAGATTAAAGAGAAACAATGCACTGGTGCATGTACAATTACTGCTTATTTCGCTTACAGGATAGTACAGTAAAACCTCCATAACGGCAATCCCTAATAGTGGAAACTTGTATTTAGCAGACAGTTTTTAAACCTCCAACACTTACATGTTTGCATATTTTTACCTCTAGAAAGCGGACGCCTCCATATGGCCAATTTTTTCACGAATTTACTCATCTGCGAATTGATATCACTTCTTAGAAGGGAAATTCTAAAACCTGTGTAGAGATTATCGCAGAAAATATTTTTTTTCAACTCTTTTCAAATGTTACCATTTTCAACAAAATTCCAGTAATATTACAATTTTTAGAGGGGAAAATAAATAGTGCATTTTTATTTTCTGTGAAGATATAAAAAATTTTCATAAAAGCTTTCTTTTCTTAAAACAATTTACGTTTTCATATTAAACTTTATTTTATTTTATTTTCTTAAATAATAAGTGAAACATTTGGAAAAAGAAATTACTTCCACTGAATTTAAAAACTCAGCCTTTAACTTCATTGCTTCAACACAGAAAATACGAAAAAGAAAGAGTGAAAATATGATCAGTTGCTTAATATTTTAATTTTAAAGCAAAACAATGTACTGATGCATCTACAAATGCTGCTTATTTCGTTAACAGGATGGTACTTAAACAGAAGATGATATTTTTTCACGAATCTATTTATTTATAAAATGTTATTATTTCTTACAAGCGAAGATTCACAACTTATGATGACATTACAGCATAAAGATTTCTTATACAATTTTGAAATATTTTTATTTTTATTCAAATTGTAATAAAAATATAATTTTGAGTTATATAACAAGAATTAAAAATAAATAATATTTATTTTGAGAGATGTTGTTAAATTCTTTCAAGAAAACTTTGTTTTCTAAAAGCGTATTAAACTTTTATTGAATTTTCTTTTCGTAAATAATACGAGAAATAATTGGAAAACAAATTACTTCCGCTGCGTTTGAAAATTCAACCTTCAACTCATTGCTTCAACACAGAGTGAGAAAAACAATAAATAAAAATGTGTTCATTTTTTTTACTATTTTAAGTTTAAAGCAAACTAATGCACTGGTGCATCTATAATCGCTGCTTATTTCGTATACAGGATAGTACTTAAAAAGAAAAGGATATTTTATCATGAATATATACATTTGTAAAATGTTACCCTTTCTTACAAGTGAATATTCACAACCTGTGATGACATTACAGCATAATATCTTTTTTATACAATTTTGAAACAGTTTTTTTTTCAACTAAGTTCCAGTAAAAATATGATATTATATGTTATACAACAAGAATTAAAAATAAATACTATTTATTTCGCGAGAAGTTATTAAATTATTTCAAGAAAGCATAGTTTTATAAAGCAATTTTAACTTTTTTTCATTAAGTATTCTTTTTACTTTTGTTAATAACACAGGAAACATTTGGAAAAAACAAATTACTTTTGCTGAGTATGAAAATTTAGCTTTAAAGCTTATTGCTTCAACACACAATATACATTAAGAAAGAGTGAAAATCTGTTGAGCTTTTAAATATTTTAAGTTTAAAGAAAAACAATTTACTGGTGCATCTTCAATTGCTACTTGTTTTTTAAACGGAAAAAAAGGTTTTTTTTTCTTCTTTTTACGAATGTATTCATTTATGACATAATATCATTTTTTACGAGTGAAGATTCACAACCTGTGATGTTAATCTTACTACATTACGGTTCTGATATTACTTGCATCGTAGTATAATATCTCTATCTTTTACAATTTTGTAAAAAAATTTATTTTCAATAAATTTCTGGTACAAAATTTTTGATTTATACAACGAGAATTAAAACTAAATTCTATTTATTTTGAGAAAAGTTGTCATTCTTTCAAGAAAGTTTAGTTTTATTTTTTAAAAATTACCTTAGCGCATTAAACATTCTTTTATTTACTTTTGAAACATTTGGAAAAACGAATTACTTTTTTTAAGCTTGAAAATTCAGCTTTAAAGCTCACTTCTTCAACATGGAAAACAAATTAAAAAAGAGTGAAAATATGTTGAGTTGTTTAATATTTAAAGTTTAAAGTTGTACAATGTATTGATGCATCTAAAATTGCTGCCTGTTTTTTAAGTATAAAAATAAATTATTTTTAGAAATATATTCATTTATGACATGATATCTTTTCTTACTAGAGAAGATTCACAAGAAGTGATGAGATTACAGCAGAAAAGCTTTTTTATACACTTTTGAAATATTCTTATTTTCAACTAAATTCCAGTAAAAATATAATTCTGTGTTATACAATAAAAACTAAAAAAAAAAAAAACTAAAAAAAACTAAAAATAAATAAATAAATAAAATAAAATAAAAAAAGTATATATATATATATATATATATTTATTTATTTATTTATTTTTTTGCATTAAGTTGTTAAATTCTTTCAAGAAAGCATAGTTTAATAAAAACATTTTACGTTTACACGTTAAACTTTCTTTCATTTACTTTTCTCAAATAATGTAAGAAACTTTTAGAGAAACAAATTACTTTCGCTGAATCCGAAAATTCAGCCTTCAAGCTTATTGCTTCAACACAGAAAATACATTAAGGAAGAGTGAAAATATGTTGAACTGTTTAATATTTTACATTTATATAAAAGAATAAACTGGTTCATTTACTATTGCTTGTTGGTTCAATTACAGGATAGTATTAAAAAAAGAATATATACATTTCTACGAATATATACATTTATAACATAACTTGTAAGATTAAAAACAAGATGTAAAGATTAAAAACCTCTGATGACATTACAGCAGAAAGTCTCTTGTAAATATATATGAAAGAACACAGATTTCATCAAATTTCCAGATAAATTTAATTTTGAGTTACAGAGCTAGAACTGAAAATAAACAGTAAATTATATGGTTTTGCATGAAGGTGTTAAATTGTTTGAAGAAAGCTTAATTTTATATAACTATTTACATCTACACATTAATTTCTTTCATTTATCGTTTTTTAATAACCTGATAAATATTTAAAAAACAAATTACTTTCGCTGAAAATAAAGCCTTCAAGATATTTTTTTAACACAGAAAGTACATTAAGAAAGATTAAAAATCTGTTCAGAAAAAGAATAGACTAATCCAACCAATGCTCAACATTTAAACTATTTTTCAAAGTTATATCATCTTTTATAAAACCAATTTCATTAAAATACCAGTAACAATATAATTTTGAGTTACACAACCACAGCTAAAAACAAATACTGACTTTTTATTTGTATTGAATACGTTATTTTTTTTTTTCAAAAAATAGTAAATTTATCCAAGTATTTATATTTACATATTATACTTTCTTTATTTATTTTTTATTAATTAAATGAGGAAGATATGGAAAAACAAATTACTTTCGCTGAGTCCGAAAATTCAGCCTTCAAGCTCAATTCTTCAACACAAAAATATATTAAGAAAGAGTAAAATCTGTTTAGCTGGTAAATATTTTAACTTTAAAGAAAAAGAACAGGTTAATACAATAAATGATCGCTAATTACTACTGAAGCAATACGTTTAAACTTTTTTTTCACAGTTATACGATGGTTTATAAAACCCATTTCATAAAAATTACATCAAAAATATGATTTTGAATTATAAACTAAAAATCAGTAGAGAATTTTTATTTTCCCTGAAGATGTTAATTTTTTTTTTTTTTTTTTTTTTTTTTTTTTTTCAAGAAAGCTTAGTTTTATAAAATTGTTTGCCTATACATATTAAATTTTCTTCGATTTACTTTTGGTTAATAATATGAGAAACTTTTGGAAAAACAAATTACTTTTCACGAGTCTAAAAATTCAATCTTCAAGTTATTTGTTTCATCACAGAAAGCACATTAAAAAAGATCAAAATTCTGCTAAAATAAATGTGGAATTTTATTTTGCGTGCAGATGTTAATTTCTTTAAAGAAAGGTTAATTTTATAAAACTATTTACCTAAATATATAACAAATTGCTAAAAAAGTGTATGATTAATACTTTAAAAACAATAAATTGTTTTTATTTATTTATTCCTAAGTGGAGCAAGATCACTGGATTTCTAGTGATCTGACCCTATTTGCTCCACCCGGTAAGCACCCCGGAATGCGGGGATTCATTCCGAAAACTGCCAGTCCTCAGATATAAAAAGGCACATTAACCCTTTACCCACTGACGGTAACTATAAGTACCATTAATATAAACTTGTTATAAAATTCATTTCATACATCGTTCAGTTGTAATACAGTTTAGAATGAATTATAGATGTATTATTTAATATTGTTCAAAAAAACTTATAGGTTACACAAAACAAAAATATTTTTAAAAGGATGATTTTTTATGTCATTGCATTTTCTCAGCGTTCTTGGCATTGTGTGTGTGTGTGGGGGGGGGGGGGATTTTTCAATTCGGAAATATTTCTGTATTTCTATTGTAAGAACATTATATTTGTACATTTCCTAATTCTACAAAACACTAAGAAAAATATTTAAAATTAAAAGATATGATTGGTGTTATAAATATTATACAAAATTTCTATAAATTCAAATTTTAATTAAATGATTATGTAAATCTTCAAATGTAGTTTAAACAATTCACGAAGAAAGCTTTAGAAGATAAAATTTTCATGAATTCATAATTCGGGGCATAAGGGGTTAACAGAAAAAAAAAATACCGCTAGAGTAGTAAACTCCTCCACGACAGACAGCGGTGAACTGATCCTGGAGAAGTCCATTCATTAAAGAAAAAAAAAATGGCGGATCATGATTCAGGACCACATCGCCAGGATGGTATGGGCGCTGGAGGCCTAGGCTGTTTACATGTTTCAACTATTTCCGAGTCATTTTCAAAACAAATAAATAATGACAAATAATATTCTTCAATTTTGGAGACCGCCTCCGAAATTGAAGAATATTATTTGCACTAAAATTGATCCAATCAATTTTTGGGAATTATTCAGGATTGGATCATTATACGTAAAATGAGCAAAAAAAAAAAAAAAAAAAAAAAAAAAGTCGTCGCCACATTGTAACTGATTTTAATAAAATTTTATATACAGGTTCAATTCATATTCAAATAGAGCTCTGCAAAATATCTTCATAAAAAAATAAATTATTTTAGCAGTTTTGGACATTTAAAAAACTTATGATAAAGAATGGAATGTGTGCAATCGCCCAAAGTTGCAAGTTTGAAGTTCCGTATCTTGAAAACTATTTAACTGAAATAAATTTTTTTATAATAATGTAACCTCTGAAAAATTATCTTCTTATTTATTAAGTAATAATAATCTGGTGACACCATGATTAATCTTTAATTGGTTGTAAAAATTGAAAATTTGCGAATTTTGAGAAAATTAGAAATGTTATAAAAATCAAAGGAATTACAAAACATCTGTGAAATTGATGCCTGGTGTACTGTTACATATGAAGGTCACATTTCCCAAGTTTGAAAGTTGCCATTTATTTCCTTCATTTTCAAAAAAACTTAGAAACTGTAAAAAAATTTACCAAAATCATAATTTTTCCTCTTATGTATGAGCAAAAATATAAATAAAGGAAAGGTCCAACATTAACAATATTGCACAGACATAAAGATCAGTAAGTCCATGATATGCTAAAAAAATTTCAACATTGCCTTTTGATTTCCAACATAGCAAAATTGGGTTCAAAAAGGCAACATTAACTACATTCCGTGAGCTATTTTTATTTGAATTCGCGCACGTTTCTTAAAATATTGCACGATTACAAGGTGAAAAAAATTAGTGCTGCCATCTATTTTCTGTATCTGGATTTAGCTGTTAATATATAATTTTTTGTTCAATTGAGTGATTTTTTTTTTTACTACTTTAATTAAAAATCTTCTTGAGGCAAAAATAAACTGAAAGCAAGTACGAGTAAAAAACTTTCTATATTTAAAATACACACTTTTATCTATAATATAAAAGAAAGTTAAATGTTTTAAAAAGCTTTCCTTCACGTCGAAACAAGGGACAGAAATATTGCATTTTACCCTCAACATTTTTTACTATTTTTTTTTCCTCATTAAGGAATAAAAAAGCAAGAATGAAAGTTTGAATATTTAATATCCATATTTTTAGCTACAGCGTCAAGTAATTTTGATATTGTCAGAAGTGTCCTTCTTCTCTAAGCGTGCAATAGAGATGTTGCATTTTTCTCTCAAACATTTTCAAAAATAATTATTTTTCTCATTACGGAACAAAAATACAATTACTAACTTACGCCAATCTGTTATTTATTATTCATTCCTAATTATAAATAATTTGTATTATAGTCATTGCATTCTTATGGCTAATAATCAAAATTGAAACTTCAAGCATGTAGTTTTGCGACTACTCGATTTTGCATCCACATTTAATGTAAATTTTAATACTTAAATAAACAATCCTAAAATCTATTATTTTACATTTACTCATAAATGGATATGATCTATTTACAAACTGATTTTCATTAAAATCTGTGACATGTCTGCCACAGGTGACTGCTCATTTTGTATGGAATGGCCCGATTATACGAAATACCATTAACTGGAGCATACACATCAAAGAATTTCTACATTGGAATAACTAGCAGGAAATTTAAATAAAGGAAAAAAGAGCATGAGCTGATATTAAATATAATAGAAAAACAATAGCCTTTACAAGAGTACACCAATAAGAAATTATCCATGTAAATTTCAAGGAAAGTAAGGTAATTTTTCCTTCCAAACAATATTATCCATCCATTACAAGAGAAAAAATAGAGTAACACGTAAAAATAACATATGTAACGATACAGCATCATTCAAATTACCAAAACTGTGGATCGAGGTACTCAATGGTTTCGAAAACAGAAATAAACATCCACTTAATAAAAAAAGAAAAAGAAACTTACGTTACATGAAAAACTGAATGATGGCTTTTCAGTTCTTTGCACCCTAGACCGTGTAATTTTAGAATACCGTTATTAATTTGTTTCGAAAATGACTCGGCTAGAGTTGAAAGAAGTTAAAAGTCAAATAAATCTATTTTTGTGTTTTTAAAGTATTAATCTTAGACATTTTTAGCAATTAGAAATAATAAACTATTTAACTTTACACATTAAACTTTCCTTCATATAATTTTTGTTAATAACGTTTTGTTAATAACAGTTGGAAAATGAAATTATTGTCGCTGAGATTGAAAATAGAGCCTTCAAGCCCATTGGTTCAACACAGAAAATGCATTAAGCAAGAGCAAAACTCTATTTAGTTGTTCAAAATTTTAAGTTTAAAGAAAAATAGAAGGCTAATATAACAAATGCGCGTTAATTACTTTTCAATATTCACATTTAAGCTATTTTTTTCTCGTTTTTTATATTTTATAGCACCATGTTCATCAAATTTCCAGCAAAAATATAGATAATAATATGAGTCAGTTACACAACAAGAAGTAAAATGAAATATTAGATATAAATTTCCAACTGGGCGAATGATGTCCGGACTAGGATTTGAACCAGGGATCTCCAGGCTGAAACAGCCAGTGCTCTGTCATCTGAGCTATCCCGGACGAATCTGGTGGAACTTTCCCACCCAGCTAACCTTAATGATTACAGCAATTGTGATTTAGAATAATTGTGTTAAAATTAATCTAGTGTAAAATTAAATAGTGAATATTAGTTTTCTATGGATATCTTACATGTTTTCAAGAAAATTTAGTTTTATACATCTATTTACCTTTACATATTAAAGTTTCTATGATTTACATTTTTTTTAATTACATGAGAAACATTTGGAAAAAAATTACTTTCGCTGAGTTTGAAAAATCACCCTTCAAGCTCAAAGCTTCAACACGGAAAATACATTAAAAAAGAGCAAAATCTCGTTGGTTGTTAAATGTTTGAAGTTTAAAGAAAAATATCAGTTAATGCAACAAATACTCGTTAACCATTTCAACGACAACATTTGACGATTGAAGCTTAGAATTTATACTATTTTTCCTTCTTATATTATGTTTATGAATCGTTTTCATGACAATTCCTGTAAAAATATCATTTTGAGTTACACAGCAAGAACTAACAAATAGCAAATTTTTATTTTGCGTGAATATGTTACATTGTAACAAAAAAGCTTAGTTTTATAAAACTATTTACCTCAACAAATAAACTTTCTTTTGTTTACTTTTGTTAATGACATCAGAAACATTTGGAAAGTCAAATTTCTTAAAATCTTCTTAAAATCCAATCTTCAAGCTCACTACTTCAACACAGAAAATACATTAAGAAGGAGCAAAAATCTATTAAAAAATAGTGAGATTTTATTTTATATGAAAATGTTAAGTTCCTTCAAGAAAGCTTAGTTTGATAAAACTGTTTACCTTTACACATTAAACTTTATTTCATACATTTTTGTTAACTTGAGAAACATATGGAAAAACAAATTACTTTTGCTGAATATGAATACTGATCCTTAAAGCTCATTGCTTTAAAGCAGAAAATACCTTAAGATAGAGCAAAATACTATTTAGTTGTTCAAAATTTTAAGTTTAAAAATAACAAAAGGCTAATGCTACACATGCTCGTTAATTACGTTTGAAGCATAACATTAAAATTATTTTTACCAATTATATGATGTTTTATAAATATATTTTCTTCAAAATTCCAGTAAAAATATAATTTTGAGCTGCACAACTAGAACTAAAAACAAATAATGGACTTTTATTTTCCGTGAAGATGTTAAATTGTTTCAAGAAAACGTAGATTTATAAAACTGTTTATCTTTACATATTAAACTTTCTTATATTTACTTGCTGTTAATAATATTAGAAACATCTAGAAAAGAAAATTACTTTTACCGAGCAGTTTTGCCAGTGGACTACTTTTTTAAAATTCAGATTTTTTGATTGGCACCACTTTCCTGAAATGGTCAAATTCCCCTTATTTTCGCCTTAATTAATATGTCATCGACTCAGGCAAATTTTACTATTTCAGAAAAGTGGTGTCTTTCAAGAAATCTACATTTTAAAAAAGTAGCCCACTAGCAACACTCTTACCGAGTCTAAAAATTCAGCATTCAAGGTCATTGCTTTAACACAGAAATCGCATTAAGAAAGAATAAAACTCTGTTTAGTTGCTAAATATTTTAATTTCACAGAAAAAGAACAGGCTAATACAAGAAAAAGTTGTTGGTTATGTTTGAAGAAAACATTTAAATAATTTTCTCTCGTTATATCGTTTTATATATATATATATATATATATATAAAAAGCATAAAAATTTAATTTCGAGTTACAAAACCAGAACTAAAAATAAATAGTGAATTTATATTTCATGTGAGCTAAGTTTTTTCAAGAAAGCTTAGATTTATAAAACTGTTTACCTTTACATATTAAACTTTCTCTCATATACTTTTGTTAATAACATGAGGAAATTTTTGAAAAAAAAAAAAAAAAACTTTTGCCGAGTCTGAAAATTCAATCTTCAAGTTTTTTGCTTCAACACAAAAAATATATAAAAAAGAGCAAAAATCTGCTAAAATAAATACTGAATTTTTATTTTGTGGGAAGACGTTAAATTGTTTCAAGAAAGCTCAATTTTACAAAACTATTTACCTTTACACTTTAAACTTTCTTTCTTATACTTTTTGTTAATAACATGTTAAACATTTGGGAAAACTGAGTCCGAAAAATGAGCTTTCAAGCTCGTTGCTTCAACACAGAAAATGCATTTAAACAAAGAACAAAAGTCTGTTCAGTTGTTAAATGTTTTAAATTAAAAAAAAAGTATAGGCTAATGCAACGATAACTGCTCGTTAATTATGTTTGATGAATAACATTTAAACTATTTTTATGCGTTATATGATGTTATAAAGGGAGTTTCAAAAAGAATCCCTCAATTTGAAATGCGTATATTATGAAAAAATTTAACATAGGCATTTAAGACTAATTGTGTATTACATGGCTAATCATAAATGTTTTTTTTTAAAACCAAATTAATGGTATTAGATGTAAATTTCCAACTGGGCGAAAAATGTCCGGACAAGGGATCTCCTGGATGAAGCCGCCAGTGCTCTGCCATCTGAGCTATCCCGGACGAATCTGGAAAAATTGGGTGGTTAGCTGGGTGAAAAAGTTAAACCAGATTCGTCCGGGATAGCTCAGATGGCAGAGCACTGGCGGCTTCAGCCAGGTCGATGTTTCGATACCAGGATTCGATACAAATGTTCGAATCCTGGTCCGGACATTTTTCGCCCAATTGGAAATTTACATCTGATATGATTTATTTACCAATTATTATAATTGTGTTAAAATTAATCTAGTCAAATTAAAGATGTTCAGTATGCCCAGTTTTAGATGGGTGGTATATGACTATATAGTCAAAGTCTTACAAAATTTTGCGAGCATGTCTGTATCCACTGCTTTCACGTCTGCTGTTATACATATCTGCAGTTTGGTTAACACTTTGACTGCCAAGAGAATATTGCAAATATTCACCACCGGCCCAAAAAATGTTCTGCACGGAAAAAAAACTGTTTTGTTGAAATTACTAAATTTTGGTTCTCCATCCAAATATTTTGGTTAGAATGACCAAATTTCGGGTGGACAATCCAAAAGATTTGTTGAATTAACAAAATAATTTGGATAATCTAACCAAAATTTAATCATTCCAACCAAAATATTTGGATGGAGCTATATGAACCAAAATTTAGGAATTTCAACAAAACAATTTTCTTCCGTTTGGAAAATATTTCATTTTCCACAAAACTTAGCTAAAAGAATCGGCGCATATATCAATTAGCACAAGCCACGTATACCTAACGCATCGTACGGGAGCCCAACAATCAAACTCCAATACATGTAACTCATATCGTTTTTGAAAGCCAAGGCCTGAAGTGTTGAAACCGTATGGCTATCATATCTGATAACCAGTGTCCCAACGGAAACATTACAGGCTATTACATATCATAGCCATAGCAGTCAAAGTGTTAACGTAGCTGGCAGTGGAATCACACAAACGGAGTCTTTTATAAACCACCAACAGAAAAAATCTCACACTGACCGTCGGTATTCCAAGCCAGTGATGTGTAACTGAATAGTAATGGCTGTCATAACTGAATAGTCATATTCTGCGTTGACGAATGCCATTATTGAAAAATTTTCGAACGTTCAAGTTCATGTGACAGTGCCACCTGAATAGTTATGAGTTTTTTTTTTCTTTTTGTAATCGAAGAACTCCATGTATTATGTTTTTGTGGATAGGATGTTTGTTTGATTCCAATATGAAGGGATGTACAATATTATTTATATAAAAAAAGCGCTGCAATGAACTGAGGATGAAAAATTGAACAATTTTGAAACTCTCAACATTTTTATGTCTGTTGGTAATATAACACCCATTCTGTTCTTCGTCCTATTTCTGTTTAATTTAAAATTTCACCCGCAGGCTCTTTTTCGACTCTATTGTATGACTTAACTAGCAGAACTACCCGGGCTTGCCCATGAGGGCCTTACAGGTAAAATAAATAAAAATACAATAATATGTCAATCATAATAACCGAGCAGTGCACATTGCCGCTCCAAAATCTTTAACCCTTTAAGACTTGACCGACACAATTGTGTGGTGAAAACAAAAGTTAATGAACGGATAAGATTCATTTTCGTTGGTAGAAAATGTATCTAAGTTAGACACAGCATACTTTATTCAACAGTAAAATATTCACTTCAGAGTGCGTAACTTTAAAATAATATTTATTCAAAATAATTCAAATATTATTTTTTTTAATCTAAACAGTTTTTATAATGTTGTGTTCCAGTATTTTTCATCAGTTTTAAAACTAAGGTCTTCGAGGTAACATAAAATTGTGAATGCAGTTTTTAGATGCGTTCGTAATTATGTAAATAAGTAGCACCTATATTCGTCGTCTGGTCCGTCCGTCTGTCTGTCCGTGTTTCCGCATATAACAGCGCAAAAAATACCCAAACGAATGGTTTGAAATTTAATGTCAATAATCATTGCAGAATTTTTTCGAGTTATTTCAAATTTTATGAAAATCGAATCAAAACTTAAAAATATATTAATAAAAGTTTTCTTCGTCCAATTAAATCCCTTTTATACGTATACAGGGTGATTATAAAAAGATGGGAAAATTTTTAAGAGGTGATTGTACATGCCCAAACAAACATTTTGTATCAAAGAATGCATGTTCGAAAACTAAACGTAAAAAAGTTAGAGGGCGCCAAAGTGATGTTCTTATACGAGGCAAAAACACACAATGAACGATTAAGTTAAGTTACGAAAACAAATTTAATGGCATTTGATTACAATAAGTGCTCAAAACATTGATCGGCAGGTGTTATGCACGCAGTACAACGGCGAAGAACAGATTGGCGAATTTTCTGAAACACACTAGGCATATCGCGAACATCCCCTACAGCAGCCGAAAGCTTGGCAACAAGTTCTTCTGCGGATTCAATGGGAGTCTCATATACAAGAGACTTTAGCTGTCCCCACAAAAAAAATCGAGACATGAAAGATCTGGCGAGCGCGGTGGTGCCTGGTGTGTTTCAGAAAATCCCCCAATCTGTTCTTCGCCGTTGTACTGCGTGCATAACAGCTGCCGGTCAATGTTTTGAGCACTTATTGTAATCAAATGCCATTAAATTTGTTTTCGTAACTTAACTTAATCGTTCATTGTGTGTTTTTGCCTCGTATAAGAACATAACTTTTGGCGCCCTTTAACTTTTTCACGTTTAGTTTTCGACCATGCATTCTTTGATACAAAATGTTTGTTTGGGTGTGTACTATCACCTCTTAAAATTTTTCCCATCTTTTTTTAATCACCCTATATAATTCAATGATATATCATGATAGGCAATGATTCTCTGTTGCTATGGTGATTACGTCCTATTTAAGATGGACATATATTTCTGTATTGCTGAATGTAATATATATAATCGAAACAAATTTTCTACCCATACATTAATTCATATGAGTGCAACAGCTATTGTAACAGCTATTGCAACAAAATCTGAATATTTATAAAAATACTTATAATACGCCATTTGCCAAGTTTGTCGTACAGTTTCCGAATTGTTTCTTTTTTAATGGTAATTATAAAGTAAGGTTTTATAATAATTTATTTCTATTTATTTGCAGCTTCCTAGTAAAGAAGTTTGTGAAAACGTTATTGTATCATTTCAGGTTTTTCAATATTTTATTTGCTTATTTTAGAAAAAGATGGTCTGCAATCATAACTATAACTAAATATTTAATTTTTGCAATGAAAATCAATTTTGAAATGTTAAAAATACTTAAATATTCATAAGAAAAAGGATTTTCAGCTATACAATAAAAAAACAAAATTTAATTTCTCGTAAAACATTTTTGGTTTTTTCCCAGAAAATCAAAATGTTTACAAAAATCTTTATTTTTATAATCTAAACTCTTCGTTCTTTATATTTTTCAAAATAAATTGAGGAAACATTCAGAGGAACGAATTCTTTTACTCACATCTACAAATTTAAACACCAGGCTGTTACATTCAGAAAAGGAAAAACATCTGCTAAAAATAGAAAACGTTATTTACTGTTTTAATGATAAAACATGCAGACATTTGGTACATATAAAACTACTTTCAAAATATGTGAACTGAACGACATTTATACGGAAGGGCTTTTCTTGGCGGACCTTTAGGGATACAGATTTTTGTAGAAATATTAACTTCTATTTACACTTCGTTACGCAATGGGACATTTAAAGAAGATATTTAGACTATATATATGAAATATAAATACAAAAATAATAAGGTAAACATATCTACTATATATATATATAATCCTAGTGAAACGAATTTATGAAACGAATATTATGAAACGACTGAATTGAAACGAATTTTTGAAACGATTCTATGAAACGACTGATTAAACAACTGATTATGTTTCATGGCGATTTGTCCTAAAATATGGAAAACTTTGCGATAAATTTAACACCAAAAATCCATTTTGATCCACAGATTTCAAAACTGGTATTAGAATTTTTAGATTCGACTTAGTTTTCGAGATATTATTTTTTTTCTAATTTTATATACTTTTCTCTAATGATTGCAACTCAAATTTTAATCGTAACAGATATTTTTTTCATGCTTTAGAAAATGTTATTATTTTTAACTAATTTGGCGACCAGTTTGGCCTAACTTAAATGTATGTAAGAAACATATCATGTTACTTTTATTCATAATTCAATTTACTTGAAAAATATTTCGCCAAATCAAAAGATTCTGATAGAGAAATCAAGAACTCGGTATTTTTATGTCAGCGGGACGCAGGTGATAAATCGCCAAACATTTTTCCCGTCGCATTTTCTTGTGTTTCATTAATTTCATTTAAAATATAATACCTTCATTCATTTTATTTAAAATACAAAACTTTGATTTAAGGGATCTTGTACCTTTTAAGCGCGTCGAAAATTAACGAAAAACTTCAAAATTTGAATTAGTCTATTTTCAAAACCCTTTTATGTATAAACATGAAATTTTGGACATGGATTAAACAGACTGTGCTTTGTAATATACTACCAACATAAATTTATTAACCCTTTACAGAATTCGTGTAGTGTTGAAATCAAAATAGCTCTTTTTTTACCCCATAAGTCATTGCGCGCATGATATCTCGAGAAAGTATGTATGGATTGTCATGAAATTTGGTAAATATACTAAACAAATATGTGTTTAAAATGATCTACTTTTAAGTATTTACAATGGTAATATTTTTAGTTATGACTATTATTATTCATTAAAAATACAAAATTTTTATTTTTTTTTACGAAAATATTTTTTTTATATAGTTAATGAAATAGTTTTAGCCTAAGAGTAGATCATTTTAAACACACATGTATGATTAGTATTTTTACCGAATTTCATGCGAATCCATACATACTTTCTCAAGATATCATGTGCGCAATGACTTATGGGGTAAAAAAAGAGCTATTTTGATTTCAACACTACACAAATTCTGTAAAGGGTTAATAAATTTCTAATGGTAGCATATTACAAAACACAATCTGTTTAATCAATATCTAAAATTTCATGTTTATACATAAAAAGGCTTTGAAGATAGACTAATTCAAAGTTTGAAGTTTTTCGTTAATTTTCGGCGCGTTTAAAAGGTACAAGACCCCTTAAAACTGAAACATTTAAAATTGATGGCTTTCACTTTTTTTTTTTTTTTTTTTAGGACAAAATGAAAAGAAAAATATTAGGAACGCATGTCATATACTCAACGCGGTACCTAATTGGCGCCAAAATGGCATTATTTTGATTAACATGGTAACCCGGTTATTGTTGTTTATTTAATAATAAATATTTATTTACTATATTTTCTTTTTTTAAATTACAGAAATTGTTTTGTTCTATAGTTAATTATTTTTTTGGTTATTTTCTTTTAAAAATAAAAAATAATAGAAAATAATAAAAAAAATACGGTACTACTTAGTTATTCCGTCGACCAATTTCGCCAAATTATATAAATCGCCAAACCACTCGCCAAATTATGCAAATTGACATAATTTTTATTTTAAATGACGAAAGAAGAAATAAAATGGTATAACATTAATAAATATACAAATAACACTTCGAAATAAAAATCACTTGAAGTCGTAAACAGGTGTAATTTGCTTAAAGTCAAGTGAATGTGACATTTACGATCAACTATTATTCGCATTTAATCTTATAGTTTGGTTATAGATTTTTCGTCGACGGGATAACTAAGTAGTACCAAAAATACATATGCAACTGGTATTCGAAAACGAGGTTTTCGGCAAATTTTCGCTAAAAAAAATCACCCCAAACCCGGTGCGTATATGACATCTTGACAAATATTAAATAATGCAACAAACCATGATTTTTAATTTCAACTTCAAAGCAATGTTTTAATTTACCTCTCAAAAAATAAAAAAAAGGCTAACTCACGAGTTGAAAAAAAGCTATTGGCAAGGCTAAGGCACCCGGCTAGCGTAACATTACCAATAATTCTTTGCGACCATGGCAACTTTTATGTAGTTTTATTAGAAAAATTTTTTTTGATTTTTTAATCAAAATGGAAAACTTTCGGCACAGATGTCATGTACGGCCCCATATTGCCGCGATTTTTTTCTGACGCCAATGTCATATACGCAACGGGTACTTAACTGGCGTCAAATTATTGTTATTTCTCTTGATATGGTAAGCCGGATGTTATTGTTTATGCTGCTGATTTTTTCCTAAAATTAGCGTCGCCGGAGAAAAATCGCGCCAATATGGGGATATATGATATTTGGGCCAAACTTTCGTATGAAAAGCTAAGGGATCAGACTGTATTTATATATGGCAGTTACATGGCTTGGACTATTACAATATACATGAAATGATGGCAATAGAATTATATTTGGCGACTTATCACTTGTACCTGGCTAACATTAAAGTACCAAAATGGCACCTGGAATATAAAAAGCGAAGTGGTCTACCCGGAACTGTTGATTATAGTCACCCGGAAGACATACATAGTGCGTTCACAAAGTTCCAAGGCTGGTCTGATAATACAAAATTTATTAAACATTTTTGTACAGCGTACTAAAATTTTTCGAAATATATCCCTTGGGCATCAACACACCATTGACTGCGATTTTTCCATGATTCATAGGCTCCCTGGAAGCCTTTGCGAACAAGGCTGTTAAGGGACCTCGTCGAGCAACCTGGATCGCTGGAATTTTGTCGAATCGCTTCCCTTTCAGGTATTTCTTGATCCGGGGTAAGAAACCAAAGGTGCTGGTAGCGAGGTCGGGGCTGTTGTGGGCTTGCGAGCGTATTGTCACGTTAAACTTAGCCAAAACTTCAGCACCATATACGTGTCGTGTGAGGGGGCGCATTGTAGTGGTGAACTATCCATTCTTCTCTGATGTGTGGGCGGACGCGCCGGGTAAGATCACTTTTACGCTAGAGTGCTCCACCATTTGAAGGATCGACCACCCTACAGCCCCGACCTCGCTCCCAGTGACCTTTTTTTATCCACCCGGATCAAGAAAGACCCGAAAGGAAAGTTATTTGACACGATTCCAGCAATCTAGGCAGCTTCAACGAGGTCCCTTAACAGCCTTGTTCGCGAAGGCTTCCAGGGAGCCTATGAACAATAGAAAAATCGCAGGCGGTGGTGTGTTGATGCCCAAGGGTTATATTTTGAAGAATTTCAGTTCGATGTACAAAAATGTTTAATAAATTTTGTATTCTCAGACCAGTCTTGAAACTTTGTGAACACACCATGTATGCGCTGTACACTTAACTCATTTTATTTTAGCTTGTTTTCAAATGTTTAAATGATCCTCTTTAATCAAACACGAAAATAACATTTGGATGTCTTAATAGCAACTGATTCGGCCTTAAATTTTTGCAATCAAAGGGAACTGAATGGAAATCATGTTTACGGGAGATCTGAACAGCTTTTTTCAGTATTTTCAATCTTCTCTAATAATTTTAAAACCGATCAGATTAGCGTGTTTTTAGATTCTGCGGTGTCTGAACGAGGGGGTTGGCGAGCGTAGCTTACAAGGAGCAGAGCGCCCTAGTAATTATATATTTTTTTGACGTTTGGATAACAATATCTAGAAGAAGAAAAGCCCATTACGCTGAGCGAATTATTGTTTTGAGAAATTTAATTTCTTTTAAACGCTTAAGTTAAAATACATATATATATTTGTCAGTAGATTTGTTGTAAATATAATTAACAATTCGAATATTGTACATCAAACATTGTAAATGAGGTGCGAATGCCTGTAAGATATTGAGAAAGGAATACATTTTGAAAGCTGTATCGTTAACGGTGTCTAAAATATTTTTCGTTAATTTTAATAATGATTTATTTTCAGAAAAAATAAGGTAAATATTTTTTAGAGTATAAATTTCTATACGTTCCAGATGAATATATATAATAGGTTGGAAATTGTATGTCAGTCGTTGCAAATCTAGTGCTTTCGTACTATAACTAGTTTTAAAACTATTCGGGACTTCTTACAATAACCTTTACACTGTTATGCAAAACTGCATGAATACATTATATATTACGAATATATATTTTAAATTCAGTAATATGGAAAAATTATGACTCTATCTTAAATAGGACGTAATCATCACGACAACCTAGAATCATTACCTATCATGGGACATAATTGAATTAATTACGTATGATAGGATATAATAGATTGAAAAAAAACCTTTTATTAATATATTTTTAAATACTGATTTATTTTGATAAAATTTGAAAAGGCAAGATTTCACAAAATTCTGCAACGATTATATATATTGAATTTCAAACCATTCAGTTAGGTAGTTTTCCGCTGTTGTATGCTGACAGATTTTTGCTGACAGATGCTGTCAGACAGACGGTCAGACGTATGGACGGCCCAGACGACGACTATAGGTGCTCCGTAGTTATATAATTACGGACGCACCTAATAAAAGTTAAAGCCATTAATTAAAGAAACCAATAATAAATTTTCAAAAATATTTCATTTATTTATAATTATTCATAATTTATGAGGAAACGTTGAATTTGTCATTTTGTAGAAATTATCGACAAATGATATTTAGACTAGTTAAAAAATTTTCATCGTACTTGCATTCAGCCAAAACAAAAATAATAGTTTAAAAAAAAATTTCTTTTTTACGCTTTCTTTATTACCTGTTAGTGCATTTCATTTGATATACATTTTAAATTATACCCTTAACTACTAAAAACGTGGATCCATATTCTGTAAAGATGTTTAGTTATTTAAATAAAGCACAATATTACAAAAGGAATTATTTTTAAACAGAAAAAAAATCTTTCATTTTTTAAAAAATGTAAATCACATGAGTGACATTCAAGAACAAATTCTTTTTTTTTCCTTCTCAAAATTTAAACTTCGAGATTTTATGTTCCAGAAGGAAAATACATTTCAAGAAGAGGAAAGCAATTTAGAATTTTAAGGTTACAGAAAAACAGTAGTGAGGTACAATTGCAACTGTCTCTGGAATCTTTTCACAGAACAGCGTTTAAACAGAAAATGTTTTTCGGGGTACATTTTGAACAAAATATGTTTTTTTTTTTTTTTTTTTTTTTAGAATTTATGTTTTTTTTTTTTCCTTTTATTCTTCATTACGTAACTGAAAATAAACAAGATAAAGTTTATTTTTTGAAGATTAAGTTTATTTTTTATTAACGAAGATTATTGATTGAGATGTTTAAGAGAGTAAAGGAATGTGTCATAAATAAAAGATTAATTTTTTATATATATTTATAGAAGGCATATTTCCTTTAGGTATACCAGATTCCCAGAAGCAAAACGATCACTAAGATTAAAATAATTCCATTTGGCTAACTAAAATATATGCTTAAAAAGGGTATTAGAGAAATGCTTAATGAAGGGGTAATGAGAACTAATAAGATATCTATAACTTTGATTGCAACATGCAAATTTCTCCCCATCAGTAATCTAATAATCATTCAACAAGATAAGTTAAACATTTGAAAATCGGCTTACATAAAATAAACTAAGTAAACAATGTCGCTGCCTCCTTGATAATCTATCCATTAAATGCATAGTTTAACTCAGGAATTACTTTATCTTTGTTTACCTCTTGACGATTTCTATAGATCTTTTCGTGATCTATTGGGTGTCACTTACGTATGATAATGTGCATTTAAGGCTATAAAGTTGACTTTGATTTGATTTGTTATCACGGGGGGGTGGGAGGGTGGGGGGTTATAATATCTTTTGTTCTATCTATTTCACAATGTGCTAGACTGGCTTTTTTCTCTATCTTTATAAGGTAGAAAATATTAATTCTTCAAAATATTAAAAGCATTATAAAAATTATTATATCGCTGAATAGTAGTTATGTGAAGTGTAAAAACTTTAAAGTAATTTTATAATTTAAAATTATCATTTTTGTGCATTTTTTTGTTATATAACACAGGGGTGACATTGTGGTATTGTGTTCAACAGAAACATAAATAATTTTTTTTCACCACTATTTTTCAAGTGGGTAATTAACAAAATAGACTCAAATATAATGTTTTCCGAACAAAATAAATCATAATGCATAAAAGGGTTAACAATACTATAAGAAAGTTGTTTTTAATAAGACATATAGTACCTTTCATTAGATAAATATTTAAATTATTCCATTATTTATTAAAAACGTTTGTTCATTTTGTACGAGTATAATGACGTTTAGTTATTTAAATAAAGCACAATGTTACAGAAGCATTTATTTTTAAAAAGAAAAAAAATCTTTCATTTTTTAAAAAATATAAATCACATGAGAGACATTCAAAGAACAAATTATTTTTTTTTCTTTTCTAAGTTTAAACTTCGGGATATTAACCTCTCTCCTTTCGCGAAGATAGTTCGAGAAAGGAAATGCATAAGAAGGGGAAAGGAATTTAAAATTTTAGTGTTACAGAAAAACAATAGTGAGGTAGTAATTTTGCAACTGTCTCTGGAATCATTTTACAGAACATCCTTTAAACAGGAAATGTTTTTCGACGTACATTTTGAATTAAATATCTTTTATAGTAACATTAATTTATTTTATTTCTTATAACGCAACTGAAAATATAAAAAGTGTCAAGGAAATACAAAATTTAATTTTTTGGTCGAAAATACGAAACAATACGAATACTCTAAATGAATTTTGGTTTTTAATATTTTTACTCACCTGATAAAATGTATTTACAGTGGTGTAAACATTTCCAAATATTGTGGATATAAATTAAGACGTTCAAGCCAGCGTGCATCACCGATGGGTCTCGCTCGACTGTCCCATCAGTCGGCGTGCATCACCGGTGAGTCACGCTTGACTGTCCCATCAGTCGGCGTGCATCACCGGTGGGTTACGCTTGACTGTCCTATCAGGCGGCGTACATCACCAGTGGGTCACGCTTGACTGTCCCATCAGGCGGCGTGCATCACCGGTGGATCACACTCGACTCTGCTATAGACGGCGTGCACTACTGGTGTGTCACACTTGATATTCGAAAATTGAGTGATAAAAGCAATTAATTATTATAAACTTAATACATTCACGACGGGAAACTAGAATTCACGTTTCCATTCAAA
Organism: Maratus speciosus; assembly: GCA_963932465.1. Lineage (NCBI taxonomy): Eukaryota > Metazoa > Arthropoda > Arachnida > Araneae > Salticidae > Maratus > Maratus speciosus. The sequence goes on from OZ010790.1 coordinate 251,262,350, forward strand.
AATATCATTGAATAAGGGCGTATCTTCTACCCTACAGAAATGCATTTATATCATGTTGTTCATATTTCTTTAGATTATAATATTTTATATTAAATTCCAGCATATGTAGTCAATAAAAGCATGTCTCTAAGTAATTTGCTTAATCCTTACGAACTTTCAGACATTCACAATCAACTCAGCTTGTTATATTCGAGTTTAAATCTATAAAATGTGAGAGGGGCGGGTAATTACAAACAGTGTCTGAGTAAGTGACAGTACCACTCCGCCAGATAAAGTAAAACATGAATTCGAGCGCCATCTGACAGCGAAAAACATGAACATTGGCGCCAGCGTGAACTTTTTAAACGATAAAACATCTAACTTGCATACAAAGCCTTCTCAAGACTATCAAGCCAGACACGATTTCATTCCCCCACATATGTGACGTAACGACCCGGGGCTGGCGCCAATGCCGAGATTTTGAAACTTGTATCTGGTTGTTTAGAATTAAAATGTAACGTATGCACGTGTTGTTTACTTAACTAATAGAACATATTCTTTTGAAGGTAAGTTTTATTTTCAAAATAACTACTTATATTTTATTAGTACTAGCTCTATTTTTTGTGTTCAGAATATCTTTTATTTTTAACTTCATTAAAATAAATTAACTATTAAATCCCAGTATCGTATTGTCAACAATCACGTGTACGTGTTTCAAAACAAAACGATATTATTGTACTTCTGTTTCATTTCAAAAACAGCAGTAATTTAAAGTGGCAAAAATCACTAAATCGTATCGAGGCTTATATCATTCCCTGTCTATCGTAATTTGCTAAAAATTGGTGCTTGAATGGTGTGAATCGGTGAATTATCACAAAATTTATTAATTAATAAAGTTTTCATTGTTTAATTATATTCTTTATAAATATGTAAAAATAGCTTCATTTTAATATGTGCCAGAGCTAGACAGCTCTGTTCGGGCCAACACATTTCTCCTTATAATTTGGAAGCTATACGGCCAATTCAGTTTGAAATTTTAATGTCCTATGCGACATATTTTTCTACCTCAACTATTATATTTTCAAGTGGAAATTTTAATTAGTTCTTTTAATTTAAACAAATTAATAAAAAAAAACTTTAAAATTATTATTACTCAGAAATTTACCACTGAAAACTGATGAAATTTTGTATACAGTAAGTACAGCATAAATATTATTAGTTTAAACTTTACCTTTCTTGCTATTCAATAATTTCGATTAAAACTTCTGACTTTATTTACTCGGAAATACTGGCACCAGATAGCTGAAATTTACGTCAGACTGAGTTTCTTGGATACTAATCATGCTAAAACATTTTCAGCCAAAAGTCTTAATTACAAGCTTAACTATTATGTAATTTATAACTTGTCACACCTTCCTATCTTTTTAATTTCTTTTGTTTTCTCTCATTAGAGTGACTTTTAATGATCGACTTTTATTAGAAAACACTGGTCGTGAGAATAGTGTAACTCTGATTATTCTGTAGGCAGAATTGATTGGGCTTTAATTTGATACCAAAGTTTATGTATTTTTATAGATATTTTCATACTTAAAAATTTAAATGTACTAGAAACTTTCATCATAATTTCTATGGATGCATAACATTGTTATCTTGTATATTTCTTTTAAAACCCGATCAATATACATACTAATTTATTGGTGTTCTTTAATCTTAAACTCTTAATAAAAATTCATTTTATAATATTTGTTACACAGTGCATGCTTATACATGAGAATTACGGATATGGGAATGATATGTCTGAATCTCTTTATTTTTACAATGACTGTAAACAATTTATTCCCCCCCCCCTCCCTTCCGAATTCGCAAAAATTTTGTGTGTTTTTATATAACTTTTAACGTTTAATTAAAAGTAACAATAAATAAAATTATTGTTACATAATTATAAATTTACTTTTCTGTGTAGTCAGGACCCGACTTTGTTTATCTAGGTCCTTGGAGCAAGCATCATTCTGGGACCCACCTTTTATCTATCGGTAGAAATTATTCGCGAATAATGCATAAGTGGTTAGTGCTAAACTTCATACGTATTGTATGCATGCATAAATTTCGTATCAGGTACTATTTCCATTTGTATACAGGGTATCACAAAAAGATGGTCACAACTTTATGAAAAAATATTAGTAGAATAATAGTAGAAAAAATCATGGATTTGTTGCAAAGGAGTGTTTGTTTGCAAACTTTTATTTGTTTTTCTATTTATGTTATAAGGTGTCTAAAAAAATACCCCCAGTTGGTCCATAATAATTGATTTCAACTTGACTCGTTATGAGGAAAACTTGTATGAAGAATTTCTTTTGAAAACAATGTAATACTAAGTTGTTATAATAAAATTTAAATCATTAGTTTTCTAATGATATATAGTACAAAGTCCAAAATCTTAATTCTTGAATATCTGAACAAAATAAATATATGTTAGGAATATTTCAATTCTAATGGATGAAAGTGTTTTCTTTCTTTCTTTTGTTCTCATCAGGTTTCAGTACCCTTTTTAAAAACTGTATTGCTTGTACCTTGCATAATATCTTAAAATAATACAAAAATTAAGAAAATAATAATTTTCTGTTTCATGACCTTGTTTTGTTTTATTATGAGAGCTTTGTGTTTTTTCAATTTAATCGATTTTATGTGAAAATTACCCACTTCTGCTAAGTAAAGTTTACAGTAAGAAAAATTTATCTGTGTTGTTACCTAATTTCATGCACTCTGTAGTTTTATTAGTATTTATTTATATTAAATTTATTATACTCCTTTGCATGTTTCAAATCACTAAATATTTAATAGGATATTTATTGTATAATTTCAAGCCACAATGAATAATAAAAATAGCATACAACTTGAATTTGTTTTCATTTAACAATCATTTTTCATCCACTTTAATTTAATTTTAAATGTGGGTTTTGATTGACAGAATATTGGTATTTATTTATTTATTTTTGAAAATGAAATAATTGAAAGCAAAGTAATTCTCTCTATGTGTTTAAAACTACATATATTATATAATATATATAATATTATATATATATTATATACATATTTGTAGATTTTGCTTATATATATTTATTAATGTCTTGTTTTAGAATATATAGAAAATAGATAATTGATATTTTTGTAAATTTCAAAGTAGAATAAATAATGAAAACTATTCACTAAATTAAATTTAATACTTCGATTTTTTTTTTCATTAACCAATCATTTTTCTTTAATGTAACTTTAATTAAGTGCACATTTTGACTGACACAGTGATATTATTTCATAATTTTTGTTTTTGTGTTATCGTTATTATTATTGTTTCAAGTGATCGAAATTGATTAAAAAGCACTTAATTAGCGTCTTTAAACTATACGTTTTTATTTTTTCCCCATATGTTGTGATAATAAGTTGGTACATAGAGGAAAGAATTAATATGTTTTAAATAACGCATGTGCTCTTCACGGCTGATCTAAGCCCCGCGTCGTGATGTCACGAAACCTCTTGTTTGGCTTGTAGTCTTGAGGCGGCTTTGCTTGCATACCTCTAAATAAATGAGATTTTTTTCTAAAACGGACTAAATCAGTTAAAAATACAAAATGAATGAAAAGAAACAATCATGAGTAGATTTTTAAAAAAATGCTGCTTTGTGTAACTCAAATTTGAGCATTTTAGAAAACTAGGGAGATCTGCCTCTACCGCCAACGCCTCCTAACCCCATTTCAGACACTACAGACTCTAAAAACTTTCTAATTTGACCTGATTTCAAAATATTACAGAAAATTGAATTATAATGAAATGACCGAGCGCGATCTGCCTGTAACCGGGTAATCATTCAATAAGAAAAGTTAAACATTTGAAAATCAGCATGTATAAGACGAACTAAATAAACAGAGTTGCTGTCTTTCAAGATATTTTAACAGCTCTAAAAGAAAGTTGTTTTAAATAAGACATTTTAAAAGTATCCTTTTAAAATCTAACTAATTTTCAATATTGTTTTCTTGCTCTTTTTAATATTAAAACCGAAAATACGTTTTTTATTTGAAATGAAATATTACCATTAGAGCTGTTTGACAACAATAGTTATAAAGACAATATCTAAATATGAAATAAATCTCTCGTGTAAATATATTAAGAAATTGAAACATCTTTGCAATATTATTATTTCGCCATTTTAAATATGACGCATTTTTCCCAGATACATAATATATAGTACTGCATACATAATAAACATATACATAACTGTAAATAATTTATTATTATACATTTGAATAAACTATAATTTTAAGAATGATTATAATTCAGAATAATAAAATTGATTGATAGAATTAAATAAAATTATTTTTAAAACCTGAATAAATGCTTATTAAGATTTAAAAAAAATGTACGTGTGGACTATAACTAGTGTTGCCAGGTTTCCAGCGTAAATCTCGGATCAAATGGCCTGGACACCACTAATTTCTTACAGTTTATTTCGCCTTTTTTTATTCTCATATAAATCTGCCATTACGAAAGGTGAAGAAAATTACTTTAAAATACTGGTGTCCAGAGTATTTGGAGTCCCGATTTACGCAGAGCACCTGACAACATTAGCTAAAACTATTTGTCTGTGACGTATTGTTACGCGTCAGATGGACTGTTACATCTAACTTTGAACTTCTTGCAAAGATTCGATCCTACGAGTGAAGAACATAACCTATGGGGAATTTTATGCAATTTCAAGAAACTTTTGTAATAAGGAGAGCTTTTGTAGTAGCAAAATGTGTAACAATATACCGTAATGGCCGTAGAGCCGAGAATGTAGATGAGCTGTCATTAATTGCATTGCAATAATGACGAATAATATTAACCGTATTAAAGAATTGACGGATCCATAAATAGGCCAGTTAAAGTGAACGATATCACATTATAATTGTACATTTTATATAAAACAGGGTTATTACACAAACCCCAGTATGCGTGGTATATACGTCTCTTAACACTTGTCTGAACTACCCTTCAATTCACTCATTTGAGAAATCTTACATCTGTTAAATTTTCAGAAAATATATTTTCCGAAAATTGTATTTAAGAAAGTTTACACTGTATAAGTGTTTTAAAATAAACCTTTCAATAATATCTCCATAATTATGTTCGTTATGAACATAAAATACGTTAGATATTCGTAGATAATCTGTAAATCCGAAAAAGTTTGGATGTAAAAAAGAGAAAAAAAATAGAATAACTGCGCACAGTTTAAAAAAAGCACAATTTTACGATATAAACCATTTTAAAGAAGCCACCGCCGCCGTACTGGAGATAGCTTTGAGGCCTATAGAAACAATGGCTGTCGCCTCGAATGATCCTTATTTATACACAGAAATTGTAACACAAACCAGAAATAGCAATTTTATTTCTCGACATTACATATATATATTACTTTGAAAACACAAACACAATTACATCCATGTCTTACTCGGGGAGTCGAACCCGGACCCACAGCGTGACAGCAGCCTCCGCTTACTGACCACGCCACCGAGCGACATTAAAGAACCCTTTTTATTATTGATTTAGAATGAAAACAAATGATCCTTTTTTAGGGATAGACATAGTAATGACAGAAATAGATTTTTGAGATTTGTTCGTAAATGATCAGAAAAAATGCTTATTTATAGCCTGTTTTTTGGAAAATTAAATTTTTAGAAGATTTGACAGTCGTATTACATTACATTACATTTGAGTCGTCCGCCCGTTACGAAACACGTTACGTCCATTTTTTTAAAATAAATTGATAAAAATTTTAGCCATATGCAGACATTTCAGAATTCCACCGTTCTAAATGTTGTTATTTCTCGCCTAAAAATCAAGTTAAAAACAAGTCGAGTTCCAGAACTCATGAAGTCCACATAGCCAACATTTCAATAGTTTGTTACGTGCACGACACTTTTCCCAAACCAAAAGTCGTTATGTCCTGTTGCCTTTCGTTGTTTTCTTAGTCAATCAGTTCCATTTGTATCTTTATGGCCAAAAGATCCCAACTTTACTAGTTTTCATTAGAAATACACCAGCAGTAGGAAAATAATCATTGTTCAGTCCCTTGCTGTTGTTCATGTAAATAAAAGGCGATAAACTCTTCTGTGCAAGCTGTTAACTCATATTAAATGATCCTTCCCTTAATAATCTTCGATTAAGTTGATAAAATCATTTTTTTTTTTAATTTTTAGCATTTGGTAACGTTTAATATTTAAGAGCACATGGAACATTAAATGATTTACCTTTTTTTTAGTTTTCAGTTATCGGCCGAAAAAATAGAGCTAAAATATTATGGTGCTAAGTGATTATGAATCTAAAAGATTATGGTGCTGGAAAGTTTTAAAATAATATATTTAAGCACTGTGAGGTGTATATACTTTTTTGCCTTTTTCTCGAAATGTGTTTTTTTAATGCTTTGTTATACTTTTCTAAAATTCTATTTTAAGTAAACAGTTCACAATTTCCAAAATTGTACAACTAACTTGTTTCTTTTTAAATATCTAACATTATAAGTCTGAGTATTTTTTTTTTTTTTTTTAATAATGAAAAATGTGTTCTTAAAATTTTTAGGATTTTCAAAGTTATTTAGTAAAATATTTTTTATTTTATTTCTTTTAATACAAAATGAAAATATCTGCTTATTATTATCAAATAGTATGTTTTCTAGCACCAGAACAATTTTTAAGGTGATATATTCAACTGTTTTTTTTTTTTTTTTTTTTTTTTTTTTTACAAAAGTGTACCGAACAGACATATTATTTAAAAAATATGTAATATTCCTGAACCAATTTTAAATGAAATTTCATTCTTAAACTTCTAAAGATCCCACAATATTGCTTTTTACACCATCGTATAGAGAAAAAATGTACTTTTAAATGCAATTTGTTTGAAAGCTGTATCTTAATTTGTTTTTGAGTTATAATTTTTTTTTGTAGTTTTTATTACTTTTTTGTCATAGTGGCAACAGAAGTATCCATCTCTTTTGAAAGTAAAGGGAAATACAGATTACTGTATAGACCAACCAGAAAACGAATAAAATGCGAATTCAACAAATAAAAAGCTTCAGATATGCTTTTAATTTTCTACCCTGACGAGGGCAATAACCATTTTTCAAAATGGTTAAGAAATACCTACCGATTTTACAAAATTTTACGTGAGCACAGTGGGACGTTTCGACGATCTAGATGGACAAAATTATTTCGTTTAAGTTTAACAAGTTTTTGCTGTTTTTTTAATGCATCACTAATAGCAACCCCAAACAGTGATAAATATTTGGTTATTCAACAACATTGTCTTAAAATAAAAATACAGGGTGCCCACTAAAATCCGTTCCAACCCTCTTAACTGCCGAACGACACGGATATATATTCAGAAACATGGTGTCTAGGTATAGTAAAGAGGCTATGCGCTACTAGATGAGACCGTTTACAGCGCCACCTGTTACAAAATGACAGCATTGGCGTTCCTATCGCAAAAACGGTTCAAAATATGGGATCAAAATGAAATGACCTTGTGAACATGAATGCTAAATGATTCTCGTTTCGAATATGAATCTCGTTTTCGAGATAGGAATACTAACTCAGCTGCTTTGCTCCAGGTGGCACTGGAAGAGGTCTCATCTGGTAGCGTATATGTGTAATTCTACCTCCCCACACAATCCAACACTCTTCTGTGGCCACAAATGGACGTTATAACGCAATAAAATGATTTTCCTTATAACTACACTTACGAAAATTTTGTATAGTAAAATAAATTTTTTCGAGATGCGTCACTTTTTTTGCGAGAAAGCGACAAGTAGGCAAAGTTTCAGCTCAATCAGATAATTGAAAGATGTTTAAAATTGTCTTGCAATATTTGAACTAATCTTTTATGTGGTCCTGTAAAGAAAAGCGTTTCTGCTATGTTTCACAAATTATAATAATATAGCATTGTCATCAGAACTACATATCCTGAGCAAAGTTTCAGCTCAATCAGATTATTGAAATTGGTTTAAAATTAAGTTAGAAGTTTTAATCTAAATTTTTGCGAAGTCCCGTAGAAAGAATATTCTAAACAAACGTCTACGTTTTTTAAATTATAATAATATTTTCATTGTTTCTGCTCAATCGGATAATTAAAAGTCGTTTAAATTTCACCAGCAAGATTTGAACTAAACATACATACATGCACTGCAAGTTAATATGATGCTTGTTTATTAATAAAAAACTTTATGATCTGCAGACAACTGCAGGAGTTTTTTTTTTTTTTAATTTTTCAATACTTTAGGAATGGCACTTTGATTTTTTTTTTTTTTTTTTTTTTTAAAGGCTTATAGCTGAATAATGCTGAATAATATGTTTGTCTTGGAAGATTTGAACTAATCTTTTATGTGGCCCTGTAAAAAAAAAGTTTTTCTGCTACGTTTCACAAATTATAATAATATAGCATTGTCATCAGAACTACATATCCTGAGCAAAGTTTCAGCTCAATCAGATTATTGAAATTGGTTTAAAATTAGTTTGGAAGTTTTAATCAAAATTTTTGGGAAGCCCCGTAGAAAGAGTATTCTAAACAAACGTCTACGTTTTTTAAATTATAATAATATTGTATTGTCTTTCAAATTACATATGTTTTCATTGTTTCTGCTCAATCGGATAATTAAAAGTCGTTTAAATTTCATCAGCAAGATTTGAACTAAACATACATACATGCACTGCAAGTTAATATGATGCTTGTTTATTAATAAAAACTTTATGATCTGCAGACAACTGCAGGAGTTTTATTTTAATTTTTCAATACTTTAGGAATGGCACTTTGATTTTAAAAAAAGGCTTATAGCTGAATAATATGTTTGTCGTGCAAGATTTGAACTGATCTTTTATGTGGCCCTGTAAAAAAAAAGCGTTTCTGCTACGTTTCACAAATTATAATAATATAGCACTGTCATCAGAACTACATATCCTGAGTAAAGTTTCAGCGATATCAGATTATTGAAATTGGTTTAAAATTAACTTGGAAGTTTTAATCTAAATTTTCGTGAAGCCCCGTAGGATGAATATTCTAAACAAACGTCTACGTTTTTTAAATTATAATAATATTGTATTGTCTTTCAAATTACATATGTTTTCATTGTTTCTGCTCAATCGGATAATTAAAAGTCGTTTAAATTTCACCAGCAAGATTTGAACTAAACATACATACATGCACTGCAAGTTAATATGATGCTTGTTTATTAATAAAAACTTTATGATCTGCAGACAACTGCAGGAGTTTTTTTTTTTTAATTTTTTCAATACTTTAGGAATGACACTTTGATTTAAAAAAAGGCTTATAGCTGAATAATGCTGAATAACATGTTAAAAGTCAAGATGAAATGTGTAAACAACATCAAGGATCATCCAGAATTACAACCTTTGAAAAAAGTGGTTAAGCTGGTTTAATATCACTTGTTTTTAAACAAAAATCGGTTAAATCTGACCTTGATAAACCTGTGACATATGTTCAGAAATCTCGTGCTTTCAAATAAAACAGAATTGTCACCACGTGCTTTCAAACATTGAGGAAGCTAGTGCAACTTTTGGAACTCCCTCGAACCAACTGTGCAAATTGCTTCTTTGCGGTCATAATTAATCGACACCTCTGATTTTTTCCGACAAAACTCGTACGAATCTCGAAAATACATACATTCTGCTACCAGTACACGCGGTTTTGTCAAATTCCGAAGTAATCAGGAAAATACATTTTGTCCACCTAGATGATCGAAACGTCCCACTGTGCGCAGTTGTAAAATATTATTCTGCATGTGCTCTAAATTTTTCAAATCGATATCTCAATGAGTTTAATTTTCACTGATTAGTGAAAGTTCTAACTTCTTTAATTTTGACGGAGAAATGATGTCAAGATGTGTGTGTGTGTGTGTATTTGCCATTTTGTGTAAAAAGCTATTTTTTGAAGAGGTTCTAAATAATGTCTCAGCTAATGAAAAAATAAATAAAAATAGGAGCCCCTGGTTTATCAGAATCGATCTTGGACAACTCTCACCCAAATTTTCCGTCTTGTACTGCGCTAGGTTTTGCTGGACAGACAGAGCGAAGCTTTCTTTTATACAATAGATGTAAATAAATTAATAAAGATTAAACGCATTTAAGTTCTCTGATAAGGCGTAATGGAATAAAAGTAAATAAAACGGAAATATTTAATTATTTTAAGACTATTCTTCTAAATAAACAATATAACTAATTTACATATTTCTTTATATATTTCATCCTATTACATATTTCATCATATACAATTCATTTTTAGTGAATTTGTTTGAAAATTTCAGAAAAATCACAGTTTTTCCATAGAAATTATCTTTAAATATTTCATTATTTGATTTTTCTTGTTCAATTCCGTTTTATACTTTAAATTTGAGGATTGCCGATAAGAACATTTTAGCACATCCAGGGATGAATTCTGAGGACTATTATGAAATTCCCTATTTACTGCCAGTCGCCGAGATGTTCTGTTCTCGAAGCTGGTAGACGGAAGTGCTGGGTTTGAAAACAATCGCGCCCGCCGGCCTAATCATTCGGAGTTTTCCGTGGTTTTCTTCGAATCTTGGATTTCCTTTTGTAAATACGGGTTAGGTTCCCTTAGAAACACCCCCAAGAAGGGTACTCCCCCTTTTAGAGCCTATATCCCTCGTATTGATAATTGGCCGTCATAAACACAACCAACCAACAACCCTACTTACTCCTAATTGCTTTCGAGTATTTTGCAAGAAAATTAGTTGCCGAAATGTCAGTAAAGGCTTAGTGTGGAGGCCCGAATTTTTTTTTGGTTTCCGTTTGTTTGTTTGTCTGTCTATTCTATCTGTCTGTTCCGCGATAACTGCCGTAAAAGGCTTCCGATTAGCTTGAAATTAAGGAGGCATGTTGGTGAGATCCCAGGATTTAGCTGTATAGTTTTTGGTTATATTTGGTTCATTCGTCGGAATCTATAGAACACTTTATGTTGCGCCTTAATGCTGTCCTACGGCTGTTCAGACGATTTTCAAATTTCCATTTGTTGAAGGAAAATGGTGAATTTGATTAATGTATTTAAATGGTAAATTATGGATGCTGAAATTACCAAAGAAGGGTTTTAAATTATTTCTATTATTCTGGCATTTTGTCAATATATTTGTCGGATTTTTTTACATCAGGTGTATGAATTTCGGTGGAACATTATGTGTGTTTTTCAATAATATAAAACATTTTGTTCTATTATTTTACTTATTTGGCATGATACGGATTTCATTTTTTTTCGTCAGTTACCTATAGTAACTGCATTTTATAGCGTATAAACAAAAATCATTTAAATAATTCCGATTACGAAAAATTACGAAAATCACTTTATTACGCTATATGCCCATTTGCAACCACAGAAGAGGGGTGAATTGTGTGGTGAGGTAAAATTAGAAAACCATCCAAACCTCTACCTATGTCTTTATGCTGTAGGGTTTTACGCTTTTATACACGTTTCCTCTCCTGCACGGAGAGTTAAGTGCTATAATTTCATTCGATAGTAAAATCATTCAAATTTTCTTTTGCTTCTCCTGTGAAATTTACTTTTATCGAGATGTGTCACTTTTCTTGTGAGTGAGCGATATGCATACCGAAGATCCTATCTAACAGGTAAGTTTTATTACTTTCCCCTTGTGGTATGCTTTAAAAGCATCCCAAACAAGCAGAGGCGGCTTCATAAAAACCGCTGCTTTTCTTTTACGTTACACATTTTTAACCCTCTGAGCAGTTTTGACGTTTTTTTCCGTTTCACCAAAACAACTTAAATCTGTTGTAGAAAAAAAAAAAAAAATATTTTAACCCGGGAGGACGAGCGCAAGGCCTGAAAGACCCGGAGTGCGTACGGTTTTTCCAATTGTCACCACTATCTTTTTCAAAGTAATCTTCAACTTCTTTTATCGCAAAATTGTCTCCGACTAAATAATGTGACGTATTTGTATTTAAGGGTGATAAATAAAAGCATTCATACCCTGGTATGCGCGCGTTCTCCCGGGTTAAACAGAGAAGTATTTTAAAATGTATAACAAATAAAGGGGCAGGAAGTGTATTTTAGAAACAGACAGGGAAAGAAATTTTAATTAATATTAGTTTTACAAACATTTTTATAAAAATTCTGGAAAGTTCTTAAGACGCTCGGAGGGTTTAAGCTAATATGAAATTTCGTTTTCAGCCATCCAACCTTTCGGTTGGTCACGGACGATAATATCGCTTGGGAAATATATCCACTTAGACAGTTTAAAAATTATCATTGGAGATAAACGTTTTCCGTCCAATATGCAACTTAAAAGAACTGTGAAGCGCGTTTACTCATGATCAATTGTTCTAATAAAAAAATATATTTACGTCTTTTTTATCCACTCTGCGATTTTCTATTAGGTGTGCACAAAAAAGGGCTAAGTTTTCGTTCGCTGATTTGTTCGTCACCTTTTTTTAACATCGGCTTGTATACGGATATCCGATTTTGGACGATTTTTCACTGAAAAGTTGTATACTCGGCTTATATGCGGAAATAGACGGTAATAACATTCTGAAAGCTCATACAAGGTTCGTACGGGTACCGACATTTCCCAGGCTAAATATCAGTATTATTTTATAAAAAAATAAATTTAGTTTAGTAAGAATAGCGCGAAATTTCGCCTTATTTAATGAGAGATTTTCTATGTAATAAGAGAAAACTGGTTCCGAAGAATTTCTTAGTCCGGAAATTCAATAACCGTAGGAATCCTGTGATACTGTGGTTTAAGAAAACTGATTAATACACTACAAAAGCTATTCGGAACCGTTCCCGAAAGTCATTGGCAAGAAAATAATCCCAACTGTGATAGCGAATAATATCTAATAGCGATACTTTAAAACATTAAAAATGGGTTTGTTTATTATATGTTATTTAAATGTTCCAAATCTCATTTAGAATGTTTGTGAAAGTCACTTTTTATTGCGCATGTATGGATTTCAGAAACAAATATTTAAAAAACATTGTTCATACCGGAAAAATTTTTCGAAAAAAATTTATATATAAATATAAATATTATATTTGTATTTGTTCACAAATTCAGACTAGATGTCTAATCGTGTAAACTTGCTGTTTACTATGACAGCTTGTACGGTGATGAAAGAAAGTAAAAATTGTACTTCACACACAATTATGATATGTTTTTATTTACTAGTAAATCTGCAGATCAGGAGCCTCAACGTCAGCTCTGAAACTCACTGTTTTTAGCACAGTTTGAGTAATAGTAATCCTTCTGCAAAAACGAAATTAAAAATTTTTAAATAACATAAACATTTATAAAAGTTGAAAAATATTTCGAAGGTTTAAGACATTAGAAGCGTTAAATTAAACACGTTATTAAGTAATGATATTCTGAAATTCTAATGAGCTACTTTCTGTGATGATTTTAGATAACAAAGTAGATTTCTTCAGGGGGGTTCTGCCCCCCCCCCCCTGAATCCCCGTAGTGTAATGTAATTTTCAATTAATTGGGTTAATATACTTTAAAAATTTCTACCAATAGACGGAAACGTACATGAATTCTTTTCTACGGCCCTGTATATTACATGAAGATTTTTACGCGCCAAATATTACATTTAAACATAATGCACGCAAAAACCCTCTTAAAACTGCTGAAATCACATTTCAGGGAATTGATATACATAGTGTGCACAATTAATCCATTTTTTGCAAAGCCCTATATATGGCTCTATTTAAATTCTGCAAACAACTGTTTGTATAGTAATGTAGCTGAACTTAAAATGCATAGCTCAAATAAAAGAACACACTGAAGCAATTCGCGTTCATTTTCATTAATACTTACGAATTCATTTGTAAATGGTACCTGGTATTTGTATATAGCATGGTGTATGTGGTATGTGCCATTTCCTGTATATGGTCTATATAATTTTTACACGCCTCATAGGAAGCAAAACTTTAGTTAACATTAAAACGGACACCATTATCGAAAACGCCCTTCAGCAATCATCCCTAATGAACCAGAACTGTATCCGAAATATTTTATGTAACCCTATAAATGAACGATAAATGCGATACAAACCATACTCAAAGGTAAGCTTCTTGTAGTAAATCACAGTAACGTATTCTAATTTCATAATGTTTGAATTAGTGCAACACATTGACGACGGGAAATTTTTTTATTAAATCTAGGTTTAAAAGCAGTAGAATCTCCTCCCTCTTATGAAAGTCTTTCGGAAATTGGTTTCTGAAATATATTTTTCATGTTTACGCAGCAGTAAATATATCTTTTAATGTACGGATGTAATATATAATGTCTTACAATCTATAAAAAATATGTACAACACGATAAAAATACCTTTTCTATAAGGTAGAAGTCATGCCTTTAGCCAATGATGTATTCTGAATAAAAACGAGAATTAACGTTTTCCGTCGCTAATGCGCTAAAATAAGGTGTGAAGACGTTTTCCCCCGTAGATCATATTGTAATTGACTACTTTTGTGTGAACATGTAAAAAAATGATGTATGTTTTGTATGATATATGTTTCATATGCATCCCATATACTACAAAAATGATTCAAAAATACATATCAATTTTATTATTTTGTAACAGAGTAACAAAAGAAATTTTTTCAAAGATTGTAATATTACGAATACTTTTAAGTTCCCTGTACGTATGCTGTAACTGCTACACATAACATATTCTATAGTAACAAGACTCTAGCGCACTTTAATAATGCATATAAATTACATTATATTTTAAATTGTGTCTCTTAAAATACACCGCAGATGATTTTTCCCATGTACTATAATGCAACAGAATAGTTTTGAGTGCCCTTGTAATTGAACTATGAATGCTACACACTTCATTTTCAATACCGAACACACTTTGGCAAAAGTCAATAACGTAAATTAATTACATGTAATCTCGACTATATTTACGCGAGTTAGAGCACGTAGAGACACCAAGTAATCTATGTTCGAAAGTGTTAAAAAGCATTTAATATGCCTTTAACTGTAATTTTATTTCACTTATAGCATGGTGAAACATTAGTTTAAAAATATCATAAACCATGCGAAAGCAATAACATAATAAAAGCACCCCAAAATAGGCATATATGGAGATATATATATGTACTGGAAAATCATTCATTATCGAGCGCACTGTTAATTGCATAAATTGCATCGATTTAGCACTATAATATATTTTTTAGTATAGTGCGTCTCAAAAGTATATGGACAGGCGATTTTTTGAAGTAACAGTTCAAACAATGACTCCATAATCGCGAAAAAAATAATAGGCACATGGAATTATAATACAAGTTTATGAAAACAAAGAATTACAGTATAGGATTTACAGAATTTTTGTAAAAAAATAAAAATAAAAATAGACTGTCTCAAAAATATATGGACTTTTCGAATTTTTTGCATTTAAATTCAAATTTTGGATCCGTTCCTTCGAATTATCTTGAAAACCGTATCAAGTAAGCTTCAAACTAGTATTTGGAGAATGTATGGCTGTAAAGAGAACCAATTCTGCTCTGCATTTTGCTTTAATTCCTGAATAGTAGAAAATTGACGACCATGAGCATATACATCTTGTGCATGTACTCCCCAAAGGTTTTCAATTGGATTTAAGTCTGGGCTGATGGCTGGCGAGTGTATAAAAGTCACTTGATGCTGGGTAAACCAAGCTGTTGTTGTATGACAGATGTGAATCGGCGCATTGGAATTTTCAGTTATCCCTTCCAAAAATGTTTCCAAATGGAAGTAGGTTGCTTTTAAGGATATTTTAATAATCCTCAGAGAACTGCCGACCATTAAGATAAGCAATATCCTTTGTTTCATTGAAACAATTCGCGCCCCACACATGAGAGAATCCCCTCCTTTATGTCGACTAAAGAACACCCGAGATTCAAGTCGCAAATCATACCGATAGTATGCCCAGCCACCAGGGCCATCGGAATTGGTTTTGTTTTCGTCACTGATGAAACAACAATTCATCTTCCCAAGGCGTGTGTTTTTTATTTCAAAGGACGCCTGCATTTCTATGGTGCACTTTCAGCATAGACTCCGCGCACATTCTGCGATATTTATGAAATTTTCTTGCCTGTATGCAACGGTGAACAATAGATCTCGTAATAGGAAACACTAAAGTCTTCGAAATTTCACGAACAAAGTTCTTTTGGATTGAAACTGCTCGAAAAATCTCTCGGGCTTGTCGTAGAGTTGCTTTCTTTGGTCGACCTGAACGTTTTTTTGCAATCGCATTGCCAGTTTTTGATAAAATTTCATAAATTCTGTATCTGTTACTCTTTATGTGTTTAGCAATATCAGAAACTTTAACATTTGTGTCTTTAAACGCCAAATTTTAGCTATATCGGCAGAAGATAATTGAACGGCGCGAGGTATTTTCCCACTATTCTATAATTGAAGAATGAGCAGTGATTTTACATATCGCAGTGGGTACTTCACATGTGCAGAACGAAGAAAATAGAATTTTTTTTTGATACGCTGCGGAAATAAAAGCAGATCACTTCATTGTCCATATATTTTTGAGACAGCTAATTTTAAATATTATTTTTTTTTACAAAAATTCTGTAAAACCTATTTAACTGTATTTCGTTGTTGTAACAAACATATATTATGATTCCATATGCTTATTACGTTTTCCGTGATTATGGCTTCATATTTTGAGCTATTATTTAATAAAATCGCTTGTCCATATACTTATCAGACGCACTGTATCTACATTCACATTAATAGTCCAGGCAATAATTTTACCTAGCAAAATTAATGCTAGTTGTGGAAATCGGCTTAATTAATGTTTTTTGGGTCGCTGAATACGAATTTGTAACTTCCCACCAAAATTTCCCCCGGCAACCTCCCCAAATTTTGGTAAAAATCCCCACAAAAAAGGTTTTTATTAAAAAAAAGTATCTAGAAATTCAGAAAGAAGACAAAATTTGAAACAAATTAGATATATGACATTATGACTTAAGATGAAGGGGAAGGGGGGATCTGCCTCGGAACATGCGCGCGGTGCTGCGTGGATTAAGTCGCGCAATTCTATTTAACCACTCACGCATTTACATTCGCCCTCCCATCTCCCCGCCGAACTTTCCTTATAAAGTTTACTTTAGTTTTTTTGGGTCGTTGAATCTCAATTTTTAACTTACACCCAAAAATTCCCCCCCGCCGAAACCCCTCAAAATAGTTGTTATAACTTAAATTTCTTATTGTTTTAGGGTAAAAGCATTACGAAATTCAGAAACTAGACAAAATTTGCAACAAATAGGATATATAATAGGATTTATAGCTTACTGACGCTAAAAGAGGGGTTACTAAGGTGGGGGGGAGACACGGCTCTGTTGATTAAATGTTTCAAAATGATTCAACTTGACGATATATCGCCAAATTTGGCGACCAAAATTAGTCGTCAAATGTGACACCAACTTGGCGCTATTTCCAGAATTCGCCAAATTTCCATAGACTCCCATTGAAATCCAATAGAGTTTACTTGTTTGCAGAAAATCAACAAACTGAGATATTTCAATGCAACAAAAACTAATATTAGCTTATGAATAGAGCTTAATTGAACTATTTACATTATTTTTAAGTACAAACACTAACTATTTACAATATTTGTAACACTATATGTATAATTTTTATTCAATTTGTAATTAATTAAATAAATTATAATTTTTACCCTTTTTTAATTATTTTAGGTTTAATAATTCTTATAATTGTGAAACTCTATAAGCTCTAATGATGATGTGCTTGGAGATAAAGAAATAACATTGTCAGGAGTTGGGGAGGAGTGCATTTTTACGAAGTGGAATCTAAAAATTGAATGCATAGAAAATAAGGAATCGTGAAACAATTACTCGGGGGCCCAATAGGGATAACGAAGATTACGCGATACCGAATGGAATCGCGAAGCGATGACGCGTGAGGTTGGTGAACGTAGCGAGCAGGGGGCCGGTGCTCCCCTCGTCATGTAAAATAATAAAATTAATTAAAAAAATGCTTTATATTATTGGAATACATGTATAATGTTCCACAAAAAATTGTACACGTTTTAAAAAATTTGACAAACATATTGGAAAAAATTCAAAATAATCGGAATAATTTAAAACCCTTATTTGGAAATTTTAAGCATCCATAATTTAACATTTAAATCCATTAATAAAATGTGCCATTTTCTTTCAACAAATGGAAATTTGAAAATCGTCCGACTTGCCATCGAAAAGCATTATGGAGAAAAATAAAATGTTCCATATTTTCCGAACGATTGAACCAAATTGAACCAAAATCTATACAGCTACGTCTGGGTACCTCATGAATATTCCCAATTAATTTCAAGCAAATCGTATGCTTTTTGCGGCATTTATATCGGAACAGACAGACTAACTAACAAACATACGTAACCCAAAAAATTTCGTGTCTCCACAGTAAGCCTTCATTGCCGTTTCGGCAATTATGCATACACTGCTGCGAAAACGTTATCTTAACATGCCATGAAATTATAATTTTAAATAAACATACTGATTTCGGCAAAGAATTTGAATTCTTGTCAAATTTAGAATTGCATACAACTTAATTTTTGGTATGCGAATGTTTTGTCAAATTTATCATAACTAGTAAATCTACATATCAGGAGCCTCAACGTGATATCTTAAAGTGATTGCCTTTTAATATCACACTGCATAATATTTAGCATCCTACAATCTGCATTTTACTTATTTTTAAATAATATAAATATTTAGCAACATATAAAATTTTTGGAAGGTTACGAAAATTAAAAGAATTAAATTTTACACGGTGTGACAATGATGTTTTGAAATTCTGAAGAATTGATTACTCTGGTAATTTTTTAGATGAAAAAATACATTTCTTCAGGTGTTCTCTTCCGCCCTGAATCCCCCATAGTCTGATTAAATTTAAATTACAATTTTTCTATTGATTTGGCGAATGGTTATAGTGTATCTTGAATTTCGTTTTACACTTGAATTTTCTTAGGATAAGCAACAGTTTGAACAAATATTTTATGCTATCATAATATTCAAATAGCAATATTTATATTTAATATTTTTATATAATATTTATATAATATTTATACGGAAACTGTTGTATTTAATTAATATCTAATTTAGGGTTCTAATGCTTTTCACAATTTTTGTTTCCGAAAAATAGTTTTGATGATCATTCTATAATGGTTGGATGTAATATCTAGTCTAAATAGATGCTATAGATTTGCACAAGAAAATTAGTTATTATCATTAAACTACAGTTGCTACACTGTTAAAATACAGTGATTTCACTAACATGCTGAAAGCGAAAAAAGTACATTTAAAGGCGTATAAATACCCTTTAATAAACTGATTTCATGTTTTGCACGCACACTCGGCGACTTTTTACAAATAAATATTGAATTTAAAAATATATATTTCCGTAGAAAATTTAAAAATGAATTTGGTAAAATAAAAGTGACGAGATTTCAAGTTTAATGAAAGCATGTGATATTATAAAAAAGGTCATCTGTGAGCGTGAATTATTTTACTCTATTGTTTTTAATTTTTAAATGTATCTCTTCTCCTATTCGCAGATCAGTTTATTAAAAAAAAAATTATGCCTTTAAATGCACTTCTTCTTGCTTTTAGCATTTTAAAACTTTAATTTAAACTCATCCTAATCTGCTCGATAGCAATAACATACAAAAATCACCAAGAATAGGAATATTTGAAGACTTTTAAATCTACTGGATAATCATTCATCATCGTGCCCACTGTTAATTGCTTAAATCGCATTGATTAGAAGGCTATAATTTTTTTTGTCTTATAGCCTTTTAACAGTATCTATATTAAATTAAAAAATATTACGTTAATAACATCGTTAACTTTTTCTCAAAGCTATATTTCATACCAAATTATTAAAGATTAACTAACTTTTTATTTCACT
The DNA here is from genome assembly GCA_963932465.1 of Maratus speciosus. Classification (NCBI taxonomy): domain Eukaryota; kingdom Metazoa; phylum Arthropoda; class Arachnida; order Araneae; family Salticidae; genus Maratus; species Maratus speciosus. The sequence goes on from OZ010790.1 coordinate 251,282,325, forward strand.
CAGCCAGACTTTCTGCTTCCGTAAATCAATAACAACACTTAAGAAAGTTTTTGTGTAGCAAGACGCACTTATGACAGACATATTTGTGGGATAAAACGCAAAATGAATTTTTGCGAGATGTGTCACTTTTCTTGCGGGTGAGCGATATGATCACCGACGCCTTACTTCTATTCTTCAAACACTGGACATTTGTCTAATTAAGACGTTTAAAAACAGGCTCCGTCCAAAATGAGCTCAATTGATGTCAAATGGTTGTGCAACTGTGACAAATGGCGGTAATTTAAAAAAAGTTGACATCGAAATTATCAATGAATGGGTGAAAGAAGCTTGGGTTAAATTACCACTAGAAATGATGGTCCGACCTTTCAAAAAATGTTGCATCAGTAATGTGATGGATGGAACTGAAGATGTTACCATTTTTGAAGAAGCGGGCGATGATGATGAATTAAACATTGATGATATTCATCTTAATATACCAATTTAGGAAAGCGATTTTAAAGAGCTTGAAAATTCTGATAATGATATGGATAGTTAATAATGATCAGATCACAATTTTAGAAGAACGTAACCATTTGTAAAATTTAAATTTGCACATGCCCATATCTATTCCGATGCTGACCACGGCTGCTCAAGCCATTTTTCCATATCTGTTATGATATTGTTTTCCAGTTTTACTTGATTATCTTCATCGCTTTCTTTTCGGATTCAATCTTCCTCAACTTCATCTTCATTGATTCACTCAACATCTTCCATACCTTCCACGAATTTTACGACAGACATAAGTTCATTTGCTCAACGAGCAGCAATTCTCAATCGTCGTATAAGGCAGACCTTCTCGCTTTTTTCATTGTGTTGAATTTTTTTTTCTGTTTGCTGACTTCTGAGATGCATGATATTGGCTACAACTTCCATAAGTTCTTGCGGATAATTGCAACTTTATGGAAGGACAAAAATAGTCATACGGCATCTTTAAAAATCCCTTTTCTGTAATATTCAGACTTAAGGCCAGACGGAGACTTAAATCCCCCACCAGTGGCTGAGAGGTTCTGCTCTCGACGCTGGTAGACGGGATGTGCTGGGTTCGAACCCAATCGCGCCCGTCGGCCTAATTGTTCGGAGTTTCCGTGGTTTCCTTTGAACCTTGGTTTTCCTTATGTTAATATGGGTTAGGTTCCCTTAGAAAGAGCCCCACGGAGGACATACCCCTCTCCCTTAGGGCCTATATCAATCGTGTTGATAATTGGCCTTCATAAACACAACCAACCAACCGGAGACTTAAATCTATAAATTCACCCTCCTCACTTGTAATGATGTCATTTGACGATTGTATCATTATAATTTAAGGAGGAATGAATCATCCTTTTAATATACGAAATAATCCACTATGTGCAGGAGAGCAACAGCTCTTTTCTTCGCATTTTACAATTTGCAGCAAGTATTGACTTTGTTGTACGTGCTTCAAATACCAATCCAAGTCATAACCGAGCGAATCTGGCTCGCCTGAATCAATATATGTGGCAGTAACAGTATAACCGTCAGTGTTTAATGAGTTCCAGATTTCTGCGAGAGTTTTACCAGCATATGCAAAGTTATTTTGCTCCATTTCTTCATCAATAGTGCGACCGTTCTCATCGAGATAGGAGCCTTAATGGTCATAAGGGAGTATAAGACTAGACAGTTCTCGACTGAATGGTGCCATTCTTTCTACTCGGTTATATGCATTTCTTCCCGGAGCATTGCACGCTATGAAAATTCCACCTAAATCATGCTATTTGGAATGGTTAATAGCAAAGGATATAATTTTCTGGTAGCGGGGATACTCGTCTAGACCTCCATCAACCATAACTATGATTACAGGTTTGCTGAAACCCTCTTCTGTTTTCAGCACTGTCTGTTTTCTGTTCTCTGTCCTTTCTTCTGTTCAAGTCTTTGAGTGTTAATAGAGTTTCAAAATCCTGAGCATGAGTATTTGCTGTGGAAGAACTGTGTTTCCCACTTATTATAGCTATAAATGTTGGACCAGAATAACCTATGGCTTTACTTTGACCTGCCATTTTGGCAGCAATCACAATACCAGAGTAAACAGATGGGATAAGTTTGTGGCGTTCAGCGATGACCCAGTCGTGGTTGGGTAAGGATACACGATACTCTTTATGCATCAGTGTCGGAGCTTGTTTATTGGCTGCTGTAATTCCCAAAGGTACACATGCTTTGCGCATTGTCATCCTGTGAAAGAAAAAACACATGCGTGGGTCCAAAATTTCATGCTAAAGTTTCTAAATAGCGGATGGATGTTACTGCAAATTGGGTATCAATGTGAGATCGGTGATAGTCAGCCTGAGCTCGAGAAAGTTTTACCAGCACTGTGGTGACATGTCTTCCACCCTCAATTCTTTTTAGCACCAATACCTCTAACTCTTTGTCAGTTTTAGAAGACTTTTTGTACTGCCGCTACACAGCATAAGATTTACATTGTATATCCTTCAAAGGTTTATCTGATGCAAACTTTTTGAAACTTTCAAAAAGTTTTTATACAAGATTTCTTGAAATTAAGACATATTTCCGATTTCATTGATTTTAAACACCACTACATTACAGTTGTGAGAGGTTTTCAAAATTGACGAGACAACAGACTTTAGAGCAATCGGTCACTATGGTTATGGGGTTCAACCACTTGACAGAGGAAGGGCGGAAACAAAGAAGATGGAATTTTACTTGCGTTTTGGAAACTTTCCCACAAAACTCGTATTGTCACAATACAACACATCGCATCGGTCCGTTCAATTCTATTCTATTCCATTCTCACAAATGAAAATAATGATAAGTTCTCAGAGATACTAAGCCCTCATGCATCAAACATGAACAATCACCTCCAGATAAAAGAGATCGTTTATGTTTTCCTTGTGCAGTCAAAATTGCTGATATCAGAACTTAAAGTATAATATTTTTTTGCTATTTCATTTTTTCAATTTGAAATTTTTAATATTTTTTTTTCAGAAGTTGAGAGATTTTGAAAATATCTTACGTAAACATCATTCAAACCCTCTCCTCTCCCTTGTCAGCAAAAATATGCAAATCGCTAACCTCCTCCCCCCCCCCTATCTGCTTACGTAATATTTGAACGGCCCCTAACTGATGTTTGCAGAATTTAAATAGAGTCATATAGGCTTTGCAAAAACGGTATTCATTGTCCACACTATGCATAGTAATTCACTGAAATGTGTTTTCGCCAGTTTTAAGAGGGTATTAAATTTCAATTCAAAATTATTTTATTTCTGCATTAAATTTAAATGTAATATGTTGTGCGTAAAAATCTTCATGTAATATACAGGGCCATAGAAAATAATTCATGTACGTTTCCGTCTATTGGTAGAAATTACTAAAGGATATTAACCCAATAAATTAAAAATTACATTACATTATGGGAGATTCAGGGGGGGGCAGACCCCCTGAAGAAATCTACTTTATTATCTAAAATCACCAGAGAAAGTGGCTCATGAGAATTTCAGAATATCATTACTTAACAACAAATTTAATTTAACGCTTCTAATGTCTGAAACCTTCGAAATACTTTTACTTTCTTCTATCTTAACAAGAAGAAAGTATTGGATTCGTGAAAATTTTCGATTTCCGGTTTTTGACGGTTTTATACATTTTAGAATGCCCTGAACACGATTTGATGTTTTTTAGAGAATGTCTGTTTGTGAGTCTGTCTGTCACTCTGTCTCTCTGTCTGTCGCTCTGTGAGTCTGTATGTAACAAACATTTTGTGGGCGCTCTATCTGAAGAACTAATGCACGGAATTTCACAAAACTTTGGATTCAATTAGACATTGATATAAACTGGTCCTGATTAGTTTTTCGTGAAAACACACAGGTGTCGCCACTATGCGACATTTTTCACGATTTCTGCAATAGCTATATCTCAAGAACTACTGCATGGATTTCATAAAACTTCAGATTCATTTAGTCCAGGATATAGTTCGGTGCTGATTACTTTTTTGTGAAAATCGCCCAACAGATGGCGCTGCTATGCTGTATTATTCATGATCATCGCAATAGCTCTAATTCAAGAAAAAATGTACGAATTTTCATAAAATTTCAGATTCAGTTAGTTCCTGATGTAAATTAGTGCTATTTAATTTTTGGAGTAAATCGCCCAACAGGTGGCGCTGCTGTGCTGCATATTTCACGATTTCCGCAAGAGCTGAATCTCAAAAACTAAAGCACGGATTTTCATCAAAATTCAGATTTAGAAAGTCCTTGGCATGAATTGACGTTTTATACATTTTGGTGTAAATCGCTCAACAGACAGCGCTGCTATGCTGCATTTTTTGCGACTTCCGCAATAGCTTTATCTCAAGAACTAATACTTGGATTTTCAACAAACTACAGATACGGGTATACCTTGGAATGAATCAGTACTGTTTATGTTTTGGCGCTAAAGGTGGCGCTGCTATACTGCACTTTTTACGATATTCGCAACAGCTCTATCTCAATAACTAATGCACGAATTTTCATCAAACTTCTGATTCAGGTATACCTTGATATCAATTAGTGCTGTTTATGTTTTGGTGCAAATTGCTGGACAGGTGGCGTTGCTATGCTTCATTTTTCAGAATTTCCGCTATAGCTCTATCTCAAGAACTAATGCACGAATTTTCATCAAACTTCAAATTTAGATATACTTTGATATAAATTGGTGCTAAATAGATGTTAATTCTTGTACTATTTAACTAATTTAATTGACGGGGTTTATATAGAGGAAAGTTTTGTGATGGTCACAACATACTACTTTTCCTTTTATAAATATTTATGTTATTTAAAAACTTTAAATTTCGTTTTAGTTAAAAGATTAATGTTTCGCAAAGTGTGCTAAAAACAGTGAGTTGCAGAACTGATTTTGCGGCTACTGATCTGCAGATTTTCTTGTATATAAAAATATATCATATTTATGTGTGTAGCACGATTTTATTTTTACTTTATTTCATCACTTTCTAAGCTGTCATAGCAGACAGCAGTAGTACTCGATTGTTTATTTTTTTGTGACGTTTCAACAAATATAATACTTATATTTTTATATAAATTATTTTCCGAATATTTATCCGGTATGAACATTGTTTTTTAAATATTTATTTCTGAAGTCCATACAAGCTCAATAAAAAGTGACTTTCACAAACATTCTAAATAAGATTTGGAATATTTAAATAACATATCATAAACAAACTCATTTTTAATATTTTAAAGCATCGCTATTGGATATTATTCGCTACTATAATTGGGATTAATTTCCTGCCGGTGACTTTCGGGAACTTTTCCGAGTAACTTTTATAGTGTATTAATCAGTTTTCTTAAACCCCAGTGTTACAGGTTTCGTACGGTCCTTGAATTTCAAGACTAAGAAATTCTTCGGAACTCGTTTTTTCCAATAGAAAATCTCTCCTTATATAAAGCGAAATTTCTTGCTATTTTTACTAAACTAAATTTATTTTTCTATAAAATAATACTGATATTTAGCCTTGGATATATCGGTACCTGTACGAACCCTGTATGAACTTTCAGAATGTTATTACCGTATATTTCCGTATATAAGCCGAGTATACAAATTTTCGGTGAAAAATCGTCCAAAATTGGAAATCCGTATGTAAGCCAATGTTTAAAAAAGGTGACGAGAAAACCAGTGAACGAAAACTTAGCACTTTTTTGTGCACACTTAAAGAAAAAAAAAAAAAAAAAAAAAGAGCTCAAATCGCAGAGTAGATGAGAAAGATATAAATATTTTTTTTTTATTAGAACAACTGGTCATGAGAAAAAGCGCTTCAAAGTTGTTTTAAGTTCAAAGTCGTTTTAAGTTTCATAACGTACGGAAAACGTTTATCTCCAATAATAAGTTTTAAACTGTCTAAGTGGATATATTTCCCAAGTGTTATTATTTGCTTAAAGTAGTATTTGCTTAAACCCTCTGAGCGACCTGTGGCCTTTAATGCATTTTCATAAAAATGATTATAAAACTAATATTAATTAAAATTTTCTTTCCCTGTTTGTTTCTAAAATAGACTCCATGTATAAAATACACTGCAATATATTATTTGATATACATTTAAAAATTCATCTCTGTTTAAAACTAATATTAATTAAAATTTTCTTTCCCTGTTTGTTTCTAAAATAGACTCCATGTATAAAATACACTCCAATATATTACTTGATATACATTTAAAAATTCATCTCTGTTTAACCCTGGAGAATGCGCGTTTACCAGGGTATGAATGTTTTTACTTTGTCACCAATAATTACAAATAATAATTGTCACCTTATTTAGTCGGAGACATCCTTCCTATAAAATAAGTTGAAGATTACTTTTATAAAGATAGTGGTGACAATTGGAAAAACTGTACGCACTCCGGGTCTTTCAGGCCTTGCGCGCGTCCTCCCGGGTTAAAATATTTTTTTTTTCTACAACAGATTTAAGTTCTTTTTGGGAAACGGAAAAATACGTCCAAACCGCTCAGAGGGTTAAAAATGTGTAACGTAAAAGAAAAGGATCGGTTTTTAAGAAGCCGGCTCTGCTTGTTTGGGATGCGTTTAAAGCACACCACAAGGGGAAAGTAAAAAAAAAACTTACCTGTTAGATAAGATCTTCGGTATGCATATCGCTCACCCGCAAGAAAAGTGACACACCTCGACAAAAGTAAATTTCACAGGAGAGGCCAAAGAAAATTTGAATGATTTTACTATAGAATGAAATTATAGCACTTAACACTCCGTGCAGGAGAGAAAACGTGTATAAAAGCGTAAAACCTTTCAGTATAAAGTCGTAGGTAGAGGTTTGAATGGTTTTCTAATTTAACCTCCCAACACAATTCACCCCTCTTCTGTGGTTGCAAATGGGCATATAGCGTAATAAAGTGATTTTCCGATAACAACACTTCAGAAAGTTTTTGTGTAGCAAGACGCACCCATGACAGACTTATTTGTGGGATAAAACGCAAAATGAAGTTTTGCGGGATGTGTCACTTTTCCTGCGAGTGAGCGATATGATCACCGACGCCTTACATCTATTCTTCAACCACTGGACATTTGTCTGAATAAGACGTATAAAAACAGGCTCCGTCCGAAATGAACTGAAATGATGTCAAATGGTTGTGCAACTGTGACAAATGGCGGTAATTTAAAAAAAGTTGACATCGAAATTATCACTGAATGGGTGAAAGATGCTTGGGTTAAATTACCACTAGAAAGGATCGTCCGACCTTTCAAAAAATGTTGCATCAGTAATGTGATGGATGGAACTGAAGATGTTACCATTTTTGAAGAAGCTGGTGGTGATGATGAATTAAACATTGATGATATTCATCTTAATATACCAATTTAGGAAATCGATTTTAAAGAGCTTGAAAATTCTGATAATGACATGGATAGTTAATAATGATCGGTGACTACTTTCATTGCAAAAGAACGGCTTATTAAAGTATTATTAGAAATTTGTAAGTATTTTTTATTTTTTATATTTATAATTTTTTTCGTTTTAGAATATAGATTTTGGAAATTTTCTTAGACTGGTGTATGAGCAGACTCCCGATTTTGGAGAAAAAAAAAGGCTAAAAAATTCTCGTCTTATACACGGAAACATACGGTAATTGTCAAATTAACACTTTCATCTCAAAGAACATGCTAAAGACAAATACGATAAATTATGAACATTTGAGTTAACATGGAAATTACTATTACAGTGGGACCCGGTCAAGACGCTCACGGTTAATACACGATCCCGCTTAATACGCGAATTTTTAATAGCACCTTGAATATTTCCCACAAGACTAATGTAAAAATTTCACGTTTAATACGCGAACGGTTAATACGCGATACCGGTTCATAAGCAAGAGTGCTTCGGAAAAATCCCAATTAAGACGCGAATTCCTCCCATACACACTTTCGATCCCGAGTGAATCGCTAGTTTCTATTTATTATTTTCGCTGGTAACTTGCCAGACAGAAAAATGATTTTTTTTTCCTTGCTTTCCGTATTTTGCCTTTACTCAAAAAAAAGTGAGAGATTTTTATTTTTACCTTTTATTACTATAATATTATAGTATCTATATTATAAAGGACAAACATATCTGTGCGTAACGCATACGTCATTCTGCGAATGGCAACACTTTGAAATTTGAAATGAAATTTCACTTTTGCAATTTTCGCTACTGCAAATTTTTAAACTTCTAAACATCCCACATTTTAAATGTTTACACCGTCGTATGCAGAGAAAAATGCACTTTTAAATGCAATTTGTTTGAAAGCTGTATCTCAATTTATTTCTGAGATATTAATTTTTTTATAGTTTTTAATACCAATTTTCTAATCGTGGCAACTGAAGTACTTCATTTCTATTAAAAGTGGATTAGTTATTTTTATTGATTATATTCTTACTGATGCCATTTTCTCATTGCAATTAAAAATATCATTTTAAAAAATTTGAACAGCAAATGACGTTATGCTTTAAAAAAGACACAATTTCCCTGATGATGCTCTTATATTTCACTATTTTTTCATTTTGCTGATACTGAGTTTGAGACAATAGGCAAAATATTTCAGCGACTGGAAATGACGTCATATTTAAAAGTAAACGATAATTTTATTTGATAAAACGAGATATTTCCCCTTGAATACGTCTAAAAGTTATAAATTTCTGGAATTTTTACGCGCAGGTACAGATATTATACTAAGACCTCAAATAACGAGTGGGAATTTTAACATGGAAAGTTGTAATAGTTGACAAACGTGACTTCAAGCTTGAAAAAATATTTATTAATAACCTATTGCGCGTTAAAATGTTTTTAAATGGTTAATATGGATGTGAAACGTGGAAAATGACTTGATTCGGTTTAGAAGTAAAGGTGGAAAATTCTATGATTATGTCAAGGTGAAATCATTTATGCGGATTTTTCATTCCGTAACCAAGCATCAATTAATAACTTAATCAAAATTACTTATCTTGATTATATGTTACTGATTACGTATATGAATAAAGTTTAATTTTTCAATAATTTTAACAGTTGAAGTTTATGAAAAAATTATTTTGTTAATCTTAGGTTAAAATATGTCTTTGGAGATTTAAATTAACAAGTGTAAGATGGATTTTTTAATCTAATTATTTTTTGTCAAAGTATTATAAATTTGATGCAACACTTCCTTTGTAAACATTTTCTTTCGTCGAAATTCGACGGGTTCCACCTCGTTATAATAATATTATAATTATTCTTCTGTCTTTGTGCGGTTTATTCTCTCTGATGTACTGTTTATGACATGAAGTTTTCCTAATGCTGTGTGATTTACGGTTGCCATATTATATGTTTTCTCTGTAAGTTATACGTTTTTCGGTCTTGTAAATTATACATTTAAACATTTCTCGTACAAACATTTCTTCCGTTTTTCCTTTTCCTTTTTTTTTTTTTTTTTTTTTTTTTTTTTTTTTTTTTGTTGTTTTTTTGTTTTTACATATTCGATATTTATAGCTTAAAGAATTTCTTCCAGTTTAACTTTTCAATTTGATGATAAAAAATTTAGTTTTTTAAAAGTTTTTAACCACTAAAGTATTATTATAAAATTAATTAAACAGTGAGAAATATGGTTTGAAAAATTTTAACAATTAATGACTTATTCTTAAAGAAAATTCTTTAAAAGCGACATTTGCGTAATCTTAGTTGAGTAGGATGTGGAAAATGACGGCGGTATGATAATATAAAAGCAAACTAACGTCAATAATACTCTTCGGCTTTTTAAGATATATATCTGGTAACCTTAGTGTGATTTTCTACGCAGGTGAATAAGAAGGCAAATGTTTTTCGATTGTGCTTATCATTGCTTTGTTACTGGCAGCAAACAATTGTTCTACGTGTTCCGTGCTGTCAAAACGTCTGCGAATGATTTGTTGAGTTTTGGTAAATATTTCGCCAATATGGAGAATAGTCATATGATAAAAAGGAAGGCAATTTATGTGTCTGATAAAATGGACATTTTACGAAAATTTGATTCCGAAGGGCATGGCAAAAAAACTGCATTTGCCAAGTCCGAAAATATTTCAAAATCAACGTTACGTACCTTAAAAAGGAGTTAATCGAAACATTTTTCAACTTTAATGTAAAAAAAGCATCTATCAGTTTTTCATTTCTTTAATTTTTTGACAAGAAACTCGGTATTGTGTTGTTCTAGAAATTTTAAGCAAAAACAAAATATTTTTTACATTTTTTATGATATTTTTTATTCTTTTAATGATGTTCCGATTCACCCCTACCTGCGGGGTGAATCGGAACAAATGTTATAATATATAAATTTGTTCCGATTCAGATATTAATAGGGTTAATAAAAACAGGTATTAATGATAAACGATGAAAGGAACGCGTAGTTACTATCAAATAAATCCTTATACAAGTAAAAGTATGACTTTTCAGAAATTAGAAAACAACTTTGAACTCAAGAAAGATTAAAATTTATTCTAAGAAAATGTATTTGAATTTAGAAAGATGAAATTTAATCAAAATTCAATTCACTGATGTAATTCACAAAAGTTTTCATATCCTTGAAACTAGCAGATGTTTGAACGTTGTCCTTTAACTGAAGTTTCTTTATGACATCTTCTGGAAGAAATGCTGCCTCCTCTTCCACCGTTTCTTGAAATCTCCAAGTATGGGGGACCCTTTTGTAAAATTTTCGCACATAATATTCATCTTCTGGGTACATAACTTTGGTCAGATAGAGTATGTAAGACTTTTCCCCATGCACTTTGGCGACAAGGAAATCTCCTGGAGAAAATTTGTTCGAAAGTTGGGAATTTTCTGAGATTTCCAAATTTGGGTTTTATTAAACACATATTCCTACAAATCTTTTCAGATAGGACATGAAAATATTACTTACTGAAGAATAAACCATGGCAGTAATCTGCTGGGTGAATTTGAACAACAACAGAAATGTGTTCCAATTCACCCCGTAAATCTTAAACCCATGATGTTACAAGACATTTTTCACTTTTTCATTATGTAGTTTTAGAAATACACAAAATCTAATACAGCATATAGTTTATAGGTCTATCCTTAATATAAAAACACTACTTTTAGGTTTAGAATACGAAAAATTCTGAAGTTACATACAAAGTTTTGCAGATGTTGAAAATAGGAGGTTTTTGAGGATCCAATTGCAGATTTTTTTTATAACCGAGTAGTGGTGCCAGCATGACGAAACATAATTTCCCAACTATTCATGATATTACCTTCTTTTTTAAAAAAAGACAACTAAAAATATCCCCTCGTATATATATATTTTTAATTTATTTGTAAGACCGGGAAGTTTCGTTCCGGTTCACCCCGCTGTACCTATTCACCCAGTTTTACGGTATCCTACTAGATAATCGCGACACAATAGAGAAATTTGCTGTTACGGGCGGGTCCAAGAGAATGAAGGTAAAAGCCGGAAAATAGGATGAAATGAAAATGATATTGTTTGAGATATGCGCAAGCTCGAGTTTCAAATATACCAGTTAATGGCTCAATAATGAAAAAGAAGGCTTCACAGATAGAACAGACCCTAAACATAAATTTTGAACCTTGAGGTGGGTGTTTAGATAGATTCAAAAATCGCTATGGAATCGTATATAAGCAGGTTTCTGGGGAAGCGGCATCTGTAAACACCAAAGACGTTGAATGTTGGAAAACTAGCGTGCTTCTACAAATTTTGAAAGAATATGCTACTCGCGATATTTTTAATGTAGATGAATTTTGACTTTTTTTTAAATTAATGCCTAATAAAACATACGCCTCCAAAGGACAGAAATGTACCCAGCAAAGAAAGAAACAGTGGGCCACCAGCTGGAAAAAAGATGGCAGCCAGCAGTGCCATCAGCGGTAAAGTGCAAAGGTGCCATTACTTAAACCGGTCGAAAAGTGTCCGAGCCGAATGCAGCTGGCCCATCAGTGATGGCAAACAGCAGGCCAGCATCGGTATGTCATCACATTACTTCAATTCGGCACTTTTCCTGCAGTGCTAGCACCTATCCTACTGCTATTCCTTTGCTGGCACAACACTTTCCCTTACAGAAATTTCTTATAGAATTCTATAACAAAACAAAGTATTATATAATTATGGCTCTTTTTTCTATAAGCTAGTTTCACCAAGAGATATAGAAATATCTGTAGAAGTGTCTATAATGGAAATGTCTATAGAAATATTTGAACTTTAAGCGGTTCCATGTGGTCACCCTCCCAAGTACTAACCGCGCTCGATGCTGTTTTGTTTTCGTGATCGCACATGAACAAGTGCTTTCAGCGTACGCTACGACTGCTCGTAGTTTTCATCCTCTCGTTACACAATTTCAAGTTTGTTTATTTTGTGATTTACGTTCCCAATCATTAAACTGGTATAGAAATTATTCTATTGTATAGAAATCCTATGTATTTTATACGCTTTTTTTATTATTTATACTGAACTGCGTAAATTATGAAAACAGAAATCCTTTGTAACTTAGTAAAACCAGATTTAAGGAGAAAAAATAATGCGTTGAAATAAAGAATTTATTTATTCATTCATTTACTTATTTATTTTGTTGGCGGCAGTAGTGCTATAGTTTTTACAGTTTCAAAAAAATTAGCTTCACAGCTTAAATTGCGTTAAGATATTCATTTCAGATTTGTGTCCAAATTTGCAATGTCTTCGATATTCGCAACGCACCTAGCGTAAGTGTTCCCATCAATAATACTGCAAAAGTTCGTGCATTTCCATGTAGTGGTGGGCCAGTGATTGGCAAATCACGAAATCCCTGCAGCTTTTCAAACATGCAGAATTTACCCTGTGAATATAGAAACAAAGATCGCGCATAGATGACAAGGACCTTTTTATCTCATGGGTGGGCTCCTTCGATAAACAAATGCAGAAAAAATCAAGGATGGTAGTGCTGTGTCTGTCCTGGTGTAGTACAGCCTAACCGAAAAACATTTACAAGACGTCCGCGTTGAGTTTTTGCCCCGGAATTTGACAAGTGTTCTCCAGACTAAGGATCAAGGCGTAATTAAAGTCCTGAAACAACATTACCGAAAACAACTATTCCAGCGATTCCTTATTGATACGGAACATAAGAGAAATGTCAAATCTGCATCCGTCAATTTGATCGATGCGATGCATTATTTCAGCGCTGCTTGGGATAGCATCAAATCGGGGACAGTTTTAAACTGTTTTCGTAAGGTTAGTTTTACAAAAAGAGAAATTGATCAAGGCTTAATACTCCAAGAATCCGAATGACATGACATCGCGGAGCTTAAAGAGTGCCGCGCGTAACCTCCAACTAATTATGAAGAAGAACTAAGGATGAATTTCGAAACAATGCACGGCCTAAAAGTATAATTTGGAAGCTCTGGTGGAGACCCTAGGGCCATTACAGAGTTCTAAGCACGAGATTAAATATAACCTCTAGAAAAAGGGGCACATAAGGCATCCAATAATTTTTTGGTTGCCCTATACTTCGATGTCACTTCACCGACTGGCGTAGGCAAAAAACGGAGAATGTAAAAGTAGTTGGGTACCAACGATCACGGGAAAGCTATAGCATAAGGTAGCCAAGCCTATCTATCTCTAAACCTTAAAAAAAAACAAAGGGGGCCACATAGCTCACTAATTTTGATGTCAAGTCTAGTGCGCATTACAGGTCGCGGGTCTCCCGGCTTTCGCACAAACCGTTAAGCCTTGAAAAAGGCTTTGTGGTACTAGACATCGAGAGAACACCGCTATTGCAAATTGCATTTCGGCATTGACAGTGATCGAAAATGGGGACAAGTTAAGATTAAAATTAAAAGCTAAAATACAAGTAACTTCAAAATTAACTATAAAACTGGGTCATGATTTTCGTGACCTGGGTGCCTGAGTACCACCGGCCAAATGAACCGAAAAAGGGGAGAAATGGTATAAATGACCGGGGTGCAGTGAGCAAACACCCCAAGGCCGGTCGGGAATAAGGTAGGCGAACATAACTTCTCCCTGGGTGGAAGTACCGAAACTGTTTGAAAGAATCTGAATCGGACGATCCTCTATTGTCACAAGATTGGGTTGCTCTGAATGAGCACATTGGAACCAATCAAATAACTCTTCAAGAATACATTCACATAGACGAAGGCATCTGCACAAGCGAGGTGAGAAGCTTAGAAGACATAATAAAAGATGCAAAAGTGACATCTTCTTGTGTTGATGACTCGGAGAGAGACGCAGTTGAGGATATGGACGCTGACGAACAAGAACCATCACCTATTCCGTCATTAAGGCTGTTCTTAACTGCTCTGTTCAACAAGCGCAAAACGTATTGACATATTTAGAAGTTTTTGTCAACGGAAACATATAAAATTGGTAAACCTGACCATGGAAGCGATTTGGAATCGAACTGCGTTTTTAAATTTTTTATCAATTAAATATCTATTGAGTTATAAGCGATTTTGATCACGTGACAAACATGTTTTTCACACTTTATTGAGTGCATATTCCGCTTTCGCGCAGAAATTCAGTTCAAAACTCCCCCTTTACACTATTTTCTGAAATATCTATTGCGTTTGCAAAAAAACGGAAAAAAAAAAACAGATCGATTACATAGTTTCTGAACACCTGCAAGTTTCATGTATTTCCGAAAAAAAATAAATTAAAACTTATATCATAATATTGCCCTTTTGGATTTGAGAACAGCCGTAACTAAAGTAGAAAATGCCTTTAACGTCTTACGCAGGTATATCATAAAAATTTCCTTTTTCGCTTAGAAATTATTGTATTTATAGCTAGTGAGATTTTCTTTTTTTAAATATACCATCTTTGCTTAGATACGCGTCTAGTTTGAGTAGAGCAGGAGTAGATGAACTTTATCGAATGATTAACTACACAGAAAACACAGTACTTAAGAATCTTATTTTGCTTCAAACAACATTGGACAATTTTTTTAGAAAGTCAGGTGAAGTAACGGAGACTGCAACTCGCGATGAGTGAAATAACATCAACAACAACAAAAAAAGAAATAACTGCCGTTGTATACTTCTTACAATATTTCCTGTATTTTGTTTTTATTATGTTTTCATTGTAATTTTTCTGTAACTTTGCTTTTATTATAATATTCATTTCTTTGTGTTTTCTGTGTTTCGTTTTCATTATAAGTTGACATTAAAAGTGTTGTACACGTTAAGAGCACTTCTCCATTTAACAACACGACACCAATAAATTGTAGATGATTGTCATTATTCAACACCGACAGCACGTAGAATTCATTCATACACACTATGGCGACAAAATAACCATCAAATCGATTGGTGGAAAAACGGGTATTGAACATGAATGCATTTTGCATTCATGGATGTCGAATATCAATTTTGTACGAGTTACCGCTGTCATATCCTTAAAGGAAAAACCGTTCTTACAATATTTTTTATAAGAAAATTACCTAAAATATTTTTTCTTTATTATAAAAAACTATCAGGACCAATTAGAAAAGTACTCATTATCACAAGTACTAATTATGTTTGTAATTCCTGCACATTACTTCTAAACATTTAAATATTTTAGTTTGTGTTAAAAAACTGACGTTAGAAAATAAAATATTTTTATCTTATATAAATAAAATAATTTTATTTACATATGTTATTAATATTTTAATTATTTTGTTTAAATATTTTTATAATATACATTGGTTGTAATTGATTAGTCGATAAAACAACCGTGTTTGAATTCGTGAATTTTCTATTATTATCCGATTTAACCATGTATAAACAAACATTTAGTTGAGTAGAATTTTAATATAAATGATTGTGAATGGCCTAATTATTGATCGCAGGAGTAGATGTTAAAGTTCTAGATATCATTTAAACGTTTAAGTGTGTAAAAATATTAATTCCTTGCAGTATATTCAAATCATGTTTAACACGCGATCCCGCTTAATACGAGATTTTTGTTCGCTCCCTTGAAACGCATCTTAACGGGGTTCCACTGTATTTTGTTACCCTTTCATGTAGAAATGCAGTTACGCAGCTGCAAATGTTTACATGAGAATTAATTGCAATTAAAAAAAAACCATTTTCTGGTTTGAGAAACCTGGTTAATATACTATAAAAGCCGCTCAGAAATAGTTCCGAAAATCAATACCAACAAGAGAATCATTGCTTTTATAAATGCTTCGTTAAATGTGTTAAACATATTCGTCTCTAACGTTTTTAAAGCTAAAGAACCTTTTTAAAAATCGCTGTAATTCGGAAGAGATATTTATAAATTCTCAAAAGTTGTTGTGATTTTAGGGTATCAGGGACACACAAATTTTCAATTTTTGTAAAAACATTTTATTTCAATAAACGTTTCTCTGTTTTTTACTGCTTAAAATGACTTTTAAATCATGTTTATTTCTTAATTAGAACAGGAAATATTACTATTTTCGTTTTGGTTTGGTTTCAAAATCTAGCTTTCAAGCAAAGGCTGGCATTGAAAACGACTTCTTGTAAAAATGCGTTTTTCTTCATGATGGTTTTTTCAACATTTCTCGTATTTAAATTCTTATAGGTGATGAAGTGTGAAGGATAAATTGTTCAAACATGGAACGTGTCCTTTTCAATTATATTACTTTAATTTTGATTCTGCATATTTGAAAAAAAAATTACTTTTGAAAAAAAAAAATATATATATATATATATATTTTATTGCAACATTTTTTTTTTAAATTTTTTCTTTAAATATTTTTACTTTTTTTAAAAAAATAATATTTTTAAGAACGCTGAATCCAAATTATAATTTATGTATCTCTGTTTAATTTATCTGTTTAAATTCTATTAATAATATTTCGAGCTATAACGATTTTAAGTTATACCACTTTTTAAATAAATTTTAAATTAAAAAAAAGTATAAGAAGTTTTATCCTGTTTCTTTTGTTATTTTGCTTACAAATGATATGGCTAACCACCACAAAAAAATTCAGAATTTTAACTCAATAAATAAAAACTATTTGAAAATGTCTACCGGACCCCCTTAAACAAATTATCTTTTTAACGCTTTCCAACATAATTGAAAAGAGCTTATGACTTTGGTTTGTTTGTTTGTCTGTTCTTGCTCTATCTCACGTAAATATAATTGGATTGCATGAAATTGATATATGTTATTGGTGTTAACTGTTGCATGTTTGGTATTGAAAATGAAGTGAATATCATTAACGGTTTATTTACAGGGACACTCAAAAGGATTCCGTTACCTTATGAGGAAAAATTGTCTGCGGTGTATTTTAATGATACAACGCTGTTTAAAATGTATTGAAATTTGTATAGTATATCACTGGGGTGTACTATAAAACGTTTACTACAGAATCTAGTGTGCATATAATTTATCGTTCATTCACAGGGACACGCTAAAGTATTTGACAGCAGTACTGTCTATGAAAAAAAAATGAGTTTTTAGTTGTGATACCCGTTTTAAAATTTGTCAATTTTTTGCATATTACTGGGTGTGTATGAATTCTATAGATAATATCCCTCACCCGCTAGAAAAGTGACACATCTCACAAAAATTCATTTTGCGTTTTATTCTACTAATAGGTACGTCATAGGTGCGTCTTGCTACACAAAAAGTTCCATATGTGTAGTTATACGGAAAACCACTTTATTACACTATCCATTGTGTCCATTTGTGACCACAGAAGAGGGGTGGATTGTGTGGGGAGTTAAAATTGCCCAATACCTCCAAACCTCATTATACGTCTTCATTGTTAAACGTTTTACGCTTTTATCAATAATATCCCTCACCCGCTAGAAAAGTGACACATCTCACAAAAATTTATTTTGCGTTTTATTCTACTAATAGGTATGTCATAGGTGCGTCTTGCTACACAAAAAGTTCCATATGTGTAGTTATACGGAAACCACTTTATTACACTATCCATTGTGTCCATTTGTGACCACAGAAGAGGGGTGGATTGTGTGGGGAGTTAAAATTGCCCAATACCTCCAAACCTCATTCTACGTCTTCATTGTTAAAGGTTTTACGCTTTTATGAAGGTTTATACTCTTGCATGCAGAGCTAAGTGCTCTGATTTCATGTTACAGTAAAATAATGCAAATTTTCTTTTGCCTCTCCTGTAAAATTTACGTTTCTCTAGTTGTGTCACTTTTCTTGAGTACGAGCGATACATAGGGCTACACAAAAGGTGTAAAGTTCATTTCCGCTTATTGAAGAAAATTGCTGAATAAAAATTTTCAACTGTGCTATGCATTTAATAGAAATGACTTTTAGCCTACAACGTATTATACTTATGAATCTATAGGTTATATATAAGGTTTGCACAAAAACTTCGTATAATTTTTTGTACTATTCTTGGTAATTGCAAAAATTGGGTTTTGAAATGCGTTATTCATTTTCTAACTTGTTTATTTATACAACTTTAGCCTTTATAAATTGTAAAGTTTTGTTACTTTATTCTGATTATGTTGTACAGTGTTTCATAGTCCATGCTGGGCGTCAGAATTTTCGTTCTTGTTTCACATTGTGCAGCGTAAAAAAATACAAATGTTTCTTAACCCGAGAGTAGTCGCTTCTTTTGCAGAGCGTTATTAGTCGCGCCGGTCTTTTTGACGCCGGCCTTTCGCATACAGAAAATGTAAAAATAAAAACATTTTTCATTAATATTCTAATATTACATTTTGATGAATTTATAAATTTGCAGTTTACTTCAGTTATATATTTTATTAATGAGATTTGGAATAATGGTAAAAAGTAAAAATGATCTTACGTTAGAGATTGTTCATTAGATATTTCCACCAATTTTAACTTTGGTAGTAAGAATGTACAGCCGTGAAAAAAAGAAAGTAAACACCACTTACTAGCTCTGCAACTGCAACTAATTATAAAAGAAGAATGTTACTGCGCCAAACGATTGGAAATAAAGTCTACTTTTAAATGGTGGATATAACATTTTCTTAAGGGGAGATTTACAAACAAAATCCAGACCAAACTTTGTTGTTTCCAAAGGCAACACACGATTTTGACAATATATTTTAAATTTTTGGTTCAAAATATGCTAGAAATGACATTTCAAGTCATTTGGATAATAAGTTATTGAATTATTATAATTCAAAATTTATAGTTTCTAATGTTAAGTTACTTTTTCATATTTTTTATTAATATCTCCTGAACTTATAATTCTAATGAGAACATTTTTGTGTTTGGTTATATTACTAAAAAACCCAAATATAAGTACATTGAATTTTAATTTTAAAAAATTATAACATGAATTATGAAATTAATATTCCAAGAAAATATGAATTGCAGCCTACAATTTTTATGATAGATATATATGTATTTTTCCTTTTCCTTCCAAGTAATTTTCGAATTATGATTTAAAAACATCAAAATGATGGTTTAAGATGTGCAGAAAGAAAGATTTGAAAAAAAAATATGTTTCACTCATTTTACTGAAATATTTGTGCTGCCAATAGTACAAACACATTAAGTGAGTGAAATGTCATATTGGCAATAAATTATACATTAACAAAAGTGACATAGTCATTATCTAGCATGTCAACAATCGAGTACCGAACTTCAATTTGGATACGCCACTAAAATATGCTCGTTTTAAAATAATTAATTTCTGTTAAACTAATCGCAAGAATTTCATGTAAATTTCGATTTAGGCTAATTGAAGGGTGCAGAATTCCTGTATGGTGTCAAACTTGGGAATTTCTATTGATAAAAACAATGTTTAGATTCAATTTGATATGTAGATGGCCCCCAAATCAACTTTTATATACATCATTTAAAAGTAGACTTTATTTCCAATCATTTGATACCAGTAGTTTTCTTCCAAAATAATTTGTTGCGGAATTATCAGGGGTCGTTTTCTTTTTTTTTTCACGACTATAACTGAAGGAAAATCATAGATGTCTTATTACTTCACTATGGTGGTGAGAGGAACATTTAAAGTCAAGTAGATGGAAGTTCTCCATTGTATTTGTAAAGGGATATGAGTTAGGGAAGATAATTTATATGGGCTGAAAAGAGACCAACACGCGACATCTGCCGGGATAATCTGGGAAAATACAGTACCACCACGAACCAAAATATACATTAACATCACCCGAGTTACCCACTCTTGCGAAAAGATTTTTTTATCTTCAGAAACCATTATATTTTGTAGATTGAAACATGCATTGTGAAAACAAATTCATTTTGCTGCCAATGATTTTTGGAAACATTCCCGAATAGTTTTATAGTATAAATCTGTTTTCCGAACTCGATATAATGGTATTTTAAGATGCTATCAAATCTCATGTAAACGTTTTCATGTTCAACAAACATGTTTATAGACACACGTGATTATTAACATTAACATTGTGGCTTTAACATTAACATTATAATATTAATTTTAACATTATTTCTTTAACATTAACCTTATCATATTATAATTAAGATTTAAATTAATAAAATATTGTTACTCTTGCATGTATAAATTTAAATGATTCAAAAATGATTAAATGAGAATTGATTGTATTCGAAAAACATATATATCTGGTTGAAAAATCTTCATAAATACACTATAAAAATTACTCGAAAACGTTTCTAAAAAACAATGAAAGTAAAAGAAACCGTGTATTTACAAAAGCTTCTTTAAATTGTGAAAATATATTGGCTATAATATTGGTTAAAATATTGACTTCAGAGGTTTTAAGGGATCTCAGGACTCTTAAAGCTTCAAAATTTTCTGAATTTTAATTTTTTTAGATGTTAAACTTCTATATTTTTGAAATTTTTTATATAATTGTTTCCTTGAAATTCCTATCAGAAATGAAGTGCTAGCTTTTAGAATTATACCCTCTCAATAATTGAAGCGGCGATTCCGAAACTTTGAAGTCATTTTTCTCCAAATGACGTTTTCTGTACTTTAATTTTTTTCCCTGTTAATTCCATGCAATAAATCATTCTTTTTGCCCAACTAATTTGTAGACACCCTCTATCAATTGAATCACCCCATAAAATTGGAGTTAAACAACATAAAATATGTTGCCACCAATTTTATGGAGTAACGTTAGATAAATATTTTACAGTGTGGCAGGCTATCGATAATGATACATGCGTACATTTAAGCTGCCAGTTCTTGAACTCGTCTTTTGTGAGTTCGCCCTTAACCCCCTGGGGACGAGCGACCAGTATTCGTGCTCAGAATCGGTGATTATTCTTACCAGGAGATTTTTATTTTAAATTTTGCCGTATTTAATCCGAGAATATTCCCGATTCAATTAGGGAAAATTTTCTGTTTTGAAAACCCGGTGATTAAAGATTAAAAATCCTGTAAAATACGCTCGTCCCAAAGGGGTTAATACTTACACCGACAGTTTGGCTTTCATATATATTTTTTTAATATTTCAGAGAAATACGAGCTGAAATTGTATAAAAGATGTAAATTTCCAACTGGGCGAAAAATGTCCGGACCAGGATTCGAACCTGGGATCTATTGGCTGAAGACGTCAATGCTCTACCAATGAGCTATCCCAGACGAATCTGGTGGAACTCTTTCACCCAGATAACCTTATTTTTTATTGCATCTGCTGTGAAATCTGGTTCAGCTCAACAGAATAAATCGCTAGATTACACTAGATTACTTATAATCTAGTGTAATTACGTATCCAGCGATTTCTGGAGTTCCATTACCTGCGATTTATTATGTTGAGCTGAACCAGATTTCAGACCAGATGGTATAATCAATAAGGTTCGCTGGGTGAAAAAGTTCCACCAGATTCGTCCGGGATTGCTCAGATGGTAGAGCATTGGCGGCTTATGCCAAGAAATCCCTGTTATGAATCCTGGTCCAGACATTTTTCGCTCAGTTGGAAATTTACATCTGTTATGATTTAATTACCAATTAGAATAATTGTGTTAAAATTAATATACTGAAATTATACATTTGTGACTGAAGATGTCTTATTCAGAAATTTCACATTCGAAAAAGCAACAACTCGCACAAGCCAAGAAACGTGAATCGGTTTTAGTCGTGATATTCGCAGGTCCACAGATTCTTTTTCCTCTAGAAATTTAAACAAAAGGGGTTCTGTTAGGTAGTTTTGGGATTTTTCAACTTACGGCTCTGTTCATATAAAATTCGCGAAATTTTCAGCTCGCGAAATCACCGATATCTTCATTTTCGCGATAATTACATCTCGCGAATATAAGTGCTTTTACAGTATTCATATCTTGGATTGATAACTACTCAATTTCTACTCCCATTACAAAAGTGTAAATATTAATTCAAGTAGAAATTATCCATAAATAAGTGTCGTGAATAATGTAGTCAAAAAAGATATATTAAACGATTTTCTAACTGAATTTCCAAGTGCCGTTCTGTTAGAAAAAATGTTTTATTTCATCGAATTGTGGAGTCTGCTAATAAATTTTACAAATAATTTCAAAATCTTCAGAATATAAGAAATTACGATGAGAACTTTTTTTTTCCAATTCTAATTTAAGTTCTTAATGTATTCTGTCCAAATTAAATCTTGAATATACTTAAAACTTGCAAATACAAAGCTACATTTTAAAAACGTGTATTTAATTAGAAAATTTGGCAAATATTTTATCTTTTATAGATAATCCAAGTATTTTTTGTAATGATCCACTCTATATCAAGTATGTTAATTCTACTCATAATCAGATTTTTACTGCTATTTAAATATTGCATAAATTGACGTCTTATGTTTGTTCATGAATTAAGGTTTCGGGTGTTTTGTGTACTATCTAAACATACTGTTAACAGAATATTACAGAAAGTCAATTTAGTTATCGATATATTTTTTTACAAAATTTCTATTTATCGTATGCAATCTGTTGCATATTTCCATGAATATAATTAGAAATTTCAAAGCAGAATTAAATTTAGAGCTTTATAAACTTCTAAAGCAATTATTATTAGCAATATACAGGGTGTTTATAAAGTCCCGGACCCTTTTTGATGTTTATTAACTCATAAAATAATAAAGATAGATTAAAATTAATAACATAAATGGTTAGATAGACTCAAAAAGTTTCATGACCCTTGTCAATGAACTTCCACGTGTGCTCCCTTCGTCGCACGGAGAATATCAAGTCGATAGTCAATTTCACTCCAGGTAGCGGCAAGCATGTCGGCATAAACAGAGGCTATTGCTGTTGTAATTCTAGCTTTAAAGTCATCAATGTTCGACACTCTCCTCCTGTAAACATTGTCCTTTACAAATCCCCAAAGGAAAAATCCAGCGGCATTATATCAGGTGATCTGTGTGGCCAAGGAATTGGACCTCCTCGCCCAATCCATCTTCCTGGAAAATGGTCATTGAAAGAAGTACGAACGATGGTACCCCAATGAGGTGGTACACCATCTTGTTGCAAAATGACATGTGGCTGAATCTCTTCTAGTTGTGGAAATACGAAGTTTTCCAACATGTCTAAGTGTACGACTGATGAGACCGTCTCTTTTGTAAAAAAGAAAGGCCGAATGACTCGGCCATGCATTAGTCCACACCACACATTAATCTTTGGGGAATCCCTTACTGCCTCACGGTATTCATGGGGGTTTTCAGATCCCCATATGCGCACATTATGGCGATTAACAATGTCAGAAACATGAAAGGATGCTTCGTCGGAGAACATTATGCGCTTCAGAAAATCAGCATCATATTCTATTCTCCTTAGCATATCTGTTGCAGAAGGCCATCCTCCTAGGCCTATCGTCCGGTTTCAAAAATTGATCAATTTTAACTTTGTATGCATGCAGTCTTAATTTTTTTCTTAATAACCTTGTACACCGTCGAAATTGGCATATCCAATTATCTTGCCGCTGATCTCACAGATCTTCTAGGATTGTGTAAAAATGTCTCTCTGACACGCTCAACATCGAAATTACTTGTGCAGGGACGTCCGGAAAATTTCTTATCTGCGATACTTCCAGTTTCTATAAAATTCTTTTTCCACCTCAAGATGCTGCTTTGGATGCCAGATCTTTTTGGTAAATTCTTCTGCAATTTCTCTATGCTTACACTATCGATTTTGTTTCTATGAACCACCATAAAATCTGTTCTTTTTCTTGTGGTGTATGCATTCTCCTTAATAACAGCTCGAATAAAACATCACATAGGAAAGTAACATAGAACATACACATCAAAAGTAAACATAACATTGCAATAGTTGCTATAACGGCTCTACCGTTATATATTCATTATTCCTCCTTTCCCCTCAAAAAATCAACTTTTAACTTTACTGGATTATTATAAATTGTCATTATTCTTCCCCCCCCCCTTCAAATAAAATATTTAGTTTAAATTTGACATTTTAGAGTTAATTTCATATGTCTTTAGTCATTCTCTTCCCCCCCCCCCCTCTCACTACTGTAAGTTTCGCTTTTACTTTTTAAAGTTCTTTTCAAATGCAGACATCATTTATCTCGATTCCTTTTTCTGTCTTTCAAATTCACACGATAGAAAAAGATCTTAACCGCAATTATTTTCCATTGAAATAAAGTAGAAGAATAAAATACAAATGAATGTCTTTTCGCTTTGCAGCCGACGTTATCTAATGCATATTTTCCCAGCCTCTGGGCTTGCATTAGTATTCAATTCTCACCCTTGTACTCTGTCGGATACAAACCATATGCCCATTGCTGACTAATTTGCAGCTGTAGTTAGATCTGTAACGTGCATCTAAAAATCACGTGTTCCTATTTCTTTAACCACTTTTCCTTACCGCAGGAATGTAAAGAGACGTGTAACCATATAGCCGCGCCATGGCGTAACTTTGAATTCTATGTAATACTTCGGAATGCTTCTGATTCCTTTGTCCACGCCACCAATTTTCATCGCCAATACAGTACATATGTTGCTATTCATCTCGCCAATGAGTGAGTGATTGTAATGAATATTTTACCACTACTGCCTCTGAACTTGAGTGTGAGAGACCTCATCTCGCTGCCCTTCGGGGTCCCCCCCCGTCGGGCAGCCTTCCGTTTGACTTCTCACGTCCCACTGTACCATCATGGCTCTCCTTTTAAAAAGTTTCATAATAAAGAAGTAAGTCCTCGAAATTCCTCGTGTTGGAGTTTTTTTCATTTATTCATGAACCTGGAATCTCTAAATAAATCTCCTCTATACAAATTGGCGCCGTTGCCCAGATTTTTTCTCCAACAGTAATAAGAAAAAAAAATACGAGGAGAAGTATCGTTCCTTCCGTATCATCCTTTACCGGCGACGCGAAAAGATGTCCATAGACCTTTTTTTTTTCCCACGGGAGTTCCGGCTGCCCTACTCTATGTTCGCTCACCGATGTCAACTTCAGGGGATTTCCCTTTCTCGCTACCCCAACGGATTTGGAGAGTGCCTCTTTCTTCCAGACTTTACACTAGCCTAACGAGAAGCAAGATTTAGACTGCGGTGCTCCAAAGGGGTCATCGAACGACGTCGCCTCCTGCAGCGTTTTTTTTTTTCTACGAAATATCACACCTGCATCACTTGTTTCCCTGCGTGAAGTTGTGGCTTCGTACTCCAGCTCATTACTGTCGGAAGGGTCTGTCAGTACTCCAAACAAAAATCAAGACAGTTTCTTTTTTTTTTTGTGCGCGATCTTCAACCTTCAATCAAACGTGTTCGCGCTACCAGTGTGAGTGCGAAAGGTTTTGTGAAAAGAAAAAGTGCCATCTGAACGTACATCCACTCCACAGTTTCCTAAAAGGAAATGTTTTGTGAAAAAGTCCTCACCTAGCTGTGGTATGAATTATCCGCACAAGTAACACACATTTTAAACAAAGTTCTCAGTGCAACAAGTCCAGGAAGTGTGCGCCGTTTCGCTTTGTGATCTTGGGATTAATATTTGCAGTGCAAAGTGTCCAGGAATCCCACAGATTTGGTGACAAAAGAGTGAAATATGCTAAAAAGAAATATAATTTCGTGAAAGTGTCATCTTGTGTTAAAATAACAAATTGTGTCCGAAGCAATAGTCAAAAAAATTTCGATTTACTTTGTGCTTCTTTGTGGTGATATCTTCAATTTTTCCAAAAAAAAAAAAATAGAGAATGCACAAAGGATGCCATGAGTTCGAGGAAAAATGTTTTCCTTTTGTGGTGTGTTATCAAGATACAAAAAAATTACCCTGGTGATGTAAAAGTGCTTCAGTTAAAAAAAAAAAAAAAAAAAAAGAACCACTCTGCATTAAAAAAAAAGGGTGTACTAAATCACACATCACATCTTGTGTCATCTATCATTCAACATTTTTATAGCATTCAGAGTACGAAAATAGGACGTTAATGATATTTTGTTTTAATTTCTTTTCTGTTGCAAATTGTCACTAAAATCTTTTTATTTTAACTCTTTTTTCTTAAAAAAACAAGCGTTGTTTTCTCATCGCTCTGTTTTTGTACTCCAAATGAATGCTCTCTACAAAAAAATAACACTTGTGTCACAATACTTTATACAAAAAAAAAGAAACACAGTTTGCATGTAAGTATGAACAGGGAATACTTTTACATTAAATTAGTTACTCTAAATTGTTATAACCTTTTTTCTTTCTTTTCAATATCAGTAAATATTATCAGTTTCTATCCATGTTATGGTTCCCTATTCATACTTGTACTTTTACCATTTGGATTTTCATAAGTTTCTTGATTAATCAGCTTGAAGGAAGAAATCACTTCTGAACTATTTTTTTACAATATTTTTAACAGTGATAGCATATTAGCTCCTTATTATCTTCTTCCAAGCTGCGTTTGTTTGTTTGTTTGTTTTTTTAAGTACTTTTTGCAGTTAAAATTATAAAATTATTATACTTTTATTAATATTTCATTTTGTATTTTTTTTTTCTCTTACGTGAATTTACATAAACATGCTATATTTATTTTTCGTAAAAATGATTTTTTTATGCATTCAAAAATCTAGAGTTTAACCCTTTTCCCCCACTGGCGTACTTTGAAAGTACACTTATTCTGCCGATAGGCAACAAAAAAAAGTTCTCTGCTCTAAGTTTTGCAGTATTTGATATTTTATACAAATATGTGCATATTTCGCTCATAACGTTTGCACATTTTTCACTTGTGTGTGACATTTGCACAATTATTCTCAAAATATGTTGCTCGACTCTGACCTTTTTTTTTTTTTTTTTTTTTTTTTTTTTAACCAGAATTACAATTTAATTACCTGTTTTTTTTATTTTATTGAATTTCGGAAACTTTAAAACAACTGGATGTTGACAGAAATTTAACGTACAGAAATCTTGTGATTGATACTCATATTATTTTTTACACTCCCACCCCCCCTTCCATGTTTTTTTTTTTCCTTTTGTGTATAATTTATTTATGCAACTTATTGTGTTTTATTTTATGTGCATGCATTTCATTTCTGCTAACTAGAGTTTTTGCATACATACACCTTTTTGAAATACTAGTATTATTTATTTTGCATTTTTGTGTTGCTCTCTCAAAAAAATCCCTTCCTTTTTTCCATTTTGGCTGTCAAAAAAAAAAAGTAAACAACAGAAATTATATAAACGCGAGATAAATAAAAAAAGGTTTTGCAGATAACAGACACTTCACCAGTTTATTTTTACAATATGGCAGCAAATGATGTAATTTCTATTAGTGATTTTAATCACCCCATTTCTGTATCTCCATGGGTAGATTATTTTGAGGAGATATTATTAAGATATTCGGATTCCATTAATATGGAAGCCACATCTATTCAAAATTCACTTAAGACCGAAAATGCTGCATCCATGTCTGAAAATATTATAGATTTCCTTCAGATCATTAAATTCAATTTTCACGTGTTTAAACTAAATTTTAATGTTCTAAAGGATGATTATTCCAAATTAAAACAGGATAAAGATAATTTATTTCGTGTAAATCAGAAACTTATAGAGAGATTACATGAAATCACAGGCAAACAGAAATGTAAGAAGAAGCTTACTAAATGTAGTAAGACTATGGTTGATCAGGTGGTAGATGTCAACAACAAACTCCCTCCATTTGCCCTAGATAAATCTACACAAACTATCCCCTCTTATATGTATAAACAAGAAAAGTTACCACAACTGGAAAATGATAAAGACACATATCTTAGCTCCGACCTGCACACTCAAGGTAAGCACAATGAAAAATTTACAGATATTAGCGAGTCCTCTCTAAAGTCCTTAGCCCCTGCTAAACTTAATGTAACTAAACCTACTCCTGTCATTATTTATAACCTCCCTGACAATTTAAATATTCCTGATATCTTGTTTGGTATTTCAGATTTAATCCATATACCTGAACCTGATTTACACTTTCTTAAAAAGTACAAACTCCTACATATCAACTCCTTTAATTGGATCTTTGAGCTTGCACCACAGGATGCTAGGCAATTATTAATCCATAGGGAAATTATCATACAATCAAAACCGTACCCTGTTAAACCATATATAAATGTTAAACGTTGTTTTAAGTGCCAGGTATACAATGATCATCTTGCAATTTCATGTTATGACATTAGATGCTCTGTGTGTGCCTTGCCACACATTGACCCTCAGTGTAGAAATCCTCCAAAATGCATTAATTGCATTAGAAATAATGATAGCAATAACACCAACTTTGACATTTTCCACAGTGCTTTTGCACCTTATTGTCCATCATTAAAAAAAATTCATCAAGCAAATGCGAGAAAAAGTATACAACTGCAATACATTCCCATAAACATCTCATACAGCTTCCTTAAAAAAAAAAAAAAAAAAAACAATGTAACATACATTTTTATTTAACACACATCACTGTGAAGGAGTTACTATCTACAGCATTCCTTTTAAAGTTTTTTTATTTTCCTATACATTTACATACATATGTCAGTTTTCGACAGCATTATTCATACTGATTTGAAGTTTGAAATTAACTTAATTCTTTCAAGAGATTTTTTTTATAAACACAAGTGTACAGTAAGTTGCTTTTTCATTTGATTATTTAGTCGGCAAATAGTTAAATGAATGTCGAATTGGAACAAAAGTGAAATCGTTTCTGATACGCGTTGTCAGACTATATGTTTTTCACTTTTTGGAAGATTTTGCTGAAAGAGTACACATTAATTCAACTTTAAACATTCGTCATTACACTAGTTAAATCTTTAGATTTTTTTTTTTAGAAATTTGGATATAATTTCACTCTTTAATCTTAGTTAAGTTTATTTACTTACATTTCATCACACAAGTAGCGTTTCCTGGTTACATGTTATCCTTTTTCACTTTCCTTTACTTAAAAGCACAATTTTTTTGGTTTATTTGTTTTAACTTTAGGCGATGCATTTTTGTACTTGTGAAACAATGCTCTTGGTTCCATACGTACACAACTGAGTTCATAGGTTATACAACTGAGTTCATAGGTCATACAACTGAGTTCATAGGTTACACAACTGAGTTCATAGCTTACACAACTGAGTTCATAGAAGAAACACTTTACACGAGTTCATAGTTCACTGAGTTCATAGTTCATTGAGTTCATAGAAAAATACACTTTACACGAGTTCATAGCATTGTCAATTCTTTGTGTACTTCAGGGACCAATTGCACTATCATTTTTGTTTCATGGCAATACTTAGTTCATAGAATATTTCCTTACACATATTAGTTCATAGTTTGTTTTCTTTCTTGTGATTTGTTTTGCATACTAGTTCATACCAATTTTTGTTTTGGTAGACACTTTAGTTCATTGGAATATTTTTTTTTTGTTAGACACATGAGTTCATTGTAAGTTTTTTTTTTCACACATTTGAGTTCATCGTATTACTTTTACTCTTTAAGTCAGTGAAATACTTACTCATAATTTGTTCATTCAGGTACTTAGACTGCTGTGTTCACAAACATACATCTAAGTCGTTGAAATTTTCCTCTTTTTTTCACTGACATACACTGTTTTAGTTCATAGTGAAATACTTTTTCTTTGATTCATTCATTGAAATACACATTTTTTCTTTGGTTCATAGAGATACACTTACAATTTAGTTCATTGTTATTACAATTGAGTTCATTGATATTTTGTTTGGTAAAAAAAAAAAAAAAAAAAAAAAAAAAAAAAAACACATTATACACAATTGAAAATATTTTGTTTCTAGGTTTCAACGTTACACATTAAGATATTTCTTTTTTGTTTTCATTATACCAGAACTACTTTTGACCTCATATGATATGCACAAATTAAACATTTATTAAAAGGTTAAGTTTTAACACATTCTCAATTTTTCCATTATTATTATATTTCTTTTATGCCATGACATTTCATGTCACCATCACTTTGTTTCACAACAAAGAATGCCCAGTTTACAGGATGCTACCCCTTCACATGCATTTTCTTTAAATTTCAAACCTATGATGTTTTTATTGTTTTCATCACACTTGTTTTGGTTTTCTACATGTACATAATTACACATTTTCTTTTAAATTTGGAGATTAAATAAAATCTCTGGTTAAGCTTCACTTAGACAATACACACGTCTAAGATATTATGTCGTTCTTGTAATAACATAACTTCACAATAACAAAAAAAAAAAGTTTTTTTCGTTTGTACCATTAGTAACCTAGTGCAATTACACTAAGTGTTTCAAACATTAGCTAAGGTTATACAATACACATACAGTTCATATCCTGCTCAATACATTGTAAGGAATACAAAGTTAGAATTTACTTAAAAAAAAAAAAAAAATGTGGTTGTTATACTTACCCGATCGTGTCACCAGTCTCTCCACACACTCGGATTGTCCTTTTACCTTTGATATGTGAGATATTTATCTCAGTTTTTTTTTTATTATTTTTAATTTATCCCCTCTGAAGTTTTGTTCCCGTTCAAAATTTTTGCCCTAAGGGTCCAAACTTCATTGTGTAGAGAGACAAAACCCTTGAATTGTTGTTTCAATTCAATAAACAAAACCTTTTATATGATACATTGACGCATGCTCCTTTGAAGATCAATGTGATCTTTGGGGAGCAGGGACCTAGGTATCACTTGGTGTCTGGGTCTCATAACTCCCTCTTCCCCTAGGGCTGATGTTCTAAACTGACGCCATCACACTTGTTTATTAACAAGATTAAGGGCTACACCCATTCATAGGCATGCTATATGCATCCCGTTCTTTTGTAGTCCTGTGCGGTGTGCACGAAAACCAATTTTCTACTCTTTTTATTTTTTTATATTACTTCATTTAGATTTTATTCACAGACATGCATATGTCATTTATTTTCTATTTCATTTTAAAGTGGTATCTGTGTATTTTGTTGCTTGCACTTATATTATATTATTTTTATTTTGAGAAGATATTATAACAAGTTACAAAAAAAAAAATATTTACTTCTCTTATTTTGGTCATGAAAAATGCTGGTACCAGCCTCTTAATCAAATACTAAAAAGATATTTAAAAAGGATCCTGTTAAATCAAAAAATTATTATTTGCAGTTTCTGGTGACTGTAAAGACTAATGAATACCAAGAAATGAATAAAAATAAAAAGGCGCCATTTATCATGACCTGAAAAGTTTTGCTTTATGCAAACATTTAAAGAATTGCAAGCACACAGTTATAAGTTATATATATATATATATGGAGGCTTATCTTTCTTATTATGTTATATCTGTTTTAAATACTTATATGTATGGGGTGGACAAAGTAATCTTCAAATATAAAAAAAAAAACTGTTCTACAAGATTCACAGTTTTTTTTTTTTTTCTGGTGGTAATGGGTGATATATATAACGGCTTTACCGTTATATATTCATTATCCCTCCTTTCCCCTCAAAAAATCAACATTTAACTTTACTGGATTATTATAAACTGTCATTATTCTCCCCCCCCCCCCCTTCAAATAAAATATTTAGTTTAAATTTGACATTTTAGAGTTAATTACATATGTCTTTAGTCATTCTCTTCCCCCCCCCTCTCACTACTGTAAGTTTCGCTTTTACTTTTTAAAGTTCTTTTCAAATGCAGACATCATTTATCTCGGTTCCTTTTTCTGTCTTTCAAATTCACACGATAGAAAAAGATCTTAACCGCAATTATTTTCCATTGAAATAAAGTAGAAGAATAAAATACAAATGAATGTCTTTTCGCTTTGCAGCCGACGTTATCTAATGCATATTTTCCCAGCCTCTGGGCTTGCATTAGTATTCAATTCTCACCCTTGTACTCTGTCGGATACAAACCATATGCCCATTGCTGACTAATTTGCAGCTGTAGTTAGATCTGTAACGTGCATCTAAAAATCACGTGTTCCTATTTCTTTAACCACTTTTCCTTACCGCAGGAATGTAAAGAGACGTGTAACCATATAGCCGCGCCATGGCGTAACTTTGAATTCTATGTAATACTTCGGAATGCTTCTGATTCCTTTGTCCACGCCACCAATTTTCATCGCCAATACAGTACATATGTTGCTATTCATCTCGCCAATGAGTGAGTGATTGTAATGAATATTTTACCACTACTGCCTCTGAACTTGAGTGTGAGAGACCTCATCTCGCTGCCCTTCGGGGTCCCCCCCCCGTCGGGCAGCCTTCCGTTTGACTTCTCACGTCCCACTGTACCATCATGGCTCTCCTTTTAAAAAGTTTCATAATAAAGAAGTAAGTCCTCGAAATTCCTCGTGTTGGAGTTTTTTTCATTTATTCATGAACCTGGAATCTCTAAATAAATCTCCTCTATACAAATTGGCGCCGTTGCCCAGATTTTTTCTCCAACAGTAATAAGAAAAAAAAATACGAGGAGAAGTATCGTTCCTTCCGTATCATCCTTTACCGGCGACGCGAAAAGATGTCCATAGACCTTTTTTTTTCCCACGGGAGTTCCGGCTGCCCTACTGTATGTTCGCTCACCGATGTCAACTTCAGGGGATTTCCCTTTCTCGCTACCCCAACGGATTTGGAGAGTGCCTCTTTCTTCCAGACTTTACACTAGCCTAACGAGAAGCAAGATTTAGACTGCGGTGCTCCAAAGGGGTCATCGAACGACGTCGCCTCCTGCAGCGTTTTTTTTTTCTACGAAATATCACACCTGCATCACTTGTTTCCCTGCGTGAAGTTGTGGCTTCGTACTCCAGCTCATTACTGTCGGAAGGGTCTGTCAGTACTCCAAACAAAAATCAAGACAGTTTCTTTTTTTTTTTTGTGCGCGATCTTCAACCTTCAATCAAACGTGTTCGCGCTACCAGTGTGAGTGCGAAAGGTTTTGTGAAAAGAAAAAGTGCCATCTGAACGTACATCCACTCCACAGTTTCCTAAAAGGAAATGTTTTGTGAAAAAGTCCTCACCTAGCTGTGGTATGAATTATCCGCACAAGTAACACACATTTTAAACAAAGTTCTCAGTGCAACAAGTCCAGGAAGTGTGCGCCGTTTCGCTTTGTGATCTTGGGATTAATATTTGCAGTGCAAAGTGTCCAGGAATCCCACAGATTTGGTGACAAAAGAGTGAAATATGCTAAAAAGAAATATAATTTCGTGAAAGTGTCATCTTGTGTTAAAATAACAAATTGTGTCCGAAGCAATAGTCAAAAAAATTTCGATTTACTTTGTGCTTCTTTGTGGTGATATCTTCAATTTTTCCAAAAAAAAAAAAAATAGAGAATGCACAAAGGATGCCATGAGTTCGAGGAAAAATGTTTTCCTTTTGTGGTGTGTTATCAAGATACAAAAAAATTACCCTGGTGATGTAAAAGTGCTTCAGTTAAAAAAAAAAAAAAAAAAAAGAACCACTCTGCATTAAAAAAAAAGGGTGTACTAAATCACACATCACATCTTGTGTCATCTATCATTCAACATTTTTATAGCATTCAGAGTACGAAAATAGGACGTTAATGATATTTTGTTTTAATTTCTTTTCTGTTGCAAATTGTCACTAAAATCTTTTTATTTTAACTCTTTTTTCTTAAAAAAACAAGCGTTGTTTTCTCATCGCTCTGTTTTTGTACTCCAAATGAATGCTCTCTACAAAAAAATAACACTTGTGTCACAATACTTTATACAAAAAAAAAGAAACACAGTTTGCATGTAAGTATGAACAGGGAATACTTTTACATTAAATTAGTTACTCTAAATTGTTATAACCTTTTTTCTTTCTTTTCAATATCAGTAAATATTATCAGTTTCTATCCATGTTATGGTTCCCTATTCATACTTGTACTTTTACCATTTGGATTTTCACAAGTTTCTTGATTAATCAGCTTGAAGGAAGAAATCACTTCTGAACTATTTTTTTACAATATTTTTAACAGTGATAGCATATTAGCTCCTTATTATCTTCTTCCAAGCTGCGTTTGTTTGTTTGTTTGTTTTTTTAAGTACTTTTTGCAGTTAAAATTATAAAATTATTATACTTTTATTAATATTTCATTTTGTATTTTTTTTTTTCTCTTACGTGAATTTACATAAACATGCTATATTTATTTTTCGTAAAAATGATTTTTTTATGCATTCAAAAATCTAGAGTTTAACCCTTTTCCCCCACTGGCGTACTTTGAAAGTACACTTATTCTGCCGATAGGCAACAAAAAAAAGTTCTCTGCTCTAAGTTTTGCAGTATTTGATATTTTATACAAATATGTGCATATTTCGCTCATAACGTTTGCACATTTTTCACTTGTGTGTGACATTTGCACAATTATTCTCAAAATATGTTGCTCGACTCTGACCTTTTTTTTTTTTTTTTTTTTTTTTTTTTTTAAACCAGAATTAGAATTTAATTACCTGTTTTTTTTATTTTATTGAATTTCGGAAACTTTAAAACAACTGGATGTTGACAGAAATTTAACGTACAGAAATCTTGTGATTGATACTCATATTATTTTTTACACTCCCCCCCCCCTTCCATGTTTTTTTTTTCCTTTTGTGTATAATTTATTTATGCAACTTATTGTGTTTTATTTTATGTGCATGCATTTCATTTCTGCTAACTAGAGTTTTTGCATACATACACCTTTTTGAAATACTAGTATTATTTATTTTGCATTTTTGTGTTGCTCTCTCAAAAAAATCCCTTCCTTTTTTCCATTTTGGCTGTCAAAAAAAAAAAAGTAAACAACAGAAATTATATAAACGCGAGATAAATAAAAAAAGGTTTTGCAGATAACAGACACTTCACCAGTTTATTTTTACAATATGGCAGCAAATGATGTAATTTCTATTAGTGATTTTAATCACCCCATTTCTGTATCTCCATGGGTAGATTATTTTGAGGAGATATTATTAAGATATTCGGATTCCATTAATATGGAAGCCACATCTATTCAAAATTCACTTAAGACCGAAAATGCTGCATCCATGTCTGAAAATATTATAGATTTCCTTCAGATCATTAAATTCAATTTTCACGTGCTTAAACTAAACTTTAATGTTCTAAAGGATGATTATTCCAAATTAAAACAGGATAAAGATAATTTATTTCGTGTAAATCAGAAACTTATAGAGAGATTACATGAAATCACAGGCAAACAGAAATGTAAGAAGAAGCTTACTAAATGTAGTAAGACTATGGTTGATCAGGTGGTAGATGTCAACAACAAACTCCCTCCATTTGCCCTAGATAAATCTACACAAACTATCCCCTCTTATATGTATAAACAAGAAAAGTTACCACAACTGGAAAATGATAAAGACACATATCTTAGCTCCGACCTGCACACTCAAGGTAAGCACAATGAAAAATTTACAGATATTAGCGAGTCCTCTCTAAAGTCCTTAGCCCCTGCTAAACTTAATGTAACTAAACCTACTCCTGTCATTATTTATAACCTCCCTGACAATTTAAATATTCCTGATATCTTGTTTGGTATTTCAGATTTAATCCATATACCTGAACCTGATTTACACTTTCTTAAAAAGTACAAACTCCTACATATCAACTCCTTTAATTGGATCTTTGAGCTTGCACCACAGGATGCTAGGCAATTATTAATCCATAGGGAAATTATCATACAATCAAAACCGTACCCTGTTAAACCATATATAAATGTTAAACGTTGTTTTAAGTGCCAGGTATACAATGATCATCTTGCAATTTCATGTTATGACATTAGATGCTCTGTGTGTGCCTTGCCACACATTGACCCTCAGTGTAGAAATCCTCCAAAATGCATTAATTGCATTAGAAATAATGATAGCAATAACACCAACTTTGACATTTTCCACAGTGCTTTTGCACCTTATTGTCCATCATTAAAAAAAATTCATCAAGCAAATGCGAGAAAAAGTATACAACTGCAATACATTCCCATAAACATCTCATACAGCTTCCTTAAAAAAAAAAAAAAAAAAACAATGTAACATACATTTTTATTTAACACACATCACTGTGAAGGAGTTACTATCTACAGCATTCCTTTTAAAGTTTTTTTATTTTCCTATACATTTACATACATATGTCAGTTTTCGACAGCATTATTCATACTGATTTGAAGTTTGAAATTAACTTAATTCTTTCAAGAGATTTTTTTTATAAACACAAGTGTACAGTAAGTTGCTTTTTCATTTGATTATTTAGCCGGCAAATAGTTAAATGAATGTCGAATTGGAACAAAAGTGAAATCGTTTCTGATACGCGTTGTCAGACTATATGTTTTTCACTTTTTGGAAGATTTTGCTGAAAGAGTACACATTAATTCAACTTTAAACATTCGTCATTACACTAGTTACATCTTTAGATTTTTTTTTTTTAGAAATTTGGATATAATTTCACTCTTTAATCTTAGTTAAGTTTATTTACTTACATTTCATCACACAAGTAGCGTTTCCTGGTTACATGTTATCCTTTTTCACTTTCCTTTACTTAAAAGCACAATTTTTTTGGTTTATTTGTTTTAACTTTAGGCGATGCATTTTTGTACTTGTGAAACAATGCTCTTGGTTCCATACGTACACAACTGAGTTCATAGGTTATACAACTGAGTTCATAGGTCATACAACTGAGTTCATAGGTTACACAACTGAGTTCATAGCTTACACAACTGAGTTCATAGAAGAAACACTTTACACGAGTTCATAGTTCACTGAGTTCATAGTTCATTGAGTTCATAGAAAAATACACTTTACACGAGTTCATAGCATTGTCAATTCTTTGTGTACTTCAGGGACCAATTGCACTATCATTTTTGTTTCATGGCAATACTTAGTTCATAGAATATTTCCTTACACATATTAGTTCATAGTTTGTTTTCTTTCTTGTGATTTGTTTTGCATACTAGTTCATACCAATTTTTGTTTTGGTAGACACTTTAGTTCATTGGAATATTTTTTTTTTGTTAGACACATGAGTTCATTGTAAGTTTTTTTTTTCACACATTTGAGTTCATCGTATTACTTTTACTCTTTAAGTCAGTGAAATACTTACTCATAATTTGTTCATTCAGGTACTTAGACTGCTGTGTTCACAAACATACATCTAAGTCGTTGAAATTTTCCTCTTTTTTTCACTGACATACACTGTTTTAGTTCATAGTGAAATACTTTTTCTTTGATTCATTCATTGAAATACACATTTTTTCTTTGGTTCATAGAGATACACTTACAATTTAGTTCATTGTTATTACAATTGAGTTCATTGATATTTTGTTTGGTAAAAAAAAAAAAAAAAAAAAAAAAAAAAACACATTATACACAATTGAAAATATTTTGTTTCTAGGTTTCAACGTTACACATTAAGATATTTCTTTTTTGTTTTCATTATACCAGAACTACTTTTGACCTCATATGATATGCACAAATTAAACATTTATTAAAAGGTTAAGTTTTAACACATTCTCAATTTTTCCATTATTATTATATTTCTTTTATGCCATGACATTTCATGTCACCATCACTTTGTTTCACAACAAAGAATGCCCAGTTTACAGGATGCTACCCCTTCACATGCATTTTCTTTAAATTTCAAACCTATGATGTTTTTATTGTTTTCATCACACTTGTTTTGGTTTTCTACATGTACATAATTACACATTTTCTTTTAAATTTGGAGATTAAATAAAATCTCTGGTTAAGCTTCACTTAGACAATACACACGTCTAAGATATTATGTCGTTCTTGTAATAACATAACTTCACAATAACAAAAAAAAAAAGTTTTTTTCGTTTGTACCATTAGTAACCTAGTGCAATTACACTAAGTGTTTCAAACATTAGCTAAGGTTATACAATACACATACAGTTCATATCCTGCTCAATACATTGTAAGGAATACAAAGTTAGAATTTACTTAAAAAAAAAAAAAAAATGTGGTTGTTATACTTACCCGATCGTGTCACCAGTCTCTCCACACACTCGGATTGTCCTTTTACCTTTGATATGTGAGATATTTATCTCAGTTTTTTTTTTATTATTTTTAATTTATCCCCTCTGAAGTTTTGTTCCCGTTCAAAATTTTTGCCCTAAGGGTCCAAACTTCATTGTGTAGAGAGACAAAACCCTTGAATTGTTGTTTCAATTCAATAAACAAAACCTTTTATATGATACATTGACGCATGCTCCTTTGAAGATCAATGTGATCTTTGGGGAGCAGGGACCTAGGTATCACTTGGTGTCTGGGTCTCATAACTCCCTCTTCCCCTAGGGCTGATGTTCTAAACTGACGCCATCACACTTGTTTATTAACAAGATTAAGGGCTACACCCATTCATAGGCATGCTATATGCATCCCGTTCTTTTGTAGTCCTGTGCGGTGTGCACGAAAACCAATTTTCTACTCTTTTTATTTTTTTATATTACTTCATTTAGATTTTATTCACAGACATGCATATGTCATTTATTTTCTATTTCATTTTAAAGTGGTATCTGTGTATTTTGTTGCTTGCACTTATATTATATTATTTTTATTTTGAGAAGATATTATAACAAGTTACAAAAAAAAAATATTTACTTCTCTTATTTTGGTCATGAAAAATGCTGGTACCAGCCTCTTAATCAAATACTAAAAAGATATTTAAAAAGGATCCTGTTAAATCAAAAAATTATTATTTGCAGTTTCTGGTGACTGTAAAGACTAATGAATACCAAGAAATGAATAAAAATAAAAAGGCGCCATTTATCATGACCTGAAAAGTTTTGCTTTATGCAAACATTTAAAGAATTGCAAGCACACAGTTATAAGTTATATATATATATATATGGAGGCTTATCTTTCTTATTATGTTATATCTGTTTTAAATACTTATATGTATGGGGTGGACAAAGTAATCTTCAAATATAAAAAAAAAAACTGTTCTACAAGATTCACAGTTTTTTTTTTTTTTTTCTGGTGGTAATGGGTGATATATATAACGGCTTTACCGTTATATATTCATTATCCCTCCTTTCCTCTCAAAAAATCAACATTTAACTTTACTGGATTATTATAAACTGTCATTATTCTCCCCCCCCCCCCTTCAAATAAAATATTTAGTTTAAATTTGACATTTTAGAGTTAATTACATATGTCTTTAGTCATTCTCTTCCCCCCCCCCCTCTCACTACTGTAAGTTTCGCTTTTACTTTTTAAAGTTCTTTTCAAATGCAGACATCATTTATCTCGGTTCCTTTTTCTGTCTTTCAAATTCACACGATAGAAAAAGATCTTAACCGCAATTATTTTCCATTGAAATAAAGTAGAAGAATAAAATACAAATGAATGTCTTTTCGCTTTGCAGCCGACGTTATCTAATGCATATTTTCCCAGCCTCTGGGCTTGCATTAGTATTCAATTCTCACCCTTGTACTCTGTCGGATACAAACCATATGCCCATTGCTGACTAATTTGCAGCTGTAGTTAGATCTGTAACGTGCATCTAAAAATCACGTGTTCCTATTTCTTTAACCACTTTTCCTTACCGCAGGAATGTAAAGAGACGTGTAACCATATAGCCGCGCCATGGCGTAACTTTGAATTCTATGTAATACTTCGGAATGCTTCTGATTCCTTTGTCCACGCCACCAATTTTCATCGCCAATACAGTACATATGTTGCTATTTATCTCGCCAATGAGTGAGTGATTGTAATGAATATTTTACCACTACTGCCTCTGAACTTGAGTGTGAGAGACCTCATCTCGCTGCCCTTCGGGGTCCCCCCCGTCGGGCAGCCTTCCGTTTGACTTCTCACGTCCCACTGTACCATCATGGCTCTCCTTTTAAAAAGTTTCATAATAAAGAAGTAAGTCCTCGAAATTCCTCGTGTTGGAGTTTTTTTCATTTATTCATGAACCTGGAATCTCTAAATAAATCTCCTCTATAGTTGCCAAAAACAAAAGAGAGAAAAATGCAAATAATAAGTTGACGATATTTAGAAAATTACAGATATTTAGACTGGAAAATGAAATTAATTGAAATTAACCACACGCTCAGACGATATTTACAAAAGTAAAGATATTCAAACCTGAAAGGAAAATATATGAGTTATTCCATAATAAATGTCATAAGTTTGTTTATATCTTCATTATTTTATGAATTATTAAGTATCAAAATGGGTCCGGAACTTTATAAACACCCTATTTTTTTTTAATCTTCTCTCACTGCGGCAAAAAAAAAAGAAAAAAAAGAAATATCCATTGTTTTTATAAAATATTAAATACAACATTTATTAAAAATATCAATAACTATAATTCACAATACATTACAAACATTTTCAGAATAATAATGATATATATGTAAAATAAGTGAATAGGCATAATCAAAATTTGAAAAATAAATCTATCATTACTTACATTGACAAATCACCTAATAATTGTACTGTTATTTGGAACCATTTTTAAAGACAACTAAATTCTAATGTAATTAAGGGGGGGTAGGATACCTTTGAACACGTCGAAAAAGTAAAAAAATATCACTATGTTCCAAGCTTCAAAACTTGTGTAATAAGTCAAAATAAAAATCAAACTTCATTTTAATATATAGCTCATATTTAAATTTATATTTAAAAAAATATATATACTTGTAAATTCATAAATAAATATTGAAATGATAAGTTTAAAAATATATGATAATAAGGGAAAAAAATCTTGCGCGCATGATAAAATCTGAAAATATGCATATAAAGAGGAAATTTTGGTGAAAAGAAATACATAATTGAGTTACCTTTATATTAAAACCAGAATATATGTAAAAAATA
The DNA here is from genome assembly GCA_963932465.1 of Maratus speciosus. Lineage (NCBI taxonomy): Eukaryota > Metazoa > Arthropoda > Arachnida > Araneae > Salticidae > Maratus > Maratus speciosus. The sequence goes on from OZ010790.1 coordinate 251,323,432, forward strand.
TTGACTAAATTAAAAAATTAACAAAAAATTAAAAATTTTCATCTTTTGAAAAATATTTTCAAAGTACAAAAATAAAAAAAAAATAGAATTTTACATTTTTTCTGGTTATAAGTTGTAGATAATACAGAAACGAATATGTGGTAAAAATTTCTTTTGATTACCATGCATAGATTTTTAGTAACACTGCGCGCGGTATCAAAATTCATCATTTCGAATAAACGCAACGCAAAGTTTAATTATCCTATGTAGTCTTAATATGTATTCATAATAAAACTGCCATAATTAGTAAACTAATGGGAATTTTTTAATGCGGTTTTTTGTATATTGTTCAGATATGATTACGGAATCAAAATATGTATTAAAAAAATTCGAAAAATTTGACGGTTTAAAGGTATTCTATTCCCCTTAATAGTAGTAGTATCTTTTAAAACATCTCTCACTACGATAATAAACAATATACATATCCATTTATTTTATAAACTATTAAATATAAAATCTTAGAAATATAATTATTCTTATAACAAAAATTGCATAAGAATGCAATAAAATATCACATAGTTACAATTGTCTGGAATATTTTTAACAAGAAAAGCAGGTAATTTACTATTATGCATATTCTCTAAATTTTAGAAAAATATTACGGCCGTAGACGAGTATGAGAACGGCATTGAGAAATTTGTGCGTTATTATGATAAATGCTTGTATTGCAATGGCAACCATACCAAAAAGAAGTATTAGATCCAATGTTATTGTACAAAAAAAAAAAAAAAAAAAAAAAAAAAAAAAAAGTTGTTTTTATTGAATTCAAAAGTTTTTTTATTCCTGAATGACGTACATAATAATTAGGAATTTAAAATAACACATTTCTAACGTCAACGATATCAATGGTACAATTTTTATTTTTATTAGCCCCCGGTATGCTATTTCTTTCTCCCAGCTTATTTTGTCTCCAATAAATAACGTTACCTTGTATAAGCCAGCAGTAAAACAAAAGCCGATGTTTCGTTGTGCGATTAAATACTTTACAGAATTTTTTTAAACTTCTAAGCATCGCACATTTTCATTGTTTGTACCATCGTATTAGGAAAAAAAACAAAAAGTCTTTTTAATGCAGTTTGTTTGAAAACTGCATCTTCATTTATTTTTGAAATATTATTATTATTTTTTTTTTTTTGTAGTTTTAGGCAACATTTGTTTAATTTTGCCAACTCAAGTACTCCATTTCTGTAGAAAGTACAGAAAAAATAGTTGAAAAATAGCAATTATATCTTCTTGTTGCCATTTTCCCGTAAAAACTAGAAACATGTAATTAAAATACATGCTATTTTGAGAAAAATAAAAATGAACGATTTATGATAAAACATGGAGCTATTATAAACTATATTTAATGTTAAGTATCTATATTAATGCAAATGATGTAATTTTACATAAAATAAAAGCGTGTGCTTTAAGTCTTAAAATTGAAATATGTTTTGCACTACAGTAGAGTCCCGCTTAACCGAGTTATTTTCTTCTGATGGACTGGCGGCTTCTATTATTATGAAACACCCATTATAAATGAAGCGTTAGGTGAAGATGAAAGAGCAGCCGTAAAAAGTTAGAACTCTGATTTTCTGGTGAGAATGGGGGAAAAAATGGCCATATTTTTTTTTATTATTATTATGGCCATCCCCCCCCCCCATTCTGACCAGAAAATCAGAGTTCTAACTTTTTACGACTGCTCATTCATGTTCACCTAACGCTTCATTTATAATGGGAGTCTCATAATAATAGAAACCACCAGTCCACCAGAAGAAAATGAAGTCATGGTAATATCGGAGTGGCACTAAATTCTGAAAAAGCAGATAACTGTTCCCTAGTTTTTATGTGCATTTATAGCTGCATTAAGCATGTAGAGTTTATTAAGAAACACATATTATACTATATTAAATATTACAATCCCTTTAGAGTGTCATTTAAAGGATGAATATGACAATTCTTATTTCAAATCATTTTAAGAAAATGAATAAACTTGCGCCCGAATAAAAAGAAATGAATATCATATTATATTTGACTCATAACGAATTGTTGTATAGTACTACGGAATTAAAACATGAAGAGTTAGTTATTAATTTGAAAAATAGTGTCATTTATAACAAAAAGTGTAAGTGTGAATATCTTTCTCCTGTAAAGTTTATCAAAATTAAAACTCTCATACAAAAAGAAATAAATTATTTACAACGAAATTTTTCAATTTTTCTAATTGTTTGATAAGTGTCATTGTATCGCATATTACATTTTAAAGTCATTCCAGAGTCTGTAAATGTACTTCACAAACAATAAATCACATATTACACGTTTAAAATGTATCTCAGATACACAAGTAAATTAAAAGAAATGTTTTTTAATAATATATTTCTGATAATAACACTCCTTAAAAAGGATACAATATAAAAGCCGTAATAAATAACGCAGTTAAATTAATAAAAAATTTAAAACCGAAAAACACCCTATTGTATGGAGTAAAGTTAATTAAATCCTTTTAGTTTGATAGCAATCGATGAACTTTTACCTTCAGATGAAAAAGTTTGGATGGAATGCAGCAATTTAAAAACGATATTTAGTTATTAAAGCATTCCAGAAAATTTCTAATGAATAGAAAGTGTAAAAGTTATAAATAACGGTGGAAAACCGCGAAAAAAAGGCTCTTTATACATTAAAGTAATTCCTTTCATATCTGAAGAGAATCTTTAATAAAACGAAAAAAAAATGTCATAAAAATAAAATAAGTTTCCTTAACTTTATTTTTCTTTAAATTGAAAGGAACTTATTGTTATGCTTCGATAAAATTAAAGCATGGTCAGCGCCAATGATTTTGAGTGTGGTCTAACACAATTTTTGGAAAACAAAAAATAGTTAAAGCTAAATATTATAACAATTTAACATAAAATTTATGTTTTTAATCCATTCACAATAATTATCTTTTAGTATAAATTTCTACCTTTTAATTTCATTGACGAAAGATATTTTCAAATGAATGGATTTTCAAAGTGTGGCAAATTTACTTTAAAAAGAATTATTTTTAATGTTGTATAATATTAACAAGCGCAATCAGAATTTTATCATGAATACCTTACAACTCGTCACTATCTGAGATACAAAACATAATTACACTGTACAAAATAAAAAAAAAATGTCCTATAGATTAAAATATTAGTTTCTTGTACACTGTAAAAAAAAAAAATAAAAAAAAAATAAAAAAAATAATAATAATAATAATGCCAGCTTTCCGGTAGGAATCGGAAAAAAAGTTGCCCTTATCGTTCCGGAATAATTTCCAACCCAGCTCGGAATAAAATCCGTAAAATACCGTTTTACTGACTATTTCCTTATTTTTACGGATTTTATTCCGAGCTGGGTCGGAAATTATTCCGGTACGATAAGGGCAACTATTTGTTCGATTCCTACCGGAAAACTGGCAGTATTTTTTTACAGTGTCTATTTTTGGCTGAAAATAAAAAATCTGTTGTTATTTTGTGTTTACCATGCACCATTTTCTCAAAAATCGACATTTTAGCTTTTGACATATTTTCTCGGTAAATCTCATTTTGTTCTCACAATGTTTGTCCCCCTTTTCCTGTAGCATGTTCTTCAAATAAAAAAGGAAACTTACGAAGTTATGAGTGCTATACTGAAGTTAATTAAGTATGCTACATTCAAGTACCACATTTGTGGAGATTTGAAAGTCATGGGGATATTAACAGGGTTGCAAAAGGGATACACTAAATTCTGCTGCTTTCTCTGCGAACGGAACAACCGTGATAGAAAAAAACACCACATCCGTAAACAATGGCCTCCGAGAAAATACTTCATTCCTGGCACCAACATTATAGCACATGAACCACATGTGAATCCGAATGTGTCATTCTTCCACTATTGCACATTAAACTCGTTTTGATGAAAATATTTGTAAAAGCTCCGGACTGAGAAGAATTGGCTTTGCATCTCAGGAACAAATTTCAAAAATACAGTGAGGAAAAGATAAAAGAAGGGATTTTTATTTTTCCTCAAATGAAAGCAGTCTTTCATGATGAAGAGTTTAAAAATAAACTATCACAAGTAGAAAAATCAGCCTGGCTGTCATTCAAATCAGGGTGCTCATGTAATGTTAGAAATGAGAAACCTGAAAACTATGGTGCAATGCTTTCGTAATATTTAATTTTTAAAATAATAATTATTTTTACACGTGAGTTAAAACCAAAATGTTCTATATAAGCATTTCATATTAGATAGACAGATCATATGTCTCTTTTTCTTTGACTATCATGGATTTATAGTTCAGGGGGAATGTACATTTTACCTTGCAAAAGGTCGGGTAAAAGATTTTTTTTTCTAAATTGTTTATAATGATGCCAACATGGAAAAACCAAGTTTTCTAACGAAATTTCTTAAGGCTAAATTTTCTGTGGCCGAAAAACAACAAAACTTTGGGACATTTTTTGAGTTTTTTGGAAATATCTCGAGACTCGTTTCCGTAGCACATTAATTGTCAATTACAATATTAAAGAGGATAAAATTCTCTACAACATTTATATTTACAACTTTTTTATACATTGAATATCAAGCGCAGTGCGCTATTTCAAAAATGGGACATTTTTTTCAATTTTCTAAAAAACGTGAAAAACGTAGTTTTGCCGCGATTATTCAAATGTTCCCCGCGGATTTAATTGTGTATGTCGACTTCTAAAAATTGGTAACAGTAAATTATCTATTATTTGCACACTGACGTCTTTATTTTCCTCTCAAGAGACATTTTATATGCAATAAATTTATATAATTTTAAGTGTAGGGCAGAGTGTAGATGAATGAGACAATTTTTATGTTTAGGCAGTAACTTTAAGTGTATACAATGTTCACTTCAAAGTATTGTTTAAAAGAATTTTTCAATTTATAGTAACTTATTGGCTCGATAGTTTCAATTAAAAAAGATTTCTTGCTTAATTTTAATAAATTTTATAATTTTTATAATGCATACATATTTTTTCATGTATCAATGGAATAGGTGGGTCATTTTCAAAATCTGTCCATGTTTTGGAGTAACAAAATCAAATTTTTAGAAATAATCAGAAAGTTTTAATTGTTTGTAAATAATTACCTTACCTCATAAACATTAATATACAAGCATCAGCAGAGAATAAATTACTAATTTAACATTTTAAAACTAATTTTTTAATTTTAATGCACTTGGTATAATGACATAAGTGAGCACGGAAATGACAAATTAAACAAAATGTTTTTTATTTTTCCCCAGGCATAAATGTCATCCATTATATCTTCTAGCTCATACAATGATTTTCTATTTCTCTTATAATGAAAGCAGATTAAGAAATTAAAGTTCATTTAATTATCAATTAGAATTGGGCACGGTAATGACTTACAAAAGAATACTCACGAAAACATTCAAAGTCTTTGCTTGTTTTATCGAAACTATAAAACTGTTTACTCTATTCACATAAACCTGATAACAAGTTGACTTTTAAGGAGTACTTTTGCCTTGATAAAAAGGCATGTGCTAAAAAAAAAGGCATGTCTCTAAAAAAATCCGGAGGAACATTTTGTCAGAATCATGGCAATGACACTCTTTCTTGGGACACGGTTTAAAAAAATTATTAAGAATTTTATATAAATTTAATTATTTATAAATTATTACATAAAAACACTAAAATGTTTTTAGTGTTTAATATGTTTTTAGTGTTTTTATGTAATAATTTTAATTGTTTAATATATTATCTGTGATTTTAATGTAAATATTTTAAAATTATGATATTTAACTATTTTTCTGTGCAAATGTGAAAGGACAGTAAAACATGAGACTTTTTTTGGAAATCACCCAAGTTTAATTAATGAAAATAAATATTTTTTTAATTAGTAGCATCTTCATAAATAAAAATGTATACAAAAATTATAACCATCTGTTTTAAATAGAACTTTGTCAAATCTTTACCTAATACATTGCTTGTTGGGGCAACCTACGGTAATGATATTTTGACTACAAAAGAATATATTTCGTATTTTTAAATCTTTTATAAATATTAATATATCTCTAAATTATCATTAAAAACATGATAGTTAAAATGCAATAATTAAAATTATGATTATATAAGCAAAAATATTACGTCTGAATTCCATCTTTAAAAAAATTAGATTAAAATCACAGACAATACATTAAACAACGAAAATTATTACATAAAAACACTAAAATGTCTTTAGTGTTTAATATGTTTTTAGTATTTTTATGTAATAATTTTAATTGTTTAATGTATTATCTATGATTTCAATGTAAATATTTTAAAATTATGATATTTAACTATTTTTCTGTGCAAATGTGAAAGGACAGTAAAACATGAGACTTTTTTTGGAAATCACCCAGGTATGAAAATTTGTGAAAAACCTATTTTATTCTCCACTACAATGGTATATTTATTTACCAGTTATTGATAACATATGTTTTAATGTTTTACTGTTTTAAAAATAGCAAACATTGAATTGTAGCTCCATATAAAAGGGGGGGACTCAAAAGATAAATATCTTTTATGAAAGAAATACTTTTACCTTATAAAATAGCTACAATAAAAATGACTCTAGATTATTTCACTAACTAATGTTATGCATTTATAGCTTGTAAAATTTATAAATTATGTTAATAAAATATTTGAGATCACTAGTTTTATAAAAAAATATTTAAAATATTAGTTTTAAAAAATATTGTCCATTTTTTTTTTTTTTTTTACTCATATTAATAAATATAAGAGATTATATCATTTTAGCATGCAAAAATATGTAAAACTTTAAGATTATCTATTAATTGCTTTAAAGCTCAAACAGAATACTTTAAATTTCAGAACGGGTTCCAAACAGTTCTCCAAAAATGAAAGTGTCCGAATATATATATAAAAAAAGCAACCAAACCCGAAAAAGTACAAAAGCACAACATTACATATTGATCTCAGGTATGCCATGAAAAAAAATTATTTAAAAGTAACAAAATGCGAGCGATATATTTGTCAAGAACGCTCCCATAGGTATGTTACCTTGCGAGTGTCTTCGTGTGACTAATTTTGTCCTATAATTCATATAACTGTGACTTTAAACGCCTCAATACGACAACTACCGTAAAGTCTTTGAAAATGAAATCTGTATATACGGAATTTGGTCTTTAAAGAAAGTATATATTTTTTTCAAGAGAAAGAATATGAACAATTATACCTGCTAAGATGGAAACCTGTTTAAAGCGGAATATATTTCGGTTCCTTTCGGTACGGTTTTCAAGGTTTTAATGAATCAATATTTGGCAAAGCTGATTACGTAGTTCAGCATTATGTATTTAATGCTTACACACTTAAAATTTTCAAAATCCGGCTATTAGAGATTTTTTTAAATTCCCGTGGTAAATAATCTTTTTAAAAGAGGGGGGTGGAGGGGACGCCAAAATCCATGTTTGGCACTGGTGCAAAAAAAGCTAGTTTTAGCCATGAAACACATAATTTACTGCTACTAATATATAGAAGTTGACATACACAATTAAATCCGTGGGAAACATTTGAATAATCGGGGCAGAACTGCATTTTTCAAGGTTTTTAAGAAAATTGAAATAATTGCCCAATTTTTAAAATGGCGTACTGCGCTTGCTATTGAGTGTATAAAAAAGTTGTACATATGAAAGTTGTAGAGAATTTTATCTTCTTTAATATTGTAATTGACAAATAATATGCTACGACAACGAGTCTCGAGATATTTCCAAAAACTCAAAAAAGGTCCCAAAATTTTGTTGATTTTCGGCCACAGAAAATTTAGCCTTAAGAAATTTTGTTAGAAAACTTGATTTTTCCATGTTGGCATCTTTATAAACAATTCCGAAAAAAAAAATCTTTTACCCGACCTTTTGCAAGGTAACCCCCTTTTTTTGGTACATTTCCCTTGGACTATTATAATATTTAGCATAAATATTATCCTTAACCTTATCATTTATTACCCATGGAAACTTATCCGTTATGTTTCGAGTGCATAGTGAAAACAATAAAATTTCCTAATGCATTATGTTAGAAATTATGAATTATATTTTGAAATTTCAATAATTCATCATCGATATAATTGTTAATAATAGGATTACTTGTTCATCTGCTAATCTAATCCTTCTCTGCGAATGCAAAACAGGTAGAAATTCAAGTGTTTTTAAATGCAATATGTCATTAAAACTACACTTTTGAACTCACATCTGGACTTTCTCCCTCTAAACCTTAGTTTTCCTTAGGCTTAATTAGTGATGGGCATGAGGAAATGTTTCACCCGCACATCTCTATGATTGAAAGTGTTATACACCAGATTTGTTTGAAAACATGAGCTAGTCCATGCAGCGTCGATGTAATGCGTATCTGCAGGAGTCTGGCAAAAACTTTGAGAGTCTCCTGCAGAATTATTGGTCGTAAATGTGTAACATGAGCGGAAATACAGTATAAATAAAATGATGTAGAATGATTTTTGTTTATTCTTCTTGTATTGCATATAATTTGCAACCCCCTCTAGCGGCCACGGATCGCATTTGCGACCTCATGTTCGTATGTGATTTTCGATTCTTTTTGTAGGCCCGCTTTTCCCCTTTCATTTTGGCCACGTTATTTTGAATTACCCTTAATATTTTGAGTTTTAAATATACTTATAAATTCGAATTCAAAATGTTTTTGAATTATAACCTATACCTATTTTGCATCGAAGAACTAGCATCGTCAAAAGCATCGGTTTGTAACTTTACAGTTCATTCCAGGGATTATTTTTTGAGATATAGAGAATTTTCATATATTGACGGACTGTAAGGACAATCTCCTTTTACGTTTTAACCATGTATGAGAAATAGCAGACAGACACAAGAAATCTTAAAGAATATACTATACATTTTTTAACACAAACTTAGTTTATTTTATGCACACATTTTTTTTTCTTCTTTATTTATAAGAAGAAAGTACTGGATTTGTGAAAATTTTTGACTTCCGTTTTTCGATGGATTTATATGTCTTAGAAGGTCTTGAACACGATTTGACAGTTTTTAGAAAATGTCTGTCTGTGAGTCTGTCTCTTTGTAAGTGAAAAAAAAATTGTGGCCGCTGTATCCCAAGAACTATTCCAGGGAAATTAATAAATTTTAGAATAACTTACACTTTGACATAAGTTGGTGCTGATTAGTTTTTCATGTTAATTGTCCATCAGATTGCATTGCTATGCTGCATTTATTACGATCTCCGCAAAAGTTCTAACTCAAACCCTAATACACAGATCTTCATCAAACTACAGATTGTGTTAGACGTTGACATAAGTTATTGCTGAAAAGTTTTGTTGTAAATCGCGCTGCTATGGTGCATCGTTCAGTATTTACACGATTTTAGTGATAGTCATATCTCAAGAACTAATGCTCAAAATTTCATCAAAATTCATTTTCTCTTAGACATTGATATAAGATGGCGCTGATTAGCTTTTCGTGTAAATCAATTAACATGTGGCGTTGCTATGCTGCATTTTTCACTATTTTCGCAATACCTATATCTCAAAAACTAATGAAACTTCGTATTCTGTTACAGTTTCACATGAATAAATCCTTATGAAGCGTGGGTGTATAGTGCCCAGCATGTTTCGCTTTTATGGTCTTTGTGTTGGGAATTATGATTACAGACATCTAACAAGATTGGCGCCGAAATTGGATGATTTGCTTGAAAAATACAATGATTTTATCTTGTTTTTAAACACAAATAATTCAACGAACCTATTTACCTTTTAAATGTTAATAATGAGCATAATGGGATTATAACGTAAGAACGGTGAGAAAGCTTTTTTAGTTGAAGATGCCGATGAATGTGTTTGTATCTGAACTAATGCGAAACACAAAAAGCTTTCTGAAATTTTCTTTCTATCAAAATGCGAATGTTTTAATTAGAAAAAAAAATTGTGAATTTCGAGTTTTGCCGTTTTCACATAGGATTTGGGCAAAATAAAATAAAACTGTTTTTAACTCTGCTTATACGAATAGACATCGATTAGTTAGCCTTTCTCCTACACTCTCTGAAATACTTTCTTCAATTCACGTAAATTTTTGTGCCAGCAGTGCTACCAGGATTTCTCTTTTAATTGACGAATATTTGTTTTTTGTTCATACAGGGGATAAAATATACACTGCTCAAAACAATTAAAGGATATTTGAAGTTTTATATAAAATAAAGATATAAACGAAATGTTTTTTGCCGAAAATAGAAGAAGAGAATCACAAATGCAAATTTTTTTGGTTTTCAAACTGTGGAGTATGCAAATTTTGAGTTCGACGTCAAAAACGTCGCTTCAGTGGCAGCGAATGAAATTTGACTTTCAACTGGATAAAAGAGAATGAAGACAAGGATGATCGGCATTCAGTGATTGCTTTGTTTCGATGAGTACGATGTCTCAGCGAAGTCATTTGACAGATTCAGAAGCTTTGAGAATTGTTGGTAGGTTAGAAGGGGGCCAAACTGAAGCCGAAGTAGCACAAGCCATTGGAGTGTCACAAAGTGTCATTTCCAGGATCTGGAACCTTTTTTTGGAGAGTGGATGTGCAGGCCGAAGACCAGGGCAAGGTCGTAGAAGGGAAACAACGCCCAATGAAAATCGGTATTTAGCGTTAACAGCTCGGAGACACCGAACCATGAACGCTACTCTTCTCCAACAACACCTTCGCTCGGCTACAGGCACCACGATTTCAACTCAGACTGTCCGAAACCGGCTCCATGCGGTAGGTCTGTATGCTCGCCGACCGATGGTATGTGTTAGATTAACATCAAGGCATCGTCGCGACCGCAGGGAGTGGGCAACCGAGCATGTCAACTGGAGGAGAAATGAATGGAGCAATATTCTGTTTTCTGACGAGTCCCGTTTTTCTGTGCATCCGGATAATAGGCGTCTTTTCATCTGGAGGGACCGTGGCAGTAGGAATAATCCTGCGTTCGTGCACGAAAGTGTCAGATTTGGCGGTGGAGAAGTGTTGGTGTATGGTGGCTTCTCCATTGACGGGCGCACTTAACTCTACATCATTCGAGATGGATCTCTGACTGGTCGCCGATATAAGGATGAGATTCTCAGACCTATTGTAGTCCCTTACGCTGCAGCAATCGGAGATAACTTCATTTTAATGGACGATAACTGCAGGCCACATCGTGCAAACCTGGTGGAGGATTTCCTTTTCGAGGAAGGAATCGTTCGAATGGAATGGCCAGCGTGTTCTCCAGACATGAATCCAATCGAGCACGTTTGGGACGCTCTAGGAAGACGAGTTTCTGGCCGCCAACAACCCCCACAAACTCTCCAAGAACTGGAAAGAGATCTTCTGGAAGAGTGGGGCAGAATACCCCAACTCGTCATTAATAGCCTCATTGAGTCCATGCCTCAAAGGTGTTCAACGTTGCTGGCCGCCCGTGGAAACCATACCCCCTACTGAAAATGATTTTCTTTGAAGAAAACACCTTTTCTTATTCTTTTTTTCTCATATGCACAAATTGTGTTTTTTTCCTTTAGTACACAAATGCGCAATAAAATGCATTTTGTTCTGCCAAACATGTGTAATTTATTCTCATATAACCTACTGTGTCTGTCGACCATGTATCAATCAGCTAAACAGTTTACCAGATACAAAATCCACCTAAAACTGCAATATCCTTTAATTGTTTTGAGCAGTGTACTTCAATGGAAGAAAGTTCAGAAAAAAATAAAATTTTCTGAACTGGAATCAAACCAACTATCGGAGCGTTACGAGCCGAGTCGCTAACCACTGAGCTACAGTTGTACAGTAGCGAAACACATTGAAGTAAATACGTTTGCTACAGATAGGTATGACTTGATTAATTTCTTTAAAACGTTTTTAATTTTAAAACTAATTTCGGGAAGATTTCGTCTTTAACAAGATTATGGCTGGGGTTTGATTGGTTTAGTATTAGTATATGATAAAACTATGAATTATAAAATTTTTAAGTACTAAATTGCTAGATGTAAAATATGAATATTACATTTTTATTCGATAAGATATTTTTTTTTTTAACTTTTTTGAATGAAATCGATTTTTTTTTCTATTTAATATTTAAATTAAAGCATCTTTTAAATGTTTTCATTTAGAATAAATTTTAAATGCGAATAATTTTTCTAAACAAATTTATAAATTCAAATTTATTTAACTTTATTCAACTTTAAAAAACAGAAATTGTGAGCGTTTTAGTATGAATTAAAAAAATAATTGGTATTTATTTTAGGATTCGAAAATTTTATTCTTTTTAAATTAAATTACAAATCTCCGTTTATTATAATCCTTTCTCGGGCGGTGTCCATAAAAAAGGACACCTAATTTCCATTTACTGGCACCAAGAAAATTTAATTAAAATTTTCCTGTTATAACATACGTAAAAATAAATCAGAGCTACCAGACTATGACGCCTTCGAGCCCCACCATCGCAAGCGCCCTAAGTATTCCATAATTATGGATTACCCGTGAGCTTTGTATTCACCGCATCAGATTGCTTATATATTTTTAATTCTTCTTACTTAAAAAAATAAATAAATAAAAATACCTTATCTATGTATATCTCTATAGATATAGAAAAAAAAGAGAAAAATATGTATCGCCATGATTAGTGCATTTTTTGTTATAGTGGCCTTGCTGCCATCCTTACTTCTTTTCCTGCCTTAGCTTGGCGAGTGTTACTTCTGAACAATCTTTTTCACATTTTTTTATCTTTCCTATAGTAGTTCTTGCAACTACAGTTATACCTATATTTAATACTCTCTTAAAACGAATGAGTGGATTTGCCTACTCAAGAATGAGCATTAATTTATTGGATCGTGAATGAGTTGATTTTTAAACGCTTCACTCAACTTGATTTAAGCTCTTATTCTTCTATTTTACTCAACGAGAGCGACAGCAAAACAGCTCAACTTGATTAGCAAGCTCGTTTCCTGCCGCTCTTTTGCGAGTCGTTCTCAGATTCGTTCGTCTCGTCTTATCGTGTTGCTGGCCTGCTTCAAGATGGACGCTGATGTGTAGATAAATATGTAAACATTCAAGAAGTTTTCTTAATGAAGGAACGAAAGGATATGTCTGTTTTATTCGGTAAGTTTTATAAAAGCATTTAATTTATCCTTACTTTTTAGTGGAATTGCATGTAATGATTTAATTTTATAATTTTTAATGCACGTTGTAACATTCTCCGTCACGCTGCAGGCAGCTAATTTTAGAAATGCTTCTATATTTTAAAATTATTCTGCCTTTTTATTTTTTACTTATTTATTTTCGTTTAAAATGTCCTGTTTATTACATTGTTGAGAAATAAATAAATAAGCTGATCATAGCGTCATGTTAAAGCAAGGGTCGGGGGAGGTGAAAATAATAAAAGTTTTCTTTTTCGTGTGACGAAACTTTTTGTCAGATATAACAGTTCAAAGTATTTTGTAAAAATAATTTTTCAGATAAATCATATCAAACAAAAATACGTTTTATAATTTGTAGTAAATAATTTTGTGAAAAATTACTAGAATTCCTCCCTAAAATTTTCCAGAGAATTGTTTCTTTCTCCAAATACAGAATTTTAATTCAACGTTGGTATTCAGTTATACATTTTTTTCAATCTAATTATATTTTCAAAAGTCAATTTTATTCCTTAGAAGTACAATAGTTTATTTCTATACAATACTATTTGTGTAAAAGAATTCAAACAATTACATAAACAGTGTTCTACTGCATCCATTCACCATCACTTTTCAGCAATTCCCTTTCAATTTTCCGAGAGCTATATTTTCCAATTTACCTTCCTGACAATAGGGGTAGCCGGGGTAAAATGAATATATTTTTTATTATTATTTTACCACACAAAATTTTTTGAAAAATTAAAAGTGTGAATGAAATGGTCACATATCTGGCAATATTTAAACTTTGTAAAAACAAACTAGCAGCATACTATTTTTTTTCTTTTCTTACTGGTATGGTGAATTATTCATTTGTCCCTCATTTCAAAAGATTTAAATAAAAAATAAGATAATTTTGGTATAACCAATCACTAAATTCTTTTCACAATTATAAACATGGGTGCAAGACCTTCAGTCTCGGAAAGATTGTTGGCTGGTTGTAAATTATATTTTATATTGAAATAATAGCAATTTTATTAGCAAAAACTTTTAATTGCTCTTTTTTTATTGTAAAAAATCCATTTTCAGCCATAAATCAAGACATTGAGATTGTCTAGCCCATCGCCAGTAGGTTATACCTAATATTCGGAAAAATTTTCAGTCTTGGCTTGGATGGACTTCTTGCACACATGATAAAATCATTTTTATTGTTGTTTTTCTGTATCTTTTCTCTCACCCCCCCCCCCCCCAAAAAAAAAAAAAAAAAAAAAAAAATTATGCTGCAAAGAAAATATTTCTGTTAAAGACTGTATATATACAGGGGTCGGTGCCGGTTTTTATTCTTGGGGCCCATTTTGTGAAAAGTAAGTTAATTTTGTGAATTTTATAATATTTTTGTGAAAAATAACATTTTGCAATGAAAGTTGAAATCCAGTGAATCAAATTCGAACCAAGAATTTATGAATAAAAATATTCTCTAAATCCCCTTGCTACAGTTTTTGTTTTTCGTGACCTGATCTTATTTACGAATTACACATTTTTAAAACACTTTTTATGAAAAAGAATGTTACAAAAGAGCCTATTTTATTAAAAGGAATTTTGCGAAGGGGCCTGTTTTATTAAGTTCATTTTTATGAAGAGACCCATTTTATTAAAATTATTTTTCTGAAGGGGCCCTATTTTATTAAATAGATTTTTGTAAAGGGGCCCTAGATAGGCCCTAAATTTCGCCTGGATCGACCCCTGATATATAATCTATTTTTGTAAAATCTTGTTTGATTTCATTTGTTAAATGCTTTATTATTACAAAAAGTTTGTCTATCTCTATATACATATTTATTAAATAAGAAAAGCAACCAAGTATGCTAAAAATCCACATAAAAAATTTGGCAATTTAGTCATAAACAAAGAAAAAAATTATAATTTAATATTTGATCAGTAAAAGAAATACTAAAACTAAAGTGTCTATCATTAAATAAAAGCGGTGCTGTATCTAGCTATACTAAAAATTTTTGTTGTTGTTCTGAGCATATTTAAATATTGGTATTTTTGACGCTTAAAATGCAGTTTAAACCTATGTCACGTCAAAAACTGGTTTTTGACGGCTTAAACTCAACCTTGATTTCTTGTCACATAGGGTAAAATAGGTATTATAGCCCATCTTTTTTTATGAGAGTTTGTCAAGATATGAATGCATGAAGATGAATCAAAATTGAAAGACCTTTGAGAGCAAATTGTTATTGATCCTATGCTTAAATGTGAAATTATGCTATAAATTAGTCGCAAACATCTGTTATCTGCGCTGCATGTTGGAATGTAAGTAACATTAAAAATCGCTGTTAATTGACAATTTCTCAAAAATCACGTTAAAGTATCATATTTTCAGCAATAAATTAAATTAAAACACATGTTCTAACTATACTAAATTATTAAATTGGGTGGATTAAAAGAGGACAAATAGTAAAAAGAATCGAAGCAACCCATGGAAGTTAAACCAAAGGTTCTTGCTGTAGTGAATCCAATGATTGGTGGCTGGGTCCTTGTGAAATTCGGTGTAAAGAAGTCTGTTCAAAAATTAACAATTCTTATTATTGATATCCCTGATGAAGATAAATACACTGTAAAGTTTGCAACAAAGTAATCTGCCGGAATATTTTATGTCTTCCCTGAGAAAGACGACATTGCTGATGTGCAGGCATCCTGAATTGTTAGGAAGTCTCTCAACCAAGCTGCTGTATACATTTTGTATATAAATTTTCATTCACTTATAGCTAGTTAACTTTATAAATTGCTTTTGATTTAAAATATTTTTTAATTAATTTCTCATTTTTTCCTACAGATACTTATGCTGATATCTATCTGCTTTTGAACTGCATTAAATTAAAAAAAAAAAAAAAACTTTAAAAATGAAACACTATTAGGAACATGATTCAGAGCACGGACGTAAACTGATGTTGTGAAAATTGGGAGCAGTTTTGGGTGGGTGGGGAGGGGGCTAGGATAGGATTTGTCTGTACTTGCATCTTATTTCTATTAGTTTCATAAGTGTTTTTATTTGTAAAGAAAAAAATGTAAACAAACTGAAAGGGGCAGGTTTTTGTCTTCCTACCTCACCCCAGTTTACATATATGATTCAGAGGATGGAAGTACAAAACTCTTAAATGATTTACACATTAATTATATTGTAATTCAACTATAACCAGCATATATCCATTTTACTCTGAAGCATGGGGTAAAATAGGTATAGGTTTTTCTCTAATATCTCATTTGCATTTTGCAATTTGTTTGCGGCATTGTATAGTTGATCTTCACAGTGCCCCTTGTTGTTTACTTTAATCTTTGATTGCAGAATTTTATTTTATTTTTTAGACAATACTTTCCCTTTTAGAACAGATTCTGAAAGGTAAAAGTAATTTCTCAAAAAAATAAAAATTCTGCAATCAAAACCGGAAAAAGTAAACAGGTGCCGTGAGGATCAAGCTCAGATATACAATGCGCCACCACAACCACCAAAAAAAAATTCAAAATGTCAAAATGCAAATAAGATTAGCAAAAAAAAACTTTCCCATAAAAATATGAATAGCCTTAACTCGCAAGTATCTTCACATAACGGGGCAGGAAAAAATACAGATTTTGTCAAAAGTTAAAAAGCACTAATTTTATTAAAATGCAAATATCGCCAGAGAACTTTAAAAAATTTCAGTAAAGAATCATGAAAAAAAATATGAATTTTGTCAAAGGATCTCGGGGGGTGGGGGGGGTGGGGGGGAGACGACATAAATTTTTTGCAGTAAAAACAGTCCTTTTATTCTAGTCAACACTAGGGATGCACCGAATATTCGGTATCTATTCGGTATTCGGCCATGTTACCAAATATTCGGTTTGGCCGAATAGCAAACTATTCGGCCTGCCGAATATTCGGTTTGGCCTAATATTGAAATATTCGGCCAAACCGAATACTTAAGGAAAATTTTTTAAACATATTTTTAAAAACTTTATACAACTTCTACATTTAACAATCAACTTACAAAGATATTCAGAATAATTAGAAACAGAATCATATTTAAATAAAAGAGAATGTTATTACATTATTTATTTGCTGTTTGTTAAGTATTATGTAAGAAAATTAACCAATCACGAGGATTTTCATAGAAATTAATTATGAACAAATGCAAGTTCCTAAACTTTGTCTAGCAAATAATCTGTTTCTTGCTAAGATTTTAAGAACAATTTTTAGAATCTCTGAAAATGATTGTCCACTCCAGACACCTATCTAGGATGTATTTAAAAACTTCCTTGCTTAAATTAAAGGGAGTAGAACAATTATTCTTGCTAAGTTGCCACCATATAAAATTTGAATTGATTTGTAATATCTGTTTACTTTTACTTCAGTCTCTTCCTGACAAACAAATAATATATGATACTGTACAATTTTTCTTCCAATTTTTTCACTATTAAACTTTGATTTTAAAATGTTTCTTTTAGAATTTAAGAAAATTTTATTTATCTGTATTAATTCTCAGAAGAAGCCACGAAATTTAAAATTTTACTAATTAAAAAAGTTTTATAACTATCTTCTTCTTAAATAACTCAAAGCAGATTTTTTTCAGTATAAAGTTTACTTGTAATTGTAACTCTTGTTTATTAAAATGTAAGTTTCTGTATTGAATAGTATGTAAAATTGTTTTAAAATTTAATATTTTAATGCCTTTAAACTTTGAAATATAAAAGTATTTGACAAGCCGAATATTCGGTATTCGGCCGAATATTCGGTATTCGGCCTAGCAGTTACTATTCGGTATTCGGTTCACCTCTAGGCCGAATATTCGGTATTCGGCCAAAATCCCTATTCGGTGCATCCCTAGTCAACACTGTCTTCGCTAAAATTTTTGGTATTTTTTCATGATGAAGCCACAATTACCCCCTCCCTCCCTCCCCAGCTTATCAATTTAGCCATAATTTCATATTCTAAAAAAATTAATAAATGAAAATGATTTGAGAAATATATCATACAACAGTAAAATTTTAAAACATTTTACTTTTTCATATCATCAGGGCAGAAACTAGTTTCTTTCAGTAAGTGGCAAAAACTAATACTAATCCTGCAGTGATTCATAATTCACATATGTAGGTATTTGATATGTAAACAATCTCTCTATTCTAAAAAAAAGTAACTACCGCTGTCACCGCCGCCGCCGCCGCCGCCGGTTTTGAATTTTTTGTGACCGGAGGTCTTTCTTCGTTAATATTGAGAAAAATAATGCATACAAAAATATGAAAATCAGTGGTTTTATACAGAAATGTTTGATAAACACGCTGATGCAGACAGTTTTCAAATCGAAGAATTATTTTAAGAGTTATTTAATGCTAAAGTTGGACAAAATCGTTCCACTAAAAAAGTTTTATAGCAGCAATAACTATACATGGCACTGTAAACATTTTTAGATCATTTTATGCGTTAGAATTTGCCGGAGTGCAGATTGCATTAATTTTTTTATTCTGACTCACTTTTTCAGGTTTTATTTCTATTTTAAATTCAAATTTTCAGCATTTCTAGAGATATTTTTTACAGATTTCAGAAAATTGTACTAATTTAAACTGTTGCCAACTGCATAAAAAGCGCAAGCAATAATGTTTGCTTCAAATTAAAAATTTATTTACACGTGACTATTATAAACAGGAAAAAAAACTTTCAAATTAGAATTAAATAATTATGTATAAAAAGCAGGGACTTTTTAAAAATTACGTCATAAAAAGTACACACGTGAATTTTAAAAGAGAAAGGATATTGTAAAATAATAAATTCATTAACATGCGTTAGAAGTCTTAGGAGAAATTACGTCATATTTACGTCACATTATAGTTATTACATAAAATGAACACAAAATAATATTGCAAAAAAGTTTAAATTTAGAAATTGCGCTAGAGATTTATTTAATATTTTGAGAGGATATTTTCAACTATTTTTTGTTAGGAAACCGCAAATAATATTACAAAAGTACTTTCACGCGATTATTTAAAAGAGGAAGAATAGCTTGGTAAAAATTACGTCACATTAAAAACGATTAATTTAAAATGTCTCATTTAAAAGAACTTTCTTTTCGCTTTGTTAAAAAATACCAGGAGACAAAGACTCTGTTTACTTAATTCCTTTTATATTAGCTTATTTTGAAATGTTGTTACACGTGTCTACGTCATCAAGTTATTTTTATTTCGACGTTTTATTTGTATTTTTATTAATGTTGTACGAATTTATTTGTTCTTTCGTTATTTAAAATAAAAATTATGTCAATTTGTATAATTTGGCGAGTGGTTTGGCGATTTATATAATTTGGCGAAATGGGTCGACGGGATAATCAAGTAGTACCGCAGCGGATTTGGCGTTAAAATTCCCCAATCAAAGAGAAATGAATAGAAATTCGTTTATAGGGAGATCGCCACTGTTTTTTAAATTATAATTCAATCTTTCGAAATCTTTTTAAAGCCGATCAAATTAGCGTGCATTTAGAGCCTGCGGTGTCTGGACGGGGGTTGGCGAGCGTAGCTCTTAGGGGGCCGAGCCCCCTAGTTAAGCTAAAAATTAAAATTGAAGATTATGAATGTTGTTCAAAGTAGCAAGTCAGATTTAGTGATGCTCTGAATAGTGATTTTGGCCGAATACTGAATATTCAGCTAGCCGAATAGTAACTGTTTGGCCGAATACTTTTTATTTCAAGGTTTAAGGTATTAAAATGTTATTTTTTAAAACAACTTTACTTAATATTTAATAAAACAATTATATTTTGATAAATAAGCTCTTTATAAGTAAATTTCATATTGGAAAAAAAAACTTGCTTTGAGTTTATTTAAAGGATAATAAGACTTTTTATTAATAATGAAATTTTAAATTTAATGGTTTCCTCTATGAATTAACATTTTAAAATAAAGCAGTAAAAGTGGAAAAATTGGAAGAAAAATCGGTTCAGGTCGATTTGAGGCTGAGTGTGAATTCCTGCAAGTTGGGTTCGGGTTAAACCCAAATTTTCAAAAGTTAGTTTGGTATATATTTTTAAGTTTATCCCTGTTATAATAAACGTAGATATTTGTGTATATGTTGTTTTCTAAAGAGACTTCCGTTTTTTCTGCAACCCTTTGGCAAAGTTTGTTTTTTCTGCAACCAGACTTGTATAAAACCAAAAACTTTCTGTGTGCATAAATATTGGGTCAAAAACTATCTGCACATTAATTTAATGTTTAATAACGTAAAATACCGTGTTATGTTATTTTAACAATATGAATTAAAAAGAGTATTTTTAAAATAATTACCATTTAAATTAAAAATAATTAGTATTAATCAAAGAATAATTATTTTGGTCAAAAAAAAAAACCCAGCTAAAAATGCATAAGAAGGGCAGAAATAATGTGACATTGCTACTGAAACAACTAAATCACCTTTTCTAGGAAGAGGTATCCATTCATAGGTATCATTATTAAAGAGACTGGTGAGTTTTTACCGCGCCCCTTTGACAAAAATCATGTTTTTTCCTTTTGTCTTTGACGAAATTCTCGTTTTTTTTCTGTGATCATTTGATGAAATTCTCTTTTTTTTTCTCGATTCTTTGATGAAATTCACATTTTTCTTCGATTCTTTCACGAAATCAGTTTTTTCCCAATCTTTTGACGAAATTTGCATTTTCCTACGATCTTTTGACGAATTTCGTATTTTTTCATGCATTTTTAACAAAATTCTTGCTTTTTTCACAACACTTTTGACGAAATTCTCGATTTTTTCAAGAAAGTAGTTTTTACACGATTCTTTTACGAAATTTGCATTTTTTCAGAATCTTTTGGCAAAATTTAGGGCTTTTCCGCTATGCTTTTAAGAAATTTTTTTTTCCTGAGCCCTTTTGACGAAATTAGCTTTTTTTCGCGATCCTTTGACGA
The DNA here is from genome assembly GCA_963932465.1 of Maratus speciosus. Lineage (NCBI taxonomy): Eukaryota > Metazoa > Arthropoda > Arachnida > Araneae > Salticidae > Maratus > Maratus speciosus. The sequence continues at coordinate 251,344,513 of OZ010790.1, forward strand.
AATTAACGTTTTTTTCTGCGATATTTTTACGAAATTCGCATTTTTCCTGCGATTTTTTTACGAAATACGTGCATTTTTTTCCACCTTTAGCGATATTCATATTTTTCCCGTAATCCATTGACGAAATAAGTTTTTTCTGCGATTTTTTGACGAAATTTGCGGGATTTTTATTTTCACGATCCTTTGAAAAATTCGGGCTTTTTTCGCTATGCTTTTAAGAAATTCTTTTTTTTTTTTTTTTAACGATTCTTTGACGAAATTATAATATAGAGAATATTTTTAATTTTTTGGTATTCAAAGAAAAAAAAAAAAAAAAAAAAAAAAGTTACAAAAATAAGTTTTTTTTTACAAATTTTTCTGCAAGGTTCCGAATTTTTGGAAAATCTTCTGCGCGTGCGTCTATATTATACAACTGTGTCTGCAACCCTTTGGCAAAATTTGTGTTTTTTTCTGCTATCCTTTGACAAAATTTTCTTCAACCCTTTGGTAAAATTTGTTTTTTCTGCAACCCTCTGGCAAAATTAGTTTTTTCTGCAACCCTGTTGCAAAATTTCGTTTTTTTCTGCAACCCTGTTGCAAAATTCGTTTTTTTCTGCAACCCTTTGGCAAAATTTTTTTTTTCTGCAACCCTTTGGCAAATTTTTTTTTTCTGCAACCCTTTGGCAAAATTTTTTTTCTGCAACCCTTTGGCAAAATTTTTTTGTTTCTGCAACCCTTTGGCAAAATTTTTTTCTGTACCCCTTTGGCAAAATTTTTTTCTGTACCTCTTTGGCAAAATTTGTTTTTTTCTGCAAAACTTTGGCGAATTTCCCTAAATCAATTCATGAATCGGTCGCGGAAAAAAATTGAGAATTTCTTCAGATGATCATGGAAAAATACCAGATATTTTGTCATATATCTCAGAAACAAATGGTAATTATCTTCAATTGGTTGTTGAATAAAATTGCTATTTTCGTAAAGAGTTCAGATGCGAATTTCGTCAAAAGATTGCGCAAAAAATAATCGGGAATATCGATAAACTTATTTGGTGAAGAATATTACAAATTTCGTTAAAAGGTCGCGACGAATAGTGAATTTTGTTAATTAGTCACAAAAAGATATCGCGAATTTTACTGTTCAATTGCACAAAACTCAAGAGTTTTGCCGTCAAAAATCAACCCAACCCAATTTATTGCTTGGGTAAATTGCAGGGAAATGAATTTCTGTTTTTTGTATGTTTCAGGCACTTTCGTATGAACTCATCATTACGTCTGTTTTGAAATTTTAAGTTAAAATCATTTAAACGTTTTAAATCAATAACATTGTTTTTGCACAGTTTCATTTTAGGAACAATACTTTGATCCTATCACTCAAGCTCCTATGGTTGAATGGAGGTTATGGCAACAATGAGGTTAAATTTAACACCAGCCCAAAAGAAATACCAACAAAGAGGACTATCAAAGAGACACGTGATAATCCTGAAGAGGTGTATTATCAGCAAGAAAGGTATAAATTTACATATTAATCTTAAATATATTTAAGTTTTGATTTTGTCATGGAATTTCTTTTTTGTGTGTGTGTGTGTTTAGTAATTAACACTGTATTGGGCCAGTGTGACCTTACAGATACATATGTGGAAAAAAAAAATCTGTTTTCATATTAGTAAATTTCATACCTAGCATCTATCTTTCCTATCCCAATAGCAGAAAATTTACTTTTAATGTTTTTAAGCATTTTACTAATTTTTATTAATAATAATCTTAAGTTTTAGTAATAAATAATAAAGAACTAAACATAATATAAAGTTGGAAAAAAATCCAATTGAAAAAAAATCTACGACGCATGTCACCCGTCAGGAACTTTCTGCTACCAGGTTTCCTATGTGTTTGGAATGCAGTGCTATGCAGTTTTAGTTCATTTATTTAGTATCGTCTATCAGTCAGATACATTTGCCCAATAACATAAAACAGCATATAAAATTTGATTTTGTCATAACATTATGCAAGTTAGAAAAACAAGTCTGTATTTCTGAAATAGATATTCCAAACATGTATTTAATATGAAAAGCATTTTTATTAATAGTTAAAAAAAAAAAAAAAAAAAAAAAAAAAAAGCAAATTGCAATTGAATTTTCAAAATTCACTGTTTATAGAAAATTTTTTAATGTAAATTTCAATGAAAGTAAGCCTTTCAATATTATTTTTTCATTTTCTTACATAATTATAACTTTGTTATTAAATTATGATTAAAGGTACCATTAAAAACAGTGAAAGTTTTGATTATCTTTGTGAAATCCAGAATTTTTATAAATCTAGTCTTAGTCCTGATACAGGATTTTCGAGGTTATACTGTATTAAATTAGACATGTATCTCTGACACATGACATGCATTTGACTGTTGGAAGAAAATTGCCGCCTGACTGCTTAGATTTTATGGGGTAAGGTTAAACATCGTTGTTGTAATAAAACATTTCATATTTAGAATAAATTTAAATGTAGTTTCATCCCCCCCCTTCCAATGTATACTTTTTGAAAATGGCAACAAAGGGGAATTTTCAACAATATTTTGTAATGTTGCTTAAGACCTTTTAAATTTGTTTTTAAAATAGAAATTTATTTTAAGATTGTATCAGAAGTAGGGTGTCAACGATTTAAATCATGATTTTAATCAAGTGATTTTTTTTTTAAAAATCATTAATTAAAATCAAAAATTTTTTAATGTTTAAAATGACATAAAAAAGTATTCAAATTATTGTGACTTATGAATACACAAAACAAAGCTTTAAATAATTGTTTCCAAGTATAATTCCTGAGTATTGTGAAAAATTTTAAGTACAGTAAGTTTGTAAAAAGCATGTTTTTTTATCTAACAAACATAAAAAGCATTTAATTTAAATATATTTAAATCTAATATAACTTTCAATGTCATAATTTCCTTTTAATAATCAAGTTATTATTTTATATACAATAAACACAGCAATAGTGTCAATGATTTTAATCAATTGATTTAAATCAGATGATAAAATCACATATTTTCTGATTTTTTAAAATGTTGTGAAAAAGCATGATAATCAATAATGAAAACGATCACTAAATCACTTGTAAAAAATGTAATATTTGTTATTGCTAATTATAACAATATTAAACTGTGTAAAAAGATGGTATTATACATTTTAAAAAATCTAACTAAATGTTAAATAACTTCAAAACATTATAATATTTAGTAGCTATTCAAATATTTTAATGTTGTGAGGGAAAATATCTGATTTAAATTTCAAAAATACAATTTTTGTACTCTATTTATAAATTATGTGTAAGTTTGCTATATACATTGCTACAATTTTTGATCAATTTGATAGACATACGCTTTAAAACCTGTGTAAAATTACTGGCTGCTTTATGAATTTATCAAACTATTATTTATCACCTTTTTTCAAAAATGTAGATTGTGTTCTTAATTAAACAGTTAATTGTTTAATAATTACAAAATTTAATCTGTATCATCAATTTAAAATTAAATGCAATTTATCAATAACTTTAAAATATAAGCAGTATTTAATATTGGTTTACATAATTATTATAAAATATTAATGCACATAATGCTGTATGTTACTAAAGAAATTTTTTATTTGCAGTTTTTTGTAATTTCTGTAATTACATAATTAAAATTTTATTAATTAAAGCAAAAAATATAGATTATGTTAGTAATTGGAGGGTTATTCATTTTTGAAATGCTTAATTCTTGGTAGATGTTAATATTTTAACACGGGAAAAAAAATATAAAAAATCAGATTTAAATTTTAAAAAAATCAGATTTTTTTTTATTTTTTAAAAAAAAAATCATGATTTTTTTACACCCTAATCAGAAGTAACATGATAAACAAGCGGGTAAGTGTGATTGCACAGATGGTTTCATTTATTCATTTTCCATTTTATTCACAATTAGCCGAATTTTCAGTGGTGTAACTTTATATAAAGCTAAAAGTTTTAGTGTATGTTTTTTAAGAATATGCATGGGGAGGCGGTTTTGTGTGTGTGTAGATTTTTATTTTTGGGGCCCATTTTGTGAAAAGTAAGTTATTTTTGTGATAAATAACCAGGGTTGGCAAGGTTTTTCCCACCCCCGGTAAATACCATGGTAAAAACCGGTATTTACCGTCCTGGGAAATACTATGTTTTTCCCACATGGGAAAAACTGACTATTGAAAACATAAATATAAATTCAAAACAACCTTTAAAATTGTCAAAATTCGAATTCCAAGTAAATAGCTTGAAAGGTAAAAAAAAAAAAAAAAAAAAAAAAAAAAAAAAAAAAAGGAAGATCTACAAAAACAGACAATGGAGTGTATTTATTTAAATATTTACACACCACACATATTCCTAAACATTTACCAATCATAATTGTATTGATATTATTCGTCTTCCACTTCACATTAGATTTTAGCATCATATGATAAAATACTAATTTAGAAGCTTTTTGTAAACCCAGTCTATTTCTAATCTTGTTTTTGATGAAAGAAAAATTAGAAAACATGCGCTCCAGAGATTCTGATGGTGCAAGACATCCCTGAAGATGCTCCATTAATTGGAGAAATTCTGATCTATTCCAGTTTTACTTAAATTCTTCCACCATAGTGCAAGTGAAATAGTGTTTGTAATGTCTTCGGAAAAGGTGTATCTTCTCACCTGAACTGTATTGTGTATTGTAAGTACAGTACAGCCCCGATTATCCGCGGAATTGGGTGGCAATGGCACCGTGGTTAACCCGAAAGAAAATGAAAATGGGGTGCAAACATGAGAAAAAAAAGAAAATTCAGCAAACTATGTTTTAGTGTACAAAAGACATAATGAAACATTTAAAAGACATATATATGCACAGTAAAACAGAAACATTTGCTTTACATCTAAATCACTAAAATAAAGAACAATAAACAAGAAACAATGCCATACATACTGTACAAAAAGTGTTGAGTTACACCTTTGTTTTAAAAATCAGTCACTTGTTTTTGCTTCTTGCTTTAAAAAAACATTTTCTATCTCAAAAATGAAGCTATTCTTGATAGCCCCTGGAATTTATCATAATATTCTTAGTTAATTGCTAAATATTTTAATTGCTGTGCTTACGTTTAGTTAATAAAATCAAGAACAGACATCAAGACTTTATAACTGATATTTTAAACACGGCGACCGAGTCTAGAAATATTCTTCTATTACTTTCGAATACATGAATTTTTCTGTTTATATTTATTAGTAGGGCTTACTGTATTTTCATGATTTTTAAAAATTTGGCTTAAATTTTAAAAAATTTCTCTTCGTGGATAATCGGGGCTCTACTGTACTTTGGATTTAAAATCTGCAAATATTCACGAGCAGATTCCTCCTGATCCTGTGATAACTTTTCACATTTATATTTCGGATTCTTCAGGTGTTCCAAAAAATGGACACTGGTCATTGCTTTATCAAAGCTAGATTTCACTTTGCTGAAATGGGGATTGAGTTCTTTATTTTGAAGATGCTCTAGGTAAACTGCACAAGAATCAGCAATATTGACATTATTATCGTGTTGTAACTTCGTAAGGGCTTTTCGAACTAGTTCCATTTGGTTGTACATATTTTTTCCTTCTTTATGCAGATGGAGATTATTTACGAAACACTTAATGTTGTTATCAGTTTTATCTTCGTGATTATCCTCAATTTGAAGATAAAAAAGCCTGTTAGTAATAAAAGTTCTTAAACAAGTTATTTGTGAGTTCCACCTTGTTTCACCTGGAATTTGTGGTTTAACTGAATTGGCATGCTCTTTCAATAAACCCCCAGGGATAAAGTGATTTCTAAAAAATTTCTGAATTTTGACAATATTAGCCACAACAGAATCAGTAGTTACATTCTTGCCAAGAATATTTAAATAATGTGATGCAGATCAGGGTTGGCTTTTTCCCGTCCAAAACTTGTTTTCCCATCCCACTGGGAAAAACTGGTAAATACCGGGAAAAACTGGTAAATACTGGGGAAAACTGGTAAATACAGGGAAAACCTTCCAAATGACAATATGTAAGAAATATTCTGGCTTTCTGAATCTGATGTGTAAAGTTAAAGATAGAAATACATAGTTATTACAAATATTCCTTAGGTTTAAAATTATTTTGTAGGAAAGGAATATAAATAAGAATTATTGAACAAAGCAGAAATTCAAGAATCTGCTGTAGAGAAAATAGCTGGGAGAACTGTTACTCTCATGCAAGTTGGATGGAGTAATGTCCATAATGACCCTTTTATAGCCAATTCCATATTTTGTAATGGAAAAAGTATGCTTCTTTCTGCAGTAGATTTCGGGAAAAATAAGAAAACAAGAGAGTATTGTACAAATCTTGCTCGTGGGGCAAAAACTGTAGCAGCAGCAGCTACATATGGATACACTGTAAAAAGTTTCGGTTCGGATAATGAACAGAAAATGCTTACAATAAGGCAGAATGTTGAAACGGAAGATATTATACCAGTTACATACGGATCTGCATCGCATTATTTAAATATTCTTGGCAAGAATGTGACTACTGATTCTGTTCTGGCTAATGTTGCCAAAATTCAGAATTTTTTTAGAAATCACCATAACCCTGGGAGTATATTGCAAGAGTATGCCAATTCAGTTAAACCACAAATTCCAGGTGAAACCAGGTGGAACTCACAAATAGCATGTTTAAAAACTTTTACTACAAACAGGACTTTTTATCTTCAAATTGTCAATAATCACAAAGATGAAATTGATAAAAACATTAAGTGCTTAGTAAATAATCTCTGTATAAAGAAGCAAAAAATATGTACAACCAAACGGAACCAGTTCCAAAAGCTCTAACAAAGTTGCAACTCGATAATAATGCCAATATTGCTGATGCTTGTGAAATTTACCTAGAGCTTCTTCAAAATAAAGAACTCAATTTACATTTCACCAAAGTGAAATCTAACTGTGATAAAGCAATGACCCCTGTCCATTTTTTGGCACACCTGATGAATCTGAAATATAAAGGTGAAAAGTTATCACAGGATCAGGAGGAATCTGCTCCTGAATATTTACAGACTTTAAATCCAAAGTACTCACAATACAATTCAAGTGAGAAGATGCACCTCTTCCAAAGATATTACAAACACTATTTCACCTGCACTGTGGTGGAAGAATTTAAGTAAAGCTGGAATAGATGCAGAATTTCTCCAATTAATGGAACATCTTCAGGGATGTCCTGCATCATCAAATTCTCTGGAGTGTATTTTTTATAATGTTTTTTTCATCCAAAACAAGATTAGAAATAAAATTGGTTTACAAAAAGCCTCTAAATTAGTATTTTGTTATATGATGCTAAAATCCAATGTGGAAGGGGCAAACGAAGAATCTGATTATGATTGGTAAACGTTTGGGAATATGTGTGGTGTATAAATATTTAAATAAATGCACTTCATTGTCTGTTTTTGCAGATCTTACTTTTTTTTTTTTTTAAACCCATCAAGCTATTTACTTAGAACTCATTTTTGACATTTTTAAAGGTTGTTTTGAATTTATATTTATGTTTTTAATAATCAGTTTTTCCCATGTGGGAAAAACATAATATTTCCCAGGACGGTAAATACCGGTTTTTACCATGGTATTTACCGGGGGTGGGAAAAACCTTGCCAACCCTGATGCAGATCCATATGTAACTGGTATAATATCTTCCGTTTCAAGATTCTGCCACATTGCAAGCATTTTCTGTTCATTAACCGAAACGAAACTTTTTACAGTGCATCCATATGTTATGTAGCTTCTGCTGCAATTTTCGCCCCACGAGCAAGATTTGTACAATAATCACTCGTTTTCTTATTTTTCCTGAAATCTATTGCAGAAAGAAACATACTTTTCCCATTACAAAATATGAAATTGGCTATAACATGGTTATTATGTACATTACTCCTTCCATTTTGCATGAGAGTAACAGTTCTCCCAGTTATTTTCTCTACAGCAGATTCTTGAACTTCTGCTTTCAATAATTCTTATTTATTTATATTCCTTTCCTACAAAATAATTTTAAACCTAAGGGAAATTTGTAATTCTATGTATTTCTATCTTTAATTTTACACTACACATCAGATTCAGAAAACTAGAATATTTCTTATATTTATATTGTCATTTGGAACTTTTTCCCGGTATTTACCACTTTTTCCCAGTATTTACCAGTTTTTCCCGGTATTTACCAGTTTTTCCCGGTGGGATGCGAAAAACAAGTTTTGGACGGGAAAAAGCCAACCCTGTAAATAACATTTTGTAATGAAAGTTAAAATCATGTTACTCAAATTTAAATGAAGACTTTGACAAAACTTCTTTAAATCCCCTTGGTAAAGTTTGTTTTCAGTGAGCTGGTTTTATTTACAATTTACACATTTTAAAACAGTTTGTGTGAAAAAGAATGTTACAAAGGGGCCTATTTTATTAGATTTTTGTGAAATGGCCCTAAATTTTGCTTGGAACGACCCCTTATATATATATTCATATTTAGAATAAATTTAATTTTTAAAGTTTCATTTCCCCCCCCCCCCCAATTATTGTTTATAAAGATATGTTTGTATACATTTTGAAAATGGTAACAAAGGTGAATGTTCAACAATATTTTAAGAAGTTGCTTAAGACTTTAAGAATTTATTTATATTTACTTTAATCTAAAAACTAATATTTTAAAAGATTCATAATCCTTTGCATTACAATTATTGCTATTTAACTTAATTTCAATATTTTCTTTTAACACAGGAGAATAGTGACCTCATGGAGGAATGCAATTCCGCTGCGAGGACTGGAATTCAACAACACTATCGAATCTCTCAAGGATCTTCAGCAGAGAAGAATACATATTTTCTTGTCTTGACAAGAAAATTTTAAATGAAAATATTTACATATCCAGTTAAAGGTGTTGTCAAAACACTCCATCTGTTGTTAAAATTGCTATCAATGCTACATTTGTTTTTTCTTTTTGTTCAATAAAATTGTTAGTAAATAATGTTGTTTCTTTCCCCAACGATATTCTAAATTCCATATTTGGCTCCTGCTTTTGGCATAAAAAGCTACAATATATGCCATTTTAAAGTTTTACATTTCTTTAAAAGTTAGTAGATTTAAGAAACATTGGATAAAATCAATGGTTAATTGCAACAAGACAAGATTAAAAAAGAATAACTGCAAGATAGTACCTAATAGGTTGGTATTTATCCAATCAAGACATTGTTCCTTCTAACCCAGTAGCTAAATTTTAAAGTTATACTTGAACATAATTTCAAGTTTCAACAAATGTTTTAAATGATATAAAGAATTAAGTTGATCCATTTCTAAAGTTATTTTGGTGCATAATTTATTTGTAAATATATGAACTGCTTTAAATTGACATTTCGCAAGTGCTAATTAATTAGCATAAAAAAGCTTAACAATTAATATTTCTTTAAAAGTTAGTCAATTTAAGAAGTAGTGTGAATTAAATCAAGGGATAATTACAACAAAGTATATAATGGGTTAGTGTTTATCTTTTTTGAAATATTTTGTTTTACTTATTACAGCCTAACAATAGCCGTGTGGCAACACTTGTGATAATGTTAGTTCCACGGGGAAGTTATTTTCAAATATCTTGCTTGGATTTTAATATTTGTACAGGCTTCTTTTTGCATATGATAGCTGAAGACAATCTATATGCTGGCTAGTTTTTACTTTTTTAACTTAGGTTTTATATTTTATTTTAAATACTTTAATTTTCGGAACCGATTCTAAAATTGATATCTTAATACAGTAAATGCTCGATGGGACTCATATGTGTTCATAAAGTCAAAAGTTCGTAAATGGGAGTAACATTAGTTCAGCGAGATGCTGGGCGGGACCTTTACACCAGTTCGTAAAATAGTCTACTGTATTAAAAAAACTAACCCAAATTGCAAAATTAAAAATAAGCCTGCATAAAGATCCTATGCCTCCCACCCCCCACCCCCCACCCCCCCACAAAAAAATTATATGTATATATATATAAATATAAATAAATCTAAACAATGTATTTGAAAATAACTTCTCCATAGGATTAACACCATCATTTCTGGGCGATTCCATGGAGTGTCACACACATAGCGCAGGCTTTAATTTGCATTTATTCGATTATTTATTATTTATTAAATTGTAATGTTAATTCTGATTTTAAGTGGTATGGTAAATAAGTTACCATATTTTTAAATTTAAATGTGTGGCAATAAACCTCACAGAAGTATATTATTTAATTACATTACTCAAAATGTGCTTTTTTCCTACTTCGGAAAAAAGCACATTTTGCGTAATGAAATTTAATGATATATTTCTGGGAGTTTTATTTCCACACATTTAAACTAAAAAATATGGTTATAACTTATTTACCATACCACTTAAAATCAGAATTAGCATTAAAATTTGATAAATAAATGAAAATTAAAGCCCTCATTACATGTGACTCTCTGCACGGAATCGCCCTTCTATACTTTTCAGCGACTAATGTAGGATCTTAAGGCTGTTCTTAATGGCTCTGCTCAACAAGCACAAAACGTTTTGATACATTTACAAATTCATTTTTTAATGGAAAGATATAAAATTGGAAAGCCTGGTTATGAAAGCAATTTGGAATTGAATTTTCCATTTTTTTTAATCAATAAATTACCTATTGAGTTATAAACGATTTTGATCACGTGACAAACACGTTTTCGCCCGCTCTTGAGTGTTTTTTCTCCTTTCATGCAGAAATTAAGTTTAAAACATCCACTTTGACACTATTTTCTGAAAGATGTATTGCGTTTGCAAAAAAATGAAAAAAGCAGCTTGATTACATAGTTTCTGAACACCCAGCTAGTTTCATGCATTTTCGATCAAAAATAAATTAAAACTTATATCAGAAAGTTGCCCTTTTGGATTTGAGAAGTCAGCTTTTAAAAGTTGTCATTGGGATTTTTCCTTTCCTTGGTGATTTCAAGTTTACATTTAGATATTTTTTTCATTTTTTTTTTATTTACGTTAAATACTTAAGATTGGTTTAATTGTAATTTTTAGTTATAAATCATATTTTTTTTTTCAATCAAAAAGTAATATAATTATATAAACCAGTATGAAGGAATATAAAATTAGTTATTTATTATTTTAATTTGAAAATGTGGCAAGAATTCTGTGTTATTTTGAATTTCATTGATAAAAATCAATCACAGGTTACTGAATTTCATTTAAAATGACATGATTTTATTTAATCAGTTAATTAGAAATCGCTCAAGGTTTTTTTTTGTAATTTTGAGCGAGTTCTTATGAATGAGATTATTAAAAATCACTCAGGATTTTGCATTTTAAGAACATCATTTAAGAGTTCATTGCATGAACTCTTAAATGAGTTGATTTAATCCATGTATGAATTGTTACAAATTGCCCAAGAACTACTGGATTAAATCTGAAATGACCTCATTTCACTCAAGTTTGAATTGATTATAAATCACAAGTGGTACTGGATTTAGGCTTAAATTATTTCATTTCACTCAAATATGAGTTGGCTACAGATCACACAAGTGCTACTGAATTTAGTCTCAAAGGGATTCCATTTCACTCAAGTACGACCAGATTTAGTCTTAAATGACTTAATTTCACTCAAGTGTGAGTTGGTTACAAATTACTCAAGTGCTACCTGATTTATTCTTAAATAACTTCATTTCACTCAAGTATGAGTTGGTTACAAATCACTCAAGTGCTACTGGATTTTACCTTCATTGAGTTGATTTCACTCAAGTATGAGTAAAATAGAGATCACTCAATTATGAGTTGCTTAAAAACAACTCATTCACTCGAGTGGTTTCAACTCTTTATGAGAAGCTGACTTTCAAATCATGAGATGAGTGGATTTCGGCTCAACTTGAGTTATTTTGGCTCTTTCGTTTTAAGAGTGTATAATTCTTATTTCTTTGCCTGTGTTAAAAGACTTAATTTAAATTTTTTATCTCTTATAAATGAGCTCTTAAATTTAGATTCTATCCATAATAATTTTTCTCAAATAATATGTAGTTTTTAACAATTACACCTTTACTATTTCCCAATGGCTCATTAATTAGTAAGACATCACATCTTCAGCCTGGGTGCTAAGCTGTTAACAGCTAGGAAACCCCTCAACGCTGCTCTACTGTTCAGCATTGTTCAGCAAGTTCGCATTTTCTAATAAATTCGTTTATAAATTCTGGTGTCAGTTCATCATTTCATCAGTTTATAAGTAGAACTACTCTGCGCCGGAAAGGGTTAAAGAAAAAATTGTGAATTAGTATTAATACAGCAAATGCTAGAAATGAACAGAATTTCTGCCTCTTTTTCAGGCTTTCGGAAAGAATTCACACATAAAACATGTTTTCAGAGAGTACGGAAATTATTTGTTAAAAAATTAGGAATAGTGTAATTCTAGGATAGATGGTCATAGACAAGGGATGGCGAATCTTAATATTTCAAAGAGTATACCATAGAGCGCAACATCCATAAACTTTGTTCGTAAGAAATCGTTCAACGTGTTCATTCATCTCGACGTGCAGCTGTGTGTTTCAATTATAAAAAGAAAGTTTAATTTTAATATTTATATAATTTAATGGTTGAATATTTTTGTTGAGTTAGGTACCTGAATGTTTTGCAGTACCTATGTTGCATTTCTTTCAATATAAGGACTTTTATGGCATGTATTTAATCCAATATTTGCTTTTAAGTCTAAAACAAAGATGTACCATTGCAGAGTGACGCTTTAAAATGCGTGGTAATCTGTCCATCAATTTTAGGAGAGATGGACACCTATAATCATTATTACCTATTTCAAAATTATACGGAGTGAGTATTTTAACCAAATATAATTATTTTTAAAATAATTATATAATTTTTATACTTATAATTATATCAATTGATATAATTATTTAAATTTTAACTGATATAAATATTTCAATATCAATAATATAATAGGGCCTATCAGTGTTCATTTGTTTCTGAAAGTAACGAAGAATTTCGGAAAAGCTCATTCCAGGAACAGATAAAGTTGATAAATAAGCTTTAAACTGAGAAAAATCTGAAATAAACGCGAGAAAAAAACAAAAACATGACACTTCCAGTAACGAAGAAGATAAAGTATATATGAAATTATTAGATTCTACAGATTCCGAGGGAATAGAATTGGATGAGGATCAATGTGTTAGTTGTGGAGAAGGATATAAAACCATAACCAAAAAGGATTACTGCAAAGGTGCAAAAAGTTGTTCCATGAAACGTGTACAAACCATCAAAATCTTTGCCGAAAATATAGTAAAATTTTACGAAAAGAGAAGGATTGAAATTATATATCACATGACGTTTATTCAAATTTTATTCACTGCTTTTCCGTGATATAATTGCATCTTTACACATTTCTATGTGTTTTCATGATTAACTATATGAAATGTGTTATTTTTTGCTAATTTAATTTAATTTTTTCTTTCTTGTGTTGGATGGCCATCTCTCATTGGCTGGAAGGAGCGATGGCCATATGCCATTTTAATTTCAATTTTGTTTCCCACTTTTTATTCTCGATATTTAATTAATTTTTCTCCAAAATATGATGAGTATATGTATAAGAATTTCAAATATGCTTAAAAATTTCTTTTATTTGCATTCTAACAATTTTTGTTTCAATCTTTAAAAAGGATGGCCATCTATCCTACAGTTACTCTAATTTGTTGTATATTGACGAGTTTTTCTGACACTGTAAGATAAAGGTGCAAATATGTTTGTAATATTTCTAAAGACAATAATATAATGTACCGTATATACTCGCGTGAGGAATTTTTGACAATTTTCGGTAAGCAAATTTGGGAGGTCGACTTATACGCGAATCAGTTAAAAAAGAAAAACCAAAAACTTCGAATACTGCAAAATTATGACTTTCTATGTGTATGAATAAAAAAATAATACATAATACATAAAATATACAAATAACAATAATTTATCATTTTAAAAAATTTCAATGATTTAAATTTTGTTTACTTACTACCTTTTCGCAATGGAAAGTGAAATCTTTGATTTGATTTTGAGAAAAAATGAAGAAAAAAGTTAGGGGGTCGACTTATACGCGGTCTTTGATTTTTTCCAGAATTTGCATTCGAATGTTAGGGGGTCGACTTATACGCGAGTATATACGGTAAATGATTTTTGTGTCTCATTTTTGTTACGATACGAATTAAGTCATTAATTATCGAACTTCTATAAATAGTTTTCGCCATAAAAAAAAGGTTCAATATGCATTAAATAGAGAAAATATCCAGCGCATTTCTTCAAATCCTTTTTAGAAGAAAACGTTGACAAATGTATTTGTTATAGCTTTAACACTAGTTGCAAATAATTTGACATTTTATTTTTTTCTGTATTAGAATACTTTCCTGAGATGTAGTAATAATCTATGTAGGGGAAAGTAGCCATATTTGGACCGTTGCGATTGTGCAGTTATTTACAGAAAGAGGCGTCATCTACACTGTAAAAAAATACTGCCAGTTTTCCTGTAGGAATCGGAAAAATAGTTGCCCTTATCGTACCGGAATAATGTCTGACCCAGCTCGGAATAAAATCCGTAAAAATAATGAAATAGTCAGTAAAACGATATTTTACGGATTTTATTCCGAGCTCGGTTGAACATTATTCCGGTACGATAAGGGCAACTATTTTTCCGATTCCTACCGGAAAACTGGCAATATATATATATATATATATATATATTTTACAGTGTACCGCATAATTCCTACTCATCCAAATCACGTCATTCACGATAAAAATCAGAACCTGCCTTCCACGAGCTGTTTTCAGACCATTTTATAAAATCTGAAATTAGCTGTTTTGTTGTAATATTTTTCCTATTAAACGTAAAAGAACACTTTAAAACTAACTTAAGTTGTTATGCTTTCATGCACATATCTAAATTCATGTGTTTATTGCAGGGTTGGGTTTTTGACGTCGTTTTTTATGCAACGATACATTTAATTTTTTATTCTATATTTATAGCTTAAAATTACTTTTTATTTTTTAAGCAACTTGTTGAACCACTATCATGTTTTGAGTTTTATACAGGATATATGGTTTTTTATATCTAAAACTGTCAAAAAGTTTACTCAAATGTCTAAAACTATATATTATGAAAAACTGTAAATTTAATGTTGTTGTAAAAATACTTTAAAACTGTTTGTACTCAATTTTAAGTTTTTGACAGTCAGTCGTTGTCAAAAACTATGTCAGCAAGAGTTTTTTGACGTGACGGTTAAAACCATGGTTAAAACCGGATAAAACCATCACACTGTCAAACACTTACCAATCCTGGTTTATTGCGCATATTTTTCACGCGTATTGTCAGCTTTTATCCTTGCTCTTAAAATAGCAATTAAAGCCTTTGTGCAGGAATATTAAAAAGCAGTAAACCAACGTTTAAAATGCACAAATAATGCGTGAAAAGCAGCAAACAGCTGTTTCGAATCTACAGCGAGATTCTTCTTCAGTGCAAGATAGGGAAAAAGAACAGCGTGCTAGAAAAAGCAAGGCTGAGCAAAATGATAGACAGAGATGCGCCGCCTTATATACCCTATGCGGGTAGAGAAAGCGCCAGAAACAACCAATGAGAGAGAAGCAGTGGAAACGACTGGGTGGACAAGTAGCGACATATACCGGAGAAGGAGAGAAAAAGAAACCAAAAAAGAGGAAATTAAATTAATGCTTTCCAAATACTTGGAAAATCTGGAGTACTAGATAAGTCATTGACTAAAGAGTGAGAATTTTTAATGATGTGGTAAGCTTCCCAAAAATCAAGATCAAGGTTAGAAGAACATTTTTGGATAATGGTGGCTGAGGAAAAATCGAACCTATGTTGAGAAGACCAAGAATGTTGAGCAATAGAAGAACGTTTGAGCTCCTGATTTTTAACATAACCTTCATGCTCTTTTAATCGAAATGTAAGAGCACGTTTAGTGTGGCCAATATAAGAAAGGCCACACTGGCAAGAGATTTGGTAAATACCCCAGTTATCTAGGCGATCAACGGGATGTTTGAGATTTGAAAATCAAACCTTCTTAAGATTTTAGCAACTTGCTGACTGATTTTAGGAAAAAAAATGGTAACACAACTGAAGTATTAGAGTTGGAATTAGAAGGCTTTTCAGAATGGACGGGTTTCGTCAATTTCTTATAAATAGAATCAATAATATTAGAGGAATAACCACGGTCAACAGCAATAGCTTTGAGGTAAATAAGTTCAGCACTACATAACTGAGGAGTGGAACAAATATTGGTAGCCCGAAAAACAAAACTATTGAAAGCAGCGAATTTCTGGTTAGGGGGATGAGAAGAATGCCTGTGAGGTGGGAGACTGACAGCAAAAGGTTTACGAAAGACGGTAGTCTGAAAGCCATTTTCACAACGCATAATAGGACATCGAGGAAAGAAAGACAGTTATTGGTCTCAAATTCAGAGGTAAATTGAATGCAGGGATCAAAGGAATTCATAATAGAGAGAATATGTTTAATATCCGAATTTATTTATTTCCAGGACATAAACATCATCAACATAACGGTCATAGAACAGAAATTTTAAAATTTCAAAAAGTTTGACCTCAAAATAGTGATTTCACTATTTTTGCCTAATTTGTAAGAAACATAAAATAGCAGAAGTGATTCAATATTCCGATTGTCAAATATGGTTCCATGTTGTGTGAGCTAGAATAAAAAATGAACAAAACAAATTCTTGTGTAATACTAGCATCACTTCTTACATGATATTCAACTAACTGGAAATTAGTTCCATAATTTCTATTTTTAATTTCTTATAACTTTGACTTATATTTTAAATACATTTTGATTTAAAACAATTACTTTTACTTTCAGACATTTGAATTCATTACATTTCATTGTTGTTGTTTTGTTTTATTTTTCTATTAATCAAAAATTTTGCTTCATTAAAACAGCGTTGTACTGTTTGGTCAATTTAGCTAACTAGAGGCCAAACTTAGGAGACTAGTCGCTGAATTTGGACCACTTTTGACAAATTTTTCAAATTAAAATAAAACTTTATATTTTCCAAAATAAATTGTTCTAAAGTTTATTTAGTTTGTGTATAAACAGATCGACCACGAGTAGCGATATTTTGCAGATTTTCAAAATATGAAGTGAGTTATACTGAAAGTAGGTGAAGTTGTCCAAATTCAGATACACTCCCGTATATATTTACTTACGCGGCTGGAATATAAGGCTCAATTTGTAGCTTATCACGATCTTTCGGCCAATGTATGAATACCAATAGTTATTATTTCGTTTTACGGTCACGTGATGTATTTAATAATTCAGATTTTTGATGAAAAGTTTCTTTTAGAGACAGAAAAAAAAAGCGTGTTGTTCACGCTTGAGCTGAACCCCCTGGTTTATCATATTCCAGTTGTAAAAAAATATCTCTCTCCAAAAATAAATAAATACAACTAAAATGTACATCGAAAAATAGTAAAAAAATGTTTTTGCGGCTTCTCACAGGGAAACGTCCCAAACCCACAAATTCAAATCATTACGAAACTGGCGATATATAGAACTCATGGAAGTATCTAATCCACATCTATTTTTTTTGTTATTCAAATACAATTTAAGAAGATAAATTTTAACCCGGAATTTTTTATTTACACATGTTATCACTCATTAATGGACAATAAAAGTTTTTTCTTAATTGCTTCTTTTTACTAGTTCTGGTAAATACTAACAAAATATCAATCCTTGATGCGATAGAAAGCTTTTTGAAGTAAAGAAAAAACAAAATAGTAATATATATTTTTTAGATTATAAATTCTATTTTATGGTAACTAAAACCGCCAAATTTTACCACATTTAACAATTTACTTTCGTCATTATAAAAATTCCGTACATTTACAATTGACGTTCAATAAAACTTGTTATTTCCATTTTCGATCCAGGACCAAACATCAAAATTTCACAAATGACGAATCAATTTCATGGTTTTTAAATTGACTTTTTTTTCACAAACTCACACAAGTAATAATTATTATAATAAACTTTATTTTTAATGGCCACCTGCTTCTCTAGTAGTTAGGGCGCTGATTTCTGGAAAAAAAGGTGCCGATTTTGAATTCTGACTCAGGAATGGATGTGTGAAGTGGGTCGGATTCTGTATGATTTTAAACGGAAGTACCGGTCTGTTTAGTACTCATGCGAAAAATATGGGGGCAGCGTCGCAATTAACCAATCAACCAAACCATTACTGTTAAATATATTGCTATACAGTAATTATTACTCTTGGTATTATAAGTTTGTTCAATATTATTTTGACCGCAATCGATATATTTTTAGATCATTTAAAATAGATAAAAAAATAATAATAAAATGAATGAAAGCGTGATTATGTTAACTAACATCTGTAATTTTCCTTCACTTAATAACTCACCGTAATGTATTTTTTAGACAAGAAAAGTAATTGAACAATACAATAAAGATCGTATTTTCACAAACAATAAAACAAGCCCTGCCGGATAGTTTAGAAAATATGTCGCATATATTTTTAAATTTTTGTTCATTTTTTTTAAATGTTATTAACAATTCATATTTTATTAGTTTTCGACATAACTAATAAAAAGAAGCAATTTTTAACTGCAAAGCTTTTATCTCCCTTATCATTTATATTACGTTTACCATATGGCAAAAAAAAAAAAAAAACATAAAAAAAGTAACAGTGTAATAACATAAATGACATAAAATGCGAACATAATGGCAAAAATGTTCCCGTGTATAATTTACGTCCTTAATGTAAATTTAGGTTACATAAAATAATTGCAAATTACATAAATCTATTCGCTGGTATATCCTCATTGTTTCATAATTTTGTTGAATTTGCTAGTTGTGAACGTACCTTTATTAGTTGAAAATACTGAACTTTAACCCTTTGATAACGAGAACGACATATGGTGGACCTTTTCCACTGTACTAAATACAAGAATTTGCAATACAAGAATTTATATCACCCATGAGTTTACAATACCTTTGCGTTTCTGTTATCTTTTATTTAGAGTAAGTAACTATTGTAAAGTGTTAAAAAGCAGTAAACCAACGTTTAAAATGCACAAATAATGCGTGAAAAGCAACAGACAGCTGTTTCGAATCTACTAGCGGGATTCTTCTTCAGTGCAAGATAGTGAAAAGGGAACAGCGTGCTAGAAAAAGCAATGCTGAGCCCACTTAATAACTCACCGTAATGCATTTTTTAGACAAGAACAGTATTTGAACAATGCAATAAAGACCGTATTTTCACAAGCAATAAAACAATCCCTTCCGGACAGTTTAGAAAATATATCGCATATATTTTAAAATTTTTGCTACTTATGCATACTCAGCTCAGCCATGCTTTTTCTAGCACGCTGTTCCCTTTTCCCTATCTTGCACTGAAGAAGAATCTCACTAGTAGATTCGAAACAGCTGTTTGCTGCTTTTCACGCATTATTTGTGCATTTTAAACGTTGGTTTACTGCTTTTTAATATTCCTGCACAAAGGCTTTAATTACTATTTTAATATTGTAAAGTGTTTTAGCAAAAAAGTATCTTAAATTTGATTGCGTATACAATTATGCTCAAAATTTATGGCTAATGACGGGAAACTTTAGATTTTATTTGTTTTGCGAATATCAAGGGAAATGCTTAAATATACGTTCTTGAACTTTGGTGATGTAAAGAGAATATTTGTCTTCATTTAGACAAGAGGATAACTTGGGTGTAACAATAATTGTAATAAAACATAATTTTTGAGTTCACCGCGCTACAGAAAATGATCTAAATGATCTTTCACTACACCAAATGATAACATGGGACCAATACTACCTTTGTTTGCATGATTGCTCTGAAAACCTATATGTCGGGCAACTTACATAAAACGTCCAGTCGAATATCCCGATAATTCAGAGAGATATTCCTGATTTATTCAGCCAAATTTCAGTGTCCTTAAAAGGTAGATAGATGATAAGTGACGTTTCTCAATTTCTCAATACGCTCACTGTATTGCCAATAACATTTTGAAATTTCAGTGTATTCCACTGGTTTTGTTATATATGTGTGCCTATAAAGTTGACTACATATTTGTTATAATAGGTTTCTATATCGTTCGGGTATGCAATTGTCATTTGTTTGTCAAATTGCTTGTCATCAAAAGTGTCCGAACATTACCCTTAATTTAGAAGTATGACTGTATAATCCGAAAGTTTTGAAAGAAATTATATTTCAGTAATTGCATGATTAACGATCGTGTAATTTTTTACTTTCATATAGAAATACAATTATCGTGTTCCATTTTAGTAGTCTGACTACATTATCTATGATTCAGAAATACCATATGAATATTTTCTAACTACTTATATTTAAAACATGTAGAAAGTTTTTAATATCCATCCGGCAAAACTAACTTCCTTACGCGACTGGAAAGATTATACAATCCTAATAATGGTGTTAACAATAGTTCAGCAATGTCTAGTACAATTACAACACTGGTTATCAAAATTACAATTAAAAGAATTAAAGAAAGTACAGGCGTCTTTTTCATTAAAAAGCATGTAAAAAAATACAAATCAATATGCATACTTTGTCACACCAAGAATTAAACTTCTTTCTTGGAAAACTACGTTTGTCTAAACATTTAATTATTTACAATTTACATTTTCTAATGTATATGAAATATTATTCTTTTCAAAATATAAAAGCAATAAATATTCCATGATCTAGAGGGCTATTTTACATGTTTCTTTATTCCGTTTGATATTTAAAGAAACTTCAAACAATCATCTTAAAATTTTTAATGCTAATTTACTTGTCGATTTTGAACAATTTCTATATCCTCGAAGTTACAATAACACTAATAGCTGTCCTCGATGTACATCAATGAGTATTTTATGCTAAAATTAAACCTGGATCTGTAACCTGGATCTGTAAATATATTAAGAAGGATGTCTAATAGTTCTCAACAATGTAGGAATTACGTAACACATACACATTTCAGCAGAAATGTAATAGAATTTGCACATACTGAAACTGTTTTATGCCTAATGAAAATATGTGACAGAATCGTAGGAAGAAAATACAAATTTTGTTAAATATCAAAGTAGTGATTTCTTTTCTTTTTTTTTTATTATTACCGAGTCTTACAAAATAATGAAAAGAGCCTTATTCAAAATCCAATTTTCAGATGCTTTGTTACCACCTTTATGACAGTTCGACTAAGATTGCCTGATTTTTAACTTCAGAACAATACTTACTTCGAACTAAGAAGCAAATATAATAAGATTAGAGCAAAATAATGTACTATCACATTTAAAGACGGTATATTTATTTCATTTCGTAATTTAAAGGCGTTTCAGTTTCACAGCAAATGTTGAAAATAATTTTTTTAAGCAGTTAAATTCAACTTAATTGCTTCAGTATTATTAGGTTCAATTACACATTGCTCTTTTTAAAAAGCAGAATTTTCAGTATTTTTTAAAATTTACTTCGTTTTGTTTATGGAAATTAAGACCTTTTTACACATTAATAATTACTAGCTGGCTTGTTACGCTAGCGGCCCCCTCTTTTCAAATGAATTTCTATTTTACGCGTAAAATTCTAATCAAATGAACGTGGAAACAGGTCCCCGCTCCACACAGCACCGTATAGTAGGCGTGCTGTGCACACATTAGAAAATATTTCAAAATGAAAATTTTCGCCGGGGTCATTGAATGCATATAAAATCCGGAACCGAGTGAACCTTGAATCGGGTCTCCGCTGCCTATGGTTCCGTGTAGCATGCGTGCTACGGTTTGAAAGGAATTATCTAATTAAAGAAATGATACTTAATTCTTATGGCTGAAATAAAGCGATTCTGATGAAATTTTTAAATTTCTAATCAGCGAAAAGAAATTACACATGGATGCATAAAAATTTAATTTATAAATTCAATATTTGAAATATTGTACAGGCTGAATAAAGGCCACTACTACCAGACGACAGATGTCTGCAATTGAAACACCTGCTGTGGATATGAATTATTCTGTGTCCTACGGCTTGTCTTTCAATAGAATTACAAAAAGAATTTATAAAGTGTTTTTAATAGATTTTTAATCTTTTTACAAAACTACGGGTATAGTTTTTAGAATTTCTGAAAGAGTAATTTTTTCCCTTTTTTACTGTGCAATTTTCGAGTTTTTAGACCCCGTAGGTTTTGAAATTGGGCCCTCTTTAAAATAGCCCATTAACTTTTATCGCGCTGGGAGCGCTGTAAATCTATTAAACCGTCCCGTCTTTTTCGAAAATGATTTGCAGTTTCTGTTTTAGTTTTATGGATTCTGTCTTAAATTCTTTGATATTGAGATGCTAATTAGCTCGTATCTCCAGTATTTACGGCAGGATTTACTCGAAACCAGAAAGCCCGGAATCCCCGGAATTTATTTATTTATTTTTAAGACATCTATGGCCTCTCTGCGCCCTCTGAGAAAAGAAGAATTCCCGTCAGGGACGCACACACAGACAGACAGACGTTTACCATCATTAATAGTAATG
The DNA here is from genome assembly GCA_963932465.1 of Maratus speciosus. NCBI lineage: Eukaryota > Metazoa > Arthropoda > Arachnida > Araneae > Salticidae > Maratus > Maratus speciosus. The sequence continues at coordinate 251,367,077 of OZ010790.1, forward strand.
ATTGTTATTATTACTCAATACTTCTATCCTGAACCCATTTAAGGGTGATTTTAATTTTTTAATTACAATTATTTAAACAATTACATGTTATGTTAATAATACTAACATTTTATAACACAAAAAACCTTTATTAATAGACATATTGATTAAAATGCTGTTTTATTTTTTGTATTTAATAAAACATTTCAGATGATAAAGTCGAAATGTTACTCTTTCTACATTTTCAATTTTTTTTAAATAGCTTTAGCAACTTATCTGCCTGCATAATAAGGAAATATACTTTATTCAAAGAACAATGTACTGTCTTATACAATCTATAGCATTATGACAAATTGATTTTGTTACTTTTCAACAACATATAGGAATAAATGCATCTTTACAAATTACAGCTAAAATGTAATCGAATTTTAAACATTGAAGTCGAAATAAATTGTTTTATTAAGAATGAAAATCAATGTGAGACTCGGAGAAATAGAAATAAAATTTATTTCACTTCAAATAATTAATTCTGTTTTTTTAATTGAATTTTACAACTGAATGAAAAGACCGTTGTTCAAAATCCAATTTTGAGTTGCTTTCTTGCCACCTCTATGTCATTCACGACGAATGTTGCCTTATTTTCAACTTCAGAACAATGCTATATACGAATAACTGCATCCTTACACATTACAACTGAAATTTAATCGAATTTTGAACAATGAAGTCGAAATAAATTGTTTTATTAAGAATGAAAATCAGTGTGACTTGGAGCAATAGAAATAAAATTTATTTCACTTCAAATAATTAATTCTGTTTTTTTTTAATTGAATTTTACAACTGAATGAAAAGACCGTTGTTCAAAATCCAATTTTGAGTTGCTTTCTTGCCACCTCTATGTCATTCACGACGAATGTTGCCTTATTATCAACTTCAGAACAATGGCTATTTTGAACTAGGAAGCAAATTTAATGCGTTTAGAGCGAAATAATGTAGTTCCGCATTTATGCAGAGCATATTTATTCTTTTTCGTAATTTAAAGATGTTTCAGTTGCGCAAGATACGTTGAAAACCACCAATTTCATTTTAAGCTTTTAAATTCAAGTTAGGGGAGAGTAGCCGTATTTGGACCGTTGCCATTCTGCCGTTAATTACAGCAAGAGACTCCATCTACCGCAGAAATCCTACTCATCAGAATGACGTCACTCATGATTAGAAGAAGCAGCCGCCTACGACGTGCTGTTTTCAGACAATTTAAAAAAAAAACCTAAAGTTAACTGTTTTGATCTAATTTTTTCCTACTAAACGTAAGTGAATATTTTAAAACTAAGGTAAGTTATTATGTTTTCATATACATATATGAATTCACCTGTTTATTGCGCATATTTTTCACGCGGATTTGTTTGATTTCGTTTTAGTTCTTAGTCTTGAAATTAATTGTTTTAAAAAATGGCGCAGTTGCGTAATTGGGCCAATTTAAGTTGCTTAAATTGGACCAGATATGCGATCATAAATTTGAAAAGTAAGTAATGAATTTCGAGGACGGTACGCTTTGTACACTATTTTTTTTAATTTTATAATGGATTACTATCCCCATGCAAGTTTTTTTTTTTTTTTTTTTTTTTTTTTTTGTGTGTGTGTGTGTATCTGGATTATTTTTTTATACAGTTTAGACCTAAATAAACATAAAAGTATTTTTACATGTTTATGCAATAATTTTTTTTTTCAATTTGTTTTATCTTGTATGTATTTGTATTTATTTTCTTTGAATTCTTTATTCCTACGGCGTGTTTGATTTACCGAGTTGAATTCAAACATTTTCCTCCAGGAGGATATTTGCGATTTCGTAAGGAAGGGCTGACTTTTTTACAGTTCTGGAGGGTGGAATTACACTTTTTTTGCCATTAAAACGTATAAAACCTCAAACCTTCTGGGGCAAGGGGGCTGAATTCAACACTGTTTGAATATATAATGTTTGCGTATGATAAATCGTAGCGTGCTTTTCAATAGAGCTTATTTTTTTAAACACCTTTTTAATATAATGTTAAAAATGTTGAAAAAGGCACAGACAAACTGCCGGGATGAAAAACACCCGTGACAGCAAAAGCTGTTAAAGATGTAAGAAACAAAAAGGAGAGAGTAAGTTATGAAGAAATTCACCTGCAAGAAGGTTGCAGCTACAAATCCTCCCAAAAAGCCCAAAAATCATTAAAAATGTTATATTCTTTGCTAAATTTAGTTAAATAAAAGAACCAAAAACAGTTATGTTAACATCTTCGACATATAAAGTAAACCTTGAAATGAAAAAACACAAAAAAACGACAAAAAGGAAGCTATCACAGCAGAAAAGCAATTGGAACATCAAGTTTAAAAAAATAGGCGTAATGTAATTAACAAGTAAATGATGGAAGGGAAGAACTACAATCATAATGTAAAGAAAACTTCTGTTGCAAAAAAAATGTCTAATAATTCAGAATCTAAAAAGAAAAATCTAGATAGTGATGATTGGTTTGCCTAATTTGTAAGAAAAATAAAATAGCAGAAAGGATTCAGTGTTCAGATTGCCAAATACTGTTCCATGTTGTGTGCGCTGGGAAAAAAAATCAATAAACGGAATTCATCTGTAAGCTTTGCATCACTCCTTACATGATATTCAAGTAACTGGAAATAAGTTCCATAATTTCTATTCTTAATTACTGATAACTTTCATTTATATTTTGAATACATTTCCATTTAAAACAATTACATTTATTTTCAGATATTTGATTTCATTATATCTCATTGCTGTTATTTTGCTTGATTGTTTCAGTAATCGCAAACTTTGCTTTTAATAAAATTAGTTATATTCCCCAGTCCTTAAAACATCCTGATTTTATTTGGTCCAATTTAGGAGACTGGGGGTCCAACTTAGGCGACTAGTTGCCGAATTTGGACCACTTTTGACAAATTTTTAAAATTAAAATAAAATTTAAGATTTTCAAAAAGAAAATAATCTAAAGATTCATTTTGTTAGTAGATGAATGGATTGACCCCGTGTAGTGATGTTTTGCAGATATTCCAAAAATTAAGTGAGTTACACCTGAAAATAAGCGAAGTGGTCCAAATTCGGCTACTCTCCCCTAATTGAAGGTTTATTATTTAGATTCAATATACACTTGTATTTTCATATACATTTGTAAATATTATTATCATTAGTACTCAAAGCTCCTACTCCTAACTCATTTAAGGATGGTTTTATTTTCTTTATTTACATTTTTTTAAACACAGACATCATGTTAGAATTATAATAACATTTTATATAAATCTATATAATTCCTAGAAAATTTTCTGTAAATAATTTACAATCTCCAGAGTCGGTGGCTCACGGAAAAATATTCCATCTTGTGCTGTGGTTGTAGCCTTGCCAATACATGATAGGGAGAAGGGCCAGGCGAGGGTATCGTTCCAAGTGGTTCAGTTGCTACAAACTCGCTATGCCGATAACCCGGTTTCGAGTGCCGGCTTGGACACTTTTTCACTCTATTGGCTATACTCCTTTTAAGCAATTATAATTTGAAACATTTCGCAAAAATTAAAAATTACTTTTTAAACTGAAATATTAATTGAAGGACTAACTCAAATACAGCTCTATTTTATATGTTTAAGTTATCATATCTATACTAGTAAAAGAACACATCGCTCTGTCTGTCTGTCAGTCTGTGTGTGTGTATGCGATGGTTAGAAAAATCTACGGCACGTACGAGCCCCAATTTTTTGTGAAGATAGTCTAAGGCCTTTCCTAATGTACCCAAGCCGCAGAATTTAAAAATTCTTATAATTATTTGAGTTATTAATTAACAAACCTTATCTCACTCTCATTAAAAACACATCCCGGTCGTTAAAAGACAGGAAAATCTGTGGCACATGCACTGAAGGCTTAATCGGTCGAAAATATAGAACGAAAAATAATATTTCGGGGGGGTTTTGTCACTATTTATTAACTACCATCTTGCAAACCGCTTACCAAAATTAAAAAGCAAGATACGTTCTGAAAAATCATACTCCTACGTCTCAAATGCCACAATCAATTAAAAAAATTATCGCAATTAACACCTTCAAAAAAAAAAATAAAATGTGTCATTTTTTCCAAAAAATGTTTATCTCCCTTATTGCAACACTTCCCCAGGTTGCAATTTTAAATGTACTGACAAACCAAAATTATGCTTATAAAGCTGAAACCTTCTTCAAATCGATGGGGTAATTGGATTTTAAAAAGAGGAATTTTAACTCTTTCAAATACACCATCAAACGCAGGTTACGTTATGCTTCATGGTGAGGATTTACATTTCGGTGCGAATTTTCTCCATTTCGGTTAAACATTTTCCCTCTTAAATATGGATATTTTTTAATGGAATTTTCAGAAAATTGTACGTAGCATTTGTAGCCGTACGTAGTCATTTAACACCTTAGTTTTCTGTACAAACGGACTCGGGTTCGAAATTCGATAGGACAAATTTGAATTTGTACATTTTTGCTATTTTAAGGACTTCATTCTTCTTTTAAGGGTATCTAAAGCCAAAAAAAAAAAAAAAAAAAAATCAGCATTTGTAAATCAATGTGGAAATAAGTAAAGGAATACAGCAAATATTGTTAACTTTAAAACAAATGAATTATTAAAAGAAGAGAGAAAACTAAACATAAATGAATCGAACTGAAAAAAAAAAATACTACATTTTATAAGTTACATTGATCAACGCATTTAATTAAACTAAAAAAAATTTGTATATATATATTTTTTAATTTAAAGGGTTTCTAATTATTCTTAATTTTAAATCAATTGAATTATTTGAGAAAAAACTTACACATAAATGAATCGAAAAATAATAATAATAAAAGTACACTTTATATTGTCCAATCGATTTAATTAAAAAAAAAATTGATATTTTGCTTTTACAATTTTAAAAGTATTTTTTTTTTTAAATCATACTAATAAAAGCATTTCTTTCACTTATAAAAACTCTCGCTAGATGGCACCAAAAAGCTGTCTAAAGGTACAAAATGATACAAACTTTGCCGTTACAATGGGTCCTGTCTGTTCCGGTAACAATTTCAATACAAGGCCCCCCACCAAAAGTAAGTTAAAATAAAACCTGTTTAAACGGAAACGCATCGAACCGTTGTAAATTCCGTTTTATGTAGGCTCTTTAAAACGAACAAAACATAATTTATTTTTTTTCGGGGGGGGGGGGGGGGGGGGGCAAGAGCTTAAGCGTGTTTTTAATTTTTTTAAATCTATATAGTAGTATTTGCTTGCAATTTTACTATTTCTTTTTCAGTATTACAGTTTATGATGCGTTTGTAATTACTTTTTCATCTAAAGATTCTAAATAAAAATTTTAAAATATTTTAAACGCAATTAAATTTTAATTGAATTCATCAATTAATTTTGAATAAAAGAGTTTAAAGTGTGAGACAAATTAAAATTCAAAACCTTAACCTCTGACTTTACGCAACTTTCCGACTGAACAAGATCGGGCCCTGGTAATTTGCACTGTCTCTACCCCCCGCCCCGTCTGTAGCGACCTGCGACACAAATTTTAGGTTTATTTAAGAATATTATTACGGGCCCGGACGGGGCAGCTAGTATAACATATATTAAGATATCATATAATGGACAATTAAATTTATTTTATTAAGTTATTTTTTTTTCATGAAAATTTATATTTTATCTAATTTTTAAACATCTCTACTGGTGAAATTCTAAACTATTGTAAAACCGCCAATGATAGCCAGGTTAAGGATATAGTTTTGGTTTTTAGTATATAAATACTATGCCAGGCAAAATTTTATAATACCGGGGATTAAAGTATAAGAAGAAAGGATGGAAGAGTATTTTAAAATCAAGAAAATATAAATAAATTAATTTGCCTGATTTCTTTTACAAAAAAGTCTAAAAACACAAATGATGGTCCACCTCACACCAGTAATGGCCCGTCACTGTAGCAGTGATGGCCCAGCAAAATGAATCACTTTTTTGTGATCATATTTGACCACCTTTGATCCTTGGTCCTTTAATTAGTCTTCTTAGCTTCTTTGTGGGCTTATCAGTTTATTTTATTCCAGGTTTAGCAAGTCTTTCTTTCTGGTTTGCCTCTTTTTGATGGACCTCTTGTTTCACCGATCGCTGACATTTGCAGATCATGCAATCTTTGCGAAGTCAGGACAAAAGGCATTCTATCGGATCTCCTATTCCCTTTCTTTACGGAACTCTTGAGCCATTCAAGGATTTCGTGTAACCCAATGAGAGCGATCTTTAGATGTAGAGGGGGAAGGGTGTGAAATTCAGAGCTTTCGAAAAAAATTTTCGTTGGTAGTGTTTCGCTAGTGCGGAACAATTTTCAGATTCACAAGAATATTTTCGATGTTGTCGTTAGTTGAGCTCCTACTTAGTTTGGTTGTTGTGATGTCCACTGAGTGTGGATCACCTTCTTCTGCTGAGTCAGTTGTCGTTTCCGTAAGCCAGGTTTTAAAGTTTAATTTTTGTTTCAGATGCTGACAAAAACGGTGTAAATCTTTCAATTCTTCACTTGGGTGTTCTTGAGTATTTCCGACTATTTACTCAACCATTCTAACCTAAGACTTGGAGTCTTCAATCAATAGATTTAGCATATTTCGCGGCGTTCAAGTACTTATTACAGCTTGTAACAGTTGAAACAATCTTAATGATATGATCCTTGCACTCTGAATAGTCCACAGCGTTTTGCATAGAATGAATAAAGTATTATTGTCTTTAAACTATTTTATTGTCATCTTCATATCGTTTATAGAGCGATTTTCAGAACTGAACAATGCATACTTTAGTTTGCTTCATGCGGAAGTTTTTTGCGTCAGTGTAAAAGGGTCTTATAACAATTAATTTTTGACAGACAAAAATTAGCATCTTCTAAGGTTTGAAGAATGTGGATAGCTTTTGGGTAAAAAACGGTCAAAATTATCGGTATAGGTTTGTAAAGTTCTTTTGTTTTCGATTAAAACGCATTCTATGCACTTCCACAAACAAAATTACCTGCAGTTGTACATCGTTCTTTGCTAGGAAAGAAAAGGGGAACACATTTACTATCGTTTACCTTTTTGCAATAAATAAAATATCGCTGTTATTACCAAGACCAATTCCCGACGATCACGAAGCGCTGTGAATCTTTTGTGTAGGAAGTCTTTCAAACTTTTAGATAGCAATAGGTTCTGCCGAGTTTCCAGAAGCCAAAATGAAAACTTGACTGTTATGGAAAACGTGAAGTCAGCTAGTTCGATTTCATGGGAACTCTCAGTGTCCTTGTCTGACAAAATCCTAATTATGTCAGGACAAAGACTGAATAGTTCGTTAGGTCAATGTTGAAAACTCTGTTTAGATCAAGTAAAGCTCCAAAAAAGTTTTCTTTCATAATAAATTCTGTAATATCCTGGAGCTATTTACTAATGTCTTTTTGCTGAAATTTTCACTAATTTTTGTAATGGATTCTGGTTATCGATATGCGATCTAAGCGCAAAAAGGTGCTATCGTGTACCTGATGCAGGAAAAACCATGTCACTATCATTATCCTAGCCCATGGGCTACCGAAAAGCTGAAGATGAGAGAATGTGCGAGAACACAACACAAACTAGGGACTACAGTGCTCCACCGATATTCCAAACAAAAAAATAGGCTCTTTCTTACAGGTGTAAAATTTAAAAACTAAAAACTAAAAACAGAAACGATTAAAATCTTACCTTTGAAAAACTTGTTTGTAATACAAGTCTTTTCCTTAGAAACGCCTCGACGGTGCCTAGAACATTGTACTGGTGCAGGAGAAAACCTTTCCTTTTCCTAAAGGTTTTAATTCTTGATCCCACACATGAAGCAGTTGGATGACAAATAATGTGCACGACCGTTCGCATATTCAGTACGAATAGTGAGATGCGTCCGACGATGGTCACCATAAGCGTTTATTTGCATTACCGAAGAAAAACCACAATATTTCAACTGTTTTTTCTTTTCCCAAGCATTCAGCGGTCATCAACAAAGGAAATAGGAATATCAATAAAAGAAAGTTCTAGATATGGGCATGCAAATGACGTTCACTAATGACCACTGACATCTGTACATCCTACGAAAGTTATGCGGGACAATATCTGAAAACCGGACAATTTCATTCAATTTTTTTTTAATTAATGTACCAACTACACATACAATTATATACTATGATATACGTTTTTTTTATGTAAAGACTGTAGTGTTTTGAGATCAAGGTTGTATATTTTATGCGTGCGATAAACTTTTTATGGAAGAAAGTGTCTGTTAGCACCATAATCAGTATCTAATATTTGGGACTGAGGTGATGTTTTTGTCTAGACACAGGCACTGCCACTTTGTCGATTCATTTTGCACACATGTAAATTATTAGATATTCCATGTGGCATTTGTATGTTACATAAATAAAGTTGAAATATAAATAAAGTTGAAGTGCTTTTTTTATAAATAAAATGTTAAATATGGGGACATGAATGATGCTATAAGAAATACTGATCCCTATTCGGAACAAAAGCTAAATATTTCTAAATATGAAACTAAGACAAAAACAACTTATCTTCATCCAGTATGACTAGTTGAACTTTAGTTGCTATTGCAATGGAAATCATTCTGCCAGCGCCGCCTTGTATTTGTTAACGAAAATGTCTGTTTAGAGGGAGTGAGATGGTGGTCAACCTCAGGGACAAATATATTCACTACAATATTTTACTACACAATCTATACAAATAAAGGAGAATTATATTTCGCCATACTGTATATATATAGTTATAAATATGTAACAGCAAATCTTAATAATATTTATAGAAATGTTTACACCATACATTTAAAATTAGATATTTGTACCTGTGGGCAGGGACTGAAATGGTGATTTAATTTGTTTAAAGGTTAAAATTAATTATTTATACATCATTATATGTCCATTTATAATTAGTAATTTTTATAACAAATGTTTCGATATAATACATTTTAAAGCTTTTGGTTTTAGTATAATTAAAGAAATATTACTGGCAGTGGACGCAACTTGTCCAATATTCAGATATTGACCCATATAACATAAAAAGAAGATCCTAATCGCATAAAAAGTTCCGAAAAGAGGAAAAATAGTTTTTTAATTTTTTACTTAAGGGTCGCCTGTGAAAAATACTGGAATGCAAACAAAAGGAGCATGCGGTCGCGTCTATGGCCAACTCGAAAAACTCGCTAAGCCAGTTTGAGCATTCATAATGTAAATAAACGATATTATTTGATGCGTGTAAGCTCTCGATGTAAGCAAATGCATAAACCAATCTGCATATCAAATTGTATGCTTACCTACTAGAATTTGATTGTATTCATTAAAAAAAAAATGCTTTTTTGAATCCAGTTGTAGCCAGATATGCCATTTGTTTAGAAAAGAACGTAGCAAGTATAGAGAGTATACGGCGTAATGTGAACATTAACAACAGGAAAAGGCTATTATAAATGTTTACCCAAATAATTTCGATCAAATGTGCGCAAGAAATAGCAGTGCACGATAACATTACTATGGCTACACATAGCGATAAAGTATTAAAAATGACTGTGGGCCATCACAGCTGCGATCATGAAAAATCGGCGCCAGTAATGACATATACCACTATCTGGTTTAATAATCTTATTTTGATAATACCAATATGTTTATATGTTCCTTGCACTTTTTAGAAATCATTACCACTCAGCTTTCTTCATTTGCCTTTCTTGAAATTTTCGTAAACCGCATGAAACACAGCGTTGTCTCCTAAACGTTTTGCTAACAAATCAGTTCTTAAAGAAGAGAAAAATACAAGCTTCTGTGAAAGGAGATCTTGGTCACGTGACGGGGAATGATTTGTCGAAACAAATGCATGATCTATCAGTCAGAGGGTCATTATATCACTCATTTATTTTCGTTCAATTCAAATGCTGTGTATTTTGCCTCTAGCGACATCGAAATATTAAATGGGCCATTACTGGTATATGGGGCATGATAGGTGGTCTTACCCTATTTAAGGGACGGCGAAAGTTTTCACATCCGCGTGACAAATTTTTCGGAAAATATATTTTACATGATCATGACGTGCCAGCAATAAAAAAAAATTAATCGATCAAATAATAACGGATCAAACTTAGTTTCGTACTTAATTATTTTTACGAGAATGCAAGTTGAATTTAACTCCTTTAGTAAGATGTTTTTACTTGAATTTTTCAATTTATTCATTTCAGAAAAGAATGTCTCGCAGGAAAAAATGTCTAAATAGCAAGTACCAGAATCTACAGTTTTTAGTGTCTGGAATTGAATTCCTAGATGTTATAATCTTATCATCGGCATTTTTGCTTATAATGCCTTTTAATCCTTCTATTTCGATAAACTCCGAATTCTCTCTTATTCTTACAATTTTGGGAGCCAATATTGAGCTAGATTGGGATACATTGAGATATATTTCAGTTTCTTCAATCTGTATGACAATGACTACCAAGCGAACTAATCCAATTCAGATAAGTAGACAAGATATAGATTAATTAATGCATTTTGTGAAGTTCTACTATATTTTTATGTAGAAACTGAATCTATGCCGTGCTAAAAATAATCTGCAGCATGCCACTTATTGCACGCGTCGCCATAGGTTTGCCGTTTCTGCCCTATTTTATGTCTAGATTTTATTTTTAGTAATTATTATTTACTTTTACATATTTTTAGATTTTTAGCGGTATTAAAGTCGAAATGTTATTATTCCTGATAGTTTAGATTTCCACTTTCGCAACTTATCTGCATTTATGATAATGCAATATATGTCATTTAAAAAACAACGTTACATATTCGACTATATATACCCAATATGGCAAATTGATTGCATTACATTTCATCAAGATATACGAATAAATGTATCCGTACACATTACGGCTGAAATTTAATCGAATTTTAAACAATGAAGTTGAAATAAATTGTTTTATTCAGAATGAAAATCAGTGTCAGAATCGGAGCAATAGAAATAAAATTTTATTTCCCTTCAAAGAAGTAATTCCGCTTTTTTTTCATTGAATCTTACAACTGAATGAAAAGACCATTGTTCAAAATCCAATTTCCAGTTGCTTTGTTACCGTCTCTATGTCAATCACGACGAACGTTGCCTTATTTTTAACTTCAGAACAATGGTTATTTTGAACTAGGAAGCAAATTTAATAAGTTTAGAGCGAAATACTGCAGTTCCGCATTTAAACTGAGGATATTTATTTCTTTTCGTAATTTAAAGCTGTTTCAGTTGCTCAAGATATTTTAAATACGATCAATTTTATTTTAAGCTTTTAAAATCAAATTATTTGCAAGTAATTTAATAAGTGCAGTTGATTTATTTGTATTATTTAAAAGAATTATTTTCTTTAATATTATAAATGTTATAGAAAACATACATTTAACTTTATTTTTAGTCATTTAGAGTATTGTGACTTTGCTATTTTTCAAATTAGACTATAATGTGTTTGTTATACAAAACTCCGATTTTTTGACGCATATAAGTATGTATCTTTTTTAACAATGTGCTATTCAACGACATTATATCAAGTTAAAAAAGTTTTTCTGCATTTATGTTGCAATTTAAAGCTATTATAATTACTCAGGAATTTTTTATTATTTGGGAATAAAAACTATTTTATTTAACAAAAGAGAAAAAGCACTATACTTTATATTTGTTCAACTATGTTAAGTAAATCATTATTTTGAAAATAAACGATGATTTATTTATTACAAAAAGTCCCACTACGAACTCAAATCTGTCTGAACTGAATCACAAATGCTTATGGAGAACTAATTATTTACTTTATAAAATATAGTTTTCTATAATAATCTTAAGCATGAATCTAACGTTTAAAAACATGTCATAACGGTATTTGAATTCATTATTAACAAGGAATGTCCGACATATCATATCTATAGTAATAACATAACAAATCACTCTGTGTGTCGGTCTCTCTGTGTGTGTGCGATGGTTAGCAAAAACTACTGCACGTAGAAGTCTGAAAATTTAGGTGTAAATAGTCCAAGACAGATCAACATGCACCTGAGCCTGAGTTTTTAAAAGTTTAAGGGCCGGGGCCCCTGGGCCCCTTTCAGTTTTTATGCACAAAATTGTTAATAACATGCCTCTTTTCTGTTCGAACTTCGTTTTGGGGGCAAATTCTCCATTCAGTTTTTAACCCATTTCTACACTTCAATTAATACTCTGTCACCTTGAAGTTTAAGTACACTAAAATGTTAATAAATTGCTTCATTTTAATCCGATCTTCATTTTTGGGATACTTTCTCCATTTAGTTATTATCATGTTTCTACATTCCGTTTAAGACACTGAGCCCGTCTAGGACAATGCAAGACTTTATTCCTTTTAAAAATTTACTTTCTGTCTGTAAACCTTATGTTTAACTTTTATTTATTTTTTTCTAACTTTGGGAAATACCTGAAAAAATTATGTATTACTTAATTATTTAATTTTTCTTTTTTCATCTGTTTCCCTGACTTTATTGTACTAGAAAGATTAGCCAAAATTGGCATTATAAAAAAAATGAATAAATATAAGTGAAAAACTTGCCATCACAAAATAATGTTTTCTTAAATATCTCCACAGAAACGTACATAAGATATTCAGTAAATTATAATGTTTTAATCCCCAAAATATACAACTACAGAGAATGAAATTGCTTCTTAAATAATGAAATATTTAATCTGTACTTGCCTTTTTATGAATTAATAAAAAATATTGATTTTAACTAGTTAAATATGGCCCATTAAATTACAGTCACATTTCAAAATATTAAATTAAATGTAGTGCTAAATTTTTGTGAATTACCAAAAAATATTCGACAACGAAACAAATATTTGTCAAACCTTGAGTTGCATGTAAAACTTATTTCTTTTTTAATTCACTAGAAAACAAATTCTGGGCAAAGAAATTGTTGGATTCCTGTATTTTTTTTTTCTTATTTTGTTTAGTTGAAAAAACTCCGAAACTAAAAAAACAATGCATTTTGTTTTAATTATCTTGTATTTGTTATAGATAGCGCATTAGGAAAACAAAGATGAAAAATAACTTTTATTAATTGAAGAAAAATTTTATCTTGTTTCGTATTTTAGAATAAACATGAATTTGATAGGATTTAATCGTATTTATACGACTTTCTGCGCTTTTCTGACATTGAATATTTCGTAATAAATAATTTGAAATAGCAGATAATAAGAATATTTCCGTTTTTGAATGAAAAATTTCTGTTGATATTTTAATATACAATCATTTAGACTTATTGTTCATTCTAGAAAAAGTGCAATGTAAATATCTATATCTATCTATCTATCTATCTATATTTGCGGTTTTTGATGATGGTCGGTAACGTTTAATTAATGGTTATATATATATATATATATATACATATGTACCGCAGAATCTTTGCAGCTACATTGAATTTTCTTTCTTAACCTTCATGCCCGACGGTACTTTAATTTACCAACAAAAAAGTGTTATAATGTTAATTTAATCCATCGATTAGCAGTAATACCATTTACATTTTATTGTAGATAATTTACTTTAACGTGTTCCAAAAACTTTACGTGTTGCACAAAACAAAAACGTTTTAAAAGGATGATTTCTCTACCTTTTGCATTTGTTCATCTTTTTTGATGCTGGAATATTGTGGGCGGAAAGTTTCATTTCTTAAATGTTTCTATATTTCTTTTGTAAGGGCATTATATTTCTACATTTCCTAATTCCATTAAATACTTTTAAAAAGACTTTATAAGAAAGTTTTGAGAGAAATTGTAAATATTACACAAAATCACGTTGTTTAATTTTAATTTCTAATATCTTTCTAAAATTTATTAGTTGATTGTCTAAATCTTCTAATGAATTTTCAAAAATTCAGGAAAAATACGTTAGAAGATTATCATTTCATAAATTGGGACATAAAAGGTTAAGCTAAAAAGTAATACTTTACACATAAAAATAACAAGAAAGTAAAAATCATGCTTCAAGCATATTTTTGAAACACTTTCCAACACATTCAGAATAATGTAAGTAAGTAAGTAAGCACCCACCCTGGGAACCCGCTTTTGGCTTATGGTTAGGTTTGAACCCCGAGCCCAGGGCAGGGAAAAGTACTATTACCTGTAAAACCCTCTAGTATTTAAGACACTTAATAGAATACAATACAATTGAAAAAAAATGAAAAAAAAAATTAAATTAGTTTTTTTTTTTTTCAGTCAGCTGCTGGCCCCTCTAGAAATATGAGATAAAAATTACTAAAAATATTTAAAGATAAAATAATCTAAATTTAAAGATAAAATTACAATAATATATAACTTAAAGGCCAAAACAATAGCTGTAGTAATGAATTTATATGTCCAGCACTCCTGCTCACTGCCCATAACTCGGAGGAGGACCGTTGAACTGATATATTGATCTATGAGATCCCCGTTCATATTAAACCTTCTGAACGATATAAATATAGTTTTAAGCTAGATTTGAGATTAATTACTGTGAGCTATATATAAGTACAATAACATATAGGGAAGGTTTATCGGTTACCCACAACGTACTAGAGCAAGATTAAAGTTTTTAAGAGCTGAATTTAAAGTTTTAAAGAGTTTATCTGAAGTTGCTATATATCACGAAAAGTTCAACTGGTTATCACAGCGACATACAAGTTTACAAAAGCAGGACACCATTTTTGAAGATATTAGCCTTTGATACTCAAATTAAAATCTTTCGCTGATGAGTTAATGGAAGTATTTTGTAAGAGATATTACTGTAGATATTTTCAAGATGAATGAATATATATATATATATTTTTTATGCAGGTACTTTATCTGAACCTCCTGTCCACCAATTGAGACTGAAATATAGGACACAAACTAGAGTCTGCTGTATGCTTCCTATAGTTTTCTTGATAATAGCAATTAGTACAGCGATGCTGTGATGGATCGGTGATATAAGGACAGTTGAGAGTTTGATGACCCATGGCACATTTGGCACATATGGAGTTCCTTCTACAGTTAGTCTTTGTATGCCCGTAAAGTTGACAGTTCTCACATCTAAGTATGGGTCGATATATTCTTATACTGCAATTATTCAGGCCAATTGAGATACTTTTCTGAGCCAGAAGTTTTTTAGCTGCATTTACTTCTAAATTCAGTACCATATGATAACTTGTGGATTTTTCTCTTTGTATTATTTTAAATATTGTTAAATTCTTGTCTGTTGAACGATCTTTTAAGTAGTTAATTATGTAATCAGTAGGTATCATCGATGGTATTCCTGTAATTATTATCCTTGAGTGTTTTTGCAGGTTGTAAGTTAGTTCTACTATTTCTGAAATGTTTGGTATTTTTTCAATTCTTTTCAATAACTTCTCTGTGTTGTTATCTGTATCTGATTGAATTGTCAGTGTATTGATTTGTTTTGTTTGTTTACAGAATATTAGTAGATCATTTTCTTTAATCAATTCGGTATTTAACAGTTCTTTCAATTTATTTGTTGATATTTTCTTTGAGATATTTTTTATAATTATTGCCGAGTTTGAATACTTTCCTTGAGAATTAAATTGTTTTTGTTCTTCGTTATCTTGAGATCTTTCATATTTCTTTGTATTTTTGTCTATAAGATTTTCTATTATTAGTTTTTCAATTTTGTGAATCCTTCTTGATAATTGTGGTATGTCTGTATCTATATTATTTTCTATATCTCTAAGCTTGTTCATGCACTCTTCTATTATTTTGTCTTGTGCTTTTAATTGTTCTTCTCTTGTAGCTATTTCCTGCTCCAATTTGGCTATTATTTCTTTGGTTGATTCTGTTGTTTGTTGTTGTTGCTTATCCATTTTGTACCAGTCAAGATTGTCTGAGTATACTTTTGTTGTGTTTTTATTTGTATTTGTGTTGCCTTTTCTTTTGTTTCCGATTCTGAATGCTGTTGTTTGACTAAGTTCTTTATTTTTTTTATTTCTTCTCTCATTTCCTCTTCTTTGTGTTTGAAAATGGTATTTTCTTTTTCTATCAGTTTTCCTTCTAGTCTTTGTTCCATCTTGGAGCTTTCTTCCAACTGAGCTGCAATTTTATCAATTTCCTCTTCCAATTCGCTTATTTTTCTTCTGTCTCTTTGTATCGTTGTTGTATTTTTATGATATCTTATTATTCTAGATTCGTCATTTTTTGCTCTTGTAAATATTGCATTAAGATATTTCTGTTCTTCAAGATGTTTCTGTGCTTCCTCTGTAGTTCCTTTCACCCTTTTCCTTTCTATCCTTTCATATTCCGAAATCAATTGGCTTATCGGTAGGCTTTGCAGTGGGTCCTGTTTTTCAATAGGTCTTTCTGGAAGTTTTTGATATTGTTCCGTATATGACTTTTGTATGTTTATGCTTTCCGGAGAGTCCACTGTTGAGTTCAACAAGGAATTCATTGTTGAGTTCGGTGTTGTATTGTAGATTAATTGTTTTGGTGTCTGGTCTAATCTGACCAAACTAACTTTTGGGTTATTTGTTAGAATTTCTTTCTGTAATCTTTGGTTAGGATTTATATTATTTTTCTGTGAATGTTTATTGGAATTCATTATTTGCAGTGTTTGTTTCAGAGGCAATGGTGTAAATTGAGTTGCTTCGGTCACTATCCCTTTCTTCCTTGTCTCTATTTTTCTTTTCTCCTCCTCCTTAGCTGTGTTTAGTTCTTTTTCCAAGATATTTTTCATCATATCATTTGAATCGTCGAGACCAATCAGTTGTTCGCATGCTATCATGGTAATTGTTCTGGATGGTGATAAATATTGAAATGAGTGTATGCATGATGTGTCCGAAATTGCTGAAGATCTCGTACTCGTTTCCAATGAATCTGATTTATTTCCTGACTCATTTATTGGACTTCCAGATGATTCCATGTTCCAATCTAGGTCGTGCTTAGTCGGATTTAGCCTTGAGTTTTGTTGATTATAGATTATTCTACTTTTATATGGTGTCGCCATTTAGAAGATGATTTAATAATTCAACTACTAGTGGTAAGGCCATTATAGATATTACTTTTCAATTAATCAGAGAGATACTTTTATATGGATAACTCAGAGCTACTGGTAACTATATTCAGAGAGATACTTTTAAATGATAAGGTATACGTTCCAATGCCGGAAGCTAAAAATATTAAGATATATTAAAATATAATGAGATAATAATTAGAGATAAAGAACAGGGGTTCACTAGGCCCCGACCATACATCATTGAAGGAAAGGGAATATAGAAAGTAGAAAGCAAAAACCGGTAGTCGACTACCGAAAATGACTAAGAAAAAATTAATAGCCAAAGATGGGGAGAATTTTTGAGAAATAAAATCAAAATCAAACAAAACAATGATAGTGATAGAAATTAACCAAAAGGGAGAAGAAGGGGGGGGGGGGAGGTACATGAGTATGCTTCCCGTGTCCATAAGCTCATACACTAAAATTAATAAAAACCTGGTGCCATCGTAACAAAGATCAATTGCCCTTAACGACTTGCTCAATAAAACCCCCTTTACAAATACTCTGTCTCACACCACTGTATTGACATATTCAGATATGCAAACAGAGCATGAGAAAAGCAAAATAAGAGATATTGAATGTGCTTATTAAATGACATATACGAGATATAAAACAAATGTATTAACAATAGATATATAGAACTGAGTATTGAAGCAATAAAACAGATTTGTTTACAATAGATATATACAACTGAGTAATGAAACAATAAGTAGATAAACACTTAATATATACTGTGAATAATATGTAGCAATATATGTGAGATAAGCTAGTAAATATTTACAGCACAACGCGATACCAAATACTTGAAGCTGTGTTATACCTTGTAACATTGAATCCGATGTACTTGTAAAATATGTTAAATAATTTCTATAACTCTGCACAAAAATGTGTTCTATCAGAAACTCCCATAGAGAGGGAAAAATAACTTTTACTAAAGATTTACTGGGATGACAGCGATTGGGTGCACGTAGGATGACTAGTAAAAGAGAAAAAAGTTTAAGTAACAGCAAAACACTTACCTTACTCAAAGGTCCCGCTGCACTTGCCTGTAAAGCATGTTAGTTAGAGCATCTAGGTTATTACGGAGTGTTGCCAATCATTATTATGATGCTAAGTAAACACTGTAGAATACCCGAAATCAGTGCAGGGACCGCCGGAAATAAATTAGAGTGGTTTGGATAATTAATTTAACGGAAACCAATAAGTAGTATTAAAAGACTGTAAAGATAACATTTTAAGCAAAAAGATGCCATTGATAGGGAAAAAATATAAAATATTAAAATTTTTAAGTGGGATAAGATCTCCACTCGAAAACCCCTGTGACGTCACAAATTGGAAGGCCGTAACCCCAAAAGCAAAAAAGTTCCTATTGTTAAGCAAGTTGAGATGTAACTGGAAGTGAAATTTTTAGTGGGACAAATCATTGTAGTGAAGGCAGTTAGCTGTGAGAAAAAACTAGAGATATAGCTAAATAAATAAAAAAGTAACAAAAGTTAAGGATTAGGCCTAACCAATACCAAACACATAGATAATGAGTGGGACAACTTTAGAAAGTAAAATTAATATAATCAGAAGTGAAATCAAGTCTCTAGCTCAAAAACAAAAGTTGGTAATGTTAAAGGTAAGTAAAAAAGGGGAAAAAAGTAGTGTCAAAGTTGTTAAAGTTGAGAAACAATGTAAGGTAATAGAAAAGTGGGCAAAAAATGAATTAATACTATAGTTATGAGCTAAAAACAATGAGAGCCCCATTCAGCCCCCTCTGACGGGGCCCCTAAATGAGCTAGATATAAACGAAATGTCGGAAAAGAAAGGGGGGGGGGGAGTTTCCTTAGGCGGTTTGTAGCTGAATCCGGCGCGACAGAATTTCACTAAAGTTGATAGTTTACGAGATAATTGGACTTTTGTCCAAAAATCTCAACGAAAAAACCTATGAAAAAAGAGAAAATGGCGAATTCTGTGACCCCATGGTGGCTCAACGGGTAAGTAACACCCCTAAAAGTTATAGACAGTCCCCCAAAACATATTCGCTTCGAAAAAACAGTAATAGTAAAATTTATAGTTAACATTATTTAGTAAAATGAGATATTGAAAACATAACTGAAAGAAACAAAATGGAGGACTACACCTTAACTAAAGTGACTTTTACAAGATATTACACCATCACACCCCTGAAAACCACCTAAGTCCTAGGTGACCATTAATTTTTTAATTTTAAAAGAATCCGGTAGGCTAAATGTTACTTTAAACCTAATACATTGCTTTTCGCATAGGGAAAACTACTGTGGGCAAAAATGGCGTCAGTGGCCTTAAAGGGCTAAGTTAGTAAACTTAAAAATACTGCATGACCCCATAAGACCTATGTTTAGTTATTACAAATATTAAAAATTTAAGTGACGTCAAATGAAGCTCTCAATTTTAAAGATAATCTAACTAAGAGTTATAATTCCGATAACAAAATGCCCTTACAGAACACAGTAATTAAATGAGCAACCAATATCGACCCAACCGCAGAAGAACAGATTTTACCAATATTCAAACGATAATTAAAAATACTTAGAGTTAACACTTTTTAATAAAAATAGTACCGCTAGATAGAACAGAATGTAAGCTTTAAGAGGATATAAATAGTTAGTGGGAGAGTAATGGTTAAGTGGGTGAAATATTGTACACAAAAAAAAGTAAACAACTAATGTAACTCTATGGGAATTCTGAACAAAATTTTACACTTTTTCAAAAAATCATTTCATACATAAAGTATCATCCTAGAAAAGAATGGGTGGAGGCGGAAGGAAGCTAAAGGAACAAAGTAACTGAAACTTAAGATAGTTTTTCAAAATAATCAAGAAAAGTAAGAAATTAAGCTATGTTAATATTGGTATAAAAAGCCTCCAATATACCATGCCTTTCTATGGAGATGAGGGTTAAACAGAAAAGAACAAAAAGAACACTTTTTCTTTTGCATATTTTACACATAAATCCTGCAAGTTTCTCAACAAACTTGGTATTAAATTAAAGCTTATGCGCTAAACTAAGAAAATGACACCATAACTTTTAACTGAAAGCACTTTTTCATTAATTAATTTACGTAAGAATTTGGTTGTTTACCCCATAGGAATAACATGGGGAAAACAGAAGTACTTTCACAAAAACGATACTTTTTAAATTGCCCATATTTCACATAATTCTTGTTGAAAACATAAAAAACTGTTTACTAAAAGGATCTACATATTCAAAAGTATGTGAATAGAGCCAAAGTTTTTAGTTTTTGATAAGATATAGTTAATTTACAAGCTTGTGAAAATTGATGAAATTTGAAAATGGCTCCATCTTACCAAAAAGTGTATGAGCTTAAATGCGTTAACAAATAGTGAAACAATGGTTGTACATATACGAGTTTGGTATTAAAATGTGCAGAAATGTTCGTAGTGCATGAAATAAACAAGTTCTGAATTTTAAATGTAAGTTAAATGGACAGAAGAAGCATATTAGTAGGTGGCTAATGCCAGGTTCATCAAAGATATGAAACTAAAAGAAATAGAAAGTTTAAATACTCATATCTTTTGAACCCCTACACATAATATCAAGTACCTTATATCAAAATGTTCAGCATAAAACATAGAAGAGAATGATATATAGCACAAGGCTCTACCTTACCCCATTCTCGAAAAATCTAAGTATTCATCAGGAGCTTGAATTGCACGATGCTACTGTGTTCACGGCAATGAAAACTAGAATAATGTAACAAAATTGCACCGTTTAATAATTAAAAATATTATGTCTAATTCAACCATAAGGAAACGCGTAACACATTTAAAAATCAAATTTCAGCTGCCCCCATCTGCAATCGAGAAATTATCCGAATTCTTTGAGCAGTCCTGTATATGATATATAGATTTATATCTATTAACAAACATGCATTCCAAAATTTAGTTCAGTTAAGAAATGCATATACTTTGTTGAAAATTCCCCTTCAGCAATTTCCGCTAAAAATGAGATTGGTACGTGAATTCTTTTGTACAGTCCAGTATATGAGGTATAGAATTCATATACAATGAGAAACAAGCAAAATATTACTTAAATTTTAAAGCGCATATCGAAATTTAAAACGCACTTCCAGCTACTATTAGTAAAAGTAAGTGTTGTAACCGATTTATTTTGTGTGTCCCTGTAAATGAACGACAAATGATATGAATGTCCTATTCTATGATAATAATCTTATAGTGAAATTCAGTGATTTATATCAGTTTCAATACATTTGAAATAGCGTAATCTCATTAACATACTCCGGAAACGATTTTTCACCATATACCATAATGCAATGGAATTCTTTTGCATACCCCTGTAAATGAACAATAATACATATTTCATATACAATACCAAACATGTTTTGGTGACCATAAATAACTTTTATTAATTGTAGGAAAATCCGAGTATATTTACGGGAGTTAGATCGTAGACAAACCGACATGCAATAAGACAAACCAAATGCATAAACACTTTCCAACATTGTTGGAAAGTGTTAATAAAATTGAAATGAAATCCCTAAGAAATAAACATGTGTTTCTTTAGCTCGGATGTCGCTGTATTTGATCTTACATTTCTGAATAATAAAATTACAGGATGAAAAAATGACTAATTTTTTTATATTTTACTTATATCTATAAGAGAATTAAGAAACACAAAATGCTAATTCTTTTCATTTCAGCATTCAAAGAAAGTGATAAACATCAAATGTGCAAATTAGGTATTGTCACAGACAGTCGATGCCATGTCCTTTCTATATCACAACTGGTCATAGTAACTATAATTTACGAAAATTTTATTATCTTTCATTCATCTCATTATTACTCTGAAATGAAAGTCATTTTCTGACTTTTCCTGACATGTCATTGTAATGTCATGTATACAAATACGTCATTTTGTATTGAAAATGAGAGAGCCAATAATTACTATCAATTACTATTATTACAATAATTTTCCAAACAAAGTGACGTATTTGTATAAATAAACAACATTTAGTTCTTAAGATATTCTCTGATGATGATTCTGGAAGGCTTGAAAGTACTAAGAAGTTTTAAATAAAATGTATATTTTAAACTTGTAACATCTTTTTCATTACATTAATCGCTTTTTAAGTAAGATTGTGAACATTTTTAATGTTCACATTATTTATTTTATGTTGAATCAAGGTGAAAAATTGCGTTTCGTCGTATGATATTATTTGTAAAGAAAAATATTGTTATAAATATTGAGTTTCCCTATTAAGTATGAAACATTCCGAATTAATGTACCGTAGAGCACATAATGTAAGTCTCCAAATATACCCCCCCCCCCCATATATGCGATTTTTTTTCGTTTTTGGAAAATATGCCATTTTTAAGCCCCCCCCCCCCCCTTCAAGCTTTATTTTCAGGCACTTTCAGTCTTTCTGTTTTTTCCTAGAAATTCTTTAAGATTTTTATTTCCATATCTCCTAGCAGAATATATCTTAAGAAATTTATTTTTGTCTAATCGCTTTACATATCATTGTATCAGAATGACATATGATTGCTACCTTATACTATTAATATTTTCCTTGATTTTTATGCACTAAGATTAATCGTTATTTATAGTGAATTTAAGTTTTATAATTTGTGTTCATATTTCTTTCATATCTAAATTTTTAATTTTATGTACATTTGTTGCATTAATTTATTGTTTTTATTAATGAGATCAATTAAGCTTCTATGGAAGGGAACTTTAAAACCAAAAATTGTTAATTTAATTTTATTTCATTTTGAAAATCGTATAAATCCTGTGAAATTCCATAAATTCCAAATAACCCAACCCACTCTCCCATTTATCATATAATTTTCATAAAAGTTCCATTTACAAGCCCCCCTTCTAATCAACAAAATTGCCTTTCTGCTACAGGAGGGCTTACTTTCGGTACTTTACGGTAATTTAAAAAGAAGAAAAAATTTACTCTTATCTACATTTGTGCGTAAATAAAATCAATGAAACGAAATTTATCGTAGTTCTAAAGGCTCAGAGAATACATAATTCAGTAGCAAAGAAATTATTATAACAATAATTCATTCTAAAACAAATATGTAAATAGAAACCCAAAAGATTATATTAAATATCTATTTCAAAATAAAATGGAAAAAACTTAAGTTTCATAAGGAATCATTAAAATTATAATTTTAATATCTATCTTAGATCACAGATTAATTAATGTTTTTTCTTTAATTCATCTTAACTAAATATATATATATATTTTTGGTTTATATTGTCATATTTATGTTAAGAATTAGTCGAATCAATATTTACAAATAGATAAAAATTCTCGGTATATTAGACTTATTGTGAAATTTTATTTAAGGGGGTGCACGACACAAAAATCTTTAAAATTTCATTTTTCTTTTTTTATTGGATGAAAAATTTCTCTGCCGTTTGTTGCTTAAACTAACGTTTAAATCATGTTTCTATCTTAATTAGAACAGGAAATATTAATTTTTTCGTTTTGGTTTGTTTTCAAAATGTATCTTTCAAGCTATGATTGTCAAAGAAACGACTTCTTGTGAAATAGCGTTTTTCTTTATAATGGGTTTTTTCACCATTGCTCATATTTAAATTGTTATAAATCAAGAAACGTTACAGTTAAGGGGTTCAAATTTGGAATATGTATTTTTCAATAGTTTCACTTTAATTTAGATTCGGCAAATTAAAATAGAAAATTTACTTTGAAAATATGATTTTTTTTAAGTTACACCATTTTTTTCTAATTTTTTCTTTAAATATTTTTATTATTATTTTTTTAATTAATATATTTTAAAATGCTGAATCTAAATTAAAACTTATGTATTTATGTTTATTTAGCTGAATAAAAAATGAAATTCTATAAATAATATTTCGAGTTATAACGAATTTAATCTAACCCACTTTTTTTAACAAAATTTAAATTTTAAATAAAAAAAAATATGCAAAGTTATATCATGCGATTTTGTTTACAAATAATATGGTTAACCATCACAAAAAAATTCAAAATTTTAACTTTTTAATTAATTAAATGATATCTTTTTAATTAAATTTTATTTTTTTTTTGAAAATGTGTACCGGACTCCCTTAAAGAATTATAAGTACTTCAGAATAAAATCATAAACTATCAATTTTTCCATTTTCTAGATGTGAAGTACATAAAAATATACATCCTTTTAAACAAATCTTTTATCAGTAAAGGCAAGCTGTCAATGTGAGACTTACAGTGTTAGGTTACTTTTGTAGCCGGTTTCCAAACTGAATTAAAGGGCTGGAATCTATGTAGTATTATCGCCTGAGGTGCCAAATCCAGCTTTCGTAAAGATGGACCTAAAGTTTATATATATGTGTGTGTGTGTTAAGTGTTCGGCTCTCTAAAGAATTCTCAGGATTCAGATTAGCATAGGCATGATCGCTTGGTATTAATTTTATCGACACCCAAGTCAAAATAATTCATATGAACTTTGATGAAATTCAGAGGGAAACCTCGAACTTAAAATTAATCATCATTTTAATGTATTTTTCCTAATTTTCATCAAATACCGAAAGCTAGAGTTATATATACAATAATATGAAAAATATTTTTAAAAATTCTGATACACTAACAAAATACAAATCATGACATCATATTAAAATAAAGACAGGTGATATACAGGTGATAGATAGAGGTTATCGATATCAAAATAAAACTACTAAAACTTTCTTTTAATAGAATTTCATAAGAAAAACTAAGATATTTATGCGTTAACGTAGAGTGCGGATTAAGATTAACTGTTTATCTACTTCAACTTCATACATATATGTTGGAATACAACGTCCATTTATCTTACCCTTTTCTTTCAGCGCATGCGCGTACAGTGACGTTTCTACAAATCCGCTCTGCGAGCGAGATTATTCAGTTCTGTTAAAAACATGCCAGTGCTTAGTCGCACTTAAGCTATGTATATATTTTTGTCTTCGTGTTAGTGTTAATAAATGTTTATGTCGAGCTATTCTGCTAACTCTGTGTGCCCCCAAAACCAACAAAGGTTATGGGTACCAGAGACGCTACTCACTGCGCTATAAATAGCAGAAATATTTTTTAATTCGAACTTTCGAATCATAAAGTCTTAAGCCTAAACCGAAACTAAGAACTCTTCTACGTTCTGTCATTAACTGTTTTGATTTGTGGCTGCGAGATATTTTATTTAATCATGTCACATGTTACGACAATTGAAAAGCTCGGCAAAGATAACTTTGATAGCTGGAAACTTCAAATTGAAGCAGTATTAATAAAAAATGATCATTGGGATTATGTAATCGGCAAAGAAGAGAAACCGGCCGAAGGTAGCGCTGATGAAAAGAAATGGCTCCAGGCTGATCAAAAAGCTCGTGCTGATATAATTCTGGCCATAAATCCTAGTGAATTGTGCCACATCAAACATTGTGCGACTTCAAATTCTGTATGGAATAAATTGAAAGACGTTTATGAATCAAGAGGCCCTGCAAAGAAAGCAACGCTGTTAAAACAGCTTCTGTTTCGAAAGATGAGTTTCAGTGAAACGATGTCTGAACATTTAAATATCTTTTTTGAGATTGTTGATAAATTAAAAGAAATGGAAATAGAAATTGCGGATGATTTGTTATCAATTCTTCTACTCTACAGTGTTCCTGAGAATTTCGAAAATTTTAGATGCGCTATAGAATCGAGAGATGAATTACCTAAACCCGATTCTTTGAAAATTAAGATGCTAGAAGAATGGGAAGCTAGAAAAGGAAAAACCACTCATGATTCACAAAATGCCTATTATATAGAAAACAAAAGAAACAATCAAGAACAGAAGAAAAATGAAAAATGGAAGACTAATACAAATAAAAATTTTCCTGCAGAGAGAAATTATCGTAATTTCAAGTGCAATTATTGCTCCAAAATCGGGCATAAAGCTAACGAATGTAGAAAGAAAATAGCTGACAGAAAGCTTGCATCTTTAAATAAAGGAAATCAAGGTTCAATGATTAGTTATGAAGAACCGGTTAGTATGGCATTTAACGACGTATATCATGAATCGAAAGCATGGTGTTTAGACAGTGGTTGTACATCTCATATGTGCAAAGATAAAAATTTATTTACAGAATTTCATCCTCGTGATAATGCTACAATACAGCTTGCGGTTGATAAAACAGCAAAAATCACAGGAATAGGAACAGTTCTTATTACAGTGCCTAACGGTAGTGGGACTACTAATCTCACACTGAAGAACGTTCTGTGTGTACCCGAGTTAAAATGTAATTTGATTTCAACGTCAAAAGCAACGGCTAATAATCGTTCTGTCCTTTTTAAAGAACGATATGCTAAAATAATTGAGCCTAATGGTTCTATACTAGTACAAGCTGTTCGTCAAGGTGATTTATATTATGTACATCCAATCCCCGAAAGAGCTGCAGTAGCACAGGTAAGTGATTTTGTAAAATGGCATTTAAAGTTAGGACATTTAAATGAGTCTGATTTAAAGAAACTTAAATCTAATAATATGGTTAGAAATTTAAATTTCAATGATGATGAGTCTCTTAAAGATTGTAAAGTTTGTATTCAAGGTAAACAAACTGTCCGCCCTTTTCCTAAACAATCAAATTTTGAAAGTAATGATTTATTATTTCGGATCCATTCAGATTTATGTGGGCCCATGAGAGTCCCTTCCCATGGAGGATCGCGATATTTTGTTACTTTTATTGATGATAAATCACGTTATATTGAAGTTAGTTTTCTTAAAACCAAGGATGAGGTTAAGAATGCATTTGTTAAATACAAAGCAGCAGTCGAAAACCGACTAGGAAAGAAAA
This sequence comes from Maratus speciosus, assembly GCA_963932465.1. Lineage (NCBI taxonomy): Eukaryota > Metazoa > Arthropoda > Arachnida > Araneae > Salticidae > Maratus > Maratus speciosus. Next base: position 251,393,979 of record OZ010790.1, read on the forward strand.
TAAAATTTCTTCGTACAGATAATGGCTTAGAATATTGCGGCGAAGAATTTGATAAATATATCGAAGAATGCGGTATAAAACGAGAATTTTCTTCCCCTTTAACCCCTCAGCAAAATGGCACCCCTGAAAGATCGAATAGAACGTTAACTGAAATGGCAAGGTGTTTACTATTACAAAGTAATCTTCCACAATCTTTTTGGGCCGAAGCTATAAATTGTGCTGCTTACATACGCAATCGCTGCCCGACACGACGTTTAAGCGAAAATAAAACTCCATATGAAGTATTCTTTGGCATCAAGCCAACTTTATCATACTTCAAAATATTTGGGCAAAAATGTTTCGTACTTAATAAAAGGCAAAATAAGGGAAAATTTGATCCTAGATCAGAAGAACATATCTTTGTAGGTTATTCTAATGAATCAAAAGCATATAGGCTTTGGAACAAGAAATCTAGAAAAATTGTTATAAGCCGTGATGTTCGATTTATTAACGAATTTGAAAATGATCCCTCCTGTAACACCGAAATAAAATTAATTTTTCCTTTCTCTCAAAATAATGAAAATACGAGCGCAAATACAATTACGCAACAATCAGAAATATTTTCAGTCATGAAAACGGAACCAGACAATTCTAGTGGCGACAGTGAAAGAGAAATTGATTCGCAATCTGATGAAATTTCCGACCCCCCTTCTTTCAGAACGCGCGGGAGGCCAAGAAAAATAAAAACAGGTAGAAAAGGGAGACCTCGAAAGGAATATCAAACAATTATTATTCCGAAAGAAGAAAAATCTCAAACTGCAGTAAATAATTCTTTTGACTCTTGTCCTGAATTATTTGAAGCTCTAAATAGTCCGTATAAAAACGAATGGATAAATGCGATAAATATAGAATTTAATTCATTAATGCAAGAAAATGCATGGCAAATAGTAGATAGGCCAAAACATAAGAAAATTATAGGATCTAAGTGGGTTTTAAAAACAAAATATAAGCCAGATGGGTCAATCGAGAAATTTAAAGCGAGATTGGTAGCAAAAGGTTGTACACAAAAACCTGGTATCGTTTTTGACGAAAATTTTTCTCCTGTAGCTAGATTAAGTTCAATAAGAACTGCGATCGCATATGGCATCCAAAATGGGTTCACTGCATATCAATTAGATTTTATTATGGCTTATGTAAATGGTGATTTAACTGAAGAAATATACATGGAATTACCTGAAGGTTTTAAAAATGAATCTAATGATGACAAAGTTTGTTTATTAAAAAAATCCCTTTATGGATTAAAACAATCGGGTCGCCAATGGTTTAAAAAATTAGATGAAAAATTGAAACAAATGAAGTTTAAATCACTAAATGCTGATAAATGTGTGTATTTTTCTAAATCTCCCATTGAAGCTATTATCATTGTTTATGTTGATGATCTCATAATTCTTACTAAATGTAAAGAAGATTATCAATATATTCGAGATGAATTAGCAAAATCATTTAAAATGAAAGATTTAGGTCTCTTACACTATTGTTTGGGCATAGAATTTATGCAAAACGGGGACAATATTAAAATTACTCAAAAGAAGTACATTGAAGATATTCTGAGCAAATTTAATATGCAAGAATCCAAACCAATATCTACACCTTTTGATAATAACGTGAAGCTTACTAAAGATATGTGTCCCAAAACTGAAGAAGAAAAGTCTGAAATGAATAATATTCCCTACCGTTAATTAATAGGATCCCTTATGTATTTATCAGTTGCTACTAGACCTGATATAACTCACGCTGTGAATTTCCTAAGTCAATTTAACAACAATCCAGGTAAACCTCATTGGATGGCTGCAAAAAGAATTTTGCGATACCTGAAAGGAACCCAAGATCAAGGACTGATCTTTAAACGTGATTGTGAATCCTTGATTGCATTTGTCGATGCCGATTGGGCGTCGGATGTGAATGACAGAAAATCGTACACTGGCTACATTTTTAAATACGCCAGTGGAGCCATATCGTGGGAATCGAGAAAACAACGAACTGTCGCCTTATCCACAACAGAGGCGGAGTACATGGCATTGTCAGAAGCCGCCAAAGAGATTTTGCATCTCAGACGGTTTTTAAGTGAACTTTCTCCTGAAACAGTGACTGCGCCTACTATAATATTTTGTGATAACCAGTCTGCTCAAAAATTAGTACGAAATCCGGTTTACCATTCGCGCACCAAACACATCGATATTCGACATCATTTTGTGCGTGAAATTTACGACAATGGCGAAATAGAGGTTAAATACCTAGAGACAGAAAATATGCCTGCAGACATTTTAACCAAAGCTTTAAACGCTTATAAACATAAAAAATGTTGTGAAATGATAGGACAAAATGTTTAAAATAGTTTTCAGCATTATTCTGTATCCTTTTGTATATAAGTATATAATTTGTATTTGTAATTTTTATATTAATATTATTTCTCTGTAATTTGCTTAATAGGAGAATATTGTTTTGTTAAGAAAATGCACGTTGTAAAGGGGGAATTGTTGGAATACAACGTCCATTTATCTTACCCTTTTCTTTCAGCGCATGCGCGTACAGTGACGTTTCTACAAATCCGCTCTGCGAGCGAGATTATTCAGTTCTGTTAAAAACATGTCAGTGCTTAGTCGCACTTAAGCTATGTATATATTTTTGTCTTCGTGTTAGTGTTAATAAATGTTTATGTCGAGCTATTCTGCTAACTCTGTGTGCCCCCAAAACCAACAATATATATATTTTTTTCCAATTTATCTCATAATTTGAATCATTGCATCCATCATTATCTCATCAATTTCAATGGCTGAGGTGATACACAATGTAAGTATGAAAAACAAAACGGAAACAGTCAGCCACCATAAAAATTTAAATGAGTCACATTCTAATGAAAGTATATTCTGGAAATAGGTTTAAAAGGAAAAATGTAAAAATTCTCGTTTATTATGAATTATTTAAATGTAATTTCAAGATATTTCATTCAATTAAGTTTTTATCTACTTCACCTTTAAATAAGAAAATTATTTAGTTTCATCTAACCATATATGTTGTTTAGAAACAGTCAAAGAGCTTTTTACAAATTCGGAAAGAGAAAATTATTATCGAAATGTGAGACTCTTCTTGAGGTCTTATTTAAGCCTTTATGTACTGGATTATGAATTCATGAAAATTTTATCTTCTAAAGCATTTTTCGTGAATCGTTTAAACTACATTAGAAGATTTACATAATCATTTGATAAATTTTAGGAGGATTTTAAAAGGATTGAAGGATTTAGAAGGATTAATTTAATTTGAATTTATAGGGATATTGTGTAATATTTATAACCCCAATCAAATCTTTTATTTTAAATATTTTTCTTAGTATTTTGTAGAATCAGAAAAGGTACAAATATAATGTTCTTTCAATAGAAATGTAGGCATATTTCCTAATTGAAAAATTCTGCCCCCCCCCCCCCCTTCCCAACGACAAGAAAGATGCAAAGATGTACATGCAAAAGGAATCATTCTTTAAAAAAATATTTTCGTTTTGTGTAACCAATAAGGCTTTTGAAACAAGATAAAGTAATTTATCTATAACTCATTCTAAACTGTATTGCAAATAATAGATGTATTAAATGATATTTAGAACAAGTTGTTTTACTGGTACTTATAAACCGTCAGTAGATAAAGGGTTTAAGAATTTTATAGATCATTGGGAAGACTCCGTAACTGCATTGAATCTTTACATAAATTATTACAAATACTAGTGCAATCCCCTAAGCTTCTGTGCTCCTGATGCAAAGTTATAAATAAAAAATTAGTAATTTTACTTTTCGTATAGATATTATTTTTTTACTTTTAAAATATGGATGCTCAATTATCAGGATTTGTAACCTTGAGAAGTAATCGCGGGATTCTTGTTTCTTGTCAACCAATGGGAGAATGGAACCTTTCACCCTTGAATCTCTTCCTGGGTGACTGGTAAGATTGATGGATTCGCCCCGCCCTGCGTTACACTGCCTTTTATTATATAGAGATTCTCTAAAATAATCAGCTACTCTAAACAAAGCATATATAATTCTAGTAGAATATAATGCTGAAATCTTAACCTTTTCAGCGCCATGAGCGCGTTCACTAATCTGTTGGTTTCACGGCAATCAAAGCATTATTTAAATTAATATAATTCTACAGATGTGATGCAGTTTTAAAATTTTAATTTATGATTGATACCCTCAAGTATTATACTTCAATACCCAATAAAAATTTTTATACCAGGTTGAAAAAATTTTCTTTTTTTAGCATTTAAAAAAAATTACAGAGAAAACGACATTAGAATTTTGTCCTTTCGCTCGTTGGTCAGGGGGTTAAATGTGCAGAGATTAACTTTCGTTTTTATCTACTTATAGTTTAAACAAATCTTAAAAAAAAGAAAAAAAAACTTTATAATATTTTATGTTAAGAAACACTTGAAGTACTACATAGAATAACAACCATTTCCTGTCAAATGAAGGAACAACTACAATATTATTTGTAAATTATAAGTACTAGAAACAACTTCCCAATATTATGAGTAATTTTGACATTATTTTTGACGGACTTTAGATATTCTAGACAAAATAACATACTGTGGTTTGTGTGCAAATGTACTTCCTTTTTTCTCAAAATTTTAGCGGTAACGAAGAGCTGTCGAAGTTGAATTTGAAGCGTTAAATTACTTTTGAAATAAATATCGGTTTTAAACCCAATTAAACAAGTAAAATTTTGATTAAATGAGCCTTCTTGACGTCCTAAAAGATGAGTTGACAAATAATATCCTATTAAATATCTAGAAAACACAGTTATTCTAAAAATTGCATAAACCAGACATATTGAATATCTTGTACACTGTTAAAAATAACAAATGAATCTTAATCTTCGAAAATACAATTATAACGACTAACGTAAATATAAAATAACATTTTCCAAATTACCCATCATTTCTGAAAGTATTTTTTATATCATTAACAACATCAGAAACCAATATAATTCGAGATTTAATTAACACTTTTTTTCTGCCACTAAAAATGATATTTCTATCCTCAGAAGCCGAATTACAAAACAATGATTTAATGGTTAAAATGTTCCTTATATTTTACAAGCAAAATCATAAAAACGAAAAAGCATATTATTTTCATGTTTAGTGCCGTTAATGCTTCGCTAACGTACCTAAACAACCTCGCCGTTCAAATTCCAAAGTCACACTAAAAACGAAGCATAAAACTTATCGTTGTCGGTGGACGCTCCGAACCCTCGCCGACATACGAAGGGGTGGTGGTAGGACGCGGAAGCACGTCGATGGCAGCGAACGTGTTAAAGTTTTACAAAAGCAACTTTTCTTCTGCTGCCACTTATTTTCGGAAACATTTTCGTGTAGTTTCTATAGTCTATTAATAAATTTTTTTCCGCATTAATTTTTCCAACACATATTCACCGGTATTTTATTTATTTATTTATTTATTTGTCTTTTTTTTTTTGGATAGGGGGGGGGGGGGGATTGGGTAGTCGATGGACGCTCCAAAGCGTCGCCGGCATGCGAAGGGATGGTTGTAGGACGCGGAAGCGCGTCGATGGCAGCGAACATTTTAAGGTTTTACAAAAGCAACATTTCTTCTGCTGCCACTTATTTTCAGAAACATTTCCGTGTTTTAAACAACTTTTTCCGCTTAAATTTTTCTAACCGATATTCACCGGTATTTTATTTATTTATTTATTTTTGTGGGGGCGGGGGGAGGTCGGGGTATTTATTCTGAGTTATTAATTTTCAGCTGCATAATTGAATTTATACACGCAGGAATAACAGAATAATATTGATTTTTGTGGTAATATTAAAGTTTCGTATGACTTGAGGAACACAAAAATGAAGCTCTATTCTTTTCCTTATAAAAATTAAACTGTTCGATTTTTTTTTTTTTTTTTTTTTTTTTTACTCCTATATAGCTGAATGTTTTTTGCTTTGGAACAAAACTAATAAATGACAGTAGTGATGTTTATTTCCTAATAAAATATATGTTATTTTCATTTGCGTTTGCAAAATGCCTTCAGCAGGGCAAAGAAAGTAAGAAATTTTCATAATTATTCAATTTAAATACTTTACAAAAAAAAAAAAAAAAAATCAGGGTTTGTAGATTATTCATTTGTTTAAACACATAATGTTGCTATTGTATGAATTTAGATTATTGATAAAAATTGATATTTTAAGGAGGCTACTAGTTTTATACCCATATTTGTGAACCTCATTAAATAGTCAACTAAAGTTTAAATTTTAGAAAAATTGTTCGTTCATTGATCTGTGGTGTCAGTTTGTTTGTGCAAAAGCAATGAATCTGTAGTGTTCATTTAACTTTGGGCCTATGGATGTCAAACATATCATGTTTGTCTGTAAAACATATTTATTGAATATGAAAATTTTTACTTGAATATCGATAGCTTCCGATTGGTTCGTTTGTTGGTTGATTGGGGTTTTATGGCACAAAGTTCCTGTAGGGGCATGCTGTGCCAAGAAAACTTTACAATTAAAACAGTGTTATATTTTTAAAATTTAGGTTAAAACCTGTCATAAACACATAATAAATAAAAACAGCACAGATAAATGAAAACAATGTGATGATATACACGGTGCCCTCTAAAGTCCGTTTACAGCCTCTTAACTGCCGAACGGCTTTAACTATTTTCATACAAATGGTGTCTAGGTATAGTCAAGTGGCTATGTGCTATTAGATGACACCATTTACAGCGCCATCTGGTGCAAAACGACAGAGTTAGCGTTTTTATCTCGAAGGTGGTAGGAGATATGGGAAAAAGTGAATTACAAAGTTGGAGAGCATCATCTATTTACTATGAAAAGACACTATGTGAACATGAATGCTAAGAACGGAAGGTTTAAACCTCAGTTGTCAGAGATTTCCTACAATGTAACGTGACGAACCGATCATAGAAAGAGAAAAACAACTAGTTATCACGATATACCTTTATTTTCGCTGTTCAGACTTCTCTCCGTCAGCTACAATGCACATCTGGACACTTTCCTGAACTTCACGTTGAGCACGTTGTAGCATAACGGGTGACATATTGGCAGAAGCATCCATAATGCGTCGTTGGTGGTCCCGCAATGTTGGCGGAGGGCTCACATACATTTGCTGTTTCAGGTATCCCCACAGCAAAACCTTTTCTCCTTTCTTTCAATTTTTTTGATGTCAAAGTTTCTGAAATCATGAACAAACAAATGCCTATTTTAAGCATTATGTTTTTATCTTTCATGTTTACCAGGTGTCTTTTCATACTAAATCGATGATGCTTTACAACTTTGTAATTCACTTTTTCCCCATATATTGTACCGTATTCGAGATAAGAATGCTAACACCACCGTTTTGCAACAGGTCACGGTCTGTAAAAGGGTTTAATCTAGTAGGGCATAGCCACTTTACTATACCTAGACATCACTTTTGCTATAGCTGCAGCTGTTCTATAGTTAAGAGGGTGAGAACAGACTTCAGTGGGTACATTGTATAATTAAAATCATTTAATGAGATCACAATACAAGCCAAAAAGAACAAGGAATATTTTTACAATTAAAATCTGTCTAATCGACAAACTAGTGATTGGTCAATAAAAGTATAAAATGTGGACAAAAATCAAGTATATTTAAACAACAAATTATTTAAAAAAAAAAACATGTAAAATCACTCATAATCTTGAAATACAGTATTTTCTTCATCTGCACTTTGTCATAAGATAGTTTGATCGCATCCTAAAAGCCTATATTCCGGGTTGAAAGAACACGTCAATGCACGCACCAAAATTACTCAAAAATGTTTCCGAGCATCAGTGTTAGCAAAATAAACTTTGTTTTTATAAATGCTTTGTTAAATCTAGGAAATATGTTGATTTTTGACGAACGCTTTTCTGTATAGTTATCAAATCAGAGGAAGTTATTGTGCATTTTAGTTTGTGATTATATCATATTTGCCTAGATTAAGAAACTAAACAAAAACTAAACCCCTTGGGTATACGAGCCATGAAGAATCTGGGCCTACAGTGCCCACCCCTGTTTTCTTGACCCTGGGACCCGAAGTGCTATACAGCAAATGTCCCGTTCAGATAGTCAGCCTAAAGCGGGATCCTAGATATTTAGTGTCCAAGCAAGTTAGATACTCATTTTATAGTCCCCTAAGGATTAAATTTTAGTTGAATTCTCATCATGCAGCCAGGCTGACAGATGCTTTGACCACTATGCCACTGGGTTTCAGATTAAAAACCCTCTGTGTTTTTTTTTTATTATTATTTTATTTAGAATATGCATAATGGGTTTGTATAGACCATTTTAATACAGAGTTAGCCTAAATCATTCATCTGGTTTAAAAAAAAAATATTTACAAGTATACGACTTACAAAGATGTTTATTACATGAAAATAGACATACACGTATCACGTCTCTTGTACATACTACGGATGTTCAATGCGTGCATCCTTAGTCACCCGGCACAGATCCCAGCCGTAATACAGTTCCTTCCAAACGTTCAATAGCATATAACGTTCAATATGTTTCTGTCAATGTCCATCACAGCAGCAGTGAAGCGTTCCTGCACGCGAGCTATGAAGCGGACTTTTAAACTTGGCAAGTGTATGCATCATGACATGTATCACCCATCTTTGTACGTCATATACATCTCATACACAGTGTTTTGTTACCCGATGTATCATTTAGGCAAACTCTGTAGTTTTAAAACGCTGTTTTATTATTTAACCCTTTGAGCTATGGGGCAGAGTTTCTTCAAAATGCCCAAATGTCACATTGGCACTAGTATTTTGTAAAAAAAAGGTTCTACCTAAAATATACGCGAATAAGTGCATTAATATATTTTCAGATAAATTTGGTTGACAATTCTGGTGCCAACGTGACAGTTGGAAATTAAAATTAAGTGGGAAGAAATTCGCCCATCAGAGTTCAAAGAGTTAACTAATGCGCCTTTAAATAAATAAATCTTATTTTATGCATTTATCCCACTTTATTTTATGTTAATTCTTTCAGCCATGGATTAATTATGTTTATAAACTGATTGATTGACACCACAATTTATAAACGAATTTATTAGAAAATACAAACTTGCTTTTTTTTAAGTACGTTATAAAAGGGAAATTTAATTTAATATTCTGGGTGCCAGTAAAATAAAAGATATGTGTTTTTTTAGTGACATCGCCTGCGAAAGGGTTTTAAACTAAGAAACCACCAAAATACTATTAACAAGATATAAACTAAAAAATATTTCTCAATGCATAAGAATATCCCGAAACTCTATTTAAAGAATTTTAAGTATCTTAGAATAAAATTCGAAACTGCATTTCTTCCTATTTCTCAGATCGCAAAGTAAATCTAAATATGCTTCCTTTATTTAAAATCTTTAGCGGTAAAGAAGAGCTGTCAGCATTTCACGTTGAAGTGTTAAGTTACTTTTCCTGCCTGTTTTTCAACACAGTTAAACTTGAGCAGAATTTTCTTTTGCCGAACCTTCTTGAAGTTTTAAATGCGAAGGTGACAAATAATTTCGTATGAAAGAAGAGCTATAGTATTCAGGCTATTTACAAAAAATGAAAGCAAAAAATAGCTTGAAAATAGCTTCCCAATGAAAGAATCTACTGGCTATACATTTTCTTGTTTACTGCTGTTTTTTAGAATTCCAAGCAAACTTTAAAGAAAAAAGTAACATAAGAATTAGGAAACAAGTTCATTGATGTCGTCACCAGGAAGTAATTTCAGAAAAATGAAAGGAACAGAGTTCTAGTTTAAAAAGTTAGTAAACTTTTGAAATGCAGTTCCAGAATGTTTTTCGCTGTAGAATTTTCTTTTATTTTCTAGTGTTTGCCACATATTATTACATATATTAAAGCAGAAACTATTGAAAAGTTTGGAAAAAATGTACACAAATGATCAAATACAGAATTATTGTTGCCAAAAAAGGAAACAATGCAAAATAAAGGCGAACAAATTTTTGCATGTGTTTAATTTGAGAAAGTTTTGAGATTTTGAATTTTTTTATAATTTAGAAAAAGTAAATTTTATCATGTTTAACTAGAAAAATGCAAGGAACTTAGTTTAAGTTTTAAAAAGTTCAGCAAACTTTAAGATGTAGTTTCAAAGTGTTTTGCGTTATATAACTTTTTTTTGTACTATTTGCAAAAGCCTATAATAGATATTTGATGTAACACTTAAGGCTATGGAAAAAAAATTAAATAAAAATGTTCCTAAATATTGTTACCAGGCGAAGAATGCCAGAAAATATAAACTTAATATATTACTTCATATTTATTTTGTATGAGGTATTTTAAAATTTAGAATTTTGCAAAACAAAAGAATACTTGCCTTCTGCAATTTCTGTATTTTTATATTTTAATTAAAAATTTCAGTAAAAAATTAAGTTGAAAGAAATTAGTAGGTAATACATATGTAACATATCTTCCAATAAATATTAATTCTGAAAAGCAGTTAAAGAAAGATTTAAACATAAACAATTAAAATTGTTATTTTTTTATTACTATAAAAGTTCTTAAAATAAATATATATAGATTTAAAACATAAAATCCATCATAGGTGTTAATATGATATTGCAAATGTGTCAAGTTTGTAATATGATTTTAACATCTTCGATTGCTTAAAAACTATATTTACTTATATTTAACATTTTTAACAATAAAAAATCATAATTTTGATTTTTTTATTATTAAATGTTATTATATTATCTCAAGATAACCACAAACGTTTCGAAATTATCCGCTTGATATGAGACTAAAGGCATTGAACGGTATTATATCTTCTTCGTTTGCTTCGTTTCAATAAAGGACTTTATTTCATGCTTATATAAAGTAAAATGTTTCTAACCATTTAAAATTCAGATGGTACCTTTAAAAAAATTAATTTAAATTGAATCGGAAAGCAGTCTGGCGATAAAATAATCATTATCAACCCTTTTGACAATAAAACATTCAACGAGCCAAAGTTGCTGGCAGGGCATAATTTTTACCAGACATTTACACGAACATGTACACCAATTAACACTAAAGATGATAATATGATAATATATTTCTTGCGCAATAGAAAAAACCTGTTAAATTGGAAGATTCTTACAGCATTTGAATTATCATATACGCAAAAGACATATTTTGAAACTACAGTTTCCGTAACATTTTTGTGTATTTGTTTTACGCTGGCTTCCCATATATTTTTATTCTTTCCTCCATAGAAATATATTTGTATGGAGAAATAGGGGAAAACCATATAGTTCAGTGAAACCGGATATCCTACGCGGTATAAAAAAGGATATTATAAAACAATAATTGAAGGGCCCGTAAACAATGATTAAAGAAAACGCAGTCAAAAATACATGTGTAAGAAATATTTCAATTTTTATTAAGCTAATAAATATATGAACTTCTTTTCCAATATTTTTAAAATTGTACTGAAACTAATTATCTTTTTGTCTTAAATTTTGAATCACGAGACTTATAATTCAAACACAATTAGTTTGATTTCTTAATTAAAATTGTAAATTAAAATATATTTTTCCTATATAAAAGAAAGTCAAAAAAACTTTTATTCCCATTATTCTTCTATTTTGCACACGATGTCCAGAAAATATTGAACTCCGCATTTGTTCCTTAAATATTGACATAGACATATATTATAAATTACAAAGTTACGTAAAAAAAGGGACTTAATTTTATGAAACCGATTAAAATTTTCAGGGGAATAAATTCGAAGAAGTACAAAATTTAAATTTCTTAAAAAATTCTATTGACTAAAATGCCCCCATAAACTAATAGGATCATGTACAAAATTTCAGCTTTTTATCATAAAAAGTCGCAGAGATATGAAAATACCTAAATGCTGACTTAAAACACTTTTTGATGCTTGGATATGAGTTCGCAAATGGAAAAAATTAAGTCTTATGATCGTGTTTAATGGATCTTACACAAATAACGAAATAAAACAATGACGGTTACGCATGCCGTAAAAAATTACATTTTAATTTATGATTAACCAGTCACCAACTCTGCTGAAACATACATGGTGTGCTCACAAACTTTCAAAACTGGTCTGATAATACAAAATTTATTAAAACATTTTGTACAGCGAATTAAAATTCTTCGAAATATGACCCTTGGACACACCGCACCTGGGCACCTGGGCAATGGCACCTGGAATATAAAAAGCGAAGTGGTCTGCCCGGAACTGTTGATTATAGTCACCCGGAAGACATACATGGTGCGTTCACAAAGTTCCAAGACCGGTCTGATAATACAAAATTTATTAAACATTTTTGAACAGCGAACTAAAATTCATTGAAATATAACCCTTCGGCATCAACACACCACTACCAGCATTTTCCCCATTGTTCATAGGCTCCCTTGAAGCCTTCGCGTGCAAGGCTGTTAAGGGACTTCGTCGAGCTGCCTGGATCGCTGGAATTGTGTCGAATCGCTTCCCTTTCAGGTATTTCTTGATCCGGAGGAACAAACCAAAAGCCCTGGGAACGAGGTCGGAGCTTTAGGGGGCTTGCTAGAGTATTGCGACGTTAAACTTAGCCAAAACTTCGTGGCAGCAAGCGACGTGTGTGAGGGCGCATTGTCGTGTTGAACAATCCAATCTTCTTTGATGTCTGGGAGGACATGCCGGGTAAGGTCAGTTTTATGCTAGAGTGCTCCACTATTTGAAGGATCGAGCACCCTACAGCCCCAACCTTGCTCACAGCGACCTTTTTTTTGTCCCCGGATCAAGAAAAACCTGAAAGGGAAGCGATTCAACACGATTCCAGCGATCTAGGGAGCTTCGACGAGATCCCTTAACAGCCTTGCTCGTGAAGGCTTCCAGGGAGCCTATGACCAATGGAAAAAACGCTGGCAGCGGTGTGTTGATGCCCAAGGATCATATAAAAAAAAATTTTAATGCGCTGTACAAAAATGTTTTATAAACTTTGTTGTGTATTTATATGTTAAAAAATTAGTTCGCTGTACAAAAATGTTTTATAAATTTTGTATTCTCAGACCAGTCTTCAAACTTTGTGAACTCACCATGCATCTCTGCGACATTTTATGATAAAATGCTAAAATTGTGTACATAACCTTATTAGTGTATGGGGCACATTTTACTCATTGGCAATAACTATATTTTTACGGTTGAGGGATTTGTAGGCGAATATAGTTTTGGTTAAGAGTACCCGCAAAATTTTTGATGTAGTATAAAATCAAGAAATTGAAGGGTTTTTTTTTTTTTTTTGGTTAAATAGTTTAAAATTATTAATATATTCAGAGAATAAACCTATATAGCATACCAGTTAAATGATTCTATTAAACCACGTTATTATGTGATAATTTTGTAAATTTCTTCAGCAGTGAAAAGAAACTCTAAACACTAAAATTAAGTTTAATTTAATTTATAGGGGAGACCTGTGCAAGTTTTCCAACTTTTTAAATTTTATTTTTGTATTTTTTAATTTTATCTATTTTAATATCTACAGGATATCATTGTATTCCCTAGACCTTTCTGTACAAACTGGCACAATTATTATAAAAAATAAAAATAACTAAATATACTTTTTCACAAAAAATAGTTAAGTCTAATGATGTTACTTTGAAAATGTGCCCCGAATGCGGGCAAGTTTCCCAGCCTACTAAAAAGGGTCAGGGACAAGTTTTTCAACTATACTTTAAATGGTAAAACGCAGGTAATAAATCTTGTTTGTTATTTAGTAATTATTTTTATTGTGAACTAAATGCATAACAATAACATAACAGAAATATAAAAAACAGTTTTAATCCATCTCACATTTCAAGACGAAGGTCCGAACAGCTCCCTGGCCGGGATTGGATTTTTCTTTTTCTAGCCTCCTTTATCTGATTCCTTTTGCAGCTTCCCTTTTTTGAGATGAATCTTTTTTTCCATTTTCTGTTGATTTTTATCAGGAGAATCAGTCAGTACAATACTTCCTATTTTTCTTTCCACACCGTGTTTGACTCCTTAGTGCAACCTTCGCAAAAGTCCTAACTTCTGGTATAGGCGAAGATTGTTTGGATGTAGAAAGAATGCCTCTTTCATAAACAATAGGGAAATTTTTAATAGAACTTTGGAAACAGCTTCTTCGACGTTAGCCTGCGTTGGAGTGGAAGGATATGATGCTTTCTGAGTTTTTGTTTTGTTTACATTTTATTATTTTTTTTTTGTGTGGGAGGAGGGCAATCGATTATGGAGGAAAGTCTGAAATTTTTTCAGGATTGTTGGTGCTTTCAAGATTTGGTGCGGCAGGAGCTGGCCAGTCAGAAAAGTAGGATGGCACAAAAGCATAGTCTGTAAATATTTCAGGATTCAGTGAGAAAATTCTCGAACGTTTAAAACTCACCATAATATTGACTGTGGATTAACGCCAGTGGAGCAGCTTTAAGCACGGTTAATTTGCTTTTTGAGGGGTCCGTACACACTGCGATCTCAGTGTTGTAGCTTATGACCATAAAGGTATAATTAACATAAAATGGATTCATTAAATGAACCAATTTTAGGAAACATTGACATTTTATTATATTTTTTAATTTACCTTGATTTTTATATTGATACTTTCAGTGAAATTACTAAATGATCAAACGGGTTCGTAGTATATATGGTTATTTTGCCGATTTTACTACACAATAAATACATTTTTGATACAATAAGGCTAGCTGATTTAGGAGGGGGTGGGGGGCGTTTTCCATCGAGAAAGATGTTGGAAAACGTGAACCGTATGTTGTTGGAAAACCTAGCCGGCCGCCATATTTGAGCTTTTACACTACCTGGACGAATAGCGGTGTAAGTTATTTGCGAAATAAATGCATAGATATCTGAAGAAAGAAACAGTTTTTTAGTACATGCAATGTCAAAACAGTAAGTTTAATGCTAGTACTTTTATTTTACGTTTTTAAAAAGACCTGAAATTTTATTCGCCGTTGAAAAAATGAAAAAAAAAAACATCTCTTCTGACGAAGTGACAGCAGCTACTAAATTATAACTTTTTTAGATGGTGTGTAAGATTTTGCCACTTCAGCTAGTTCACTCGCTAGCGTCACCTAGCGGCTCATTTAAAAACTAAAGCGAGTTGGAAAACTTGCCTCTATGGAAAATGTGCCCCGGTCTCTCCTACATATCCTCTTCCTCATCATCAACAACAGCCGTTTTCAATGCACTGCAGTATGAAGTAGGTTTCACCCATATTTTTTCCTGTTTTCTGTCTAGTGCTTTTGGTTTTCCAGTTAACTCCTGTCACCTTTGTTACTTTGCGCATCCATTTCACTTGAAGTTGACTTCTCGGTCGTTTTACATCTCTAAGACATTAATGTAGGATGTTTGCACTGCATCTGTAGTCGTGTCTTCTTGAAATGCACCCAGACCATTTGAACCGTTTAATGCTTTCGATGATATCAAAAATTTCTCGAACTTCTCATACAGGTTATTCTTTTTCTGTCTCTTCTAGTTACAACTAGCATACATTTTTCCATGCACCGCTCTATTGTTTGTAATATTTGTACCACCCGTCTTGTTTGTTCACGTTTTCGCTCCATAAATCATTGCAGTAAAAACACATATTGGTTAAAGAATATTCTTTTACAGTAAAGATACATGTCAATCTTTAGAAATACATACATACGCACTGCAAATAGAGGCGTCTTAAATTCAGACACATATGTGACTGAAAAAGAAATTCAGACACTTAAGTGTCTGAATATGAAATTTCAGACATCATAAGTGTCTGAATTTAAGACCCTTAAGTGTCTTACTGTGATCATGGTATAAATGAACTGAGAAAATGTCTGAATAATGATCATGTGTCTGAAATTAAGACATGTAGAAATTCAGACACTTGTATGTCTGAATGTAATACAATTGTATCATATGTATGATGAAACGACGATTGTATATGAGGACCCCTGCGGCCAAAGGATATAAGTGAAAAAATTTAGATTTGGAATAAATTGAATTTAAAGATTAACATCAATAGTAAGTGACTGACTTAAAATATGAAGCTGTTGCTAATTTCATAGCGGTCTTTCAATTCTTATTTCAATAACTGTGGAAGGAAAGTGAAGTACAATATATTTTTTTAAATTTTAAGTACAGATTAAAGAGGTTTAGTTTATAGAGCTTAAGTAGTTGACCTCCAGAATGCAACACATAATTAGGAAATCTCTTATATTTTGCGTTTTAATTTAGCAAACAAGGCAGGGGACTTCAGGCACATCTGTCCAACGTTTCCCCTCCCTATATTTTTCTTCTGAGAGCAATCATAAAAGAAATAGCCTTATTTCCAGATAGCCTGTATACTGATCTCAGTTTTTTCAATTTTGTCACTTATAGCCTTTCGCTTCTGGTGTCCTCATATGCAATTGTATCGCAATATATCTGGCAGCACCGTCAGAAAACGTTTTCGAATGGATGAAATGCTTTGCCATCTACTAAATTTGGTATTAGTGTATAAAATAAGCAACTTAATTTGACCATGGGGACGTCTGCCAAAATTGTAAATGCCCGTTTACTAACTTTCGAACTAAATTATTTTTAGTGTAAAAGTACAAGCTAAAGAAACTTTTCCCAAAATATAAATTTCTCAAAAACTACTTCCACTCATAGGTATGTTCATGGCTCACTCATAGGCCGTTCCCTAAATACAAAGAGATATGATTGTTCTTAGAAAAAAATGTAGAAAGGGGAGAGGATGGACAGATGTGTCTGGAGTCCCCTACCTAGTTCGCCTAACTAAAACGCAAAATATAAATATGAAATAAGCTAAACCAAGAATCTTTTGTGAGAACACCTTGTACAAGATAATTTTTATATAAAAGGAATATAAAAAAATTAACAAGTAAGAAGTATTAAATATTAAATAGATATATAAAAATAAATTTCTAACAATATTTTTCAAAATGCAGAACATTTCTTTCCCTCTAGTAGAAGGTTTTGCCCTTGTGAACACCCCTTATCTAAGATAAATTTTAAATATATGAACGTCAAAAGGAAATATTTAAAAATTGATTTCTATTCGCGATTTAGGAAGAGAGGGGGGGGGGGCGGTGCTCCTCTTACGAAAATTTCTTAGTTCTTTTTTCTCTTAGTGTTCAATTATCTAATCATTTCGAAGAATAAATGTTATTTTTTTAACTAGCGTTACGACGTTTTTTTTTATTTATAATATGTTTTTTACCCTCTTACTGAAATAATAAAAACTGTAATAATTATATTCATATAATTTATAAGTGTAAACATTGCGAAAAACGCCAAATAAAGAAAATAAAATGCTTCTGATTTCTTCTTATACAACGTTCCACTTTTCCCGCTGATAAAAAAAAATTTAACAACTTATCATACTGTAACCCGTAGACTGACGTAATGAATAAAGCCATCTGTTTCCAATGGAAATGCTGACTCGCAGCTTTTTTTTTCTTTGAGAAGCGAATCTGTGTTGTGAGTCCGGAGTCCGTTGTCGTATCCAAATTTAAACGTTCTTCAACAGTTCGCGTCTTTGACCGGTCCGGATTTTTTACTGTGAAAAATGTTGTCATTATGTTATTACTGCGGCTGCGTTATTAGTGGAAGCGTTATATTTAGAAGTTTCTTGCATTCTGGATGGCTGGAGGGATCTTATGTGCTTCATATATGGATATAACGACTGAAATTACATCCGGATAACTCTACAAATAGTTCCTAACAGAGACAGTATTACTTTTCATTGCTTTTCGTCAAGAATATAGTTACTCATCTCGTTAAACAAGAAAACTAACCCCAGACCTACAAACTAGTCCCGCGGGCTCTGTTTTCAGAATGGAAAATTTCCATTATTTTAACAGGGCTAGCAGGATATAGGAAGGGGTTTTCTTCAAAAAAGAAGCAAGTTTTTGTCTCTCATTCACTATGACAGTTATTTTAAATCAAGTCATATCGATATCAGTAAGTGTTTTTGATATTTTGTTTATAGTACCACATAAAATGTTGCATGAAATATAACTTAGGTTTGAATTTGTTTGCGATAAAAAAAAACAGCTAATTCTAGAAATATATATTTTTACATACTTGTAATTCTAGAACTGCAGGTCCAGAATTATATATTATATTTTTTGTGTGAGTGTAGGCTAATTTGATTATGTAAAAACATCAGTAATATTATGTAAAAAATTGGTTAACTTAGAATGTCTATAAAAATAAAACAAAAACGTAAAACTGTCGAAACTTTTGTTGAAGAAGAAATACTTTGTTTGGATTTAAAAGAAGTAAAAAAAAAAAAAAAAAAAAAAAAAAAGGTTGTTTTTTAAAAGGTTAATTTAGCGTTTTGATGAACATGTTGAATTCCTTGTAACGTTTGCTATCGCAGTTATAACCACATTTTATTTTAAACTTACTTTTAAATTAATTGTTTGTTCGCTATGAAGGATATGCAATTCACTCGAAGTTTAATATTTGATAAAAATTGGAAAATTAACAAACATCTATCGTGATTTATTTTTTATATAATTAGAGATGTATAATTTTCGAGGAAAACCTTTTTAGCCAAAAATCTGTTTTTGGCAAAATTGATTTGTGTTTTGAAATCCGATTTGTCAAAACTTTTTTGTGTCACCTTAAATATATATATAGATATATATTCTGCATGATATTATTTGGTTTCAAAGCAATTTTTAATTATATGGCACACCCGTATATTCTCTAAACTATACAGTTGAAAGGAAAAAAATACTGCAATTTTGTGATTATTATATGTAAAATCAGTTTTCGAAATTTTAATTTTTTAATAGCACATTGTATAGAATATAAATTATTTACAGCTATAATTCCATTTCCTCCAAAAAAAAAAAAAAAAAAATCATTATTTACTTTGATTTTTTTGTTCAAAATTTTAAATTTTGGATTTGCAAAACATGATAAATTGAAAACTAAGCTTATTTTATTTTAAGGCTGTTCTCAAATCCAAAAGGGCAACTTTATGACGCAAGTTTTAATTTATTTTTGTTGGGAAATGAATGAAACTGGCTGGTGTTGTTGTTCAGAAACTATGTTATCAAACTGTTTTCTCCGTTTTTTTTTTTTTTTTTTTTTTTTTTTTTCAAACGCAACAGGTCTTTCAGAAAATAGTGTGCAAGTGGGCGTTTTGAATCGAATTTCTGCGTGAAAGAAGAATAACCACTCAAGAAAGGGCGAAAAACGTGTTTGTCATGTGATCAAAATCGCTTATAACTCAATAGGTAATTTATGGATCAAAAAATGGAAAACACAGTTCGATTCCATGCTCAGGCTTTCCAATTTTATACCTTTCCGTTAAAAAATTAATTTGTAAATGTGTCAAAACGTTTTGTGCTTGTTGAGCAGAGCAGTTGAGAACAGCCTTAAGTTAAAAGGTTATTACAAGTTTAAAATGGAAATTAGAAAACAGCTAGGGTTTTGTATATTTCCATGCATAACTACATTTCGCACAAAAATTGCGGTTTTCCTCAAAGTTCATTTATACAAACAAGGCAAAAAAAAATGTATATTTAGGCAAAATAGGTTTTGAAACTAGAAGTGACTTTTCCTGTATGTTATTATATATATGTGTGTGTGTGTGAACATGAAAACAAATCATAGAAGCATTAAAATCAAGCTATCGTGAAATTCTGAATATTTTATAATTAAATTCTCAACTTTTCTTATGGTAAATAAACCCCTCTTAAAAAAAAAAAAAAAAAAAAAAAAATCGAATTTACTCTTTAAATGAAGAGTTTCATACTCAATTTTTTTAAATATTGGGTTCTCATATACTGCAAATTTTGGGGAATCTAGTATTAGATTTTATTTAACACGGAAATAAAAATGCAAAAAATGCTTAAACTGGGAATTGCACTGGGAATATGTTATTTAAATAGGAAAAAATTGAACTACAAAGCAGGGATGGAATTCTTTCTGAAGGAGTGAATTCTTTTTATAAATGGGAATAATTTGTTACCATAAAGTGGAGCTGATTACAGCATGGGTAAACTGGGCTGTTTCTATGGGCCTTTAGCTTTACGGGCCCCTAAATTCTGTATAAAATTTCCATAAAGCTGATATTTTAAGTTTGTTTTGATCTTATGCTTATTTTAATAAATATTTTGTACTTTTAGAACATGATTAGGTTAAAGAAAATGATATATTTATCCAAATATGTATTTGACGGCATCGAATAGGCTTCAATTTTTTTTTTTTTTTTTTTTTTTTTGTAACAGTATACGAAGGCAGTGGGGGAAGGGGGCGAATGAATACTAGGTCTTCGGACTAGAATTAATCTGAAGTTCACTAAAAGTAATAAACATTTTTGATGCCGTAGGTCATATATATCACATAAATGCATATTTATATATATATATACATATAATTATCCTATTCTAAAACTACAAAATACTGATTACAATCCTCATAAGGTCAAAACTGATTTAAAATATCAGCTTTATGAAAATTTCATATCCAATTTGGGGTACCCTAAAATCAGGGGTTAGAGAAGCACCCCATTTTTCCCACGCTGCAATCAGCTCTGCTTTATGGTAACAAAGTATTCCCATTTATAAAAAATGATTCAATGTGGTCAAACATGGTTGCGTATATGGCTTAGAAAGAAAAGTGGTCAAAGACGGCTTCATATTGGTCAAAAAAAAAGGGGGGAGGGTTCAAAGATGGCCGCAATTAAGACATTTGAAATGTCTGAAATTCAGACGTAAGAAGTGTCTGAAAAATTTAAGACATTTTAAAACGTCTTAAAATTGAACACTCTTGTTTCAGACACTTAAGTGTCTGAAATTCAGACACAAGAAGTGTCTGAAAATTTTAAGACATTTTAAAACGTCTGAAAATTGAACACTGCGTTTCAGACACTTAAATGTCTGAATTTCAGACATTTCAGTTTACAGTGCGTACACATATATATATACATATATATATATATATATATATATATTAAATATATATATTAAATATATCTTAGATATATCTGAAATATATATTTCTATATATATATACGAGTATATATTAAATCTGCATATTTTGTGAGGGAAATTTATATTGTTTTCTAATTTCGAATATTTTTTCTACGTTTACATCCTTTTAATTTAATCTTTTGATTTTAGTTAATAACCTTTAAGATTATAAAACTTTCAAAAAGGAAAAGTTTTTTTTTTCGTTAAGAGCCGCGTACGTCTAAACTAAGTTAACATTTCCTAGGACCTCTAATACAATTTCTTCTTTTAAACTGTTACTTAACTATCTCTATATCATGTTTCTTAAACTTTAAGAGTAAATGCAAATCGTTATACTTGAAGAGCTTAAACGTTTCGAAAATTTTACAGTTATTGAATTGCTGTACCCGTAAAGGTTGATATAACTTAATTTCAAAAGAACTAATCGAAATTCAGAACTTCAAGTAAATACATTACAGTTACTAAGAAAAGTTATTTAAATTTTGCGAAACTTGAAATTTAAAAAATATACATATATTCTGCAAAGTTTGTAAGTTTTTTCAAATTCGAAAAAAAGTTAATTTTGTGTAAGATAAGTGTGATATTTCAGATAACTTCAGAAAACAACATATAATTAGTGAAAACAAAGTACTATTACGCAGATATATATCTACCCTACATATATAAAATCCTAAGGAATCGAATTGAAACGAATTTATGTAACGATTCTATGAAACGACTGATTAAACAACTGATTACGTTTCACGGCGATTTCTCCTAAAATATGGAATGCTTTGTGATGAAATTAACACCAAAAATCCGTATTGATCCACAGATCTCAAAACTGGTATTAGAATTTTAAAATTAGAATTAGTTTTCGTAATATTAATTTTTTTCTAATTTTAAATCCTTTTTTTCTATTGATGGCAACTCAAATTTTAATCATAACAGATATGTTTTTTCATATTTTAGAAAAGGTTATTTTAAATTAATTTGGCGACGAGTTTGGCCTCCCTTAAATGTATGTTAAGAAATGCATCATGCTACTTTTATTCAGAATTCAATTTGCATTTCATTATCATTTTATTTAATACAAAACTTTCATTTAAAATTGAAACCTTTAAAATAAATGGCTTTTACTTCATTCTTTTTTTTAAACGAAACGAAAAGAAAAATATTACACACAGATCATATACGCAACGGGTTACCTAATTGGAGCCAAAATTGCGTTATTTTGCCTGACATGGTAACCCGGCTATTGTTGCTTATTTATTAATAAATGTTTACTTGAATTTATTTTCTTTTTATTTACAAAAAATGTTATAAATTGTTTTGTTCTATAGTTATTAATTAATTTTTTTTATTTATTATTATTTCATTTTAAAACTAACAGAAAATAATTTAAAAATACATATGTAACAGGTATTTGAAAACGAGGTTTTGCCAAATTGTCGAAAAACAAAAATCACGCCAAACCCGGTATGTGACAATGCAACAAATCATGAGATTTAATTTCCACTTCAAAGCAACGTTTTAATGTTATTACTTCTTCCGTCGACCAATTTTGCCAAATTATATAAATAGCCAAATTATACAAATTGACATATTTTTTATTTTTTTTAATAACAAAAGAACAAATAAATTAGTATAACATTAATAAAAATACCAATAAAACGTCGAAATAAAAATCACTTGATGGCGTGAACATGTGTACATCCTTAAAGTCAAGTGAATGTGACATTTACGATCAACCATTATTGGCATTTAATCTTACAGTTTGGCGACAGATTTTTGGTCGATGGGATAACCAAGTAGCACCGTTTTAATTTACCACTCGAAAAATAAAAAAATGCTAACTGGCGAGTTAAAAAAAAAAAAAAAAAAAAAAAAAGCTATTGGCGAAATTTCCCCCCGGCTAACATAAAAGTACCAGGAATTATTTGTGATCATGTCAACTTTTATGTAGTTTTATTCGAAAAAATAATTTTGATTCTTTAATCAAAATGGAAAACTTTCTTATGAAAAGCGAAGGAATCCGCCCGTTGTTTATGGCAGTTACATGACTTGGACTATTATAATATAAACGAAATAAAGGGGATAGAATAATATTTGGCGACTTATCACACCTGTGGCTGGCTAACATTAAAGTACCAAAATGGCCGCCTGGAATATAAAAAGCGAAGGGATCCGCCTGGAGCTGTTGATGATAGTCACATGGCTTAGGCTATTATTATAGAGATTATTTTCAATTTTAAAAACAGCTCAAAGAATAATATTTCCTAACGATTAAAAATTTATTTTCACGTGACTATTAAAAACAGAAAAAAAAAAAAAAAAAAAAAAACTTTAAAATTACTATTAAATGAGTACGTGTTAAATGCAGGAAAATATTGAAAATTATGTCCTAATTCTATTTACACATGAATATTAAAAGGGAAAGGAAACTTTAAAATAATAAATACATTAATATGCGTTTAACCCTTTCACGGACAAGACACTTCTATTCGTAAAATCTTGAAATCAGTGAATGGCACCACAATTTACAAACAAATTTCGAAATACAAAAATGCTTTTGTTCACTTTCTTAATAAAAGGTAAGTTTTCATCCCAATATTCTGATGCTAATTTGGCATTTAAGAATTAAAATTAAGTGGTCCAAAAATGAACCCCCGCCCTTGAAGGGGTTAAAGCAGCAAATTTTAGTAATTGTATTATGTCAATCGTTTTATAACGCTGTTTAAAAATACTCAGAGACAAAGACTCTGTTTAATTAATTCATTTTATTTTAGCTTCTTTTCAAATGTTTAACTGATCTTCTTTTACCAAACACGAAAACAACCATAGGATGTCTTAACAACAACTGATTCTACCTTAAATTTTTGCAATCAAAGTGAATTGAATCGAAACCCGTTTACAGGGAGATCGCTACATGTTTTTTCAGTATAATTCAATCTTCTCTAATCTTTTTAAAACCGATCAGATTAGCGTGCTTTTAGATTCTACAGTGTCTGAACGGGGGTTGGCGAGCGTAGCTTGCAAGGAGCCCCCTATTTAATTAAATAATATCCTAAATAAAAAATAAAAATTCGATATAACAACCATTTAACATAATTATTAAGTACCAGCAGAAGTCTGCAAAATTTTAATAACAAAAAAGTAACAAAAGTTTTGTTAGTGTACTATACAATATAATCCCACATTTTCCCACTATTCCATTGCGAATTTTATAATACACTCACTTAAATGGAACTTTATTTGAATTTTTTAGAAACTTTTCAAGTATGTATACTTCATTTAAGAAAAAAAATAACCAAATTGTAATAGTTTTTTTTTTTAGAAGTAGGTACATAAATAGTAAATTACTATTATTTATACTCATTGTGAGAAATTTTCGTTATTCATTAAAAATACTTGCTTATCAGGTACTAAATTATTACTCATATTCGGCTAAACAGAACAAACTATTGTAAAAATTTAATTTTTATTGTATGAAATAATACTTGGTTAGTCCACTGATATTGAATGTATCAATCTATGCAGACATGTCTCATAAGGAAATCGCTGATTTAAAGATCTGAGCTGAAATTCAAATGTTTTATCAACCTGCAGATAATGTTTTAGCCGATCAAATAATTAGGATTTAAATGTAAATAATGTGAATGTGGATCGTATGTTTTTCAAATCACCTGAAATGTTTTGAAAATTAGAAGCATTCGTAAAACAAAAAATCATATTATGCAGATTTCAAAAACTTACTGCAAGTAATACATGGAGAAAAGGGAAAATAATTAATTTTCAAGTATTTTTACCTTAATTTTATCTACATTTGTATTTATTCTTTTATTTTTTCATCGTAAATTTTCATTGAGCATGTAATTAATTATATATTTTACTTGAAGTATCTTACTTCGGCAAATAATTATTTACTTTTGTTGAAGTAGTTTTAGTTATGTTTAATATTTTCATACATGGAAAATGTCTCTGTTAATAAACTATCTGTTTTTTTTTTGTTTTTTTTTTTTTTTTTTTTTTTTGTAATTCAGCAAATCTCTTGAAAATGGAGAGAAAGTTCTATAAAAAATTAAACGTTTCATAAATATATTATTAACATTTAAAGAATTATATGTGTTTTACAGTTCAAGAATATGAAGTTTTAGAAGGTTCAGAAACATTTATTAGTAAAGTACTTTACATTTAATTTTAATATAAATTGAACTTATATGCGCTGCAAATCTATATACACTTTTCAGAACACTTAATTTGTCACCTTTTTTAGAAGTCTTTTAAGCACGCAATTTGGAGCAAGTTTTGGAATACTTCTGAAAACATTCAATTTTTCAGCCCACTTTGAACACTTTGGGGAATGCATGATTTCACAAGTATGCCCAAATGGATTCTCAATCTGTTTTCAAATATGTTGTCAAGTTTATTTTTAAAAATTATCCTGAGCAGAAAACTTTTGGAACACTTTGTTGATAGCATATTCGGAACATATTTCAGTACACATTAAGGTAACTGTAACACTTTTTTTGAGTCAAAGAGTTCCAAGATCTCAATGTGTACTGGCAATTCCCAATGTGAAAACTATCAAAATTCAGAAATTGTACATTATTTTCATTTTAAAAGAAAATTTAAAATATGTTCATTATTAAAATTACAAAAGAAAACAAGAAAATAATCTCCGAAATTTAAATTTCGTAATTTGTTTTCAGCCATCGAAATAGTGAGTAATTACCTTTTTTCCCCATTTTATCGTACTTTTTAGTATTATTACTTAAAGTGACAGCGACAATAAATGGATATGATTTCATAAAACTGTTTCGAAATGTTCTACAATTACCATCTACAAAAATATCAAATTATATATTTCACTATACAGTACTGGCAAAATTATTACGTTACCAGAAAAATTTACGCATAAATCAGGGTATAAGTTAGTTTATTCTGCTACATTTAATATTCGATGAATGTATATATGCATTACTTACAACAATCATATTTTAGATATCCACTCATTGCTTTTAGTACTTCGTATGTCCATCTTTAGCAGCTATGACTGTCTTCCTACGTCTTGGCATTCCTTCGATGTACTTCTGAATCAGTCGTTCCATTTCATCATTCTCATGCTATGCACGAATTAATCGCTCAGTCAATTGAACCTTGTTTATTGCTGTAATTTTATTGACTCTAGTCTTCGAGCCAACAAAATTTTAGCAACAAACAAGGTTGAACTAATTGAGCGATTAATTCGTGTATGGCATCAGAGTGGTGAAATGGAATGACTGGCACAGAAGGAGGATGCCAAGACGTATACTGACAGGCATAAGCTGCTAAATGTGGACATATGAAGTACTAAATTCCATGAGTGGACATCTATGACTATGTTCATTGTACGTAATGAATATACATTCACTCAATATTATATGTAATTCAATAAATTAACTTCTAGGCTGATTTATGTGTAAATTTTTCTGTTACCATAATAATTTGACCTGTACTGTACATGGTTCTTTAAAATTATTTGTAAAAAAGTTTAGGGGACACAATACTCGCCATTCCCAACATTTTATGTATAATAAATTAGAGTTGCATTACAGGCATTCACTCAAACCACAGGCCACAATTACTAGGCCCTAATTCTCCTCCAGACTAAATTGGCACTGAGAAATATGAAGTAAATTATGTTCTTTACAACCTAGAAATTCAAGAACAGTTCGTCAAGAATTTCTGCAAGTATTCGACAAAAAATGCAAAATCGAAAGCGTCCGGTCACTTACCCTTAATTTTTCGGTAAGAGTGTATATATATCATTTTTTATTTTCATATTTTCATTGAATTAATTTTGTGGCATTTTTACTAAAGATTAGAAAATATTTTTTTTATTTATTTATCGAAGGTAAAATATGATGCAAATGAGTGAAAATGAATGAATTGTGATAAAACTGATATAAATATTTTACTTAGCATTCTCAGAATTTATTATAAATAAAATATAAAACTTAAGTGCTGATGCTTGGAAATAAAGAGTAAGTAATGCTTTTCATTAAGCGCTGTATCTAAACAGGGTAATAATTAGCAGTTTCCAGCATATTTAAATATAAATATGTATCATTATGTCTTTAATTTCTGTTTAAGTAATGTAGAGTGTAATTTGCACTCTTATGGCGTGTATTAAATATACTTACAGTTAAGTGGATTATTACATATTTCTAAAACGTAAGATATGCTGCGTTATTTCTCTGTTTCCATTCTGTAAAACGAGGAATTGTTTTCAAAAGCTTAGATGTATCATTCTTATGCTTGCTTGAATGGTATGTTCATAACCATTCGATTAAAAGTAAAATTTCAAGCATTATTTTTCGCAAGTAGCCTTTACGTGAATTTTTATTTAATTAAAATCCACAACGTTTTAATTAAATGCATTAATTTCGTCTAGAAATAGAAGAAAACGAAGAAATAGAAGAAATGAGATTTTAATTAATAAGAAGAACTAAAACTAATTCCAAATAAATGATAGGTTAGAAAGTATTTTGAGACTTTTATGCTCATTTCATACGCTTATTTCAGTATTCATTTGAAGTTTTGAATTTTTTTGAAACCATCTTAACACAATTACATCTTAAAATTAACCATCATGTCAAATTTCAAGCTTCTTGTCTAACAGTCTACCACCTCTCTGGTGTTAGTGGCACCAACATAAAATGCCGAAACAGAGTTGAAATAGAATGTCTCGAAAAATGTTGAAACAGAGACTCTCACTATTCATTTGCCAGCAATAACCTTGAAGTCGGTTGGTATTTCCTAATATTCTATAGAAAACGGAATTTAGATGTTTTTAAGGGCTTTCTTGTTGTTCCTGCCAACCAAGTGGTAGTGACGCCGGCATAAAATATAGCCCGAATAGGATCAGGGACTATCACCCTTGATTCGCAACCAATAACTTCTGTAATCTTCTGAGATTCCATAGAAATCGTAATTTAGGACTCTTTTAGAATGCTTTTCGATCCTTACAATCACTTTACCCCTTTTTAATTGCAAATTTATTTTCGACTGTTCTTAGAGGACATTTAGATTTTATAAGTAACTACCGTGCTATATTTAAAGTCTCTAGCCTCTTCGGTAACCGCAAAAATCGCAATTTAGAAAGTTTTTTGCTCCTGCAACCCTCTAGGGGTTATGGCACCGGCATAAAATATAGCTTATATTTAAGTAAGTTCTATCACCATCAATTTTCAACCATTATGTTTGAAATCGGTTTCGTAATTCATACGATTGCACAAAAATCGTAATTTAGGACGCTTATAGAACCCTTTTAGCTCACTTCATCCTTTTAAATTTGGAATTTTCTTCCGACAATTCTTAGAAAGCATTTGCATCTTTGAAGTAATTACCATTCCAAATTTAAAATGTTAGACCCCCTCAGTATTACGAAAAACGCAATTTAGACCATTTTTTGCTCCTGTAACCCCCAGGTGGTAGTGACAACAACGTAAAATAAAGGCTATGTTGGAGCGGGGGCTGTCACCATCAATTTGAAACCATTACTTCTGAAATCGGTTTATATTTCCTGAGATTGCGTAGAAATCGCAATTTAGAACGTTTTTAGAACGCTTTTCGTTCATTTTCACCCCTTTTAAATTTCAAATTTTTAAGAAACTGTTTTTAGAGAACATTTACTTCTCATAAGTAATTACCATGTCAAATTTCAAGTTGCTAGCCCCTTCAGTATCACAAAAATCACAATTTAGAACGCTTTTTAAAATGCAACCGCAAGGTGGTAGTAACGCCGACATGAAATAGATCCTATATTGGAGCAAGGGCTGTCATCATCAATTTCGAACCATTATTTTTAAAATCGGTTGGGTACTTTCTGAGATTGCGTAGAAATCGCCATTTGGAACATTTTTTAGAACTCGTTTCGCGCATTTTCATCCCTTTTAAATTTCGAATTTTTTAAGAAATGTTCTTAGAGATCATTTATATCTTATAAGTAACTACCATTCCAAATTCCGTGTATCTGGGCCCTTCAGCAACACAAAAATCGCAATTTCGAACTTTTTTTGCTCCTGCACCCCTTTTAGGGGTAGAGGCACCGATATCAAATGTAACCTATATTGGAGCAAGGGTTGTCACCATCATTTTTTAAATAGGTTTGGTATTTCTTGAGATTGCGTAAAAATCGCCATTTAGAACGTTTTTTAGAACGCTTTTCGCGCCTTTTCATCCCTTTTTAATTTCGAATTTTTTTAAGAAATGTTCTTAGAGATCATTAGTATCTTATAAGTAACTACCATTCCAAATATCATGTTTCTAGGTCCTTCAGTAACACAAAAATCGCATTTTTAGAACGTTTTCTGCTCCTGCATCCCCTTTTGGCCAGTGGCACGGACATAAGATATAGTCTATGTTCTAAGTTGGACTAACACCATCATTTTGATACCATTACTTTTACAATCAGTTCGGTACTTCCAGAGCTTACCTCCTACAAATAAACAATTTTTACCTCTTTATAATATTATAAGTATAGAAGTATAGATATGTTGTAGGGTAGTAACCCCTTAGTCTCATTTTCAACGGATTTTATCCAACGCTCCTTAGTTCTCGACAAGCCGGGGGTGGGGGGAGGGGGGTGGTGTCTAATAGTAGCACACAACTTAAATACTTATTTTGTAACAAAAATGATAGGTTGGTCGTAGCTGATTTGGTATGTCGTTTGCCGGCTGATCCGCGGGCACGGGCTCGATACCGGAACGCGCTACATTTGTTTTTCTCATTTTTGGTTTTATAAATATACTTGTAATTATAATTTATAAATTTAAATTAAAAATTTTAATTTCATACATTAATTATAATATTAGCAAACTTAAATTTATCATTTTTTTTTTTATTTTTAAACTATAATTTCTCATCCTTTAAAGAGTTTTAAAAAGAAATTGGATCTATTATTGAATGATGAAAATTCCAAAATCGTGATAAAACCTATTGTGGCGCCATCTCGTTATGATAAAATAAAAGAATATTCAAATAAAATAAAAATAAAAGCTGAAAGAAGATAAAGGGGAAAGCAAAATAATTGAAAGTGCATGCATACGTTTTACAAATTTAAAAATCTTTAATATGCAAAATATCGGTTGTAATTTAATTCTGATGCTAATTTTTGATATATTTATGCTTAAAAACAGAATAATAGTATTATCGCATTGACTTTCTTTGTTAAAGCAATGCGTAAATGATGTTTCTTTAAAATCACGAATAGACACAATTGCTCAATATCATTGCATTGATAAAAAATATATGAAATACATTTTAAAAGTGATTTAAAAAAATAAGTTTTATCATGTTTTATACAACTATTTAGTTAAAAGTAAAAAATTAAATAGGTTAAAATTGTAATTGATATACAAAATTTTAAATTTTAATTGACAATTAAATTATTAAGTTATACTTACGAATATATTTATAAAAAAAATATTGAGAAAAACAAATGTAGCGCGTCCCGGTATCGAAGCCGGGCCCGCGGAGCAGCCGGCAAACGCCATACCAACACAACTACGACCGACTTACACTTTTAGTCACAAAGTAAGTATTTAAGTTGTGTACTACTATTAGACCCCCCGGTTTCTCAAGAACTAAGGAACGTTGGATAAAATCCGTTGAACCTGAAACTAAGGGGTATCGAACCTACAACATATATTAAAATAAGAGAAATGTGTGATTAACAAGGTTGGCCCTCTCTTTGTAAGTGTGAAACAGAATTTAACGCGGGATCACTAAAAGGTTACACTTAGTGTTCTCAGATTTATAAAATACATTAAGAGGAATTAACTGTAGTTGCATAGAAATAAATCAAAGTAAGTAATTTTATTAAAATGTTATAATTAAGAAGAATAATATTTGACAATTTTTGCTTACACGTCAGGAAATTCTTGTTTTTGCGTTGTTTATATGATTCGAAGTATAGAATTGTATAACGTTCTCTCATATGGTACGTATTAATTAAAAAATAACATGATGTGCATTATTAAATATTTTTATAACGTCGGATTCACTTATTGCATTCTCTCGTGTATACCAATTTAAATAGTAACTATTTTCAGAAACATAGATTTGGAATTTTTATATTTACCTGACCGATTTATTTAGAACAATAAGATAAAAAAAAAATGCAATTTAAAATAACTCAGAGCAATATTTTCCACAAGCTCTTTCTTCATAAATACATATTTAAAAAATCTGTATTAAAGTACATAACATAGATACTTTTTGCAAACAAAAGATATGAATTCCTGATTGGATTGAGAGTTAACTTGTTCAATATATAAATAAATAAATGACATTTCATATTTACTTATTTTTACATTGATTTTCAAATCAAACAGAAACTATTGTGCCGCATTTTAATCCAGTTTTTAAAATTATCCGATATTTATTAAAAACAATGTATGTTGTAAAGGTTTTAATCTTAATCTAATATGTTTGCCTGGAGCCAATTATAAGCCTTGCTAATAGTTTAGCGATTGGCTGCACAATAAAAATTTGCACATAAGCCAACAATTGAAATTATCTCACTAAGTAAGGTCAAAATTTTTGCTGATTCCGTAAGAATTTTTGGTAAAAATATATATGTCTATGTAATGGACTGTAATTAGATTTAATTAAATATTTACTTCATATCTATTTTTATCAAATATTTTGATTTCTATGTTAATAAAATCTTAAGACTCAAGATACAAGAACGCAAGTTCTAAGAATTTCAACTTTTATTATTCTTTTTAAACAAATTACAAAATCCATCCCTCAGTCAACAAAAAATTTGAAGTTTCTTATTAAGATAATGTCAATAGTTTAATTTAATCATCATAATCATCATCATCAACAACAACAACAACAACAACTGTTTTCTATCCACTGCTAGATGTACGCCCCCCCCCCCCTTCCGCAAATTTTCCCCATTTCCTGTCTGTTGCTTTGGTTATCTAATTAACTCCTGTCACTTTTGTGATTTTGCCGTTCCGTATTACTTGAAGTTGTCTTCTCGGTGCATTTACATCTCTGGGATTCTAATGTAGGGGTATTTGTACTTCATCTGCTGCCTTGTCTTCTTTTGCTTATTTTCATTTTAACGGTTTCATGGTTTCGATTGTTTTTTATAATTTCGCTGCATAAATTACTGCTGGTTAAAAGCATTGGTTAAAGGCTTTCCTTTTACAGGAAAAATACAAAGATACTTAACAATTTTACTTTTTTACAATATTTTACATTTTACATTTACATAACATACACTTTAGAAATACATATAATGTATATTAAACGAGGAAGTGATTTACCCGATTGCGGAAGATATCTTAAACGACTGGACCGATTTTCACGAAACTTGCCTACAATAATAAATCAAACACGAGCAAAAGAGATCACGAATTCAGAAAAATTATTTTAACAGTGTAAAACAAACTCAGCGCTAAAACTTCTGCTTTCTATCAATCGAAAAATGCTCATGCAATTAAAAGAAACTTCCCTCCTATACTAATTCGCCTACAAGAAAGCAAAATAGCTAGGTTTCTAATTTGGAAAAGCTTGTTTTGACTGTTTAAAAGAAACTAAGCACTGAAATGCTGATATATAACGAAATCGGCTCTAAAGCTTTTCACAAATCATGGCCCTTTCACTAATTTGACAACGAAAAAACTATCTAGCTAGGTCTCTAATTCTAGAAAATCCGTTTTTATTTTTAAAACAAGGTCCTTACTTAAAATGTTGGTATAAATCGAAAACATTTCCGGTGATTTTTATGAATTATGCTTTATTCGATTTATGAGAAAACCATCAAAGTCTAGCTTCGAGAAAGTGTTTTTGGTATGTTTGAGAATTTTCTTTTATATTTAAACTTCCGTAATCGTATTTCTCACCAAGACAAACGGTCATTTATCATCAATGCGATAATAATTGATCTCAAAGGCAGCACTAACGGCGTGCTTTCTATACTAAATCTAGCGCTAGATAACTGCCTATGTAGGACAAAAATGCGTTAAAATTCGATTTAACTGACAATACAATAAAAATTTAATTGATTTAATCAAATGTTGATTTCATGAATATAAATAGTTTCATAAATATTCTGTAAATATACTAATATTCCTTGATAGGTAACTGTGCGTATACTTTTGCCTATGTTTAAAACCACTGCCATATTGCTAAAAATATTATTATAATTTGATGCCATGGTCATACACCCTGTCAAAAAAATTAGCCGCAATTTTAAGGAAATACAATTTTCTCGCCATGATTGATTGCACATAGTTCCCGAAAAAGCTCATGTTTGCAGTTAACTATTGATTTGGACAACGATTTTTAAATAAAAATCATTTAATTTCTTATAAAGTATGAATAATAGGACTCAGGATATGCCTGAGATAATCGTTTTCCTATAAAAATCGTTTATTTTTAAAAATAACAATCCAAATTTACTTCTATAAACAAAGTTTTCTTTTTATTTTCTTTTTCTAACCTTTAAAATATGTTATTTACGTACTCGAATAAATTCTACGTAATTAAAATTCTAAATTCTAAATCCTGACGCAGAAAAATACCATCATGTTTAATACCCTCTGAGCTTCTGAGGGCTTTTCTACGTTCTGATTAAAATGTTTGTAAAACTATCGTTAAGTTAAATTTTCTTACCCTATGTGTTTCTAAATTACACTTCATATTTTACATGTTTCTTAAAATTGAATTTCGTTAAAAATACTGGGTGTTTCTAAATGAATATCGAGGTTTTAACGCTTGGTAGAATTCATTACATACAGGGTGCGTCTAAAAAAAGTCCTTCCGGCCAGTGCCGGGAGGAAGAGGTAGCTTTCATATTCCTTATTTTAAAAAAGCCAACTTATATTATTCAAACACACGAAGCTCAATTTAGTGTAAACCGAATATAGGAGATTCAATACTAATTTTTATCAATATAATGAATGAGAATTTCGCGAAATTAGTCAGCTTTATCCAAGCTGCTTTTCTTTAAAGTAACTTATATTTGGCTGCCAAATTCGGCAATTTCTTAAAGTGCCTGTCATTTTAAGACAACATGGTGGATGAGGCTAACCAGTGAACTTAGTCGAGACCTTAGTAATTGCTGTGCCCATGCTCACTCACATCGGAATTGGTTGATATATACGAGTGCTGTCGCAGGCAAAAAATCAGATTTTTCAAAATGTCACCCACATTAGAAATTGAAACTGCTATATCTGAGCCATTTTTTAAGATAAAGACAAACAAAAAATGCTCCTGAATCCTTATATCAAGGTCAAATACTTAAGAAAGAAACCTTTTACAATTTCTAATTTATTGCACCTCACTTTAAATATAATTCTTTTTTTTAATTTGATGGCCGCCATTTTGAAACAAGATGGCTGATGAAGCTGGCCAGCGAACTTGGTCGAGATATTGATGTATACTATCCACATGCCTTCTTACATCGAAATAGGCGAATACGTGTGTTATAGCGTGACAATTAGAAGACCGTTTCAAAGTGTTAGCCATGCTAGAAATTCAAAGTGATATAATTCAACAATTTTTTAAGACATAAACAAAAGAACAAATTTTCAGAAACAAAAACTGCTCCAGAATCTTTGTATCAAGGCCAAACACATAAAAAAAATATTTTTTATTTTCCAATTTTTTAATACCTTAAATTAATTTTTTTTAATGGCAACCCTTTAGAAACAAGATGGCGAATGAAGCTGGCCAACGAACTCGGTTGAGACATTGGTATGTACTATGTACAGAGACAGACCAAGTTACGTCCAAATCGGTTCATAAATACGCCTGTTATGGCGTGACAAAAATCAGGTCGTTTTAAAATGTCAGCCACAATAGAAATTCAAAATGCTATAACTCAGGAATTTTTTTAGATATAGACGAAACAAAACCTGTTCCGGAATCTTTGTATTAAGGTAAAACACATACGAAAAAAATCTTTTTTATTTTCTAATTTTTTGGTATCTCATTTTAAATTTTAATTTTTTTAATTTTTTTAAAATGGCCGCCATTTTGAAACTAGATGGCGGATGAAGCCGGCCAACGAACTCGGTCGAGATATTTGTATGTACTATGTACACGCCAAGGTACATCCAAATCGGTTCAAAAATACGCCGGTTATCACGTGACAAAAAACAGGACGTTTCAAAACGTCAGCCACGCTAGAAATTCAAAATGCTATAACTCAGCCATTTTTTAAGATATAGACGAAACAAAAACTGCTCCCGAATCTTTTTATCAAGGTCAAACACATAAGAAAAAAATATTTTTTCAATTTTCAGTTTTTTGGTACCACATTTCAAATTTAAATTTTTCTTAAAACTTTAAATGGCCGCCATTTT
This sequence comes from Maratus speciosus, assembly GCA_963932465.1. Taxonomy (NCBI): domain Eukaryota; kingdom Metazoa; phylum Arthropoda; class Arachnida; order Araneae; family Salticidae; genus Maratus; species Maratus speciosus. The sequence continues at coordinate 251,429,339 of OZ010790.1, forward strand.
TAAACAAGATGGCGGATGAAGTTGGCCAACGAACTCGGTCGAGACATTGGTATGTACTATGTATAAACGAAGTTACATCCAAATCGGTTCATAAATACGCCTTTTATCGCGTGACAAAATTCAGGAAGTTTCAAAATGTCAGCCATGCTAGAAATTCAAAATGCTATAACTCAGCCATTTTTAGGTGCGTTCGTAATTATATAAATACGTAGCACCTATAGTCGTCGTTCAGTCCGTCCGTCCGTCTGTCCGTCCGTCTGTCCGTCCGTCTGTCTGTCCGCATGTAACAGAGCAAAAACTACCCAACCGAATGGTCTGAAATTTCAAATATATGATTGTTGCAAAATTTTGTCGAGCCATTTCAAATTTTATGAAAATCGGATGTATAGTTTAATTACAGGGACAGTCAAAAGTTTTTCTTTACATTACGGCCAATGGGAAAAATTATTGCAAGTGCATTTTAATGATATTACAGCCTTCCGAATGATCTGAAATTTTAAAGATATAACTGTTGCAAAATTTTGTCGAGCCATTTCAAATTTTAGGAAAATCGGATGTATAGTTTAATTACAGGGACAGTCAAAAGTTTTTCTTTACATTACGGCCAATGGGAAAAATTATTGCAAGTGAATTTTAATGATATTACAGCCTTCCGAATGATCTGAAATTTTAAAGATATAACTGTTGCAAAATTTTGTCGAGCCATTTCAAATTTTAGGAAAATCGGATGTATAGTTTAATTACAGGGACAGTCAAAAGTTTTTCTTTACATTACGGCCAATGGGAAAAATTATTGCAAGTGCATTTTAATGATATTAGAGCCTTCCGAATGATCTGAAATTTTAAAGATATAACTGTTGCAAAATTTTGTTGAGCCATTTCAGATTTTAGGAAAATCGGATGCATAGTTTAATTACAGGGACAGTCAAAAGTTTTTCTTTACATTACGGCCAATGGGAAAAATTATTGCAAGTGCATTTTAATGATATTACAGCCTTCCGAATGGTCTGAAATTTTAAAGATATAATTGTTGCAAAGTTTTGTTGAGCTATTTCAAATTTTAGGAAAATCGGATGTATAGTTTAATTACAGGGACAGTCAAAAGTGTTCCGTTACATTACGGGGAATGGGAAAAAATTATTGAAAGTGCATTTTAATGATGTATCAGACTATGCGCTTTATGAAGTGCAAAAAAGTATACATTCAGTACAATATGGGGTGCAAAAAATAATTATAAAACTAGTTATAGTACGAACGCACCTCATTTGCCACGTTTGACAAGCAATTTCCAACTTGTTTAAGATATAGACGAAATCAAAACTGCTCCGGAGTCTTTGTATAAAGGTCAAATACATAAGAAAAAAATATTTTTCCATTTTCAATATTTTGGTACCACATTTCAAATTTTTAATTTTTTTTAAATTTTTAAATGGCCGCCATTTTGAAACAAAATGGCGGATGAAGCTGGCCAACGAACTCGGTCGAGACATATATATATATATATATCAATTCTGAACGGAGGGTGGTTTCGGGGCCTGGGGGTCATGATTGATGAAAATATACCAAAATTTTTTGAAATCGCTCTCCTCCGAACGGCTGCAATAGGTAGCTTTTTGTAATGAAAACTACCTAATATCGGTGAATGGGTTGAGATCTCATAAAGAACGCGAGTAAAAAATGCGTCACTGCTAATGTGCAGGTAGATACCAATGGAGAGACGGCACATAGCAAGAAGTGGAAGAAACCAAGGCAGAATAGTCTGCTATGGGCAGTCGAACGGTGTATGTTTGAAAACTCGCGTCATATTAAAATGGAGCTACCGATAAAAATCAAGTTTTGCTACAAATTGGGAAAAACCGCCACAAAAGCGCATGCAATGTTGGTCCAAGCCTAAGGAACAGACGCAGTGAGCAAAAAATGCGTGTACGGCTGGTTTAAACGTTTTCGTGAGGAAAGGAAACCGTGGATGACGAACTACGTTCAGATCGACCCTCAAAGAGAGTGACGACAGACAACATCAATCGGGTGCGACATATTCTGTTATACAATCGTCGACTGTCTTTACGATGGATATCGGAGGAATTGGGAATCAGCAAAGATGTGTATCCGACGACGCGTGACATCCGTGCTTCGGTCGATCCCAAAAGAGGCCTTAGATGACTCATTCCAGCAACTTTATAAACGATGTCATAAGTGTATTGCGGCCAATGGATGTTACTTTGAGAGTGATTAAAGGTGTTTTGTTTCCATGTATTGTTTTTATTTGTTTTACGCTTCCATTCACCGAACTTTTTAGACACACCTTGTAAAACTTAAAATTATAATTAATACATAAAATGAAAGAGCAACTCAAACAATCTTACCTACAAGCTTAGAAGTGTTCAATGTGAGAACCTTTCGTCATACGGCACACATCAAGTCGATAGGTCAGTTCTTCTCAAACGCTGATTAGCAAAGAAATTCTGTTCAGACGCTCACCCGATCTGACGCCATGTGATTTCTACCTGTGAGGTTTCATAAAGGATCGTGTGTATGTGCCTCCGCTACCAGCTGACCATTGCAGCTGTTGCAACAATGATCCCACAAACACTGATCAACGTTTGGGAAGAATTGAGCTATCTACTTGATGCGTACCGTGTGATGAAAGGTGTTCACATTGAACACTTGTAAGCTTATAAGTAACTGTTTGAGTGCCTCTTTCATTTTATGTATACATTATAATTTTAAGTTTTATGTAATAAATACTACCAAGTGTTAAAACCCCGATATTCATTTAGAAACATCCCGTATATGTGTCTACAACCGATATTAATTGCTCTGCGGAAACGGAAAAATACCCTGAACTTAGATGGTTAAAACAAAACAAGCATTTTTTTACATTTAAAACTGCAACATGTCAACTGAAACAACTATGAGATCATTTCCATTGACTTTTTCCTTTTCGAATGTGCTAAGACTACGTATTGAAATATAAATATATCCCCCATGATTTATTGATGTTTAGTGTATAGTAACTTTCAATTTTCTATGTTTATTAAAAATAAAATAAAATAAATGTATAAAAAATATACCCAGCGAGGCTGTATCTACCAGATATTATGTATTAAATTTGCATACTTTTTGAGCGAAAAATTTTTTTTTTTCATTTCGGTTACTTTTACTACGTTTACATCGCTTTATTTTAATTTAATATTTTGACTTTAGTTAATATGATTTAATAGTATAAAGTTTTGAAAAAAGTACAATTTTTACCGATTAAGAACCGCATACTTCATAATTTAGCGTAACATTTCTGAGACTTACTTCGAGAAATTTTCCATTTAATCTATTACTTAACTATATATCGACGCTTATATTTATTCACGTTTCTGAGACTTTAAGAGCAAATGTAGTTCTTTATACTTGAACATCTTAAACGTTTCGAAATTTTTACAGACTTATTGAATTATCGTAACCAGTAAAGTTTGATATAACTTAATTCAGAGCTAATCGAAATTCAGAACTTCAAGTACTATATTACACTCGCTGTGAAATATTTTTTAAATTGTCCAAAAGTTATTATTAAAAAAATATATATAGGTATATTCTGCAAATTTTTTAAGCTTTTTGAAATTTGCAAAAAGTGAATATTGGTAATATCTTATTTTTAAACTTAAATTTTCTACGTCGAAAACATAATGAAATACCACATTATATCATAATTTTATTTTTCCTCTTTGCTGTAAGATGCGTGTAATATTGCATATAATTTTAGAAAAACCACATGTAATTTTTAAAGAATGAGGTACTATTAATAAGATATGTAATAACATAAGAATATACAAAATAATAAAAAAATAAAAATTGGATATAAAAAGCATTAAAGATAATTATTAAGTACCAGCAGAAATCTTTACAATTTTAATAAGGATTATAATATAAATATTTTTGGATATATTAGGGTAAAGTGCACATATTTCATCACGCTTTACTTCTCCGCATCTGCGACAGTTGCACTACTTATGACGCAAGGCATAGGGAACGAAAGGTAACAAGGGTCAGTATTAAAAGTTTCTTTCGCCAAGACGCATACACAAATTAAAGACGCCGAAATTCCTATTTTTAGGAGACCTGAGTTCTTAGTACGTCGTTTGTAGAACGTTATTTACTGTACTGTAAGTATTTATTTCTTATTCATTTCATGTACTTTACGTAGGTAAGATGCTGACAGTAGCATACAGTGAGTTTTAGGACGCTCAGTTCATCTTACGGGAACTGAAGCTTCGCCATATTCGGAAGTAGCGTTGTCCCAATTTAGTCCCCTTTGCAGTCCTCATTTTTGTCCCGGGGACGAAATTAGGAATGCTTTTTCATGACAATTTTTTCAATTTTTTCATCATGTTTGGATGGCTAATGTTTCGTTATGTTATTCTTTCACTGATAATTAGTACACTTCTTTGTGCCTTAATTTAATGTAAATTAAATTACTTAATCATTTATAAATAAATTTTGATTCAGTTATAAGTTAAGCCTTGGCGTATTGGATTTTTGGGGGGAGGCGAAATTGGGACCATTTTTTTTTCTTTTGCATTTTTTAAATACTTTTGAAAAAACAATTTTTCTCATTGTTAAAATTTTTTTGTACGATATTTGCCTATGTTTCTATGTGCGTGGGTAGTTAGCCTATGTAAAATCCAAATTTGGTAGGTTTTCACTGAAAATTAAAACTTCCAAGGGCCTAAAAGTGATTGGGGGCAAAAATAGGGCACCTTACCCTATACCTTTCACTTATAAAGGGCGAATTTGATCACACATTCATTTAAATGGAACTTTATTTGAACTTTTTAGGAAACTTTTGGATTATGTATCCCTAAATAAAATTAGAATTTTAAATTAGGAATTAATAACGAATTGATATTCATTTTTTAGGAGTAGGTACATAAAAAAATAATTACTATTCTTTAAACTAATTGTGAAAAAATTTCGTTTATTATACAAAACACTCGTTTATCCGATACTAAATTATCAGTCATAATCGGCTAAACAGAACCGACTATTATAAGTGTTTAATTGTTATTATATTAAATAATGTCACTTAGTCAATTATATAATATTATAGTCAATTGACATTGAATGCCTCAATTTATGCAAATACAAGCATTAAGGCAATCACAGAAATAAAGAATTGTGCTGAGGTTGACATGATTCGTGAACATTTAGATAACACTGCAGTCGTTCAAAGCATTTTAATTGCTGAAAAACTTAAGTTTTGGGTATAAAGGTATGAAGCGGATTTCAATGTAAATAATGTCAATGCAGAACATACATATGTTTTTCAAAGCCCATAAAACGTTTTGAAAATTAGAAGCATTCGTAAGACAAAAAATCATATTAAGCATATTTCAAAATCAGACTGCAAGTAAAATACGGGGAAACAGAAAATAATTATTTTTAATTTGGAAATTTTTTATAAAATAATAGTATCCAAATTTAGAGGACAATGCATTACATAAAAAAAATAATTTGGCTACGATAGCCCCCATTTTTGTGCCAGCACCCAGGTATCGCATTCAGGGACCGGTGGATGGGCGGTTAAACGTCATAGTTTGAGGCCAAACAGCACTGACCTTAGTGACGCCGTTTGTGAATCTTATAGCGGGCAATCGGGAATAGATGTCTTTGATGGGAAAGTATTATTTTCGTTTGATTTTGTTGAGCGCATCAGAGAAGCTATTTCTAGAGTTTTATCCTCACACACATTTTTAAAATCATCCAAAGGACTAAAAAAATCATGAAAAATATTGTCTAAGTGTGTCTCTGTTTGAGAATATTAGAAGAGCAAGGCTTTAGCGAATATTGATAATTTTTAATTTTTCTATACAAAGTGTTTATTTAATGATTTTCTATTTGTCAAATCAGTTGAATTATTTTGGCTTTTGTGATGGTAATGAAAAATAAATGTTGAGTGTGATATATAAGGACTGGTAATTTTTTTAAATAAAAACCTTATAAGGTGGGGGGATGCGATCCGTAGCCCATCTCAAGTGATTCCGTGATTTAATTGCATGCTAAATAATTTAGAATGTATCTTACATGCATATGAGCTTTATAGGACATAATTGGCAAATTCAACAAAGGTTTCCTTTTTCAACATGACATGGGGACTCTGGTAAGTGGCCGAATCTCTGCGATAATGATAAATGCCTGTTTTTGTATTGGTGATTCTCCAAACTTTTGCTTGGCGAGTTTGTTTTTATCATCATGCAACACCTCATGTGCATGTTAAAATAAAGCAAGTTTTTTTTTTTTTTTTTTTTTTTTTTTTTTTTTTTTTTATATATATATATTTTCAATACTGTTAAATTTGTTTTTAAGCATAGCATATATTGATTGTAATTGGGAGAAATTTTTTTATTAATATTGGGTATTTTTGAAGAAATAGACAGTATCTGTGTCACATGTGGGGTTTGTAGATATATAAATCATGATTTAAATTTAAATAATTATTTGTGGGTGTGTCCTTTATCTATGAAATTTAATTTTGCATGTATATAACACTATATGGCATTAATCACCGGGCACTTTCAAGTTTAGATATATTGTCGAATATTTGAAAGTAGATTTGTCGGATTTTTCTGGAATTTTTGGATTATGAATAATACGTTCCTATATCTTACGAATATATGGATATTGTACAATATATGTATTCATTTGTGGAAGTATAGAACGTAAATTTACGGAGATATATGATTTTTTTTTTTTTAAGTTCTAAAAATTCTTGCATGTTTTTTGTTTATATCATGCAGGGTTTTTTACCGAATTTAACGCGTTTCAGAAAAAATGTAGCAGAAATAATATGGTGGAATTAGAATGTAAATATATTAAATATTTTATTAAATCTGAACAGTGGAAAGAAATATTTGATAGAAAATTTTATGGAGTAACTCTTAAAAAAAGCCAATCAAATATCGTAAAAATTCAGAAAGATATCGGCAATAGACTGAGCTGATTTTTAGTTGTTCTCTAGAAACAGCTTAACACATAAGGAGTACCATAAACATAAGGGGAACATAACGAGTTTTCCATAAATTGTCGTTTTTTATTTTTCCTTTTTTTAATTTAAATTTTTTATTTATGCTTTAGCTTTTTTGGAAAACCACCAGAACGAGCCTATTTCAAGTAAAAAAGAAATGTCAAAATCTAAGCATTTCTTCTAATTCTACTCGTTGGTATTCATTAACCCATTAAGCGTCGCTATATTAAGAACGTTAAATAAATAAAGTTTATTTATATATTTTATATATATAAGATGCCCCTATGATAAAGCAGTTGAAATTTTTTTAATAATTGTAACCGTTTAGAATGTATAACATGTTCCCGTAGCGGGAGCGTTGACGTCTAATGGGGGTTGAACCTTCCTCTGAACTGCAAAGAAACGCGCGTTATTTTCTCCTGCCATAATGCAATTGCGATTAGAAAATTTAATAAAACTTCATTTTTAGGCATGATGCAAACAAATAAACAAACATATAAACAATTACTAAAAATATATGGATTAAAAATTTAATATTAATATTCATAAATCACTTTCATTCAAATTTTTTAACGAATATTCAAAATATTTGAAATATAACGTCACTCTTTCTTTTTTATTATTTCCCTACACATTGTCTATGCAAATTGAAAGGAATAACTCAGATATAACATTATGTTGTAATAAACACTACACGCACATATGTATAAATTTGTTTTACACCTAGATTTCTGGCATATACTTATATTAGAATATAGTTGTTTTCATCGACACGTAACTGATGTATATAACTCTATATATTCCTAAATGATGTTTTGAATTTTCTTTATTACCTGTTTCAAATAAAGTAGTTGTTTTACAAATGAAAATTGAGACATCTCTGATTTCAATATAATAAATGCTTTTCACGTTACTATTACCAAGCATCGATTTTCAAATTATTTAATATATATATATATATTATCTCTTTAATAAGAGGCCTGCATATATTTGAAAATCGATCTACAACAGTATCACTGTTAGTACAATTAATATAACATGAAACAATTTAGAATTGTCGTAATCCTTCTTTTTCTTTTTTTATATTGTATATGAATCTACCTATGGATTTAAGTTTCAAAAGTAGCTGCCAACTACTACTGTATTATATCTTAATTTATGGTCAAATTTACTGTTACAAGAAATTACCAAAATTCTTTTTTAATGTTTTAGTAATAACTTACTTCCATTCAAAACTCAATCTTTTATTTTTGCATCTTGCATTTTAATTGCAAATTAAAGATTTTTTTTTTCTGCGGATGAACATTATAAAGGTAAATTTTAAGGGGTTTTTTGTTCACAATGGTTCTGTTTTTCCGTATAATATTACGAATCCACATTCAAGCGAACTGACATACACTGCTTTTCATGGTTGGTTGGTTGGTTGATTTGTGACGGCCGATTATCTACACTAGGGATATAGGCCCGAAGGGGGGGGGGGTAACCTTCGTGGGGGTCTTTCTAAGGTAACCTAACCCATATTAACGCATGGAAATCCATGGCTCGAAAAAAACCACGAAAACTCCGAACGATTAGGCCGACGGGAGCGATTGGGATCGAACCCAGCACTTCCCGTCTACCAGTTTCGAGAGCAGAACCTCTCAGTCACTGGTGGGGCACTGCTTTTCATGAAAAATCTATATAAAATGTTCCCCTCTTTATGGAAGCGCGCTTGCAGACAAAGGGATGGGAATATAACCACAAGCCGCCAACGCTCCCGTTGTGGGAACATACGAAAGAAACCTTTCTAATATTGCTTTAAATTAATACATTTACTTCGTATTAGGAATTTATTATTAGATGATCTGTTGGCTTTAAATATTCACTGCACTTGTAAAAACTAAAGAATTTACTTTTTCCTTTTTACTAATTTTACTTGAGGAAGTCTAAAAACCAAAAATTCTCTTTTTTTAAAAATCTGCAAAAAATAGTAAATATATATATATCATTCTGAAAAAATATGTATTTAATAAATATAAAAAATAATTTCGAAATAAAATCACTTGATGACGTAAACACGTGTAACTTGCTAAAAGTCAAGAGAATGTGACATTTACGATCAAGCATTATTGACATTTAATCTTATAGTTCGCGATAGATTTTTTGTCGACGGGATAACTAAGTAGTACCAAAAATACATATGTAACTGGTATTCGAAAACGAGGCTTTCGCCAAATGTTCGTAAAAAAAAAAAAAAAAAAAAAAAATCATGCCAAACATGCGCGTATATGACATCTGGAGAAATATTAAATTATGTAACAAACCATGACATTTAATTTCAACTTTAAATCAATGTTTTAATTTACCACTCGAACAATAAAAATATGCTAACTGGCGAGTTGAGAAAAAGACATTGGCGAGATTTGCACCAGGCTTTTTTTTCTTTCGGCACAGATGTGTTATACGGCCCCATATTGGCGCGATTTTTTTTTTTACGCCAATGTCATATAAATGTCCTTGCACAAAAAATGATAAGCTGAAAAGGTGCAAGATTTGAGCTAATGCACATAAAAATTCACAAAAATATGGCGTACACAGGATGCTCCAAAATGATTGAGTTGCACTTTAATTTTTTCAATTATTGTAGATACGTAGGCAATGTAAATTGTAATTGTGTTGAAAAGAAGGTAAAAATTAATAAATACGTTGTTGAAGTAATCCTGTCATTTACACTTACACTTATAAATATATTATGCAGTCCTATAAGTTATATTTAGAAATTTTTATCTATACTAGGACAAGAAGAAGAGTGACAATTCTATTTTTTTTACGAGCTAAATACACCGAAGTTAAGATTCTGATTAAGAAGTTCTGATTCTGAAGTTAGGATTCTATTAATTTTCGGAGCTTTCCGGCTCTAAAAGCAGACAAGTTTTTTTAAGAACGGTAAGCTCCGGAATTTCATAAAATTCAATATATCATTGTTCCATGAGTTTTGGTCTTAGCAGAATGGAAATTTTAATGCAGAATTTTTTTCTCAATATAACTTAAGGGACAAAGGGAACGTAGTAAATTTTAAAAAGTGTAACTTTTTGAAAATTAGCGGCTATCCTATTTCTTTCACACAATTCCTACCTTATTTTGAAACACTTTTGGAAATCAGATTTTCTGCACCATGAATATTTATATAAGTATTGTGACACCTTGTTTTATAGTGAAGCGGGTAGCGTGGGCAGTCTTCAGATGCGATGACGAAATTAAATTAAAAGAGCTGATTTTATTATTCAATAAGAAAATAAATATAACACTTCTTGGCTAATGATGTCAGTATACACAACAATTTAAAATACGAGAATGAGTGAGATCGTTTTACAATTTACGACAGATTGATAGTCAAATATAAATCCAAGCTAACTGATTCACAGTTCACTGTCTTTTGATAAAGCCTTTGTGCAGATGAATCGTCTATTTCCTTCTCTGTGTTCTAGAGGAACCGCACAGCTAAGGAGCCGGTTTAGCCTCCCTTCACTCCAAATTCCGGAGGAAGATTCGCTTCGTTTCGGATCAAGTCCCGAGTGATTTATTGACACAACTTTGAGAGAAAACCTAGCTTCCAGGTTCATAAATCTGCAACTCTCACTGAGAGATCTAAACTCTGAATAAAATTATCTCCTTCATCAATGATGTTCATCTTCTCTCGACCCTCTGATTAAGACAATGGTTTCTTCTTAGCCACTTAGAACCTTGGGCCTATGAAGTATTCTCAACCTCTTTTCTTATACTTTCCCTATGGTCCGCCTCTCTTTGGGGGGAATACGTTTCGCTTTCACCTTAGCGCGTGGGATAAAAGTTTCACTTCTATAAGGTTGTTTCAATTTCGGAGGGATCTTACGGATTCATCGACCACTCTGCTATTCATTTCCTTATCTATACAGTGTCATCTCAGATGATGAGTTAAGATCGATCTATTTCTTTTGATCCCTTCCGGCAAAACGCTGGACTTAGCTAAAATTTTGAGCTATTTCACGAGTAAATTATCGTGCCTATGCAAGCTTTTACTTGAATATTTAAGGGATTTTTCTGGAGAATCAGTTCGATTTGTTACAGTACATATATATCACTATTTCTTTCAGGAAGTTTTCACATTAAATTAAAAGAATTTTCACACATTTTAACTAAACATTAGAAAATGTTTTGTAATTATGGAAGGTAAAGCGTGATGTAAATGAGTGAAAATGAATGTATCGGGATAAAACTGAGAAGAATATTTTATTTAACATTCCTTAATTTGTTGTAAAGAAAATATAAGACTTAAGTTCTGATGCTAGAAATAAAGTGTAAATAATGCTTTTCATTAAAGCGCTATATCCAAACTGAGTAATAATTAGCAATTTCGAGAATATTTAAATATAATTAGATATCATTATGCTGTTTATTTCAGTTTAAGTAATGTAGAGTGTAATTTGAGCTCTTATGGTGTGTATTAAATATACTTACTGTTAAGTAGATTATTAAATATTTTTAGAACACAAGATTTGACGCTGTTTTAATTTCATTTCTCTGTTTTCAAACTGCATGTAGATTAAACTAGGAATTGTTTTTAAAAGCTTAGATGTATCATTTTTATGCTTACTGGAATGGTATGCTTATTCCATCTTATTAAAAGTGAAAATTAAAGCAATATTTTTCACAAGTTTTATTTTAAAGAACGTTTATTCAATTTAAATCAATAATGCTTCATTTGAATACATTAAATTTGTCTGGAAATAGAAGAAGGAGTCCTCAACAGGAAATCATTAGCATCATTATGTAAATACGAGTTGAACTATTTGTAAAAAAGAAATATATATTAAAAAAAATACTATAAATTTATTTGCTATCTGAAGTACAAGATTTTTATATATTTTTTATTTTTATTTTTCTTGATTAACTAATTAAATTAAATTGTTTTAAATTGTAAGCATGCATTTTAATGTATGTAATATTAGTCATAGATAAAGCGAGGTGGCAAAGTGTGAAACAGTATTTAACGTGGGACCATTTAAAAGAACCCTTCACTTGGTGTTTTCAGATTTATAAAAGACATAAAAGGCATTAATAGTAGCTGCTAAGAAATAAATCTAAATAAGTATGTCCAGTATAATGTTGTAATTAAATATAATATTATCTGACAATTTTTAGCGTATTCATGAAGAAATGCTTGTTTTAATGTTGCTTATAAGATTTAACGTAAATGGGTGTGTAACGTTCACTTATATGGTACGTACTGATTAAACATATCATGAAGTGGATTGTCAAAATGTTTAAAACGTAAGATTCTCTTTTTGATTTCGATGCTTCGAATATGTATACTGATTTAAGTAGTTACTATTTTCAGAAATATAGATTTTGAATTTTTAGCTTTAGGGGAGACCGGGGCTAGTAGGCGCAGTTTTTAGTTGTAGATTTTTATTAATTTTTTGTTTAAGATTTTTTATGAAACTTTAACTGTACTGTTAAAGAACAGGCATTGGGCTATAAATACCGGAGTTTTGAGGTTGTGGCTTTTGTAGTTTATGTTTAACGGAAACTTAAATTAAAAGGAAAATAGTGCGGCAACTTACCCCGTCACGGGGCAAGTTGCCTATACCTATGGGGTAAGTTGGCACACGCTTTATAAAAATTTAAATGAAACTCAAATAAAACACGAGGTTAAGAGAAATCAATTTCATTATTATCAGTAAGCTTAAACAAAGGCGTTATCGCTGTGCGATGCAAATTCTAAATTATACAGACATAAAAATAATGAATAAAACCTAAACATTGAGTAACTTCTATCCTACTCGATATCATCATCAGAGTTACAGTTGTCACAAATAAAAAATCGAGTGTATCCGTTTGGGCAAGCCTCGTGTGCCCAAAATCTTGCATTGCAACCACTTTTCTCGGTGTTTTCTATTTTTCAAGCTACCAGCACACACCAGACACCGAGCCAACTTGCCCTGTGTTCAATGCGCCTATTAGCCCCATAATAAATTTCTTCACAAAAGGACACGTAACCATCTAATCATAAATAATCCAAGTAAATCACATATGAGATAGGTACAGTTAATCATTCACTAAGAAAAACTGTACAAGTTAAATCGCAGTTATTAAGATAAGTATTAGAAATTTGAAAAAGAATGAAGCAACAAAAAAGTACTCATGAGTGCAAAAAACAGAAAAATCGTAATAAATGTCCACTGCACGCAGGTAACGCTGCAAAACTACAATGAGGATTGTATAAAGCAAGAAGAAGGGTACTATGTGACTGGTTACGCAATCTATCAACAAACAGACGATTTATGAGGACTGCGACAACTTACCCCTGTAGCCAACTAGCCCCGGTCTCCCATACTTGACCGATTTATTTAGATCATAAGGTAAAAAATGCAATGTAAAATAACCCAGAGAAATATTTTTCATGAACTGTTTCAAAATGAGTACATAATTTTAAAATCTGTACCGAAACAGTTAAAATAGATATTCAATAGAAACAAAAAAGTTTACGATTGAGTGTTAACCTTTTGCAATGTAGAAATAAATAAATAACAATTTTTTCCTATTTACTTTTCTTTTGCATATGGATTTTCTAATCATACAAAAACAATTGCGCAGCATTTTAACCATGCATTATAAATCATCTGTTATTTATTGAAAATAATGTATATTGTAAAAACTTTGAACTAAATCTTATATTTTTACCCAAAGAAAATTGTAAGAATTGTTATTAGTCCAATGATTGGATGTACAATGAAATATTGTACGTAAACCAACAATTGAATTTATCTTAATAAAGAACATGAATTTAGAACTACAAAAATTTTGCTGTTTTCGTAGGAAATTTTTTTTTTATAAACATATATATCATTATGCAATCGACTGTAATAAGGTTTAATAACTTCAAAACTATTTTTAGCAAATATATCAAACTTCTGTATCAATAAGTTTTAAGACTCAAGATAGAAAAACTCAAGCACTAATTTCAACATTTGTTATTTTTTTTAAACAAATTATAAAATCCTTCACTTAGTCATTAAATAATTTATTACTATTAAAATAAAGTATTTTATTAGTGCATATAAGATGTTTCATTTTATATCCAATAGTTAGACTACTAGCAATTCTTGCGATTTGCCCAACAATCAGCCAACTGTTGCATCACTAAAATATCTTAATATTAGTTTAGCAGCCCGCTGGACGTCAATCATCTAGTTTCATACCAGAAAATAAAAAGTGACGTTTAAGTAAAAGGTATTTTAATAGAACTCAATAAATTTTGAGCTGTTTTAAGGTTTAATTAATTTGTAAAACATAATTTTCTTTAAAATCTCCATTTAAACAACGTTAAAGTTATTTTTTATTGGAGTTTCTAGAGTTTAGACGGCATATAATCAATGTTGTATTTCTCTCTTCCCATATTCTAAAAGAAAATTATAAGGGTTATCTAGTACAATTTATTAAATCTATGTAAGATTTATCTATCTAAGATTTATCTATCTATTCTATCTATGTAAAAAGGCGTGTAAATTGCCAAGTACAGGTCCTAGTGTGTAAATTTTAAGATACATATTTTCCTGTGTAGCGCATTAAGAGGCATAAGTATGTATAATGTTATCAGATAACTCAGAAAGGCATTTTAAAGTGTAAATTGCACATCAGCACATTTTGTGTGCGTAGTAGGGAAGACTAGGGAGGGTTGACCCACTTTTTACAAAATGATTTTTTATTTTTTAAATATCGAACGTATAATAAAGTTTTATGTATCCTTTTATTTGTTATACAATCAGTTATCAAAGTAAAAATGCAACATAAGCGTAACATATACGAAATTTGAAAACTGATTGATTTTAATCATAAAACAATAATGGGTCAAGACTCCCCACATATGGGAGGGATGGCCCAGTATATGGGAGGCTTGACCCACTTTATTTTATATTGCGATATTTGTAAAGAGAAATAAAATCAGTTTAAAACAAGTAAGAAAAAGTCATGCGTCAGGCATAGATTATGAAACACTTTCCAACACATTCAGAATAATGTAACAAAACTGCACCTTTTAAAACATTAAAACATTACGTCTAATTCAACCATATGGAAACGCATAATATATTTCCAAACCCAATTTCAGCTGTTCCCATCCACAATCGGAAATTTTGCGATTTTTTTTAGCAGCCCTGTATAGATTTGAATCTATTAGCTGCATGTATGCCAAAATTTAGTTC
This sequence comes from Maratus speciosus, assembly GCA_963932465.1. Classification (NCBI taxonomy): domain Eukaryota; kingdom Metazoa; phylum Arthropoda; class Arachnida; order Araneae; family Salticidae; genus Maratus; species Maratus speciosus. The sequence goes on from OZ010790.1 coordinate 251,444,573, forward strand.
ACATAAGAGATAAATATACTTTAGTTGAAAATTTACCTTCAACAATTTCCCCTAATAAGGAGAACGGTTGTGCAGCCCTGTATTTGAGGTATAGAATTTATATATAACGAGTAAGAAGCAAAAAAAAAAAAAAATAAATTTAAAAGCGCATAGTGAATTCAAAACCGTACATTCCAGCAATTATTACTCAAAGACAGTACTGTACTGTAAGCGATTTCTTTTGTGCATCCCTGTAACTGAATAAAAAAGGCTATGAAAATAATGAAGAATAAAGGCCCTGTTCTAACGTGATCGTAGTGAAATTCAGTGATTTATATCAGTTTGAATACATTTGTAATAGCATAAAGTCATTAAAATACTCTGATTTTTCCCCATATACCATAATGTAATGGAATACTTTTGAGGTTCATGTACAATACCAATCATGCTTTGGTGACCCTAAATAATATTTATCAATTTCATGAAAATCTGAGTTAGAGCGTGGACAGACGGCCAGGCGGCCAGGCGGACTTACGGGCAGATGAACAGACAAACCGAATGCATGACAATTTTCAACTTTGTTGGAAAGTGTTAAAAAGCAAAATAATTTTATGCTGCATGCTTTAATTATTACAAAAATATATATTTTTTAATATGATGCTTAAACAAACCTGTTGAGACGCAATCGCAAGTCACAGGGGAATAATTTTGTTTTAAACAGGATTTCGGCTGAGCAGGTATAATTGTACAGCAGGGAAAATGAAATTTTAACATTTAAGGCAGTATTCTGTTAGAGACAGGTTCTGTTTCCATAGTGTTTCATGTTATTATGTCCGGATTTAGGAGCCACTGTCCCGCTTTTTTTTTTACTCCTTGTCTTATTTTTTGTGACACTGGACCTGACAACTCTAGTTGTCACATAGTTTGGCTTCATCTCACTGTATTCACCGGATGAAGTTTGTTTACATACCTTCTTAAAGTTTTTCCATTGATGCTATGTTCTTTTGCAGCCGCATGAGCATTTAACTTGTCATTAATATGATTTAAAACTTTAAGGAGCAAAGTACTTTCACTACAAAAATGTACAAATAAATGACTGGCACCAGAATTTACGAACAATTTTATTTGGAAATAAGAAAAAGACTTTATTTCACATACATATTAAATTAAAAAGATTTTAGCAAAATTCTGGTGTCATTTTGACGTTTCGGAATTAAAATTAATTGGTTTTATAAACATTCCACTGCCTCTGAAAAGGTTAAGACTGCTACTTTCATCCTTTCTAGTCCTTTCTAGTCTTTCCCACTGTTTCTATTTACCTATTGTCAGGAATATTTAAATGGAAAAAAGGTCCTATCAACTTTCCAATTTTGTAGCAATTTTTCACATCTTTCTTTACTAAGTTTTAAACATTTTCTTCTCCATCACACCATTTTACTGTAACTTTACAGAATAAATTTGCATTATTTCATGTATATAACCATTAACTTTTCATTATGCATATTATATAAAAAAATGATTTCCAAAACCACTTAATTAAGGGAGCCTTGAGCATCTATTCAATCCTCCCTCACATTGACTGGGTTAAGCCTCCCTACATAGGCCTTTTCTAAAGAATAGCACATTGCTATGTTAAGCCTAACTTACTGTACAATCTTTATACCTGTATCTGACGACATTATTATTTACCAAGTTATTGTTTTTAAAATTTGTTTGCATAAATATTTCTATCATGAATGATTTTGAAAATGTCGCCGTTTGTGCGATGAAACGAGCGTGAATCTAAATAATGATATTATATCACTTTTATAGAAATTCTTTTGCTTTGTTTCATTATAAGCGACTAGCATAGATATTTTTATACACAATTACACTTGAGTAATTATACTTGATTATTTTTCACACAACTATTTTAGTTCGAAAATAAATCATGTGATTTTTTCTACTGAGTGAAATTCTAGACAACTCTAGTGAGTGACATTTCTGGTGAACACAATTCACCCAGCTAACCTTATGGGTGATGACATCTGATCTCTTATTTTAAATAGTACAACAGAATAATTCGCAGGCAATAGAATTTACCGTTACCAAAAACAAATTGACATTTAAATGAATGATATAAAGAAAACTCACTGAAATGTGAACTGTATGTATTAATTCTAAAATCATAATTTTTCTTTAAAATTCCCATTTAAACAATGTTAAATGTATGTTTTATTGGAATTTTTGAAGTTTAGATAATAATTCTCCTATGCGGTTTTTTTATCAAAATTCAAAGAATTATGTTGTAACAGTTATTGAATTTTAAAAATTATAATTTAAATATTACGTTAAAAGTAGCGTAGAAGTTTATAAATAGAGTGGTAGGAGTAGTTTAGGAAAACATCAAAGAAAATCCAAGTATGTGTTCAACTTCTAACTGCGAACAAAAACTTAGTTTGATTTACAGTTAACATCAATATAATATATAGAAATCCAATCTTTTCATTTTTATTTTGTAAAAAAAGCGATTTTATTTGCATCATACATTAGGCCTATTTTTTGGTTAGGAAAAAAATAGTTTTTATTTTTTTATTTTTTTAAATGAAATATTTTAATGATTAGTCCAATTATTCTTATTCCTGAATATCCATATTATTGACAGATCCCAATTCAGATAATTGATGTTTAATAAATTGTATTAAATGAATATCAGTCATCATTTTAAGTCATAATCAGTGTCATCCGAAATAAGTTCAGATGCGCAAAATTTGTAATTACTCTAAGACGATAAATATTATGAAATTTTGGATTACTTAATATTGAAGCATGTCTGAGTTCGTCTTTTTTCCTATGATAGACTTATAGACTTTTAAATATGCAATTAACTAGTTTTATAACATTCTTGATAAGGAGTCTTGATAAGGGGTAACTTGATAAGATGTAACTTGATAAGGGGTAGAGCCTGCGTCACTGTTAATAGGTCTTTGATTTCAGCAACAACACATACTATTTATATAATATAATTATTTTTTAAATCAAAATAATACTTTTTGAGATGTCCTGTGTACATGTCTTAAAATTATCTTCTTTCCTTTCTTTTCCTTTACAAATTTATATGCTAAATTCCTTCAAAAACATCTATTATATATATATAATCCAAACGGAAATTTCGTTCCGAACGCCGAGATTTCGAGTTCTACCGCATGGATTTTTACGGAACTTATACCGTTAAATAGGTATCGTTCCAGGGAAGGTTTTAAGCTATAACACATCATTCTACCTAGATTAGTTATAGAATGATTACGGAAAATTCTGTTATTTTGGACTTTGTTACTTCATATTTCCTTAAATATCTGGTCTCCTATTGGTCGTAGAGCTTAGATCTCGCGCCAAAAGTAGCTCCGAAGGACCCAAGCAAACTTTTCCCCGCGATTATTTTACCGTCTTCCGATTTCCTCTAACTCTATTAGGGGCCCGCGCAGGGCCCCTTTAAAATATTTTTCGTAGTAATTTCAGCAATTATCTTAAATTATTGGGTAAGACCGCCATCCTCCCGATTCATGTATCTACGGAAAGGTTGCATGAAGGAGTTTCGTTCAGATACGCTTTCGTTAAGAATAGAGTGCGCTCCCTGGTGGTGGAATGTGGAACTAACATAACGCGATATTGTTAAAATTAGGAAATCTAACAATGCGATCTGTTTTAAACTTTGGGATAGTTCATAACACATAATCTATTATCTATTCTATTATATATATATAAAATCTATTATCTATTCTATTATCTATTATATATATAAAATCCAAACGGAAATTTCGTTCCGAACGCCTAGATTTCGAGTTCTACTGCATGGATTTTTACGGAACCTATACCGTTAGATAGGTATTGTTTCAGGGAAGGTTTTAATCTATAACACATTATTCTACCTGTATTAGTTTTAGAATTATGGCGGAAAATTCTGTTATTTTGGGCGATAAGGTTACCATTTTATTTCTTGGCGAAATTCATCGTTGATAAAAAAAAAATTGAAACGACTATTAAACCTCGAAAAATAAAAGAAAAACTGTTGCTAATTTTATTTAAATGAAAAAAAAAGAAAAAAAGAAGAAGAAAATCCGTTTTAATGAGTGATAATATTAAAAAACGGAAACATTTAATCAAAACCTGAAAGAAATATTTGTAATGCTTAAAAATTAATTTAATAAGAAATATTATACTTGATACGCAATATTTGGCTCTTTATCGCTTATGTTAGATATGGAAACGAATCTGAAAATTTGATTAGATGAAATTTTAACGACATTTTCTTTCTTTTCTGTTCTTTTCTTTTTTTTTTATATCAAATTGTCCCATCACGTGACTTATAGAAGAAACAAGCAGATGTAATTGTGAGTCACATGTGTAATTACTATTTGTTTCTTTACAATTTTTTATTTTTCTTTTGTCGCCAAACAATGTGATTTTAAGCCAAAAATGCATAAGCGTGACATTAGCTTGAGGATGTTCTCACAAATGGTGTTTTTTTAGGTGAAAGAGATCATTTTTTGAGTACATTTTCATATTCAATTGTAACTTATATAGATATCAGTTAATATTTTAAAAATGGAATCGAATACTTAAATTTCAGTGTGAATTTCTGCCACACATACATATTGACAAATAATTTCATACTTTTTAAAATGTTTTTCGCCGTAATTTCGAAAGCATGTGATATTTATAAACTCGAACTCAGATCAACGAATATTATCCATTTTATTTAAGCAAATATTATCTATTTTCTCAAGTCATATCGCCAATTTCATTTATAGGAAAATTCACAGATTCGAAATCTAGGAAATAAAGATAATTTTTAAGGAAATTTATGTTTTAATACGTTATTACTATGGAAAAATTCAACATTTTGAAAAAAAAAAAATTACAAGTCTTTTGTAATTCGTCATTTCTTCTTCGTCTTTCTTCGTGCTTTCTCCTCTGTTATGTAATATTTCAAATGATATTGGACTAATTTTCGATCATCGATTCACCGCAAAATCGCATATCTAATATAGTATATAAAATAAAGTCTGGATTAGGGGACTAATTAACGCACAGCGCAAACTACTGAACCTAAAATCTTGAAAATCGTGGTAAAAATACTTCTTATGACATAAACTTCTGCTAAGAAAGGATTTTCTAAAGTGTCACCCCTAATGGTTTTTGCACGGGGTGGGAAAAAAATCGAATATCAAAATTATGCGTCAAATGATAGCATATTTTAATGTAGTTTTGTATGCTGAATCGAATGCTACCAAATAAATTTTTATCAGTCCAACAGTTCATGACACATTTTATATTTTTCTAATTTGGCGGTGTCTTTGGCATCTAAACCTCAAAATATCTATCATTACATCCGTTACTCTAGCAACGGAAAAAAATTCAAATCAACCCTTTTGGCTAAAAAATAAAAACGGCTCTATGAGTTTGAAATAAAAATGCAAGCATCTTAATTTTTTTTTAAAAATAGTGATTTTATGTAAAATAAAAGGGAAAAAATTACTGAGAATTTAGCGTTATAAAACAAAAATGGAAAAGGTACTACTTAGATATTCCGTCGACCAAAAATCTATCGTCAAACCATAAGATTAAATGCCAATAATGGTTGATCGTAAATATCAAATTCACTTGAATTTAAACAAACTACACGTGTTTACGTCATCAAGTGATTTTAATTTCGACGTTTTATTTGTATTTTTATTAATGTTATTACTAATTTATTTGTTATTTCGTTATTTAAAATAAAGATTATGTCAATTTATATAATTTGGCGAATGGTTTGGCGATTTATATAATTTGGCGAAATGGGTCGACGGGATAACAAGTAGTACCAATGAAAATATTTAAGTATGAAAGCAATGTTTGTAACGACTTAAAAATTATTTTCATATATATAAACTCGGTTTATGGCGTCAGATGCCGTCATCCGAAGAATCTACAAGAGTCTTTTTCCATTTTTTCCGGTCATAGGTTCCTCAATGAAAGAAATAGGAATTGGAATAATATTGTGCGATTTATAAATTGCTCCTCGATAAGAAGAAAAAATGGGTACATTTATAACAACCGTGCGCACATCTCGCTGGTAGCATTTTTAAAATTCCCAGTAGCAGTAGTTACATTTTGCGTATGTAAATTAAAAATATTTTTTTGCTTTTAATTATGGCATTATTTCCTGTTATTGTTTATCTTTTCAGTTTTTTAAATGAAATTAGTATACGGCATGCATTTTAAATTAAATGAGTGAAAGGTTTGTGTTTTAAATGAAAATAATAAAATAAGAATATGCTATGAAAACAATCTTTATTGATTTATTACCTGCGCCCGGCTGACATAAAAGTATCACAAAAGCCACATATTCACTTTTCTTTGAGTAGTTGCTCATGAGAATCCAAGTTAACCTTCCGTAATCGGATACTTCACATATTGGTGTATTAGCCTTAATGTTGAAAGCAACGTCTTTGTTTGAAGCGAAAACTTTACTATGAATTCTATTACACAAAATCGCATCATCATCATCTACTATATATTTACAACGGAAATTTGTATTTCATTCTGATTGTTTAAAATACTTTCGTAGGATATACCACAATTAGTTAGGTAATAATTTTGGAAAGGTTTTAGTGTGTACATATTGTTCAAGGGTACTTAGTTATAGAGCAACAGTAAAAGTTCAAAAATTAAGTGAACCTGATTATGAAAGTTTAGCCTTTTTAAAAAAATCTACAGAACATATTTTGTTACAAGTGGCCCTGTTGCATGACTTTTAGGAATGGCGTTAGTATATACGATTTCATTATATGTTGATTAGTTACAGAGGTAATAATTCCTGTTTTCATAACGGTCTCATTACCCGACCATAAGTGCGCTGTTTATAATCAACTAAAACAATTACTTCTTAATTGCTAAATTTTGTCCAACGCTTAAGATAACATTATATCGCAATGGCGTTCGCATCGTTTTCAGTAATGTGCAAGGTCAAGCTGAAGATCCATATTGTTTAAAATACAAGTTCAAATTCACCATTTAGTTTGATCCAAGGTTCATTTGGAAATATTGGCCAGCGCAGCGGGCATAGCTTGCTAGTTTGTATATAAAAAATTTATACTATAGAAAATACAAATACATATAATTTAGGGAAGAATGTACTAAGGAAAAAAAGTTGCTTGCCTTGAAAAGTTTCTATTTCAGAATCTTAAAATCCAAAAAGTTGTCATATTCCTTTGGGTTAGTTGTTTTTTTGGTAGGTTGGAGTGCGCCGGGCATTTTTATCACATTAGGGCAAAACAGAACGCCTTGGGCAGAGGTAGATTCTTTTTTACTAAACCTAACATAAATTATTTCAATTCCTTTTTTATTTAAATTAGAGAAAACATTATTAGAATATATTATGCTAATACGCATAAAGAATCATTTTATCATATTTCATAAATACAACCGAGGGTTACTTTAAAAAATGCATTTAAAGGGGGTTTTTTTTTCACAAAAGAAACAAAATTTATCATTAATATTTATTTTTTATAATTGTTACTAAATAAAGTTTATTATACGTTATTTGAATTTAAGTGAAAATAGCATTTTAAATAGATAAAGTTTTTTTTTTTTTTTTTTTTTTTTTAAATAAACAATGAACCCACATTGAAATTTGATTATTTTGCCGAAAATAATAATAAGCCCGAAAGTGTAGTTGAAAAATACGCCCAAAAATATGCATCATGTGGAAAATATGCATGCACTATGATTGAACTAAATTAAAATCATTAAAATATTTACTCTATTTTTTCTTTGCGGAAACGACCCACGTACTACTTGTTTAGAGATGAGAGGGGCTCAGGCTCTGACGACCTCGGGCTCAATCTCTCTGAAATTGACATTTTTAATGACTCTCCTATATATAAAAAAATGAAAACTACAAAACAGGAATTCTGCTTTTTCAGAATTTAGTGTTGCCCCCGATGAAAAAAAAAATATATGTATACATAATAGTACGAAACATATTTCAATTTTAAGACTTAAAGCACACACTTTTATTTTATGTAAAATGACGTCATTCGCATCCGCTTAATAATTCCACATTTACGATCTACGCACTCAGAAATTAATACTCAGATTTCACGAAATTTTCTTTGTTTTTGACGAAACGGTTTCCTGGAATATGCTCCGAGCGAATATTTCGTCAAATTGATGAAATTACTTTCTTCACTTGTTTGACGATATAAATTTCCTCAAAAGTTTCGTCAAAAAACGGCTGGTGGCGCCATCTATTGAACAGTTTGAAAGCTCCTGTACCACGGGAAGAAAATATTCACTTCCCATTTTCCTCGGCGTGATTTGAACCCACGGGCTTTGAGGTGGGAGACACTTGCTCTACCGACCAGGCTATTGGGGACTTGTATGAACGTGCTTTTAGACTGATGTTATGGAAGCTGCCGCGTGATTATATTTTTATAAGATAGATTGTAATTTTATTGGTGCTGAAAGTTTTAAGGAAGGCTAATTTATTATTATGTTTTTCTCATGGTCAATGAATAATTATAATATGGCTTGATTAAATCATTTATTAGTGAAATTTTCTTTGCTCAATGAATGATTAGAATATGGTCTGGTTAATTTGTTGCACACAAATAACGAATTGTGAAGTGCATATTGTGTGAGATTTTATCACTTTGAGTAGGTGGATAAGATTTTAACACTTTACTGTATATAAAAGGGAAAGGGATCAATTATGTTTATTTTTAATCTGATTGAAAACAGAATATACTTCTTAAATAAATTTTAAAATAAGATGATTAAATTTTTTTTTGGATGTTTTTGAACACAGGAAATATATTCTTTTCGAATTAAAACATAACGAACAACAACATAAGTAATAATAATAATATGCATTCTAAAAATTTTAACAGCTAAAAAAATAACTTATGAAGAAACAATAACTACCTATATTTCTGTATTTTCTGAAAAGCACTAAAAAGTGCTGTTTTAAAAATAAATTATTACGGGACTAATACAAACAAGCAAATATCTGCTTGCTAAAATCGCAGGATTTGAGGAGGTACAGCAACGGTTTCCTTAAAATGCATTGAGTCTGACCGTGATTGAGGAAAAACTTTTGTCAAATATTTGAGAGTTTACCTTTCCTTAAAAGTCACGTGATGGTGATAGGAAATGATCGTCAAAAATGACGAAATACAGCTTGAGGATTGCTAAATCGTCAAAAGTGAGAATTCTGTTTCTGAGAGTGACAGCGAAGCATTAACAGTAAAGCATGCATAGCATTTCACTATCGCAAAATAATACACTGCAGCAAAAAGATGCCGTCATTAAAGAAACTCGACAAAAAAATGGCTATCTAATGATTCGCAGGCCTTCACGTTTATATTTTTCTCAAAATAGCCTGCATTTTACTTACATTTTCTTTCGGTTGTTATGAGAAAATGGCAACAAAAAGATATAATTGCGATTTTTCAACTATTGTCCCTTTACTTTCTACATAAATGGAGTACTTGAGTTGTTAAAATTAAACAAATGGTGCTAAAAACTACAAAAAAAAAAAAATAATAATAATATTTCAAAAAAAATGGAGATACAGTTACGAGAAAATGGCAACAAAAAGATATAATTGCTATTTTTCAACTATTGTCCCTTTACTTTCTACATAAATGGAGTACTTGAGTTGTTAAAATTAAACAAATGGTACTAAAAACTACAAAAAAAAATTAATATTTCAAAAATAAATAGAGATACAGTGAAACAGCACCGAAAACTGGCGATATGAAGCAATTAAAATAATAAAACTTTGTAAAAAATCACCATAAAATTAAAACAAAACACAGGACGCGTTTCGAGCTAAAAACATAACAGCTCGTCATCAGCTAAGCATACACGTGTCCGTAAACGAACAAGTTCAAAAATGAACTGAAGATAAAGAATGTTGCGAAGAATGCGACAGATGGCGCTACCTGATAGAGGGATATGCAAAAGGGAAATGTGTTGAAAAAAGATAGAAGAGAAAATGAAATGGAAAAAATGGAAATAAAAGAAAAAATGAAAATAAAAGAAGTAAATTAAAAATATAAATAAAAATAATAAATAAAGAACTATAAAAGAACTATAAAAGAACAAGAAAAAATAATTGATATATAATCAATTGATATATATCATTAAAATAATAATGATAATAATTTGGATTTTTTTCTTGTTCTTTTATAGTTCTTTATTTATTATTTTTATTTATATTTTTAATTTACTTCTTTTATTTTCATTTTTTCTTTTATTTCCATTTTTTCCATTTCATTTTCTCTTCTATCTTTTTTCAACACATTTCCCTTTTGCATATCCCTCTATCAGGTAGCGCCATCTGTCGCATTCTTCGCAACATTCTTTATCTTCAGTTCATTTTTGAACTTGTTCGTTTACGGACACGTGTATGCTTAGCTGATGACGAGCTGTTATGTTTTTAGCTCGAAACGCGTCCTGTGTTTTGTTTTAATTTTATGGTGATTTTTTACAAAGTTTTATTATTTTAATTGCTTCATATCGCCAGTTTTCGGTGCTGTTTCGCTGTATTCAACTATTTGGGTGCTGCACCGTGTTATTGCTTTGCACGTGTTCAAGGTATTTGCTTTTCTTTCTTCCCAGTTTTTAGTTTTATTTTTATTTTATTTCATTTTAGTTTTATTATTTTGTTTTCTTCTATTTATTTACTTATTTATTTATTATCTTTTTATTCATTTTCTGGTCCTGTTTTCCTTCTTTCTTGTTATGGGTTCTTCACTTATTAATCGTTTCAAGCACCTTCGTTTGAAGCGCGCCAGGTGTTTGAATAGGCTTAATTTTCTTTTAAGGTGTAAACGTTCAAGGGTTATTCCTAAGTTCATTAATATTATTTTCAAGCTTCCTTCTTCCATTCGTGTTCAAAATGCCTTAACTAGGAGTAAGTTTGCTATTCTTAGAGCCATCATTCAAGATGTTCGTTACTCTCTTTCTTGCATCGAATATGAATTATATTCTTTGCATTTACAGTTAAGTAAAACTGTAATTTATTTCCCTTACCTTGAGAAACGGATTTTTGCTTACGTCGATTTCAAATCTAGGTGTCACAATGCTATTTCGGATAAAAAGTTTTCTTCTCTTCTGACTTCTAATTCTTCTGCTCCTTGTATTTCTCTTCTTGAGCAAAATTATGTTGTCAATTTATCTTCTCACTCTCTTACTGATTCTCAGCGTGATGTTCTCTCACTTGGCTTGAATTTTTCGTGCATTTCTAAGCCTTCTATTCCGAACTTAATTGCTCCCATTGAACATTCTTTCAAAAACAGTAAAATTTCTTCTGGTCAACTTGATTCTCTTCGCTACCTTTTGGCTAATGTCATTTCTTCTAATAAATCTTTTAATAAGTCTAATCTTTCTTCTTCTCAGAAATCTTCTCTCAGTGAACTTAATTCCGTTCCTAACCTTCTTATTACTAAGGCTGATAAAGGCGGTCAAACAGTTCTTCTCAATAAATCTGATTATATTTCCCACGTTGAATCTATGTTAAACTCTGGTCCATATTCCAGATTAAAAAAGGATCCTTCTACTAAGCATTTATCTGACATCAAGCATGTCATTAAAAATTCTGTCTTTCTTAATGATAACACTAAACGTTTGGTCACCCCTACTATCGCTAATTGTGCTCGTTTCTATGCTCTTCCTAAGGTCCATAAACCTACTCTTTCCTTTCGCCCTATCGTTTCCAATATTGGTACTGCTTCTTATAAACTTGCCAAGTTCCTTTCTAAGTTACTCGCTCCTTTATCTTCCACTAACTTTCATACCGTGAAAAACTCTTTTGACTTTGTTGATAAAATTAAACGCCTTTCTCCTTGCAATTATATAATGGTTTCCTTAGATGTTAAATCCCTTTTCACTAACGTGCCTGTTCAAGGGGCAATTGATTGTTTGGAAAGAAGGTTGCGCGAATTTCATTACTCTTCCATTGAGATTGATGAAATCCTGCATTTAGTTAGTATTTGTGTCAGGCAAACTGCTTTTCAGATTAACAATTCTTTCTATTCTCAAACTGAGGGTCTGGCCATGGGTAATCCATTGTCTCCTCTTTTATGTGATATTTATATGCATTTTGTTGAAGAAAAACTCTTCAGTTTATATAAATTTCCTTTCTGGTTTAGGTATGTTGATGACACTTTCATTTTAATTCCATCTGACCTTGATCTTTCTAATCTCCTTTCTCTTGTTAATTCTGTTGATCCTTGTATTCAATTTACTCTCGAAGTCGAAGAGAACAATTCTCTTCCTTTCCTTGACGTCTTGGTTTCAAAACTCCCAGATCGGTTCTCTACCTCCGTTTATAGAAAACCTTTCGCTGTCTCCCTCCCTCCTCATGCCGTTTCAAATCATCCTCCTCAACAAAAAGTGGCGTCCTTTTATACTTTTGTTTGTAGGGCGTTACGCATTTGTTCTGACTCTTCTGCTCTGAATAATGAAATTAATTATCTGAAATCTCTTGTCCTTGCTCGTGGTTATAATCCCTCTTTAATTGATAAAGCTTTGTATAAATTTAATAAGCCTAAACGTCCTTTTTCTGATTCAAATAATCCTCCTAATTTTAATTCTATAACAGTTCTGCCCTTTTATTCTCTTCTGTGTTTCAAAATTGCTAAAATACTTTCTCGTTTTAACTTTAAAGTTATCTTCAAACCTATGAATAAAATTAAATTCCCTTCTCTAAAAGATCCTGTTCCTACTGAGAACTGGTGGGGTGTTTATTTCATTCCTTGCTCTTGCAATTTAGGTTATATTGGTCAAACTAAGAGAGCTTTAAAATTCAGATTAGGCGAGCATCAGAGATATATTGCAAATCAAGAAATCTCTAAATCTTCGATTGCTTCTCACTGTTGGTCTTCCAGTCATTGTTTCAATTTCTCCATGGCATTATTTCTTCCCCTGCCTCTCCCTCTCACTTGGATTTTCATGAAGCATATTTTATTTCTAAAAATTCTGCTAATCTTGTCAATGATCTCCCATCATCTCCTTTCCTATCTCCAGCGTGGAAATTAATTTTGTAATTCCTTTCCCTTTTCTCTTGTTTCTTTTATTTTTATTTTGTAAAAAAAAAAAAAAAAAAAAAATTAATAATAATAATAATAATAATAATCATAATAATTTGGATTTTTTTCTTGTTCTTTTATAGTTCTTTATTTATTATTTTTATTTATATTTTTAATTTACTTCTTTTATTTTCATTTTTTCTTTTATTTCCATTTTTTCCATTTCATTTTCTCTTCTATCTTTTTTCAACACATTTCCCTTTTGCATATCCCTCTATCAGGTAGCGCTATCTGTCGCATTCTTCGCAACATTCTTTATCTTCAGTTCATTTTTGAACTTGTTCGTTTACGGACACGTGTATGCTTAGCTGATGATGAGCTGTTATGTTTTTAGCTCGAAACGCGTCCTGTGTTTTGTTTTAATTTTATGGTGATTTTTTACAAAGAGATACAGTTTTCAAAAAAATTGCATTTAAAGGTACTTCTTTCTCCTAATACGACGGTACAAAAATTGAAAATCTGCGATGCTTAGAAATTTAAAAAATTGCTATAGAGCTTTTAATCGTACAATGATACACCTGCTTTGTTTATTGCCGGTTTCTGTATGGTAACGTTATTTTTTGGAGCAAAATAAGCTGGGAGAAAGAAACAGCATACCGTACCGAAGGCTGTTTTACACTTAAAAAATATTTATTTCATTTAAAGTTATTTTAATACTATTTTGTTTAGAATAAATGGAAAATACAAATCGTGTTTTTTTCTTTCTTTTTTATTTTTATTTTTATTTATTTATTTATTTATTTATTTATTTATTGTATTATAATGCTATTTTAGAAAATTGTAATATTTGCAGATTTATTTATGTCTGACAATGACGGCGAAGACCTGTTGATATGGCGCTATTAGGATATCTTTTTAATTGAAACGATTATTTATTTTTTTAGTGGTCTAACGAGAAATGAATGTTTTCTGTTGTTTTCAGTCAACTAACATTAGCTTAAGGTTTGCAAATTTTTAATCCTCTAATATGTGCGAGTCATAAAACTCTTTATATAAAAATAGCGTTAGTGATTCTATCCATTTTTCATCATGAACTCTACTCTATGCTCTTTATTTTCAAGAAGTCACTTTCATTCGTGAGTAAATATAATTATCATGTATTGTTATTACGATAGAAAGCAACCGAGCGGTGGATCCTCTTTTCCTATAAAAGCATTGTCTTCATCAGATTTGTTTGTTAGGGAAGAAAAATATGAGAATGCACTTAAGAACGTATATTTATATTTGATATTAAACTTATTAAAAAAAAATGAATGTAAATTTATAATATTAAGTATAAGTAGGAATTAACCGTTATTTTCATGTAAAAAGTTGTTAAAAATAAGTTATTACATTTACAACTTTTAAATGTTCCGCATTTTTAAGCATTTGGAAATGTTTGTTATTTTCGCTCGAGGATAGGGCCAAATGATGCTCGCATTTTATTTATTTATTTTTTTATTTTATTTTATTTTTTTTTAACGAAATTCAACGATGTTCTTTACTTTTAGAAGAATTTTTATTTGAATAGGTAATAGAAAGGTATGAAATCGTTAAAAATTGTTTGAATAGGTAATCAAAAGGCATAAAATTGCTAAAAATTGAAAAAAAATTAGAAAATGGGTAGACGCAAATTATCAGATATGGAAAAATCCAAAGCCAAAGAGCGACGCCGAAATGAAAATCGTCTAGCAAAGTAAAAATCGAGGTCTTCAACTTATTATGTAGGCTATGAGAATCGAGGTCTTCAACAGATTATGTAGCCCATGAAAATTGATTACGGAATAAAAGACGAACGCTAAAATGGAAACGATCTAATGTTTAATCGATTGATAGTAAAAGGCCATGTCTCGAGGGTCTCCAATCCACTAGCCACGGCATTTTACAATTGTCGATTCTAACCGAGAAAAATTGAGCTCAATTTAGGTAATGTGTCGCAATCTGTGGATGCTTCGGTGGAACTGCTTTCGATTTGTAATCTGTTTTTCTTCTCGAAACGGAACTTGGAGAGTTTATCGATGAAAAAAAAAATCCAAATGGTCGTTGTAATCTATTAAATTACAATTTTTCTTTTTTGTATTGCATACTTTCGGTAACGAGCTCGGGCGAACCAGCGCTCCGAAACTTGAGCCTGAACTCATCTTTATATACTTTTGAGTAAATGAGTATTAAAATTTTTATTTCAGAAAAAAACAAAATTTTTCTTTAATAAGTTTTATGGTACGGGTGTATTTAATTTTTAACTACCGTTTTCTTACATTTTCTTACAAATTTATTTATTTACTTTTACATTTTAAATAAAAACAATAAATTATCTTAATGTGAAAGTGTGAAACTGAATTTATATTAAAGATAAATTACATTGCATTCTCCTAATTTATTATAAAAGAACGTAGAAGAATTAAGTTTGCAACGCGAAAATAAATTGTATGTAATATTTTTCATTATAATGTTGGAATTAAAGAGAATCGTAAATCGCAATTTCTAGTATACTTGTAGCGAAATTTGTAAAGTGTTGTTTACTTAGGTTTAAGTAACGGAAAGTAAAAGTTTCGCTTGTACAGTATTTTCAAAACTTAACTTAAAATTGACTATGATGTATTTTCGCAGCGTAAACTTTTCTACACGGTTTCTCTGTTTCTATTTTTTATTCCATTTTTTAATCTTTTCAAATACCTAAATTTATCATCTTAATCTCTTTTAACATAATTTTTTTCAAATCAATATTATTAATGTATTGATGAAGATATGAAGTACAGAATGTTAAAGGAAATATAACGCAAATAATTGTAGTTGTAAAATAGTATTAGCCATGGGAGAAAAAATTTGGAAAAATAAGGAAATTTACTGCATGATTTATCTGTTTCAATTCTTTTTTGGGGTTGTTAGTCTTATGAAATGCGTAAATTTATCATCTTTATTCTTTAGATGAGCTTTTCAGATAAATTAGATTAAAAGAGCAATATGCAATGATATAGAGCATTCTTTCTCATGTGTTGTTTGTAAGCGGATGTTTTTAGGGTTTCGTTCATCTGACGAAACCCTATTCGTCTCACTTCACTGTCTGCCTGTCACAGAGTCCGTTCTCAGAATCTATATATGTTGAAGACTTGTAATTTTGGATAGTTATGGCTGAACACCTCACATCTACACGTCTGGGCTCTTAATTGTGAATTTTAAGCTTTTTTTTTTTTTTCAAACTGAGCCCCTAATGAAGAAGAAGACTTGGAATTTTGAATACTTATAGCTAAGCACTTGCGATCACAAAATTTTAAAAAGTCTTATTTTTACCCCTCCGGTCTCTAACATGTGTATTGTAAGCAATTCTTCTAACCTCCAGTCTTTTCACCCGGGGGGGGGGGGGCACTTTTATAACTTTTGCCGTAACTCCTTTGATCACTCTTTCATATTATGGTCCATAGCCTTACATAATTTAGTTCCACTTTTTTACCACCAGGGGCGTTTAACTATCTCGGGTGCTTTGGACACTATATCTTCGACTAATATATCTGCGGATAGGCAGCAAAGCGGAGTTTCGTTCGGATTGAGGTTTGTTTAGAATAGAGTGCACCCCCTGGTTGAGAAATGTGGAACTAACAGATTTTACAAAAAGATAAAATAATTTGAAAGGAACATTATACGAAACCCTCTGTGTGATCTCTGTTCACAGTACCCACTTGTTTAAAATCCCTTTAGAGGCAATTAGAATGTGCTCATTCGATGATCACGTGTTTAATTCTTTGCAAAGAATAAAGAATAAATCGTGTTTCCTATTTGCTTACTGGAATGTTAATTTTCAAATAAATGTAAAACCATTGATTTGTAATTTAATGTAGCGAAATGGAAAATCTCATTTTCATGATGGACAACGTATAATGCAAAAGCATGAAATACAAATAATTTGCTGAATATTTTACTTGGCACTATACGCTTTTTTAATAGAAAAATAGTAAGTGGCAAAATGAACAATGCTTTTAATTAAATCAACGCAATTAAACAGAATCATAATTGGGATCTTCTTGCGTAATATATAAGGAATTTTGCATCATTATGTTGTTTATATTATTTTAAGTAAATAAAAGGGCAGTTTGCATACACATGGAATATGGAAGAGGAAGATGCAGATTACAGTATATTTTTATAAAACTTCGTAATTCCAATGATTTGGTTGGAAATTTATATTTAAAGATGCAGCAATCCCGCTCTCAAACAATCAAAATACTTGAAGAGTCTTAAACATTGGATATTCATATATACACTGCAAATAGAAGCGTCTTAAATTTAGACACATATGTGACTGAAAAAGAATTTTAGACACTTAAGTATCTTAATCTGAAAATTAAGACACTATAGATGTCTTAATTTAAGATACATAAGCGTCTTACTATGACCATGGTGTAAACGAACTGAGAATAATGTCTAAAATATCCGCAAACGTCTTATTTTAAGACACTTCATTGCTTTAAACGTGTCTTAATTTAAGATGTTTTGATTCTTCCGACGCAATAACCACCAGGGGGTACTAGCACTCCCAGTTGCGCATGCGTTTTAGATGTCTTCGTTCGAAGTGGTATACGTTGTAATTCAAACAAAGTTTGTTTTTATGTACGCGTGTATTTTAATTCGTTTTTTGCGAAATGTGAAGTACTGTGATTTTAATTCGTATTAACTTGGAGTATTTATTTATTGAATACATACATCTGACGTGTGTGCTCGACATCAAATGTCTCTTAGAAGCTGTCGTCGATACAAGGGCGGGATAGACACAGAACAGAAGTAGACGACGGTTGAAGATTACACCCGGAAATTCTAGAAAGCGTGTGCAATGGGCTTAGTGTTAACTCGTATCAATTTATATCAATAATATTGTATTATTCATCTTCGTCCTGTCGAAGCTGGCAAAAAAAAAGAAACTTTTGTCTGGCGGGTCCTGTTTTTAGGATGAAACATCTCATTCTTTAAATATGGCTAGTCGGATGTATTATGGGATTACCTTTTAAACTGATGAAAGTCTTTCTCCCTCACTGTGGTTGTGGTAGTTTTTAAAATTTCAAATCGAGGAATATTTCTTACCTCTTGCAGCAACTCAAGTAAGTTTCTTTATAGTAGTAAAACTAGTGTATTTTATGATTTTATTTATTGTACTAAACAAAATCCTGCATGAAATTTAATTAGTTTTGAATCTGTTCGCAAAAAACCCCACTAATTCTAGAAGTATATATTTTTAAACTTATGACGTTCTTTTTTATTACGAATTATATATTCAATGTCAGTTCTTAGTTTCAATGGATAATTTTTATCTCGCAGTAAATGACGGCCACAAGGAAGTAAAGAAAAAAAAAACTTTGAAAGATGACCTAATGCTTTCTTACTTCCTGGCATAAAACCGCAGATTAAAAAAAGATAAATAAAGTAAATGAGACTGGTCTATTATATGAAGCTGCCTGTAAAAATATACATATGTATTTCATTTGCAATCAACTCTAATACTGATTTTTTTATTATTTTTAATAAAAAAGTAATTTGAAATTTATAATGGGAAAAAGTAAAAACCTCTAACTAGATTTCGTATTTAAAATTGTGGTAACTTTATTTATATGCACTTATACGAAAAATACAAAAATGACAGATGTTACTGTATATATTTAAGACGAAAGAAGTTTGGAAATCATAAGTTATTTTTTCCTCATGTTTTTAATATAGAATATGTACTTATTTGTTTTTATTGATAGTTGAATAGCTTTTGTGAGTACCCTCTGATCTACATAAAAACTTGCCCATGTGGAAATATAAATTTTTTAAAAACATAATTTTTAAATAAGTATTTTCATTTTTTTTTTGGGGGGGGGGAGGGGGAGGGGATTTTGCATGAATTTTTGTAAAGCTGATATCTTAAATCTTGCACTGATTATAATGAAAGTTTTGAACTTTTAGAGTAGGACAAGTTTAAAAACGCAAATATATTTAACAAAATACCAAAGTCATTTTCCCCCAATGTTATTAAAGTAGAATATTTATTTATTTATTTTCATTATTCATAGTTAAATGGCTGTTGTGATTATCAAGTGATGTATATGTAAAATTGCCTATGTGGCAATATATTTTTTTATATTTTCATTTTTTTTTTTTGGGGGGGGGGGGATTTTTGCAATTTTCGTACATCTGATATTTTAAATCTTTTTCCACATTCAACCGAGTATAATAAATATTTTGAACTTTTAGAGTAGGACAAGATTATAAAATATATATATATATTTATCTATGGACCTTAAAAGCCCTTAATAGCGAACACTTCGGGACCGCGGAATTTGTCCGATAATTGGAGATGTCTACTTTTTTGAGGTAAAAATATACAAATATGTATGTCTGCTGATTAAAAAAGTATTCGTTAAATTGAGGTGTTCGCTATTCGAGAATGTCCATTAACCTCCACAACGGATACTCCCGAATACCGGACATCTCAATTTAGACAACTATAATGCAGGGTTGCGTTTTTTGCAAAAGTACTTCTTGATTAAAGGAAGGGCAAGCTGGGAAGTGCCCCGTCCCCCCTACGTCTGTAGTGCCCCCAAATTTGATGTGCAATATTTGTAAAGCTTACATTTTAAATCTGTTTCGAAATTGTACTGATTATAATCAATATTTTGAACTTTTAAAGTAAAATAAGGTTAAAAACAAAATAAATTAAAAAAAATCTAATATTTAGATAAATATTTTTTGTTTTTAATCTTGTTCTACTCCTGAAGTTCAAGATATTGATTATAATCAGTACAATGTCGTAAAAGATTTAAATTATCAACGTAACGAAAATTGTATACCAAAACTGAGAGCACCAAAAAAATCAGGCTGTATTGGGGGGGGGGGGAGGGGCAGGACCACAGCCAAATATTTTTCCAGGATTCAACGTGGTCAAACATGGCTACGTATGATGCTTACAAAAAAATGGATGCGATTCAGACGTTTGAAGTGTCTGAAATTCAGACGCAAAAAGTGTCTGAAAAAATTCAGACATTTTAAAATGTCTGAAAATTGAACACTCCATTTCAGACACTTAAGTGTCTGAATTTCAGACATTTTAATTTAGAGTGTATTTGAAACAATAATTAATTGGCAAAATTAAATATAATTATCGCTATCATTAAATCAATATATTAATTAATTTTGTATTTTTATAACTTAGAAAGTAAACGCTGAAAAAAATATTTGAACCGCTCATTTAAAATCAATTTTCTTAATTTTCAATTGGAAGAATGGTAAAAGCTGAAAAATAGTATTAGGAAATGTAGAAGAAATTATGAACTCTTCGAGCTACTTAAAAGTATGTTAAAAATTAATTAGGTCCTTATTTCTTACACGATTGTAAGTAAACTAAAAATTTTAAAATTATAAAAGTCCTGAATAAATGTAAAAGACGCAAGTTCAGACATTAAAAATATTCGGTTCATATACTGATATGCAAGGCTCGTATGTTATTTTTTAGCACTATTGTTTCAGAATAGTTATGTTTCCTTATTTAATAAAATTATCTTATTAAATTACATAGATATGACTATTTTAGAGTAGTAGTTCTCAAAATTAAGAACCATGAGAGAACTATGATATGATTATGCGCAGTATTGTTGGAAAAAAATTATAATATTTAAAATAAATTTCTCTTTTTTCTCTTTTTAGTAACTAGAACATTTATTTATTTTTTTATGTATTATTATAACCGGCGTAATAAAACAAATAATTCAGTTCAAACACACACATGCACACACAGATACACGCACACACAGATATAGGCAAGCACACGCACTCACTCATATATATATGTGTGTGCGAGTGTGTGCACTGTGCATGCATCAGGTATGTCAGTTTATGTAGCAAAATTTTACCTTTTGTAATATTATTATAGCAAACACTGTTCTTTTTCTTTAAAAAAGGGAAAACTAATGGCTGTAGTATGTTATCATTTACAGCTGTTACTTCTGAAATAAATTGCAGTTAGAGTAATAAACTATAACCCTTATATTGTAAAAAAAGTCTTTTTACTATATATCATCCAAGTTTTCAAGCACACAGAGAATTCTAAACTAATATTATCATGTAAAGTTTATGTTATGAAGAAGATATTTTACGATATTCTGCCATTTTTAATATTGTCACTTTGAAGCGATGCAGCAGAGCTAAATGTATAATACTTATTTTGAGGCTTTCCTTAAATTACAATTTTAGACTGTAAAATTCCGTAAAAATAATACAATTAATTAAAAATAAATCTGAAACTTTGGAAACACATATCTTGATTAAAAAAAAATATATATATATTAGAATTATTATGTAGGTGACAAAATACCAGAAATAAATTTATCCTTATGGTAAAAAAAAAAAAAAAAAACTTTCGATGAAATGTGTTTAAAGGGGGTTATTATTAAATTACTAGGTGATCGAACCCGGGCTTCCCGGGTTAAAGAATATAGGTGAAAACATTCTTTTTAATTGAAAACTAATAATTTTTTTATATGCACTAAATTTTTTAGATTGCCCACTGACATTAAAAAAGCATTTTTCATATGGAAAATACGAATTATACAATCAAATAAATTTTTGAAAATTATCAAAAGTCCTATTTTCTTATTAGCCGCATGCTAAGAGTTATTTGACCAAGATTTTGCTACTTATGACATCCTTTTATATTCTGATAATTTCAGAGCTTATACATGTCTGTTAAATTTGTGTTTTATTTATATTATTTTATTTATTTATTCATAGGGGAGTTTTTTTAATGGATATTAGCCGTAAGAAAATGATGAGCTCTTTATTTTGTTTTAAGGGCAAACGGATTAATCTTTCGTAATCGAGCTCCGCGCGATATAGATACATTAAATATATTTCATGCTTTAAAATTGTTTTTAAGACCATATACAAACAATAAACTGAGATGCACTTTGCAAACAAACTCCATTTGAAAAAAAAATCCTATTTGGTGATCTAAAAATTTATATTGTACAAATACAAATATATTAGATTTGTATTTTTAAAATATTATTCTTTTATTTGTTTATAAAAGAAGTATTAATTTCGTTGATTTGTCTTTCACAAATATGTTAGATTGGTAGTTTTTTTAATATTATTCTTTTATTTGTCTATAAAGGAAGTATTAATTTCGTTATGCAAAAATAGTCTGAAACAAATGCTGAAAAATGTTTGTTGCTTTATGTGCAAAATGTTTATTATTATTATGTATTGAAACCGGCACGTGAAAAGATAAACTTAAAAAAAAATCCTGCTTAAAAATTATTTTAGAAAATATAATACATCAATCAATTAAGATACAGTTTTTAAACAAATTGCATTTGAAAGTAACTTTTTTCCCTATGCGAAGAAAACTGAAAATGCACGATGGTCAGAAGATTAAAAAATTGCAGTAGCGAAAATTTCAAGACCGAAATTTGATCGTGAAGTATTGCCATTCGCAAAATGACGTCAGCGTTACGCACAGATACGTTTGTTCTTTATAATGTTGACACTTAATCAGTAAAATATAATAAAAATTAGTTATTAGAATACGGTTATCAATTGAGGCACTTATGCTTGGTATTCTGGAATAAAAAACAACAATTTTCACCTTCTCAAAATTTGTATACGCACTTCTCATATCCATATTCATCATTTTTAAAAAAAAATTGTATTTTGTTTAATCATTTAAAAATCATTTTAACTCAAAATTTGAAGTCACGATTGTCAGCAACATCTTTTATGTGTATCGACGCACCCTTTACTTGAGATGCTAATCTCAATTCCGGAGTGTACAAATTGCCGTAATTTATGTTTTTTAGACGCATTTGTGATAAAATATTTAGTTTTATCTAAGAAAATGATCGTTTTCTTTTAAATATGACTTCATTTTCACTTAAATAAGCATTTCGCCTAGTGTCTGAAACTTAGTATCAGTACACATGCAGAAGGAAAAACAATATAGAAAATATATGAGGAAAAATGTGTGTTTTCAAAAGCAGTATGTCATTTTCCGTAATTATGCCCCTAATATAATATTCTGCTCCTAATGGGATTTTGCGATACTAAACCCTATACAACAATTTTTATCGACAATTTTGCATTTTAATCAGAAAATAGCATGAATAAAGATAAAGATACCTCATTATTTCTCTCTTCTCTGCAATAATTAAAGCTATCTAATAACCACCATTTTGAAGAAATCTCATAAAATGCTTTTAAAATTAAAATATAAAAGTGGGGATGTTTTAAAAAACAAACAGATAGTGCAGGCACATCTACTAATGAAGGGCTTTCAATTTCTGTAATAAAAATCGCTATTATTTGCATGTCACCTCTCTTCTATAAAGACACTCTAAATTTTTGTAAAACATTGCGTTTTATCAGTGTTTGATTTCGATTACATTATTTTCAAAAGTGAAGCATTTTCACTTGAGAAGAATTTCAAAGCAACTGGGCTGTAAAAAGGACGCACTTCTACAAAACATAATTCAGTTTTAAGAATTAAAATACACGCTTTTTTATAAAATGACGTCATTTGCATACGCTAAAGCAAACGACTTTTACAACTCAGTCTTAAACTTCGTCTATAGAAAAGTATGCATATGACGTCATTATCACGGAATAACAGACAATATTCTTGACATAGCCCATATTTTAATTTCTACTTTTTTTTCAGGTTTATGAGAAAAGGGCAACAAAAAAATTCAATATCTTTTATTTTCGACTATTTTCCGCTTACTTTCAATGACTTTCAATAGAAATGGGGTACTTTTGTTGCCACAGTAAGAAAAATGGTATTAAAAATTACAAAAAAATTGATATCTCAAAAGTAAATTGAGATACCGCTTTCAAACGAATTGCATTTAATAGAGCATTTTTTTCCTTATACGACGGTGTAAAAATTTAAAATGTACGATGTTCAGAAGTTTAAAAATTTGCAATAGAGAAAATTGCAAAAGCAAAATTTTATTTCAAATTTCAAAGTGTTGCCATTCGCAAAATGACGTATGCGTTACGCACAGATATGTTTGTCCTTTATAATATAGATATACAGATTACTATTGTATAGTAGTGGTTCTCTGACTGAAAAGTAAGAACCGTGCTTGGTTTGTGATATTATTCTGTGTTGTTTTGTTTGAAGAAATTTATAAAATTTAAAATAAATTTCTCATTTTTCTTTTTTTACTAAGCAGAAGATTTATTTAGTTTTTAATGTCGGTGGTTTGAGGAAATGAGTTTAAAGGAGGTTTTCTTCACATATTGAATTTTAGTATTAAGTTTATCAACATCTCAAATAAAATATGTGTATTAGGATGGGGTGAAAAAAACAAAAGAGGGAATTTTGATTTCGGATAGCAGCGAAAAGTCGCCTTTTAGTACCTCTAATATACATACAAAATTTTATGAATTTTTAAAAACTCCTTCAGGGCTCTATCATGAACTTTATTTTTTTTTATTGTTTCACAAAATAAGTTTTCACCATAAACTGTACAGTTACAAAGTTTTTTAGTAATCTCGTTTGACATTTTTATATTTAAAATGTTAAGTGTGACTTCTTTTATCATTTTAAAACTTTAAGTCTTTATTTTAAAATATTAGAGACGTTTTATGGCCTTTAAAAATGTTTCTTCTTATTTTTGAGTCAAAATGAATGCGAGTGGAGGCAAACTGAAGTTTTTCAACCAGAAATGCAGAGGAAAGTCTCCTATTTGGTGCTCCATTAAAACTAAATGAAGTTGTTTCCCAACAACAGCAGACGTTATGAAATATTACTTATGTCAGAAACAAGACCAATAATTAAAACACAGCAGAATTGGTAAAGACCCACCAAAGTCAGAGGTAATTAAAATTCTAGAAGAAAAAAATCAAACAAATTTGGAGGAAAGCATACGAATATTAAATTTTTCTAGAATATTACGGAAATATTGCAGTTTCCTAGAGGCATATCGATCAAATGATAGAAAACAATTTTTCGGAATACCAGAAACATATTCTATTCCCCAAATCCAAAAGAAATGATAATAGCATGAAGAAGGTTCAGTTTTTCAAAGCTGAAGCTGTAGGCAGATTTCTAGACCAATTCCTAAGTGTACCTGTGGAAAATCAAAGAAGCTGCCTCTAAGAGAACAATAATTTCTTCGTGACCGAAGGTCAACAAGAAAGATGGTTATGAGCATGCTCGTTAAAACAGAGACAAGTAAATTGAAACAAAGAGAAGACAGTAAAACAAGAGACTCTATGAGGTCTGAAAAGGCAGATACTCAGTACACTACAGTTGTTATGTATTGTGACAGTGGTGATGAAGAAAGAATAAGTAGCACTTTATCAGTGTGTGAAGAATTAATATCCGTAAAACAAGCTTCTACTTCTAATGAAGAGTCACAAAGACAAATGAGAACACACCTATATATGGTTTCAAGGGTTTTAGAACAGTATGGGATTATTGATATATGAGTGGCAGCAATACATTCTGCAATTCTACAAGTAGTTGGCATTGTAACCTAAATCGATTCATCACATAAAATTGACAGAAGCAATGTCTGCAGAGAGCGAAAGAAAACTAGAGAACGTACTAAAAAAGGTTATCTGAAAGCTTTAGAAGCAGGAATAGGAAGTATATAATTTTGATCGAAGAAAAGATAAAAAACTACATGAAGAGAAAATTGAAGATAGATTACCTCAAAGGACTATAATTGAAGATAGATTACCTCAAAGGACTATAATTGAAGAACATGTATCTTTGATTGCGGTGCCAAATTTACTGTATCTGGGATACATTACACCATCATCTGGATCAGGAAAGCATATTGCAGAAAGCATTTTAAAATATTGCACTGAAAACAACTCAAACCTTGATAAACTTATGGCTATAGGTTGTCACGGAACAGTTGTAAACACTGGGAGAAAGAATGGTGCTATTAGATTTTTTGAAACAAAGATTAGTCGTCACTTACAGTGGTTAATATGCAAGCTTCGCGCAATTCAATTGCCATTGTGTCATTTATTTTCTGAACTTGATGGGCAAACTACAGTCCCACGAGCCTTTTCTGGTTTTAATGGAAAATCGTTGGATCAATGTAATCAACGGAAATTTGTGAAATTAAACAAAATCTGCTCTTTTTTCCCAGAAATGAACTCTTGAGAGTTAAATACAGACCAAGATTATTTTTACATGTGCCGAGCAATTTTATCTGGAAAATGATCCTTAAATCTGTTAAATCATTATCCAAGAAAAATGTCTCACTCTAGATGATTGAGAACTATCAATCGACTACTTAGACTGTACATTGGAAAGCATTATCCTCCCCTAAATCTGAGGATTATGGCTGAATTTGTAATAAAGTATATGCGCAATGTGGTTTCACATTAAACAAGATTCTTCCTGCAAAATTGAAGCTCAAAATATTTTTAAAACAACTAAGTTGTCTCGTTATTTAAGGGAAGATTGAAAGAAAATTGTCGATCCCGTTATTCAACGAAACACATACTTATGTCATCCAGAAAAAGTTTTACTAGAAATGACAACTGATGAATGAAGGGAAAGCGAATGGGATGTTCAACAATAAGGCAGTTTCATACTCCAATATTGAACTTCACCGTAACCTTAATCACTTTATTGACTGGCAAGAATGTCAGATTACATCACCCCCTATTCTTAATAGAATATCAACAGAAGAGCTGAATGTTCTCATAAAAAGATCCGAAGTACCAACTTTTCAATTCCCCAAGTTTCCGTGTCATAATAAAGAAGTTAAAATATGCCTTAAATTCGGTACTGAAGTATCGTTAGCAGTTGCAGTAGTAGAAGAAATGGGCGGATACATTTGAGCAAAAATCCAATCACGAATGCTAATGCCCTGTATATCTAATTATTGTGCTTTTTCTTTATCTTCTTTGCGACAATTCACATTTACCGTTTAAGGTGTTAAAACATGACGACACTTATACTGATCACAAGTAATACTTTAATCCGTCATTTTTTATTGGTTATTTTACTGAAATCAGAAATTTCACAATATATATATATATATATATATATATTGAAAAATTTACACTATATAGTGAAATCTTGGTTTCTTACGTATAAAGGGCATAATCATTAAGAGCTGGTAGAGCTTTAAAGATGAATTCCAAAATGAAATGAAAATTTGACCTTACATTCAGTGTGCCAAAAGACAACTTTTTAGTCAAATCCGAAAAAAAAAATAGAAAAAAATTTGGGGGTTATTTTTACTCCACTCTAATGTATTAGGGAGCAAATAAATTGGCCAACATATAATAAAAAACGACTTTCTTAGAGAAAGATTCATTGTAAAAAAGTGTACATAATTTTATTCAAGATACTCTAATTTACCAAACATAAAATTTTATTTATTACTCCTTTAAACATTTTATGAAACACACTTTTGGAATATCTTTATCACCAAAGAAAACGAGACTTCAAAATATAAAGATATATATAGTGCGTAATTCCAAAACAAGGAGTTTTTATTCTTTACTTGTTAACCCATTAATGTCGGTTGATACAAGAATCTACCACACCGAATTAATTTTATTAATAATTACTAGATAACATTAGCTGTCAAATAATGATGCATTTGACATCTTAAATAATCACAAATAAGTATTAATATAGAATTCCCGCATTTTTGTGGAAAATGAGCGTAGTAGAAGATGTAAAAACTGAGTGAATACAAAATCAATCAGCATGCCTCTACCTTCAAAAAGAAAAAGGTTAGTTACGCACATTTTTTTGAAATTTGAATAATGTTTCTAAATGGAGTCACAATTGTAATAGTGTACTTTATACAATTATGCTATTTAAAGTTAGTTTTATTTTTGTTTCTTTTCGTATTTTCACTTTTACTCTTAATGGTAGAAAATTGTACCAACCGGCATATATATAGTTTCAGTCTTACTTAGGGCGACGAGAAAATAAAAAAAATAGACGCCCATTTCTCTGGTCCCGCACCATACTGATTTTGAAAATTCATCAACACCATTTATCTGTGCTACGTTTGTGTTCATTTCTGCCGCAAAAATTTTCGTTTGCACCACTTTTGTTCCCTCGTTATAACGAACAGAATGGGACGTGGCCAGTGAAACGATAGTCCCGCCACATCAACGAAATCAACATTTTATTACTGCATATGTTTGTACTACGTTTGTGCAAGTTAATGTCGCAAAAAGTTTCGTCTGTGCCACTTCCGTTCTATCTCGTTATAACGAATTTTTATAATTCAAGGTCACTTATAGAAAATCACTTAACAAAATCGTAAATAAATACGTGTTACGAAATGAAATACGTAATTCTTTAGTGCTATATAAATGTCGAATTGTGCCGTAAAAAGTTTCGTTTGTGCCATTCTGGTTCCCTCGATATAATGAATTTTCCACTTTTTCAACGTTGGGCAATCATTTCGATAGCCACGCTCATAATCAACGAAATCTAAATTGTATTACGACATTCGTTTGTGCTTATTTTTGTTGCAAAATGTTTCGTTTGTGCCACTTGCATTCTCTTGTTATAACGATCTTTTATAATTCAAAAGCACATAATGTAAGTCGCCTATGAATAAATAAGTGTCATGAAATGAGATACGTAATTCTTTAGTGCTATGTAAATGTCGGCTTGGACTCACAAAATTCTCACAAAGGAAAATATTCTTGCCTTCATTGGCATTTTATTAGTGTTTGGATATAACAAATTATCTCACTGGAGATTCTATTGGGCTCTTTCAACTGACGTGCACAACAATTTAATTTCACAATCGTTGAGAAGAAACACTTTTGATTCGATTTTGAGATCAGTTTTTTTTTTTTTTTTTTTTTTTTTTTTTTTTTAAATAACATGGAAATGGACGATGATAGATTATATAAAGTCCGCCTCATTTTTGAGCACTTCAAAGATTTAGACATCCCATAATATATCAGCGTAGGTGAGTCCATATTCCCTTATTATGGACACCATGACTTAGACAGTTTATAACAGGAAAACCGATTCGATTTGGTTGCAGACTTTGGGTATTATCCTTCTCAGATGGACTTCTTCACGCAGAACTTTATTGTGGTGCATCAAAGAACTTACCGATACTGGTTTAGGTCAAGAAGCTGATGTTGTTCTTGGATTTTTGAAAAATGCAAAATACCAGACGGAAGTCATGTCGTCATTGACAATTTTTTTCTGGTATTTTCTTACTAAAATAACTGTCTGAAAGTGGTATTGCGGCAACTGGTACATTGAGAGTAAATACATAATTGAATGCTCCATTGAATTCCAGAAATATAATGAAAAATCATCAATAGGAACATATGAACATGCTTGCAATAAAGATATTGTTATTGTGAAATGTAATGACAATACAGTAGTAGCGGTTGCCAGCCATAAAATAACGATATTTCACTACTTTATTTCACCCGTCAACTGACACAAGAACTATTAAGAAGCTACGGTACACTACCCAGTGGCCCTGGTAAACCTCTTTTAATAAGGCATAAAGCTAAAAATAAACAAAGATTGACCAAAGAAACCATTGGTAGACACATCAAGTTCAAGTTCAAGTTCTGACCAGGCAGGGAGGCCTACCTAATGGCTTGAGTTCAACAAGCCCTGCCTGGCTAATTATGTTTACTTAGACTCCTGTTAATTTAAAGATTTTTAAAAAAAGATATAACAATATTAATTTCAGATAGCAACCCAGTTGTCTGAGCGTGCTACTATATAATGTGAGGTATAAATTATATAAGAACTAAGCAAGAAAAAAAGAAGAAAAAAAAGAACACTAGTTATTAGAAAATTGCACAATGCACACATCCACATGAGTTTTTACAACACTACCTCTAACAGAAAATATTTACATATGACTACTGGTTATGAATATTTTGAAGCACATAATATCATTAACACACATCAGAGCAGAAACATGCCCGATGTAAAAAGTGCGGCTGATGAAATGGTTATAAGTACGAAAGTGTAATCAACCCCTTCATCCAGAAAGCCGTAAAAGTTATCATGTTGATTTTAATGCATAAATATACAGTTTAATAAAAATATGTTACTATTTTTTAAAGGTAATTATAATTTTTATTTTTTTTTACTAGGTTTTAGATTTTATAATTTATATATTTTACAAAATTTTCTTTTCCAAATTGAATTGCAATTAAATTTTTTAAATATAATTTTATTAAAAAAAAAACCTTATTATACAAGTATAAGTAATATTTTACTAGTATATAAATCTAGAATCTATTATTATAATTATTAGTATTATTATTGCATTCAAATAATAAATTCAAAATTTGCATAAAAACAGTGACTTCATACTACGCAAACACCGGTTGGCACAAAAATCTACCATGAAAAAAGACTTAGTAAATGCAATGGAAAAAATAAAATTATGTACGATGTACTTAATAGACACATAATGAACAACTATGAACAAAAATTTCAAAATTGATCGAGTATTTTGAAGTCGGTATTAATGGGTTTATCAACTTTAAAAGGAGTTTTATTATTTTTTTTAATAAGTGTTAGCTATATTTTATGATTGAAGTTTGCTATGCTTTAAAGCCATTTAAAATATTGAATTCCATTATATCAATAAATTTGACTGTTTAATATTCTTTAGTAACCCATTTAAAATATCAAGCACCGTTGTATCATTACCATGTAATATGATGCTCTTCAGTCATGATCTAGTATTCGAATAAATGATTTTGGCTACTTTAAAGTAGATGTTTTACATTGATCCCATTTTTATAGAGTCTCTTTGAAAAGGTACTTAATCTATAATATTATCGAAATCGGTTGATTGTTTAAATATATGTTCTAAGATGCATTCCTTTCATCAGACAAGGCTTCAGCACTCTGATCAACTTAATACACAAGTTGCATGAAAATTTAACAGTTTTTTCTTATTTCATTTTTATAACACTTTTAGTTTAATCATATATTTATAACTAAAATCCCAACTTTAATAAAGAAAATTATTTTACACTGTCATTATATTTTATTTATGAAGTGTGTTTCAATATTAAAGGCAAAGTATATAGCTGCAATATTTTTTTTTTCATTTTATTAAGGAAAAGTACTTCCACCACATCTTTTTTAAAATTTATATCATATGTAAAATGTTGAAGATTTTTTTTAAAAAATAGACTGAAATTTTCAATAAAAAATTTCTCATGATATAAACCCACTAGTTTTGTTCATATTTCAATAGCGGCTTAGTTTTAAAGCTTGGAAAAAGGAAAAAAAACATTTTGTAATAAAATATCGTTGTTTCTATGACATTTCCAAGAATCCATGCGAAAAATACAAGTGAAAATAGATCTTAAATGCTTATAAAATACATATTGAAGGGACAGGTATACTTCCGAAAAAGAAAAAAACAGCAGGCGCGAAATAACATAAGATTACTCTGGAAAACATATCAGGGATTCGTTACGTAGAACATAAATACCTTCTAAGAAAGAATAAGTCTGATTTACTGAACTTTTTTACGAAGCCGATATGTCATATTTTTCTCATATTTGAAACAAGCATGCATTGAAAAATGCTTTAGGATATAACATTTCCATGAATTCATAATTCAGTACATAAAGGGTTAAGGAATGACTTTGTTAATGTATATAGCATAATATTATTGTTTTAAAATAAAGTATTTTAAAAAATGTATTTTGTGAAGTGTGAGGTAGTACAAAATAAGGAAAGTAAAATGTAAGAAACAATAACAGAATATCGAAAAACATTGTGAAAAATAACATAATTTATTCTTTATGTAGAACAAAATTCCTTCTAAAAATGAATAAATTCGGATTTACTAAAATTTTATTTAAAGACAAAAATAATTTTGTATACATTTATCAATGGAAATAAAAGATTAATTCAGTTTTATGTCTGAATTCTGCTCTGATTTTCCGAATTACAATTAGCTTTACTCTGGTCAAAAACAAAATTAATTAATGCTTTACGTGAGACTCGTTCTTCCTTATTTCTTTCCTCACTAGCAAATAGGATTTTTTTATTCAAAAGTAAGTATATAAATTTTAATTCATTCACTTTTGATATTCAGAATGAAATACTTAATTTTAGAAGTAAAAATAATTTAGAAACGAATTCACAATTAAATGTGAATATATCGATTGAAATCAATTTAGCATTAGGGGTATAGAATTTCAAAACTGTACAATTCCTACAATATTAGTACAAAACTTCTCATTTAATATCCGAAAGCAAATTTTACAGAAGACTCCAAATACTACAGTAATGGCCAAAATTGTTTTTTTTTTTTTCGGAATTTTTATGTTTTATAACTTTGTGTGCTTATAAAATATATTAAATTTCACTTAAATACAAATGTTTATCTATCAAATTCAAGGAAATTTAATGTAGAATGTAATAAAAAAAAACATAATTAAAATATGTGCATTACAAAAAAGCTACACTTCTTTTAGTCTAAAATACAAACACAATTAGTCATGAATGCTGAAGTGTATTGTAATAAAATTTACTAGCCAATCACAATGACTGTAACTAAACTGTAGTATGTTTTGATTTGTAAAAGCTGGAATGAATTTTGCAGAAAGGTGAATACTAGTGTAACTAAGTAGAACATTTTTTTTTAAATATTTCTATTTTTTTTTAAACATTGAAAATCATTTAAAACAATGTCATCAACAACAAGAACTGGTTGGACGCCTACAAAAAGAAGCAGAATTGTCATATTGAGAGAAAATGTTCTCTCTTATGCTGAAATTTCAAGACAGGTTGGTGAATCAGTTACTTTATCTGGCATACAAAAGTTGTGCTAACGTTATTAAGAAACTAAATCAGTGATAAATGAGGCAAGATCAGGCCGAAAAAAATTCAGAAGTTCTTCTGACGAAAGAAATGTAAAAAAGATATACCTCAAAAATAGAAGAATTTCATCAGATGCTGTTAGATGTGAAATGAATGCAATGAGTATTTCAGTTAGTTCACGAACAATAAGGAGACGATTAGTAGGTTTTGGGCTGAAAGATACAATTCCGAGGGAAAAAAAAAACATTTAAAAATTTTCCGTAACGCAAGAAACGAATTTAGTGTGCAAAATAACACATTAATTGGTCAGAAAATCAGTGAAAGCATATAATCTGGAACGATGAGAGTAAAATATCGCTCTTTGGTAGTGATAGGTGAAAATATGTGAAACGCAGAATAGCGGAAGTACTGCATCCTGATTGCATTCAAGCAACTTCAAAGAACCCTAAAAATGTCATGACTTGGGCCTTTTGCAGATGGTGTTGGCCGCATTCAAGTGATTGCTAGCATTCTGAATGCAAGAAAATGCATCAAGACTGTCCTGATACCAAAATTGGCACATTCCGCCAGAGATCTCTTCCCCAATAAAGCACCATTTATATTTCATCATAATTCAGCTCCCTACCATACGGCAAAAATATACAAAGAATAGCATAAAAATAAAAGCATACAATTATTACCCCGGCCAGGAAACAGCCCTGATCAGAATCCTATAGAAAATTTGTGGCGACGTTTGAAAATCCTTGTACAAAAAAAGCGTCCGTCTAATAAAACGCAATTAATTGAAGCTATAATTTATTCTTGGCATCATGTGATTAAAAAGGATGAACTCCAAACACTAGTTCTCTCAATCAGAAGACGCTGTGAAACTTTAATAAAAAAAAACAAGGATTATCCTACTAAATATTGAATGTGTAAGTGTAACTTTAAAATACAATGAAATCTAAGATAGATCTTATTTTTTGTAAGCGTAACTTTAGTAAACCATATATTTTAATTAAATTTTTTATATTAAATTCTACATTAAATTTCCTTGAATTTGATATATAAAAATTTGTATTTAATTGAAATTTATTACATTCTTCAAGCACACAAAGTTACAAAACAGGAAAAAAAAAAAAAAAAAAAAAAAAAAAAAGTCGACATATTTGGACACCACTGTATATCAAAAGTAAGTGTTAGTACTGAACATTTTAACGTTTGTTAAAATATCTGCATGTAGAATACGCCTAAAGAAAATCCCTAAGGCACTTCGAGTGCAGTTTGTATGTGTGTGTTACTCATGTGTGTGTAATGTTACTCATCGAGTAGTACCAGTTACACTTTTATATGATGATTTTCAGCATAGTTAGCATAGGGTGGTGTTACTTTGTTATAGCTGTGCATGAATTCGTTCATTTCTCATATTCAAAGTGAAATATAAATTGCGTAGAATTAAAAATCTCGGAGCAGCATATTAATGACGAAATAAATCATGCAACATGACATAATTAGCTTTAAAAGAACCAAAAAAATTAAAAAGGAAACATGGATTTTTTGTCGAAATTTAACAAACAAATTTTTAAAGAATTACTACGCCAATTTCTTTTGTCCGAAATCTAGGCTAGAGGAGACATTAATAGACAGTTTTCACAAAACAATTTTTAATGCATTTTCCTCTGTTTTGGTTGCAATTGTACTATGATAATGTGTAGTTTTATCTAAATCTAATCAAATTTTAAAATATTTTAAAATATTTTAAAATTCTAATCTTCTGACACTTTGATAAGTGAAAAATTTCAGCACGCTCCTTCCTCAAGTGCGGGTGGAACTGATCATACATTTCAAGCAGAGGGAAATTATGAGAAATTTACATTTCAACGAATATTATGCTTTCACAACTAAAGAAAAAGCACATTTTAACTTTGATTGTTCAGCAAAATTTGCTGCTGTAAGATTAAAGCATTTAGAAGAAGAATCTCATTTTATATATATATATATAATACTTAGCGAATTTTATTTTGAAATTCCTTTTGACATTTATTAGAAAAAAGATATTACCAAGAGTGATCAATATTAATTTCAAATTATGAAATAAAATATTTCAGCTTTTGGGAAAACATGAGAAAGGAATGAATCATTTCGTATACCTCTGTCTCTCTCAGTGTCCTTTTCGTCTTTCCAGGCTTAACTTAAGTAGTGACTTTTAAACACAGGATTATAAACACAGGATAATAAAAACAAAGTAACGATTCGTTATTTTTGATTTGCAAATTTCGGGTGATAAAATATAAAAATACCGTGGATTC
Organism: Maratus speciosus; assembly: GCA_963932465.1. Taxonomy (NCBI): domain Eukaryota; kingdom Metazoa; phylum Arthropoda; class Arachnida; order Araneae; family Salticidae; genus Maratus; species Maratus speciosus. The sequence goes on from OZ010790.1 coordinate 251,479,744, forward strand.
ATTTTGTGGTGCAAAAATATATTTCTATAAAATAATAAAATCTGCTTTACTCAAGTTTTTTCTGGGACAAGAATGTCAAATTTCTTTTTCACTATGGGTAAAAAAGTTAGATAATTTCAGTTTTTTTATCAACACGCCACAATAAAATTAGTTACAACGAGGGTTTTCTCTCGTCAAACACACAATCAATTAATGCTTTCTGTAACCTTAAAAAATACTTAAACTGTGCCTCAAAATCTAATAAGGATAATTAACAGTTAATTAAATACTGAATCTTTCAAATATCATATTTTAAATTTAATATCTAATGTTGTTAAGTGAAAAGTGGTGCAAAAGCAAATTCATGACAAACAATATCACATAAAAAAAGTAATTAGTTTTATTTATTTTAAATTTTAATTGTTAATATTGATTGAACAGAAAACTGTCTGTTATTATTATTATTGTTGTTTTTGCTGTTGTTGACTTTGTAATTTTATTATTTTTATTTATTAGTTGTACATTATTTTTGTGTTTTGATTATTTGTTGTAATTTCCAAATTTTATGAAAATCGGATGCATAGTTTAATTACAAAGACAGATAAAAGTTTTCCGTTACATTACTGCCAATGTGAAAAAAAAATATTTCAAATGCATTTTAATAATATTACAGCCTTTCGAACAGAAGGAAATTGATATGCACTTAGGGAGTGCACTAAAATGTACATTCAGTATAATATTCGGTGCAAAAAATATTTATAAAACAAATTATAGTAAGAACGCACCACATTTGCCACGTTTGACATGCAACTTCCAACTTGTTATACACTGTCTCAAATAACAGGAAAATGATATTAAAACAAATGCTAAAGGGAAAACTAACAAAGTTTTTTTTTTTATGTCGAACATAAATACATTCTAAGAAAGAATAAGGTCTGATTTACTAAAACTTTTTTCCGAGACAAAATGTCATATTTTTCTCAGCATCGGAAAAAAAGAAGCAAGATTAATTCAGTTTTATGACCGAATTCCACACTTACTTTTCGAGTTACAACGAGTTTTTCTCTCGTCAAAAACAAAATAAATTAATGCTTTGCGTGAGATTCAGTGTTACTTAACCCTTTCTTCACTAGCTAATAGGGATGATTCACAAGTAAGTACACTTTTTCTTTCGTTCCTTCTTTTTTATACATTAAAGTAATCCCGGAAACCTTCTATCGTGCCAGAGGAATCGATTGGTTCCAGGAATGAATACTGATAATTCACTAAAGCGGATAAATTGTCATCTATTCCAGGAAGAAAAGATTAATCATGTAGGGATTCCCAACAGGTTCAAAGGTGTTTTTATTAGTTCCTTTACTAGAATTATTATTTTCTTTGAATCTTTGCTAGCGAAAACTACGACTGAGAATTTTTAGGGTGAAAAAAATTGAAAGTATTACTGACTTACTTTTCAGGTGGCTTTAAATTTTGTGAACCTTTTAACCAATTGAAGGGAGGTGATTTTTGAACAACTTAATTTTAACCCCGAAATGTCACGTTAACCCTTTATGTACTGAAATAGGAATTCACGAAAATGTTATCTTCTAAAAAACTTTTCCGTGAGTACTTTAAACTACATTAGAAGATTTATATAACCATTTAATAAATTTTAGAAGGATTTAGAAGGATTAATTAAATTTTAAATTACGGGGATTTTGTGCTATATTTATGACCGCACTCAATATTTTATTTTAAATATTTTTCTTAGTATTTTATAGAATTAGGAATTTTACAAATATAATGTTCTTACAATAGAAATAGAGAAATATTTCCGAATTGAACCCCCCCCCCTCACCCCCATCCAACGCCAAGAAATCTGAATAGATGCAAAGGCAAAATAAATAATACTTTAACTTTTTTTTTTTGTGTGTGTGTGTGTGTGTGTGTGTGTGTGTGTGTGTGTGTGTAATAAATAATGCTTTTGGAACAAGATAAGTAATGTATCTATAACTCATTATAAACTGTATTACACATAATCGATCTATTAAATGAATTTTATAACAAGATTTTTTAATGGTACTTATAAGTACCGCCAGTAAATAAAGGGTTACCACTTGAAGGGCAGCGGTTGATTTTTGGACAACTCAATTTTAATTATTTAGTGTCACATTGACACCAGAATTTTGAAAGGATTTTTTTTTTTTTTTTGTTCTAAGTACCTAAAGATAAACTTGAATAACATAAAATAGTTTGTAAATTCTGGTGTTATTCAAGCATTTCAGAATTTTACGATTAAAAGAACATTACACGTGAAATGATTAAATCAGTTTATTGACTTGGTTTCTATAATTTTAAATTGAAAATAGAATTCGGTGAATATACTCTTTTAATATATTTAGCGTCAAGCTAAATGGGAAATAGTTTTAAACATTTTAAAGGTACTTTTTGATTGTTTTTGTAAAAATTTAAGTTTAAAATTTTCGTTTTTCTTGGCGCAATTTGATTCTTTACCAGTGGTTTGAAACATGTTTTAAGTAGTTCGTTTATTAGATTCATATTTTCTTTGAATCGTTGCAAGCAAAATAAACGGTCAAGTGCGAGTATTACTTGCGCACAGAGGGTTCCGTGCAATAATATATGAATTAGTAAGTGTATTATTAAAAAAAAATACCCTTGCTAAAAGAATACTAAGACTTTGTAAAAACTACACAACGTAGGGTTGAATATAGCTGTATAGTATACAGGGTGCAAAGGAAAGTCTCTTCAACCTGAAAATACTTGCGAACGTAGAGAGGTACAGCTATACAAGTGAGGTAACGGTACAGTAAAGCGACTATTCCCGGCCTAATGCAAACAACAGCAGCACCCTCAGTGGCGAAATTTGGAAGATAGCCATTGGAAATCGAAAACGAAAAGATGTAGAGCAAATTTTCCAATTAGAAAGTTTTAGAGCATCAATTAATTAGTACGAAATGACATTTGGTTCACACGGATCAGATAAATCGTCGCCTGCATACCCAAAAATGTCCGAAATCGATGAGCAAGGATTCTTTTTTGCCTATTCATATTCCGGAAATGTAGCAGCGCACAATTGCGGATTGTGACGTTGTACTGTGCTGTAATGTCTCTAAAGATTCAATTTCCAATGCATTTAAAATTTTAGAATAAACTTTTCAGGGCCAGAAGATTCTGTTTTTAAACAGATGAAATAATTGACCGACACCAGAATGTTCAAACGAATTTCTCTGAAAAATATAACCCGCTAATTTGCACTTTCATTACAAAAGCAAAATTTTATTAAAATATTCTTGGTGCCATTTGTCAGTTTTTGAATTAAAATTGGGTGGCTAGACCGTCTGGTCACCGCCCTTGAAAGGGTTAAATCTATGTCGTCGTATTGAAGAGGCTTGCAATAGACGTTTTATGCTGAGAAATGTGCATGCAGAATTACTCTCACAAATATAAACGTGCACTGCAAATAGAGGCGTCTTAAATTAAGACACATATGTGACTGAAAAAGTTATTCAGACACTTAAGTGTCTAAATTTGAAATTTCAGACATCACAGATGTCTAAATTTAAGACACATAAGTGTCTTACTATGATCATGGCATAAATGAACTGATTAAAATGTCTGAATAATGGTGATATGTCTGAAATTAAGAAATTTAGAAATTTAGACACTTAAGTGTCTAAATGCGATACAATTGTATCTTGTGTGTGATGACTGTATGTATAACTGTATTGCAATATGTATGCCAGCACCACCAGAAAATTGTTTTCGAATGGATAACAGATGTTTAAAATATTTTTATCCATTAAATTTGGTATTATTTTATTAAAAAAAAGTAATTTGATTAGATCATGGGGCGTCTGTAAATTTAAAATAGTTCGCTTATTTATTTCCAAGGAAGGGTCACCCCCCCCCCCCCCTAAATACTAAGAGATGTACCGGTAGAAAGAAATTTAGGGCGGGACAAGATTTTGGAACAGGTGCGTCTGGGGTCAACAGCGTAATCCGCTTTTCTAAAATGCAGAACATAAACAAGAAATAGGAAAACTAAGAATATTTTGTCAGAACTCTTCGTGCAAGAAATTTTTAAAGATATCAACATAAAAATAAATATAACAAGTTGGAAATTGCACGTCAAACGTGGCAAATGGAGTGCGTTCGTACTATAACTAGTTTTATAAGTATTTTTTGCACTGCATATTGTACTGAATGTATATTTTACTGCACTTCATAAGCGCATATTAATTTCATTCTTTTCGAAAAGCTGTAACATCATTAAAATGCACTTGAAATAATTTTTCCCCATTGACCGTAATGTAACGGTAAACTTTTGACTGTGCTAATTAAAGTATAAAGTTTTCATAACATTTGAAATGACTCGACAAAATTAGGCAATAATTATATATTTTAAATTTCAAACGATTCGGCTGGGTAGTATTTGCGCTGTTATAGACGACAGACAAATGGACTGAACGACGACTATAGGTGCTACGTATTTATATAATTACGAACGCATCTAAAAATTTAACAATTAAGAAATAGTAATCGTTCAAAAATAAGTTTCAAACGACATTTTTGATAATAGAGAACTTTTTTTTTCAATGGACTCTTTTCCCTCCTGAGCTCCCCCCCCCCCCCCCCACACACACACACGTACATACACCGTTTGAGATAAATTTGAAATATATGAACATCAAAAGAAGAAAAGAATTAAAATTGTCTTCTACGAAGTGTTCAAAGGAGGGTGGGTTTCTCTGAAGTAAAATTCTAGTAACATTTTCCCTTAACGTAAAATTATTCGATAGCCATTTGTAAGAAAAGAAGTATCATTTATTTTTAATTATCAGACATAACGAAAACATAATTGATTCAATCAAGCAGGACGGTCGTTCTGCCAAGCCAAGCTGAAAAAAAAATGCTAACCCCGCCAAACAAACAAACGCCAAGAATAAGGCAAGACACCGTAACTGCTTATTATACTGATGACAACTTCTCCATGTTAAATGAACGAAATATGCCAGCGTAAAATTTCCCTTATCAAAAGAAGCAATCATCGCAGAAAAATAAAACCAACACTAAAAGGACCTAATAAAGAAGATCTTCAATTTGAGATCAAATGCATCCTCATAAATCATAAATTAACTATAAACAGAGATATAGATTTTTTAAAATAACGTCGAGATACTGAAAATAACAGATTTATTTTCTTCGTCACAACTTATGTTTAAATCGAGGTAGAGACTTAAATAAAGGACAGAAAAAAGTAAGGATTGAATTTTTGGATAGATATTTACTCAATCTACGTGCTTTTATAAAATTCAGCTTTAAAAACATTAATTTTCTATTCATAATTAGCGAAAAACTGTTAATTAGTTCTAAAGTTTACAAATTATGCCAAATAGCGATAAACCCGCCAAAATATTTTAGAAATCTTATACTTTTCTTTTATATTATCCTTTTGCATTGATTTCATCGAAGATAACTATGGCTGAGATTCAGATATATTTTTCGCTGTTAGCGAAATGAGTTTGACCAATCAGAAGCCTGCATGTTTGAGAATATTTGCTGTTTGTGGATCCCGGCCTATGTCATGAAAGTTTTGAGTCGTTTTTTTTAGTGCCGTGGATGAAGTGCAATGTTTGTAGAAATGTAGGCTAGGATCCAGATAGATTTTTCGCTGTTAGCGAAACGAGAATCGCCAATCAATAGCCTGCATTTCTGCAAACAGCGAAAAGTTCACAAAAATGCAGGCTTCTGATTGATGAATCTCGTTTCTCTGACAGTCAAAAATCTATCTAGATTGCGCACAATGGAGGATATTCCAAATATGGGTTCGAGGCTGAAAAAGTCACGTGATACCGGTAATTTATCGAAGGAACTTCTATCTGATAAGAAGGGAAGATACTACTACTTTGCCTCATGAACCGTTTCATTGGCTAGCGGGGATTTACATTACACGTCTACGGAGCCTTCCCTTCTTTACGATAGAAGTTTTTACCTTGACCACGTGATCAAAATGTAGATGGAATATCCTCCATTATGTTGAACACAATTTTGCATTTCCACATCCAGGTAGGGTATTAATTGTCATAACAACAATACATATTCGAAACTATTTAAGGCACTGATTCTGAACTCCTTTGCTATACCTTTCAATATTAAATAAGTTGTTGTTTCCACAGTAACAGTACTTTTCTGTATTGCTTTCTCTAAAACACAAATATAGAAATTTAACAAAGAGCGCTCAGAATCAACACCATAACAGAGAGCCTTCATACATAAGAGTGGTGATATATGCACAGGAAGCATGCTCATTTCAAGTTTTTGCCGAAAGTATGGCTACAGCGTCTAGAATCTTGTGTGGAAATATGCTATCCAAACAACGCTAAAAATTTGTATCCCTTAAATGTGCGACGATACTGCTAAAATCCCAAGTATCGATCACAGCGACATCTGCGGGATTTATTATTACATTGTATAGACTAGCAATATCTTGCAGTTTGAGAAAATATCCTGCAGATGTGATCTGTATATTTCAGCAGCATCATTGCACAGTTAAGGGATACAATATTTTAGCACTTTTTAAAGTATTACAGGGATAGTCAATTTCCACACTATATATACAGCGCCTAGAAGATACAGTGTGGAAAACGGCTACAAAATAGTGCTCAAAAATTGAATCCCATAAATGTACAACGATGCTGAATAACAAGATGTCGATAGTAGCGCCATCGTAGTGATTTAAAAAGGATAGTCATTCTAAAAGAGACTCTTTTACCTATTTCACGTCATTCCTTAACTAAATTAGCTTATAACAGACCAAAGTATCTTATATTTATAGTTTCCGATATTTAATATTCTATAATTTTTGAAAACTCAGTGTTTATATTGAAAAGAGTTACGAGATGGCACTCGTATCAGCATATTGCCGCTGAGCATTGTTGGAGATTTATGGGATACAAGTTTTTAGCATTTTTTAAAGCATTATAGGAATAGCCGTTTTCCACACTGTATCTTCTAGGCGCTGTACTATAGTTCCGTTATAGGTCTAGATTATATGTTGTAGAAATCGACTATCCCAGCAATACTTAAAAAAGCGCGGAAATAGTGAATCCCTTAAATGTACAACGATGTTGAATTCCAAACAGCCATTTACAGCGACATCTGCAGGATATTTTTTAAAGAAGAAAGAGACACGTGTAATGCACCGCTATAGCGTCTAGAATACATACTGTGGAATTTTGCTATCCGAGCAGCGCTAAAAAGTTGTATGCCTTAAATGTGCACTGGCGCTGAAATCCAGGGAGCTGATCGCAGCAACATCTGTGATAAACTTTCAATGTAAACATCGTAATATTACAGCGGGCTTGACGCCAAGCACACAGGTCAGATGTATGTTAATAAAAAGTAAAAAAAAAAAAAAAAACGCTACAGCGTCTAGACCAAATTATAGAATATATAGTGGGGAAATTGGCTATCCCTGTAATACTTAAAAAAGTGGTAAAATATTGTATCCTTAAATGTGCAACGATGCTGCTGAAATATTCAAATCGCAGCGACATCTGCAGGATATTTTCTATAACTGAAAGATATTGCTAGTCTATACAATGTAATACGAAAATCCCGCAGATTTCGCTGCGATCGACACTTGGAATTTTAGCAGTATCGTCGATCATTTACGGGATACAAATTTTTAGCGTTGTTTAATAAAATATTTCCACACTAGGTATTCTAGACGCTGTTACCAAATCGTCATGAAGTTTTAGGAAATATCCTGCAGATATCGCTGTGATCGACTCATTGGATTTCAGCATCATTTGAAATTTAAGAGATCCAATATATTAGCACTTTTTAAAGTATTACTGGGATAGCCGATTTCCACACTATATATTCTAGGCGCTGTAGCACCGCGGTAGCCTGTCTTTTTCGTTTACCTCGGAGTAGATATAGATGAAGTCATTTGTAGCTGTTCCTAAACTGTGGCCAACAACATATAAGGCCAGTTCATAACGTCACACGGAGTTGATTATCTGTACACGGCAATGGACACAAAAAAAATCGACTCGCAGCTTTGTACTAACCATCGTGTAAAGATGATCCAACTCTGAGACTAACGAAAAAGACAGGCTACGGCGGTGGGTCCGATTCTTCTTTTTTTACAGACCGCTGGAGTCACGTGATGCTCGAATGCACCAAAGAAGGTGCGTGAAAAGAGCATCACGTGACTCCAGCGGTTTGTAAAAAAAGAAGAATCGGACCCACCGCGGTAGCCTGTCTTTTTCGTTAGCCTCGATCCAACTGCATGTGACTTTTAAACATCATGAACTGGCCTATTATGTCATTGGTCGCGCTCCTGCGTCCACCGTATATAGCGGCATCTTGTACTGGAGACTGCTAAATGGGCTGCTATCGGTCAAAATCAAGAGAGAAAAGGGCAGAAGAGAGGGAAATAACTTGTTTTTTTTTTTGTAACTAGTTTTTCACACGGGAAGATTGACATGTCTGTTCCTCTCCTTTCATAACTTCATGGTGGTGAAATACGCCAAAGCATCCTAAATATCTGAGGAAGTCTTGACTCGCGTTACGAAAACATCAGACAAAGCAGGCAAAGCAAAGAAACAAAATCATTCATCGGCTCGTGAATATGAACGAGCCAATGAATGATTTTTCTTCTTTGTTTTGCCTGCTTTGTGTGACGTTTTTCTGACACGTGTCAAGGCTTTCTCCAATATTTAAAGGGAATTGAATAGGCCGGGATCAAGATAGATATTTCGCTATTAGCGGGATGGGATTGATCAATCAGACGTCTGCATTTTTCCGAACTTTTTGATGTTTGCAGTAAACACCGAAAAGCCTGCAAGGATAAAGGCTACTAATTGGTCAATGTAATTTTACTAACAGAGAAAAATTTATCTGGATCACGGACATTAACTTTGGTTGGTTAAAACAATTTTGAATAAAATCAAATCAGGAAGCCAATGTTTGTTAACTTTTCTGGTTAGTTTAATTGAAATCTTCCTCGTCTATTACTGAAAACTGAGTTACCGTACTTTGGACAAAAAATTGAATATGAGTACACGACTTGTGCATATGTCAACACTCTAACACAGTGTTGCCAGATGGGCTACTTTTTTTAACTCAGATACTTGATTGGCACCACTTTTTTGAAATTGTAAAATGTGCCTTATTTAATGACATATTAATTAAGGCGAAAACAATGGGAATTTTACCGTTTATACTAAGTGCTGGCAATCAAGAAATCTGAATTTAAAAAAAAGTAGCCCACTGGCAACACTGCTCTAACATATAAATGTTCTGTGTTATGACCATGATTCTAAGTGCAGTTGGTTAAATTTGAGTATCTGGGCATTAGAGAAAGCAATAGTGGCCCACTGTGGCTGAGTGGATAAGACACAATGCCGCTAATCGCTTGAAAGCGTAGGTGGAAGCAGATTCGAATCCCGCCGTGATCCGCATGTGATATGATGTATGTGTTCAATAAATCAAACAAACAAACAAGCAAGCAATAGTGAAAGGTACAGTTGGGATGGAAACAACGACTTCTTTAATTCGTATAGAAAATTAATGAATAGTAGTAAATGACTCAAGTTTAAAATGTAGGCAAATGGTCTGGAAATATCAATGGCTCCCATCTAGTATTTCACAAAATTAATTTAATAGAATCACATGATGTATAACTTGATGCAACTCTTAACTAATGAAAATTCTGCAACAAGACTTATGTAGGTAGATCTTTTGAATGAATAATTCAGAATTCTGAGAACAAAACGAAGTTCTTAAGGCTCTTCCTCACACCCCCCTCAAAAAAGGAAATACGATAGAAAGATTTAAGAATTTGGATAGCTTCAATATGTCTGTGATCTTTTGTCAGAGTTCAGAAAAAGAGTCTGGGCATAAAAAAAACAAATTTAACGAACGATAAGACTATAGATTTCAGGCAATTTTTAACCGAAAAATATTTAATTCTAATGTATATGCGGCTTTAATAATACAGTATTAAAGATAATCAATTTAGGGGAAATTTTATAGTAAATTAATATCCTCACATTTATGCAAATAGGTATGTATAAACAGGCTTGAGTAAAATTACATATTTATTCTTTCTTCTCTATAACACGATCTAAATGAAGATGAAGTTATATGTACAGTTTATATCTTTAAATTTTTAGATATTTTTTATCAAAAATGTTCCTTTATTATGTCTAGAATTGCTAGATTTACAGATCTTCGATTCTTTAGATGCCAATGTGTCTGTGATCTTTTGTCAGAGTTCAGAAAAAGAGTCTGGGCATAAAAAAAAAAAAAAAAAAAAATTAACGAACGATAAGACTATAGATTTCAGGCAATTTTTAACCGAAAAATATTTAATTCTAATGTATATGCGGCTTTAATAATAGAGTATTAAAGATAATCAATTTAGGGGAAACTTTATAGTAAATTAATATCCTCACATTTATGCAAATAGGTATGTATAAACAGACTTGAGTAAAATTACATATTTATTCTTTCTTCTCTATAACACGATCTAAATGAAGATGAAGTTATATGTACGGTTTATATCTTTAAATTTTTAGATATTTTTTATCAAAAATGTTCCTTTATTATGTCTAGAATTGCTAGATTTACAGATCTTCGATTCTTTAGATGCCTGCGGGTTTTCATTCTCGGATTAACCGTAGGTATTTGTAAAGGTAAATTTATTTTGCAAAACCGTCAGCAAAAAAAGTTATAAAAAACAATTAACTGACAGACTAACTGTAAATATATATTTTATTTCGACTCTGTTTTTTACTAAATTTTCATCTTTCGTAGAAAATTTTAAGGATATATAAATTGAGAAAGACTGATACTTTGAAAGAAGAAATTGACTTTCCTTACTTTTAAATTATTAATCACTATAAAAAATGAATGATAGGTAAACAAAATGTATAATATTGTGTTTGCTCCCTGCTTATAAAGGCTATACAAGGACTGATTTTAATTTGAGCTAGTAGAATTATTTCAGTTATATATCATTTGTTTTAAAAAAAGAACTGATATCTACTAAAAAACAACTTTTCAAAAGTAAAAAATAAGCCAAGCAAAAAAAAAAAAAAAAAAAAAAAAAAAAAAGAAAAGAAAAGGAAAAAGGTGAAAGTTGTGAAAAAATAGTGTGATATCAAATTTCCAAGCTTATATTGCGGTACTTATTTAACATTTTTTGATAAAAATTTATCATATGTAAGTCGAGTACCTAAGTATGCGTTGATAGAAAGCCTTTTCTCCTTTACTAAATACATCATAACGTGTTTCTGAAAATTAATTTTTTTTTAAATTATGCATGATAGGCTTGGCGGCCATCTTTCCATATTTTACACAAATTTCTAAGCACTCAAGCTCGTAACATATTTGCATTATTAAGAATTTCGAACTTATAGTTTTAGCTACAGACAGATAAATTAAGAATTTTTTTTTATTTTGAAAAAACAAATTGATTTTTACTGCTTTAACTAATTAATTAATCCCCCTCCGAAAAAAGAGAATCATAAGATGAAACCTGAAGTTACTTCAGCTTTATTTTTAGACACAAATTTTTAGGCACTCATTTCCATAAATTAAAAGAATAAAATGTTTGCTTTAGTAACAATTTCGAACTTCCAATCTTAACAATGAACTTGTGTGCTTAGAAATTTGTGTAAAATATGGAAAGATGGCCGCCAAGCCCATCATGCATAATTTAAAAAATAATAATTTTCAGAAACACGTTATGATGTATTTAGTAAAGGAGAAAAGGCTATCAACGCATACTTAGGTACTCGACTTACATATGATAAATTTTTATCAAAAAATGTTAAATAAGTACCGCAATATAAGCTTGGAAATTTGATATCAAACTATTTTTTAGCCACAACTTTCACCTTTTTTCTTTTCTTTTCTTTTTTTTTCTTTTTTTTTTTTTTTTGCTTGGCTTATTTTTTACTTTTGAAAAGTTGTTTTTTAGTAGATTTCATTATACTGGGAGGGAAAATATTTCGTCGGTTCTTCCTACGTAATAACCACCAGGGGGCACGGCACTCAGTTGTGCATGCGTAGTTTTAGATGTCTTTCGTTCTAATGTACGTTGTAATTCAATTTCAAACTGATAGTTATTAATTTATTTTGACTTGATTCATATTTTGTGGATTGTGAATCTCTGTGGTTTAATTCGTTTCGACTTAGTGTTTATTCGTAATAATTTTATCAATAATACAGTGTTATTAGTCTTCGTTTCGTCAAATCTGATAAATAGAAACTTTTGTCTGGCAGATTATGTTTTAAGAGTGAAACAATTTCACCCTTTTAATATAGTTAGCCGGATGTATAAAGGAATTTTCGTTTTAAAAGATGCAAGTCTTTCACCCTCACGGATTATTAACCTAGCCACCAATTGAAATTGACGTCCCCTGTGAGGGTATAATTTTGGATGCCTTACGCCTTTTTCCAGGTAAGTGGGACCTAGACAATGTGTCGCAAACTCTCCGTAAATGTTTTCTCTGTAAATGGAATCCTCACACAAGTCTCTAGCTTTATTAGTTTCCGAGTTATGCCAAAATTTGTTTAAAGCATTTTGTCTGTTGAATTTCCAAGTTAAAATTTTATCTTGCTAATAATTAAGTTTCTGTTCTTAAAAACATCTGAAATCATGTTTCTATATTATTTTCTAACCAATGTTATCCTTAAAATCAGTTTTAATGAGTCTACAGGATGTTTTTGCGGTTATTGAATTTATTGACTTACACAATACTAAGCCTTCTTCTCGAACAGCATTTGTTAATGTTTACTTCGGTTTCATTCGATTTATATATTTTTCAAAGGTTTATTATGTGATATGTACTGGAATACCCATGTCTTTATAGCAACCATCCCCATTTAATAACTGTTTTTAATTATTATATTATGTATGCTTAATAATAAGTATTTAAAAGAATACAGTTTGAACATTCATTCAACGCCGTTACTCAGCCATATCATTCGATTTTTCCTATCCTAAGCAAAACCGCCGATGATTCATCTGACATCACTACACTTGGAAGGAGAAAAAAATATATAATGTCAATAACACTCTAATGATTTAGAGAATGATAACTCTTTAGCTATTTTATTAGGCTTTACTGATTATGTGTAGATTTAAGACAAAGTTTTGAAACTAGAAATAATTTTTTCTTTATCTTATTAAAACATAATATTTATTTATTGATAGTTAAATAGCTCTTGTGATTACCATCTGATCTATATTTTAAAAAAATTGCCCATGTGTAAATATAAATTTTAAAGAAAACTTAATTTTTAAGAGGGCACAGGACCTTTTATACTTTCAAAAAATCAGTTTTCGGTTTCTGTTTTATTCTGAATGTTTTAAAATTTCTCAACAATATGCAAAAAACCCCATTCAAAATTGAGTTATAATCATTTATAGACGGAGCGTTAAAGATCCGTAGATATCGAAACTTTAAAAAGCGTTTTCTCAGATTAGTAAATTTGAAGTTTGTGTTCTTGTTGTTACTTTCAAACTATGTAAGTGGAGCTTTTAAAAAATAAACAAATATGCGTTTCTTTATAGTCTACATGCTAAAAAAAAAGAAAAAAAAATCACATTTTGTTTATTTATTTGTTTGAACTTGAAAAACTTCAAATTTTTTACTTCTTTTATTTATTTTGTGCTGAAATTGAATTTTAAACAAAATTTTGTGTGTATATTTGGGATTTAATGTAGAGTAGGTGTGTTACGATTCTATTTTGTTCAAAAATTGTTTTCTATATGCATAATTTAGAATTTTATCATGCGCGCAGCACTTAGATTTTAATTCACACATTAGTGATATGACGGTTTACATTTAAAATTTAGATATTAATTTTGTATATACAACATTTATTTTTCTGGATAATATTATAGTTATGAATATATATTTAAGGCAGAAAGGGAAAAAAAAAAGATCTTAATTGCATATTATTTGCGTTTTGGTACTTTGAAAAAGGCTTTGTTTTTGATCGTTTCGAGATATTCAAAGGTCGTGCATCCTATAATATGAATTTTTTTTTTTTTTTTTGGTGTGTGTGTGGGAGGGGAGGGGGATATTTGTCATGCAATTTTCGTAATTTTTTTAAAAAAATCTTTCGACATTGCACTGATTATTATGATATTTTGAACTTTTAGAGTAGGACATGATTAGAAACAAAAAATATATATATTTATCGAAATACTGTAAAAGTTCTCAACAGCGGACACCTGGTGGCTGTGGAATTTTTTCGATAATTAAAGGTGTCTGCTTTTGTGAAGTAAAAATAAACAAATGTCTGGGTTGTGGATTAAAAAAGGTTGTCGCTCAATAAAGGTATCCGATATTAGGGAATGTCCATTAACCTTCATAACGGACACTCCCGAATACCGGACACCTCTATTTAGCGAACTATAATGCAGGGTTGAACTTTTTTGTAGATGGTGGAGCACTTGATTAAATCATGGGAAAACTGGGCAGTATTCCCTCGTTACGCTTTTAGGGGCCCCAAATTAAAAATGAAATTTTTGTAAAGCTTTTATTTAAAATTTGTTTCGACATTGTATTGATTATAATCCATATTTTGAACTTTTAAAGTAGAATAAGATTAAAAACTAAATAAATTTTTAAAAAAAATCTAAATTCAGTAAAACATCTCAATCACGGGCACCTCGGCAACGAATGGCGGACAAATTCCGTAGTAGAGAGGTTTTATTGTATTTAAAAAAAAACATTTTTTTGTTTTTAATCTTATTCTACTATAGAAGTTCAAAATATTGATTATAATCAGTACAATGTCGATAAAAGATTTAAATTATCTGCTTTACGAAAACTGCATACCAATTTTGAGAGCCCCTAAAATGAGGCTGTATGGGGGTGGAGGGGCAGGACCATGGTCAAATATTTTTCCAGGATTCATTGTGGTCAAACATGGCTGCGTATCATGCTTGCAAAAAGAAACGGCTGCGATTAAGACGGTTGAAGTGTCTGAAATTCAGACGCAAGAAGTGTCTGAAAAATTAAGACATTTTAAAATGTCTGAAAATTGAACACTCCGTTTCAGACACTTAAGTGTCTGAATTTCAGACATTTCAATTTACAGTGTGTATAGTGAACAAATGGCGAACTTTTCGAACATACTGAATATTAACTTTTTATCACTGTGAGACAGTTTGTCTTTTTTTTGTTTGTGTGATTTTATCAAAATGTATTGAGATAAGTACGTATTTATAGCATAAATTGTGCGTATTTCTTCATACTTCTAACTGTTCCATTCAAACTTTTACACAAAATGGAGTGCATTGATTTCGGACATTTTTGGGCAAACAGGCGAAGAATTATCTTATCAATGTAAACCAAATGTCGTATTCTATTAATTAATTGATGCTCTAAAACTTTCTAACTGGAAATTTTGCTCTATCCCTTTTCGTTTTCGATTTGCAGTGGCTATCTTCCAAATTTCGCCACTAGGGGTGCTGCTGTAGTTTTCATTAAATCGGGCTTAGTCGCTTAACTATACCGTTACCTCACTTGCATAGCTGTAGCTGTCTCCGTTCACAAGTATTTAGGTTAAAGGGACTTTCCTTTGCACCCTGTATACTAGAAAAATATAAATGGATATACCGTGAAAGTTCAAAGATATATGGAACATAAATAATAGAAAATATAGCTGTTCTGTATAGTTGTTATTCCATATATGTTTTTATTTAACCTTTAAAGACATAGTAGGTGTATTGAGAGAGCTACTCAATGGAAACTAGTCGCGAATCCATAGTATTTATGTGATTAATTCTCATTAAATTAGTCTGTTTTTAACAATTTGACGTTTATTGCTATTATACTGCTACTGGGCTTTGTATTGCATAAATATATCCTTAAAATTTGTTATCTAGGCTTTAAAAGCCGATGGAGCATAGAGTACGCGGTCCCTGTCATTATGTATGTCCAAACCGTCCATTTATTTAAGGGTTAATATTTCGGCTAATTACCAACGATTTTTTCCGAAATTCATGATCAACAATGCTTTTATACTTCTGCTAGGATAGGTGCCTCCAGCTTTGCTCAACGCTTTTGCTGAAGCCCGTAAATCGAAATTTGATTGTAACGGAAAAATGCGATTTTCTCAAAAACTATGTGACCTAGGGTAATCGTTATAATTTTCCTGCAAGGTTTAAATTAATGTCTACTACCTCTAATTTTATCATAATTTTAGTTTCAATAGATTCGGAGTTAGATAGGGGGGTGGGACATATTTTTGCACTACATTTTCCACCATAACTTCGAAAATATAATACCTAAAATTAAATGAAATATATTTTTGATTTCAGCGTTACGAAAGCTTTCACACGATACCCCACATGATATACAAAGAAAAGATTTTTTTCTTCAAGTAACATAATTAACCCCTCTACATTTTTCCTAAATATATTTATGAATATTTATTAATCTGTAACTATGTGGTTCAATAGTCTTTATTACTTCCCCGAATTTGAACTTTCCACGTTGCATAGTTTACGAGTAAAAGGGCTGCGGCAGACAGACAGACGCAGGAGTGATCTTATAATGGTTCCGTTTTTACTTTTTAAGTACGGAACCCTGAAAACTACAGTTGAAAATTTTTAGGTTGAAAAAATTGAAAGTATTACTCGCTTACTTTTCAGATTGCTTTAAATTTTGTGAACTTTTTAACCAATTGAAGGGAGGTGATTTTTCAACAACTTAACCCTAGATCTACCGGGAATTTTATTCAAGTTTTAATAAAACGTTCTACACCAGAATTTTTATTTAAAACTATTTAACTTATTTATTTACCTTATTTTTGTCTGGTTTATATACTTAGTTTATTTTAAAGAAATTTCTGGTTTGAATGAATATTTTGTATGTACCTGTCGGGTCCAATGGACCCGTCTGGTAGACGGAGGGTTAATTTGAATTTCCAAATACCAATTTAACACTACTTTTTTTTTTTAATCAAGTGAATAAATTCTAGTGTAATTAAAGCATTTCAACATTTCACGAACAACCGTGAAAGGAGTAAATTGGTCTGCTGCATATGAATAAGTAAAAATTTTGTAATTTCAAAATGAAACTAGGATTGGATGAATTTACTGTTCAATATTTATTATATTAAGGTACATTATTTAAATATGAAATAGTTATAAACATTATAAAAGTACTTTTTGATTGTTTTGAGGAAATTGAAGTTTGAAATTTTCTTTTTCCTTGTGATATTTCGGTTTGTTTACCAGTTCTTTGAAAGACATTTTTTTTAGTTCCTATACTAGAATGATATTTTCTTTGAATCGTTGCATTCGAAAGACTATAGCTAAGAACTTTTAGGTTGAAAAAATATAAAGTATTACTGACTTACTTTTCAGAAGGTTTTAATTTTTGTGAGCCTTTTAACTAATTGAAGGGTGGTGATTTTTGAAAATCTTAATTTTAATCCCGAAATGCCACGTTGACATAATTTTTTTCCAAGTATGTTAGTAAATTCTTGTGTATTTAAAGCATTTCTACATTTTAAGGACATCCATGGAAGGAGTAAATTAGTCTGTTGCATTTGAATGTGTAAAAATGCAATAATTTCAAATTTAAAATAGAATTGGCTAAATTTAATGTTCAATATTTTAAAAATAAGGTACCTTACTTAAATATGGAATAGTTTTAAACATTAAAAGGGTACTTTTTAATTGTTTTAGTGGAAATTGTAGTTTAAAATTGTCTTTTTTCTTCTGCAATTTGGTTCTTTACCAGTTGTTTGAAAGACGTTTTTGTTAGTTTCTTTACCAGAATGATATTTTTTTTTGAATCGTTGCACGCGAAAAACCATAGCTGAGAATTTTTAGGTTAAAAAATTTTAAAGTATCACTGATTTACTTTTCAAGTGGTTTTAAATTTTGTGAAGACCTTAACCACATGGAGGGCAGCGGTTGATTTTAGGAGAACTTAATTTATATATTTCAATGCCACATTGGCAGCAGAATTTTAGAATGTTTTTTTCTTTTAAATATATAAAGAAAATGTTTTTGAATAAAATAAATTAGCTTGTAAATTCCGGTGTCATTTACGCAATGGTGAAAACAGAAGAACTTTGCACCCTGATAGGTTTACTGATAGTCTATTGATTTTAAATAAGTGAGAATTCTTTAATTTAAAATTGAAAATAGGATTGGGTGAATTTGATGTTCAATATTTATAATATTAGGTACATAACTTACATATGAAATAGTTTTAAACATTAAAAAGGTCCTTTTAGATTGTTTTGGTGGAAACAGTAGTATAAAATTTTCGTCTTTCTTGTGTAATTTGGTTCTTTACCAGTTATTTAAAAGACTTTTTTTTAGTCTCTTTACTAGAATTATATTTTTTTTTTTTTGAATCGTTGCAAGGAAAAAACTACAGCTGGAAATTTTTAGGTTAAAATAATTGAAAGTATTACTGACTTACTTTTCAGGTGGTTTTAAATTTTGTGAACACCTTAACCACATGTAGGGCAGCGGTTGATTTTTAGACAACTTAATTTAAATACTTTAATGCCACATTGGCAACAGAATTTTAGAATGATTTTTCTTTTTCTAAATATATAAAGAAAATATATTTGAATAAAATAAATTAGCTTGTAAATTCTGGTGTCATTTACACAATGCTGAAAATAGAAGATTTTTGTCCCTGATATGTTCAAATTAGTCCATTGAATTTGAATAAGTGGGAATTGTATAATTTAAAATTGAAAATAGGATTGCTTGCATTTGCTGTTCAATATTTATAAGATTAAGGTACATTAATTAAATATGAAATAGGTAACATTATAAAAGCACTTTTTGAAAGTTTTGGGGGAAATTGAAGTGTAAAATTTCCGTTTTTCTTGTTCAATTCGTTTATTTGCCAGTCGTTTGAAAGACGTTTTTGTTAGCTCGTTTACCAGACTGATCATTTCTTTGAATGGTTCCAAGCGAAACATTACAGATGAGAATTTTTAGGTTGCAAAAATTGAAAGTATTACTGACTTAATTTTCAGGTGGCTTTAAATTTAAGAACCTCTTAACCTCGCGAAGGGTGGTTGATTTTTGAACAACTTAATATTAATCCTTTAATGCCACATTGGCAACAGACATTTGGAAGGTTTTCTTCCTTCTAAGTATCTGACGAAAAAATTTTTGAAAAAAATAAATTAGTTTGTAAATTCTGGTGTTATTCACGCATTTCAGCATTTTACGAATAGAAGAACTTTGTAATGATTAAATTAATATATTGCATTTGGATAAGTAAGACTTCTATAATTTTAAATTGAAAATAGTATTGGTGAATTTACTCTTTCAATATATTTAGCATTAAGTTAAATTTGAAATAGTTTAAACATTCTAAAGGTACTTTTGTATAGTTTTTGTGTAAACTGAAGTATGGAAGTTTTGTTATTCTTGTGCAATTTGATTCTTTCAAATGGTTTGAAAGATTTTTTTAGTAGTTCGTTTTCTAGAAATATATTTCTTTGAATTGTTGCAAGTGAAACTGCAGCTGAGAATTTTTAGCTTAAAAAAAAAACTGAAAGCATGAGAGATTTACTTTTCAGGTGGCTTTAAATTTTGTGAACCTCATAACCAATGGAAGGACGGTAGATTTTTGGACAACTTAATTTTAATCCTTTAACGCCACGTTGGCACGAGAATTTTAGAATGATTTTTTTTTTCTTTTTTTTTTTTTTTTTTTTTTTTTTTTTTGTCTTCGGATATATGTAACATTATCAACTTTTTGTAAATTTTGGACATCCCCCCCCCCCTCCTTATGATATCATACGATACCATTCCTCGAACATCCTCCCATTCCCCCCTAATGATATCGTTATCAGTATCTTTCTTTTTTTCTTTATACTTTTGTAACGATATACAAATATGGTTATATATTTCTTATTCACAAACTTTACTTATTTAAATGAAGGGGAGAAGTTAAAATATTACTATTACATGTGAAATAATTTTATATCAAATAATACTAAGAAACACATACTACTTAAAAGTAATTAGTAATAGATTTTGTTACATAATGTATTCAATAGTAATATTCTCTTCTTGGACTTGCCCCTGTACGAGGGTAAGCCGAACTTCTAATATACAAAACAGGTGGACAACATTCTTCCCCATTTTTTACTAATAAAAATAAAAGTATCATTTCGAACCTTATTTTTCTAACAATGAATTATATGTATGGCAGAAGAATAGGACTAGCGAACATTGAAATATTCCATATTGTGGAATAAAAATATTTTATAATCAATATTTGCTTTCAATAATAACTTTGTATCTTCATAAACCATCTAGAACAGATTGGGAAATAAATAAATTAGCAACAGAATATATTAACCCTCGACTGTCTTGGAAAAAGGCAAAATTGTAATGTTGTTTTCTCTGCATTTTGTTTTAAATGCTAAAAGAAAATGATTCTTTGAACATTTTATATAAAAAAAACTTAAATAATGAATATGAATGCAATCCTTGAAAGTATTAATTCTTGTTCAATGTATTAAAAATACATTAATTCAATAGAATAATATTACTTTAAATATTGCTTGTATTGCAGTGAAACCTGGAGCTTAGTGAACGTATTAACACGGGCTTGTCAGTGAGGGGGTTTAATTTACCAAAAAAATAATTTTTTTTTGGTTTGATCAAAAATAATAATGATATCAAAAGAAACAACTCCACCCCCTATAGCGATATATTACGATACCAATTGCCAGACCACCCTTCCCACTACTCTAAAGTAATAACGTTATATGTGTACAGTCCCTTCTGATATCTAAAGACAACACCATCATCCCCCCTCCCCCCCTTTAACGATGTACGAGGCGTTTAGAAGACAATCCGACTAACTCCATTTTAAGTGGAGTTTTGTTTTTAAACAAAGGAACATTTTCTATAAATTTATAATTATATAGGAAAATTTTCAATATATTTATACAGTGATAAGTTACCCTTGATTTAAAGAAAATTAATGAGTTCAATCAAAATATCCAGAGAAAAAATTATATAAATATGAAAGACCGAAAGACCGAAATTGGAGAATGTCGACTTTCACTGGTGAATGATACACATACCAAATACGTCGGTGAAAGACCGAATATTTTATTGTATTCTTGTACATTCGGACGATCCCCGGGAATGTCTACAAGAACAAATATATTCTGGTGGAGGTCGAAAACAGAGAGGTTACGGTCTGTCAGTTTTATGCAAGGTTTAGTGGTGCGCGCAACGGTTTCTTAAATTTTATTTTTGATTCAGTATTCTAATTTATATTGAATGGATACTGCAATGAGCCGTGATCTTTTTTTCACAAAATTAAATACATTAAATGAGAGTAAATGAGAAAAAAATTGTTTTTATTTTTTTTTCAAGAACATTACTCTAAAATACTTTCTGATATGATTTCTGCTAAATCTAAGTGCAGCGCACCTTTGGATTACAGACGATTAAAATGTTTTTTATGTTTTAAAATTAATTATCTAACCTGAAATACGGAGAAGTAAATACAAATTTACGACATATTCAACATTCACTATTAGTGCATGATGAATATCGGCATTTGCCAGTGTAAGTCAGAAATAATGATATATAGCAAATATTTCGGACATACACCAAACGACTATGTGAATATTGACATTCACCGGTGAAAGTCGACATTCTCCAGATTTCGGTCTTTCACAGTAACAGATACAATATTTTTATAGTTACAATAACTTTAACTGTTTATACTGAACATTTTCATTTGATGGAGTTAATAGATTTGTGCACTGAACGGCTCATATTACGATATCAATTGGCACACACCCCGACCTCATCCCCCCATCACTAAAGTGATAACGTTATATATGTACAGCCCCTTCTAAGTATGTGAAGAAAATATTTTTGAATTAAATAAATTAGTTTTTAAATGGTGTCATTCATGCATTTCAGCCTTTTACGAATAGAAAAACTTTTCTCTTGAAAGGATTAAATTAGTTTATTGGATTTGACTAAATAAGATTTCTATAATTTTAGATTGAAAATAGGATTGGCTGAATTTAGTGTTTCAATATTTTTAATATTAAGTCATGTTAGTTAAATGCGAAATAGTTTTATATATTCTAAAGGCACTTTTTGATTTGTTTAATGAATATTGAAGTTGGAAATTTTCAGTAACTTGTGAAATTTGGTCCTTTAACAGTGGTTTGAAAGATGTTTTTATTAGTTCGTTTACTAGACTGATATTGTGTTTGAATCGTTTTAAGCTAAAAACACAGCTGAGAATTTTTAGGTTGAAAAAATTAGAAGTATTACTGACTTACTTTTCATGTGGATTTCAATTTTGTTAATATTTAAATTAGTGTGTTAAATTTTATTACCCAAAGATCAAAATTTAAAATTGGAATTAAGATCAGGTTTATTTGCTGTTAATATTTTTAATGTTAAGGTATATTAGTTAAATGTGAAATAGTTTTAAATATTCTTAAAATACCTTATGATTAGTTTATGAAACTTTTTACTATTTCTTGTGAAGATTGATTCTGTGACATCGTAAATAATTTCTTAATTTACTGAAATTGCACAACTATTAAAATTAGTCTATGTACGATTGCAATACTATATCAAAATTTAAAAAGGTTTGAAACATAGTTTAAATTTACAAATGAAAAACAAAAATCTCCGTATTTTGAATTAATGAAGCGAGTATTTTCATTCATTTTGCAATACTTAAATCATTCTAAATATGTACTTGAATAAGAATAATAGGCATTTTTAGTTAAGAGATTTTTAAAGCAGTTTAAAAATGAGAAGTATTACACTTTGCTTCTAATTTTAGGAAAGGCTAACCCAGTAGCGTTCAAGTAACATCAGTATTACTTGAGTAAAATTTTAAATTTAGAATTAAAAAAGAAAAACTGAAATCTAGTTTTAGATAATACAAACTTGAGATATTTAAAGTTAATGTGAAATAGATTGAATAATGTTTACACAGTTTTAGATCGGCATGAATTTTTTAGGTATAAATTTTCGTTTTCCTTATGCAAGCAGTATGTATTATATCATAAGAGATGCAATATTAGGTAGGTTTTGTTGAAATTTTGCGACTAACGTTTATTTAATAATTTTTTTAACTTATTTACTATGTTATATTTGTCTTTAATTTAAAAGAAGTGCTTAAATTATTCTGATTAATGATGCGATAACTTATAAAAGTATAAAAATTTTACAAATACACATGCAAAATAAGAAAATAAACACTATAAAGCTTCTCCATTTTAACAAAAAAAAAAGTTATTTGAATCGGTGAAATGATTAGCTGGGGTTTTTCTACGATGATGCTATGTATCATAATGTGAATTATGTCCTGTTTTAGGAAAATAAAGATGTATATATTATTTACTTCTTCCAATCGCTTCAAATTTGAATATCATAAATATAACGGTTGTACTGAAAAAATTTCATAATATACCCAGCATTATTGTAACTTCGTTTAGTAATTACTAGATAGTACCCGTCAAGATTTAACTATTAATAATTTGAATGCTTCATTAGAAAAATTCTTGAATCTTTAATTAGTTGCTTTTAAATTAATTAACTACTGAAATCGTATCCGATTGTTATATTGTGTGATTCTTATTTATTTAAGTCGATAGATGGTTCTGTCAGTCTAAACTATTCAATGAAGTGAAAGAATTTTAAGAATATAATTTTTAAACAATTATGCTTGATTTTCATAACAAGTTTAAGTAAAAACATTGGGTAGTGCATTTATTTTTACTTACCATGGTCTCATTTTTTACAAATATAACAATCAAATATGAAACTTGATGCAGATAACGATTTATAATATATATATTTTTATTACTTGGATTTTATTTTACAGTTTTATACCTTTCTTAAATATTAAACAATTAATATCAAGGTAATTTATTCTATAGTTCCTATATGAATATTTTCTTACTTCCCGTTTTCTTTTATATTTTTTACAGAAAAGTATTACAAACTTTTCCTTCTGACGCTCGCATATATATTCTTGATAATTGTAAGTAAATATAGCAAAAACTGTAGATCAGCTAAATTTATTTTATTGTTAATTACATGCAAAGTATTATAACTTAAATATTTTAAATATAAAATTATTATTTGAAAAAAATATTGTTGTTTGCTATATTTTATTTAATTATAAAGCGTTCAAATAATAATAACAGTGAAAAAAAGCAAAACTCATATAACTTCTCCTCTAATAAAAAATGTCACCACTGAAATGAAATATCGCAAAAATTTTACAGAAATAATTTTGCAGCTCGTTAGAGTCAAAGCGCTAACCTGATCCCAGCCTTCCTTCTTCTAATTTTCAGAGGTTCTATATTTAATTTCACTTGTACGCATATGTGTCACTCTTGCACAGAACCGATCTTACAGAATTATATTAACGTTTTAATATATATCACAGTCTTGTTTCAAAAGTTCCACTCAAAAGTTCAAAAGCGTTTCTAGATTTATGGCTGCAATTCTACTTGGTTTTTACACCTCTACCAATCACCTAAAGTACAAGATAATGCACTGAAGATCAAATCACCAGGTAGCAGTTGTGTTTGTTCGATGGCCACCGACTCTTCCATAGCCCAGAAACAGTTTTTCGCATTTCCTGAAAAACAGAGTTTCTCAAATTATGGCACATTTGAAGCAAGGGTGCGATATGATTAGTATTCTTTTTTTAAATTTGTATTCTATGATACCCTGCTTATATTGTGTAAATAAAAATAATGAATGTAAAATTTATTTTTAAATCTATGCAAAATTGTTGTTTTTGTAATTGATGGGCTATAGCATGAAACATTCTAAAAGTATTTTTTAATCGGTTATATAACAATTCTGATGCAGATTCAACGTTTTGTTTTATAGTATGACAATTTTATATAAAACAGTACTTCTAAGTATAAAATAAACTCACTTTTTACGTAGGAAAGTCCTTCATATTTTTCAGTTAAATGGGAAAGCTTTCATAACAAGAGACGGTCAAATTAATCCTTTGAAAAGTAAAAATTCTCTGCATCTCAAAAACTAACGATTGGATTAATCTGTAAATCTACGCAACAACTTTTTGATGGTCGCGGCATATTATATATATATATATATATATAGGTCATAATTCGTTTGAATGTGAATTTATTAATTAGTTTCTTAATTAAAAACAGGTTTTTAATTTTTAACTGCTTTGAATATGTCTGGTCTAATATTTGTATTTGAATATAAAGGGACCATTTCTATCGGATGTTAATTTTGAGAAAATATAAATTAAAGTTTCTCGTGTATCTAACACTAGCATC
Organism: Maratus speciosus; assembly: GCA_963932465.1. NCBI lineage: Eukaryota > Metazoa > Arthropoda > Arachnida > Araneae > Salticidae > Maratus > Maratus speciosus. The sequence goes on from OZ010790.1 coordinate 251,505,082, forward strand.
CGCAAACTTTGATCTTTTCAAACTCAAGCTTAAAGAAATACTGTATAACTTTTTCTTTTTTGCCGATGTCTTTCATCCATGGAACTTAAATATAATATAAAAAGAGAGATTTTCTACATAGAAGAACAATTTGGTGCAATATAAAAATTATAGACCACCCTTTAAATCGACAAAAAACTATATTCAATTATATTAAAAAAGTTTATACGGACTTAAACAGTAATATTCGGTTATTTTTGCATCATTTAGAAATGGAATTAAAGCCATAATTCGTATTTTTGTATAGAAAATGGACTTTTAAGGAAATTATAGACACGCATAAACTCACGTACAACTTTACAACAAATGTTTGATAGCATATTTCGTCTTATTTAAACGCAAAGTATAATACAAAATTTGCAATTTAATAAGGCATTTACAAAGTCCAAAACTTAATTATTAAATAGAAATTGTATAATTAGCAATAATGTTATTAAACTCGTTGGAATTTCCATAGAGAAGGCGAAATTCCTTTTATATTTTTAAATTAAAAAAAAAAAATCTTATAACGCGTGTTTTTATCTGTATTTTAATGTGCTAAGGGAATATGCTTCCTACAAGCTACACTCACCAAACCCCAATGGGGCACCGCAAAATACAAAAATAGGCTAATTTGATCGGCTTTAAAAAGGTTGCGGAAGATTGAACTACAACTTAAACAAACAGTCGCGATCTCACTGTAAACAGATTTTCAAGCATTTCCCTTTGATTGGGGAATTTTAAGGCCGGATCAGTTATCCTTAAACATTTTCTGGCTGTTTTCGTGTTTAATTAAATAAGATAAGTTAAACATTTGAAAAAATATATATATATAAAATATATTACGTAAACAGAGTCTTTGCCTCCTGTTACATTTTTAATAACGCTATAAGAAAACTGCTTTATATAAGACACTTGGGGGCGCTGTCAACTACGAGCAACGCTCGACAACCCCCGTTCAGACAAGGCAGACTCTAAAACCACGCTAATTTGATCGACTTTAAAAAGATTTCGGAATATTGAATTATAAGTTATAAAACAGTGGCGATCTCCCTATAAACGGGTTTCTACTTATTTCTGTTTCATTGGTGAATTTTAAGGCAAAATCAGCTGCTGTTAAAAGATACAATGGCTGTCTCCGTCTTTGATTAAATAAAATCACTTAAACATTTCAAAATATGCTAATATAAAACGAATTAAATAAACAGAGTCTTTGTCTCCCGGTATTTTTTAGCAAAGCGAAAAGAAAGTTTTTTTTTTAAATAAGACACTTTAAATGTATCGTTTTTAACCTGACGTAATTTTCACCAAACTTTTCTTTCTCTGTTTACTATTCACGTGAAAATACTTTTGTTATAAATGTCTGGAGCAATTTTTAAATTTAAACTGTTTTGCAATATTATTTTTTGTTCATTTTACGTAATAAAAGTAATGTGAAGTAAATGTGACGTAATTTCTCCTATTTAAGACTTCTAACGCATGTTAATGAATTCATTATTTTACAATATTCTTTCTCTTTTAAAATTCACGTGTAAATATAGTTTTTATGACGTAATTTTCAATCAGTTCCTGCTTTTTATATTTTCTGTTTATAATAGTCAAGTGTAAAATAAATTTTTAATTTGAAGCGAACATTATTGTTTGCGCTGTTTATACAGTTGGCATCAGTTTATATTAATACCATTTTCTAAAATATGTGAAAAAATCTCTCGAAAAGCTGAAAATTTGAATTTAAACTAGACATAAAACCTCAAAAAATGAGTGAAATTAAAAAACTAAATACAGTCTGCACACCGGGAAATTCTGACGCATAAAATGATCTAAAAATGACTAAATTCCCATGTATAGTTTTTGCTCCTATAAAACTTTTTATATGGAACGATTTTGTCCAACTTTAGCATTAAATATCTCTTAAAATAATTCTTCGATTTGAAAACTGTCTGCATCAGCGTGTTTATCAAACATTTTTCTATAATACCACAGATTTTCATATTTTTGTATGCAATATTTCGCTTAATATTAACGAAGAAAGTCCTCCGGTCACAAAAAATTCTAAACCGGCGGCGGCGGCGGCGGCGGCGGTGGTAAAGCGTTAGTTACTTTTTTTTAGAATAGAGAGATTCTAAATGTACCGATTTAAATCTGTTGTAATTTCCACAAAAGTTTTCTCTCTCCTTTTCTGTACTAGAATTCACAACAATAGTTTAAAAGATCATTTCAAAATATGAAATAAATGACTCGTGTAAATATCTCTCTATTCTAAAAAAAAGTAACTACCGCTGTCACTGCCGCCGCCGCCGCCGCCGGTTTTGATTTTTTTTGTGACCGGAGGTCTTTCTTCGTTAATATTAACAAAAATAATGCTTACAAAAATATGAAAATCGGTGGTTTCATACAGAAATGTTTGATAAACACGCTGATGCAGACAGTTTTCAAATCGAAGAATTATTTTAAGAGTTATTTAATGCTAAAGTTGGACAAAATCGTTCCACTAAAAAAGTTTTATAGCAGCAAAAACTATACATGGCAGTGTAATCATTTTTAGATCATTTTATGCGTTAGAATTTGCCGGAGTGCAGATTGCATTAATTTTTTTATTTTGACTCATTTTTTCAGGTTTTATTTCTATTTTAAATTCAAATTTTCAGCATTTCTAGAGATATTTTTTACAGATTTCAGAAAATTGTACTAATTTAAACTGTTGCCAACTGTATAAAAAGCGCAAGTAATAATGTTTGCTTCAAATTAAAAATGTATTTACACGTGACTATTATAAACAGGAAAAAAAACTTTCAAATTAGAATTAAATAATTACGTATAAAAAGCAGGAACTTATTAAAAATTACGTCATAAAAACAATACACGTGAATTTTAAAAGAGAAAGGATATTGTAAAATAATAAATTCATTAACATGCGTTAGAAGTCTTAGGAGAGATTACGTCATATTTACGTCACATTATAGTTATTACATAAAATGAACACAAAATAATATTGCAAAAAAGTTTAAATTTAGAAATTGCGCTAGACATTTATTTGATATTTTGAGAATTAATTTAAAATGTCTCAATTAAAAGAACTTTCTTTTCGCTTTGTTAAAAAATACCAGGAGACAAAGACTCTCTTTACTTAATTCCTTTTATATTAGCTTATTTTGAAATGTTGTTACACGTGTATACGTCATCGAGTTATTTTTATTTCGACGTTTTATTTGTGTTTTTATTAATGTTGTACGAATTTATTTGTTCTTTCGTTATTTAAAATAAAAATTATATCAATTTGTATAATTTGGCGAGTGGTTTGGCGATTTATATAATTTGGCGAAATTGATCGACAGGATAATCAAGTAGTACCGCAGCGGATTTGGCGTTAAAATTCCCCAATCAAAGAGAAATGAATAGAAATTCGTTTATAGGGAGATCGCCACTGTTTTTTAAATTATAATTCAATCTTTCGAAATCTTTTTAAAGCCGATCAAATTAGCGTGCATTTAGAGTCTGCGGTGTCTGGACGGGGGTTGGCGAGCGTAGCTCGTAGGGGGCCGAGCCCCCTAGTGTTTTTAAATGTAAACTGTTTTGCAATATTATTAGTTGGCCATTTTAAATATGACGTAATTTCTCCTATTTACTACTTTCAAAGCATACTAATGAATTCATTATTTTAAAGTTTTCTTTTTTCTATTTAATGTTCGCGTGAAAATACTCGTGTTAATAGAAATGAAATATTTTTATTTGCGATGCCTTATATTTGGCAATAATAGTTTAAAAGATCATCTTGAAATGTGAAATAAATGTCTCGTGTAAATATATTTTTTAATTTAAACTGACAATATTATTACGTTTGGCAATATTATTATTTGGCGATTTTAACTATACACAATTCTCTCTATTTGCGACTTTTAATGCATGTTACTGAATTTATTATTTTTAAATGTTCTTTTTCCTTTATTGTTCACGTGTAAATATAGTTTTTATGAAATAATTTTCAATATTTTCCTGCTTTTAATGCGTAATCACAAAATTCCAATTTGAAAGTTTTTTCATCTGCTTATAATAGACACTTGTAAATAAATATATATACAGGGTAAGTCATAAATATCGAAACAATAGGCTATCTCCTTAAATATTGTGCCTAGGCACATACTTCCAATTGCAAAGTTTCATAAAAAAAGGTACAAAATTTGATGAGATATGTTTCAACTCCATGGGGGGGGGGGGGGGGGTATATCAGAAAATACAAAAATTAAATTTTTATACGGCCCCCGTTGAGTAAAATTCTCAATTAGGAATTTTTTCCTTATCCACTCCTGAATTAAACACAAAAAAATTCATCTCGATGCCTTCAAAATTCGCAGTGATATCAAAATCCAAAATTCGTGACTTACACCATTTATCCATGTCTCAGAGCGACGAGTTTTTGACTCATTTTGAATGCAAGATAGGGATCAGCCATAAATTGTACATTTTTAAAAGTCGATATAAGACAGTGCCTCTCCTTTGGAAATAAAATAGGCACCGTATAGATTTTAAGTTAAACCTGTTTTCAAAGTATGCTGGTAGTCTGAACTAGAGGTCTGCACGGGTCGAAATATCTAGTTCCGGTCCCGAACCGACACTTAGGAAAAAAGTTCGGCCCTGCCTGGAAAAAAGCTCAAATCGTAGCCTGTCCCGGCCTGACTGAATTTCTACATAGTTTTTTACATCGATATGGTTAAAAGTTCTTTCGTATGGAGGAGTTCTGACCAAAAATACTTATTATATCTTTTCTTTTTTCATGTTTATAATTATTATTTTTAAAGAAGCGCCAAAAGCTGTGATTATTTGTTTTATTAATGAATCTCTATTTATATGTAAATGATTCACTTCTCCTTAAATATCGTTAAACCATATTCCATGTGTTGGAGACAATGAGAAAGGGCATAAAGTAAAATCTTTTAACATGGAATCACATAGGAAAGAAAAAAAAAAGCGTTATAGAGAAGTTCCCTTCTTAAGAGTTGTAAATGTAGTCTATTTTTTCTCAGGTATTATTATATTCATTTTCCATGAATCAACAGATTTTTCCGTTTAAGAAAGGATTCCGTCATAGGCCGATTTTTTTAGATCACTAGTTTTACTATATTTTAATTTTTTTGCCTTAAAATCTACTATCCTTTAAAAATATGAATTTTAAAATTTATTGTAAGATAATGGCCATTTAAAAATATACGCATTTGATGTAAAAGTTTTGGGGGTGAGCCAAATTTTAGTTATTTTTGCACGGATTAGGTCAGTCAGAGATAATTATTTTAATACTGGTTGTCTCGAGACCGGGACTGAAAAGTTCGCCCAGGGGAGACCTAGGAATAAGGAAGCCAGTCCCGGTTCGGTATAACCAGTGGCCGAGAGGTTCTGCTCTCATGCTGTGTTCGAACCCAATCGTGTCCTTCGGCCGAATCGTTTGGAGTTTTCGGTAGTTTTCATAGAAAAATGGATATCCTTGCGTAAATACGGGTTAGGTTCCCTTAGAAAGATCTCCACGGAAGTCACCCCCCCCTCTTTCGGGCCCACATCCCTCGTATAGATAATTGGCCGTCATAAATCACATCAACACCCGGTTCGGTTTGAAAAAGTATGTTAGGCAAGGCCTGGACGAGTCTACAGAAAAAAAGTCTCCCAATCCCGGGTCTGGCCCGACCCCAGTATACAGACTTTTTTTATCGGCCTCGCCGGGACGATAAAGCCTGAATTTGTAAGGGCTAAAGTTATGAAAAACTCTTAATCGGCATGTTAGAAAAAGCATTGTTTCAAATCATACATTTAACATTTATTTATGGACATTTAAGTAGTACAAAAAGGTGGTGGAAACGGCAAAAGTTAAACTGAATCGGAAGTTTAAGCTACCGAAAGAAGTTACTTTTTCACGTGCAGTTTTTAAAAATGCATTTAAACATTTTATTAGGAGTCAATCAATGTTTAAAACTTTAAATGCGTTTTTCTGCATGATATTTTTTAAATCGTAAAATAAAAAGGTGCAAACTTGGAACATGTATTTTTTTGATTATTTTACATTAATTTTGTTTCGGTAAATTTGAAAAACATTTTACTTTTGAAAATATTATTTTTAAAAAAATAAGTTACATAATTTTTAAATTAATATTTTTAATATTTTTAAAATTAAAATTAAAAAAATTTCTGAAACAAAATTAAAATTATATTTTTCTCTTTAATTAAGTGAAAAAAATATGAAATCCGATGAATAATGTTTCGAGTTATAAAGATTTTTAATTAAATTCGCTAAAAAAAATATTAAACATTTAAATTTTTTAAAAACTTTATGAGAAATATTAGGATGTGATTTTGTTTGCAAATAATATGGTTAACCATCACAAAAAAAGAAAAATAAATAAAAATTCTAGCTCAACAAATATATTTTTTGCATGTTTCCTAGAACTCTTAAAGTAACATTCTTTCTTCGATTGCACGCATTTCAATTTGTGTCTAATCCCTTAAAACCTGATGAATTAGTTAAACGGCCATAACTCTGTGAGTTTTTTAGATATTAAGATGCAATTTTTTGTGCTTAATTCAGGAATGGATAAGGAAAGTTTTCCTAATTGGAATTTTTTACAATACGCTGTATAAAAACTTAATTTTTGTATTTTTTCAAATAGACCCCCTATGGAGTTGCAACTTATGTCATTAAATTTTGCACCTTTTTTATGAAAATTTGCAATTGGAAGTATGGGTCTAGGGGCAATATTTATGGAAATAGACTATTGTTTCGATATTTATGAATCACCCTGTATATATATTATTTGAAGGAAATATTGTTATTTGCGCTATTTTTACAATAGGCAACAATTTAAAATAATATCATTTTCTAAATTATGTAAAAATATATCTCGAAATGCTGAAAATTTAATTTAAAATGATAGTAACCCCTCAAACAATTAGTAAAAAATATTCAGTCTGCATACCGGTAGCTTCTAATGTATATCCATAGAAAAAATTATTAAATTGTTTAATGGAACGTTTTTGACCAAATTTAACATTAAATATCTCTTAAAATAATTCTTTGATTAAAAAAATTTCTACATCAGCGTATTTATTAAGCATTTCTCTATAATAGTACCAATTTTCAAACTTTTGTGTGCAGTAGTTTTCTTAATATTAACGAAGAAAAACCCTAGGTCACAAAAAATTAATTTTACAGTGGCTGTGACAACGTTAATATATTTTTATTTCTATCTTTCTTTTCTTTTCGTTTTTTCAGAATAGAGAGATAACTATTATTCACGGATTTATAATAACAGAACATTATACGATGCTTTTTTAAAAGCATTCTTTAGTTCAATAAAAATTAATTAAGATATAAACAAAATTTTATGTTTTATTAAAATACTACGGGGCTCTGCCCCTTGCAAGCTACGCTCGCCAACCCCCGTTCTGCCACCGCAGAATCTAAAAACACGCTAATCTGATGGATTTTAAAAATATTAGAGAAGATTGAATTATACTGAAAAAAGCCTTGCAGATCTCCGTGTAAACGGGTTTCCTTTCAATTCCCTTTGATTGCAAAAATTTAAGGGCGAATCAGTTGCTGTTAAGACAACGAATGGTTGTTTTCGTTTTTGATTAAAGAGGATCAATTAAACATTTGAAAAGAAGCCAAAATAAAATAAATTAAGCATACAGAGTCTTTGCCTCCGGTATTTTAAAACAATATCTATAATAATAGCCTAAATCATGTGTCTATCATCAATAATTCCAGGCGGACCACTTCGCTTTTTATACTCTAGGTGCCATGTTGGTACTTTAATGTTAGCCAGGCACAGGTGATAAGTCGCTAAATATTATTCTATCGCCACCATTTCATCTATATTATAATAGTTCAAGTCATCAACTGCCATAAACAAATACAGTCTGACCCCTTCGCCGTTCATATGAAAGTTTGGCACAGATGTCATATACGGTCAACGAGCGAATTTTTTATTGTGCGATTTTTTAACGACGCCAATTTGGGGAACGCATCAGCAGCATAAACAACAACATCCGGCTTACCATGTCAAGCAAAATAACGATACTTTGGCGCCAGTTAAGTGCCCGTTCCGTATATGATATTGGCGTCAGAAAAAAATTGCGCCAATATGGGACCGTAAGTCTTCTATTTTGATTAAAAAATCGAAATTTTTTCTCGAATAAAACTACGTAAAATTTGCCATGGTTGCAAAGAATTCTTGGTACTGTTACGCTAGCCGATTGCAAATCTCGCCAATAGCTTTTTTTCAACTCGCCAGTTAGAATTTTTTTTTTCGAGTGGTAATATTCGGCCAGATGCCTTATACGCACCACAGGTTTGGCGTTTTTTTTTTTTTTACGAAAATTTTGCGAAAACCTCGTTTCCAAATACCAGTTACATATGCATTTTTGGTATTACTTAGTTATCCCGTCGACCAAAAATCTATCGCCAAACTATAAGATTAAATGCCAATAATGGTTGATCGTAAATGTCACATTCACTTGACTTTAAGCAAGTTTGTTCTTTCGTTATATAAAATAAAAATTATGTCAATTTGTATAATTTGGCGAGTATTTTGGCGATTTATATAATTTGTCGCAATTGGTCGACGGAATAACTAAGTAGTACCGTATTTTTTAATTATTTTCTATTATTTTCTAAAGAAAATATAAAAAAAATAATTAATAGTAATAGAACAAAATAATTTATATAATTTATAAAAAGAAATAAAAGTAAACATTTATTATCAAATAAACAACAATAGCCGGGTTACCATGTCAACTTTTTCTGAAATATGAAAAAAAATATCTGTTTGATTAAAAATTGAGTTGCCATCATTAGAAAAATCTATATAAAATTAGAAAAAATTAATATTTCGAAAACTAATTCGAATTTAAAAATTCTAATACCAGTTTTGAAATCTGCTGATCAATGCTGATTTTTAGTGTTAATTTCATCGCAAAGTATTCCATATTTTAGGAGAAATCGCTTGAAACATAATCAGTTGTTTAATCAGTCGATTCATATATCCGTTTCATAAATTTGTTTCATATATCCGTTTCATAAATTTGTTTCATATATCCGTTTCATAAATTCGTTTCATTAGGATTTTATATATATAGGGTAGACGTGTTTATATAGACTACCGGTTTTAATTTCATAGAGATTTACAGAACGCGATATAATTATAAATAAACAATATTGTTATTCAAATAGCTACAAAAATATGTTTTAGCTGCAAAGTTTTCAGAGAAAATTTTAGATTGTCCCTGAATTTTAATGGAGAATTCTAACTTTAATTCTGTTATAGCTAGTTCAAAATTGTCCAAACTCAAATATTTTAGTAAACATCTTAAACATTTTAAAACCGATACTAGAATAAACATCCGGTGTTGACAGTTTCCATGGAAAATGTAGTCAAATAACACTCTGGAAATTCTGTTATGTCGAAATTCGTTTATTCCATGGACGACATTTATCCAATTCTGTGGATCATCAATAATACAGGAAAACAGAAATATTAGTTTCAAAATGTACTACATTGTGAAGTGACGCATTTTTGTTGATTCTAAATTTAGTGTGTCTTGTGAAAGGTTGTAGGAATGTCTAAAGTAAATATATTTTTATAGAAAATATCTTTTTCTGATAAATTTCCAGGAAAAGTTTTTCTAGATAGAAAAAAAAATTTGCAAAAATAGTTAGAAATCATCTAAATTTTTATTTTTCTACTGAATTTTGTGGAATTTCGAATGAAATACCGATGCAAAATTTTTGATAACCTTGAGACTGTGAACGCTTATGATGATTGTAACAGTGCAGCGGAGTGACGTAACACACATACACACACACATCTATATATATATAAGCCGTTCTCTGTGTGTATGTCCTTTATGCAAATCTTCAACTTTTGACCGATTTCCACGAAACTTCATGTACATACGTTTTAGAAAGTGGAAAAGATCACTGTCTACTTAAAAAAAAATTATCAGACCAATATTTATCCCTTTTTTCTACCACTTCGATAATTTAACATTATAGAAATATTTCTTTTTAAATCATTTTTAATTCAAACGTTTCTTTCCTGTTGCCACACCCTAAAAAATGACACAATAATGTAAAAAAAAAAGGGGGATAACGCGTGTATTTTGTATCTATTTGCCAATAAAAATTCAGATTTTCTTGCTATATTTTTGCGTGTTTGATATTAACGTCATTCTAAACAGAAAATTAAAAATTTTTTTGTATATAAAATAAAAACTTTAACTATAAGAGCGAAAAAATAACGTAACACACCAATTTGAATGTTTTTTTTTTTTTTTAATTAAAACATCTATTTTAATACAAACAGTCAAATTTCATGAAAACAATTTAAGAAAAAGAAAAAAAAAGGCTAGATATTACGTTACATTCTATCAAATCTTTTCAACGCGTAATCAAACTCATTGTAAACATATGGCTCCTATATTTTGCTTACTACTTCGATTGTATACTACAGCCATATCTTATAGCTATACGCTATCGCTAATTGTTGTATTGGTTTAGATTCAATGCTAACATTTTCTGTGATTTATAGCAAAAGGAGAGCGGTTATTAACATTTTCAAAAAAATTCTTGACAGATGTCTTGATTTAAAATTTATGAAAAATGACATCATTTCGTCTAATCATTATAGATTTAATTTCAGTAAAATTTCAAATTTTCCAAATAAAATTTTAGTAACTACTACCTCATTTGGATGTATTTTTTTTTTTTTACATTTTTTTTTTTTCATTGTGGAAGATATTGTATACTTCTGTTACGCGCGCCAAAGAAAACATGTATTTTAATTTTAAAAGTTAAAAAAATTACCACAATGTGTCAAAAGAACATCCATTTTCTGAATTTAAATTTCGCGAGTTCCAAAATTAAAACTAAAAATGTGAGTTTTTTCATAAACGTCAAGTTAAGGCTGTTCTCAAATCCAAAGGAGCTATTTTCTGACATATTTTTTAATTAATTTTTGTTCGGAAACGCATGAAATTGACAGAAGTTCTTATTTAGAAACTATGTAATCGAAAGATAGTTTCCATATGTTAGTAAAGGTATAAGATCTTTCAGTTGGTGTTTTGAACTGAATTTCGGACGCAACAGTGCAATAAAGTATAAAAACCGGCCGTCACGCAACCACAATTGCTCATAACTCGATAAGTAATTTATTTATGAAAAAATGAAAAACTCATTTCAATTCCAAATCGCTTTAATAGTCAGGCCTACAAATTTTAAGCCTTTACGTTTAATGAGTCAGAAAATGTGTCAGAAAGTTTCGCGTTGTTGAGCAGGGAACAGGAGAAGCACCTTAAGCATTATTGCAGGTTTGTATTTTGTAATCAAGTTGCATGCCATATAGTCGCTTAAAACATAAGTCATTCTATATTGTTTTAAACAAAGGTGCATGCCATAATAGGTGTCAGGCACACTCATTAAAATAAGAATACCCTAGCGAACAGCCCTATTACTGAAGATAAACCCGTCAATATACTTAGAGATAAAAATAGTTCTGCATTTTTCATTCAGCTAATAAGACTAATCCTTCATAATTGGGTTCACATGATTATATAACTTTCCCCTATAATTCTATGACTAAGCAACGGAAAACAATATGTTACGCTCTAAAATCTTCACTAAAAAACTAATATTGCAAGTCGCATGGAAATCCGTTCTGAAGAATTCAAGTTATATGCACCCGGAACGAAATTCCCATTTGAATTTTATATACTTATCAGGTTATTTTGAGTAGTTTGATTTGATATCTGTAAAATTCGTGTTTTATTTTATTTTATTTTTAGCATTTTAATTTTGTTTGCCAAGTTAGTTATTGAATATTACGCGAAAGCAAACAAATTCTGAATTATTTACAATGTTTTGGAACAATTGAGTTAATCTTTTGTATTTGGGTTGCAAGCATATTTAAAAAATATGCATGCTTAAAAATTATTTTAAAACCCATAAAAAATTAGTATATTGAGATAAACATTACAAACATATATTACTGAAAGTACTTTTGTTTTCTATAATACGTTCGAACAATCGAATGTACAATGTTTAGACGGTAAACTGCAGCAAAAGGGAAATTTGTTGTGTTAGGTTGTTGCCATCGAAAATATGATACCAGCGTTACTCATAGACATGTCTTTTCTTTATACTATTGCATAAGGTGTAAACAGGTTCATCTTTCGTAATCGGGTTGCACTCAACTTTAAAAATATCCATGCTTAAAAATTACTTTAAAATCCATTAAAATCAGAAAACTGAGGTACAATTTTCAAACAAATTTCATTTGGGAAAACTTTTTTCTATTCGACATTGTAAAAAATGAAATTGTGTGATGTTTAAAAGTTAGAAAAATTGCAGTAAAGGCACATTTTATGGGTCACAATTTATGGGGCACAATTTATGGGCGCTGACATAGTGTTTTTACTTTATAATATAGTTAATACCATACAAACGAAAATTTCACTAAGTGCTGCGCGATTTGAAGGAATTTTTTTTTTTTCGTATTGTCTGGAAAATCACATATTTTTCTCTTACACCCGCCAAAGAAAACGTGCATTCTGTTATTAAAACTCAGGGATTTTACTATGGTTGCAAGACAATAACGCCATGTTTTTTTGATTGTCTTTATAACGATTTGTGGATGGGAATTCACAAATTTCAGTTATTGTGATTGCCGTATTATTTCGTTTTAATTTATTTTACCTGGAAGGCTTCTTATAATTGACACGGGCGACGCCGGGTAGTTCTGCTAGTATAAATATATAAATGCATTTTTGGGAAGTCCTTTTATTTCTTGTCACAATAAACAAACACTGTCACCCTCTCAACATTAAAGAAAAATATTCAATCGTCATTTAGTCACATTATGAAACTCATGTCGCTGTCAATTTGTAATTGCACTGTGGAGTCACTAACTCTATCGATATGATCAATTGATCGATATGATCGATTTTTTTATCAGTTGCATTTAAAAATATATGTATCGATTTCAGAGTGTAATATTTTCTTTCGACATCACATGAGTACATAGTGGACACTCCTAGCAATTCTTTTCACTGCTGAGCAACAACACATCATCGTGAGGTTATCGATGTTTTATGATTATAGAGCTTACCTATGTTTTTGTTTTCGTTCTTAGAATTATTTTAATTTGGTAATGTATAGACAAAGATCACTAAACAAGTATTGCACAGAATAAGAAAGTACCCTATATTTTTTTCGTGATTGTGTTAATACTGCACATATACATATTTGTATAATTTAATTTTGCATAAAAAATATTTAAAAAGTTATTAAAGTTTCTTGAAACAAATCTTTTTTATACCTGATAATATAAGGTTTGAAATACAATAAACAGAAGATAAAAGTAATATCTCATTTCTAATCCAAAATCACGCCTACTTTCAAATGTTGTATAATGATTATGCATTTTTTAAACTAAGGAATTAGCAAAATAAACATGCGGTACGCAAGTTTTACGTTGCGACTTACAGCAAAGCATTATTATTAAGATGACATCTTAGGTAAAAGAAAACAGGGCATAGTGTCTGATTGAATTAAACATCGTAATCAGTATGAGCATTTGATATACAATGCATACAACATCATTTGCGTTAATGATTATGCCTCTTACAAACAAATGGATTTAGGAGAAAACGTACATATATTACATAGCAAATGAATGGGTTAATTCGAACAATCACGTCGTGCTTTTTACGATACGTTGCTGGATTACTACTATATATTAATCAACCGTTGATAAGGTTGTATAATAGTCGTACCACTTAGTGCAAGCATCGCTATTGGAGGTGTCAACATTGTGAAAATTTAGCAGCTGTGGACAGATAGAATACTCCAGTTGACTTATTTAATCAATTCTATCGATTGTTGATAGTGATGAGATTGGTGAAGCCCAATAGAACAGCCATGGATTCATGATACAATCAAGGCAGGTTAGGCCGCATGAGTGGTGAAAAAAAAGAAGAATTCCTGAATTTTACCAATAAAACATAGGCTGAAATCATTGGAAACTGTTTATTTTATCACAACATATCAACGTAAACAATTCCCACAGGGTGAGAATTTATAAGAGCCATCATGCTTGAGCACGAACTAATTATTCATGCGAAGAAGATGTTAAAGAATGATTTAAATATTATATGGGACTTTGGACACCTGATAACAGATTAGGTAAACAATCAAACAGCACAAAATTCCTCCTACTGAGCTCATGCTCCAGCGTTTTATTAGAATACCCGGAGGAATTCCGGTTGAAATGGAAACTTCAGACTAACCAAACAAATCCGTGAGCGAGGAAAAAAAAAGAAACTGCGATCCATCACTCAACCAATGGAGAGCGATCGAGAAAAGTCATAGAAATGAATCCCGACTCTTCTGTTGGCAGGATTCCCATGTAATTCGGCTGACGCTCTCCAGGCTGGCGGGAAATGGAGATGGAATAAAATAAAAATGTAAATATGGCTTTTATAAACATTCGAAAAATAAATTAAGCAATTGAAATTGCTTACTTTATTTTTCAAAAGCAAAAAATAAAGTAAGTATTGCAATTTAGATCCTACACCTGGCCATGAGCGTGCCGGTGTTTATGAAATTCCTATCATTTTGGATAACGGTGCTAAAAAATTTTACATTCGTACTACGAAAAGAAAATTTCTGGAGAGGTTGAAAGAACATAAAAGAGACATTTTGCAAAATCGTCAGACCACAGCACTGGATAAATTTTATTTCAACAACCCCCATAGTTATATAGATTTTGATAATGCTAAAATTATAATTCCATGTAATACCGCAATAGATGGCCTTAAAAAAGAATCAATAAAAATTATGTTTAGAAATGAAGAAGTTTGTAATGGAAACATATCAGTTAATATCCCTAAACTTTGGTTGCACATATTAAAATATTTTTTTGCAATTTATTTTATTCACCTTACATTTTCAAAGTCAAGTATGCACTACTATTTTTGATTTTAACAAAGTTTGCCTCTTGCATTTCAAGTTCTGCTTTTATTTACATTGCCTTACAATAGATGTGGCCACTGCAGGCCAAAATTGTTCATAGGACATTCTTTTATTCCTTTTTCACTTCATAGACGGCGCCATATTAAAAATCATTCGAAATTGTAGCCCACTTTTTGTCGGATAGATGGTGCCATTGCATGTTTTCTGGATTGTAATTTGTTAAGGTGACTTTTGATTGAATATATAACGAAGCTTTTGAATTCAAGACTGTTTTGCTCTAATTTTAGAAGATATACGGCAACGTTCCTCAAGAAGGTCATGGAAAGATGACCGAAACGTTCATATTTTAACTTTATGTTAATGATTGTATAAGTTTATTTTTGACTTTGCAACAGTTTTGTACACCGTGTTGTAAACTAATGATATTTTATCAAGTGTATATGTAAAGTAAGTGCGCTCAGAATTTTGCAGTTTGGTAGCTGATAAAAATTTATGAAAGGATTAAAGTTGAGATTAAGTTTTTTAATAAGACTATTATTAAGATACACGTTTTATTTTATAGGAATTTAACTAGAAATAAATAATAGAGATTATTAAGAAATGGGGAAATAATGAATACGCCGGCAATTTAGAATAATTTAAATGAATAATAAAAGTAAAATTTTTATATGACATATATATCTATTGACATTTTTACAAACGGTTACATAGTGCAATTATATTTCCTTAGTTTGTCTGGTTCGTAAACTCGTTTTGCTACTGCCATCTTTTCTAAATACTGGGAAGAGCTTTTAAACTAACTTATAGCACATTTCGAACTTACAATTCTGTACTGGGATCTTCACGCAGAAACACTTGACTACAGCTCTAATCGAAATAAAAAACAATGAAGATAAGTGGCTGCCATTAAAATTTAGAAGATTTTATATGGATTTTTCTTTTTAAATTTTAAGGTAGACGTTGAAAATTAGTTTTATTTACACATATTTCTGACGATTTCATCTCGCCGAAAATAATTTTCATGATTTGTATATTTTTATACGCATTTTCACGTACGTAATTACGTATACATGCTCTACATTTCGATATAAATAAAAACAGTCAGAAACGGAAAAAGGTTTTACAAATCATTATCATAAATATCTTCAAAACGGTATGCTTCATCATAAATTCAGAAAATATTTTAAATAAAAAGATTTACTAAAAATTTACAGAAACATTATAAATATATTAGGTAATATTTTAATAAATTAAAATGTATCATACGTTCATATTTTCGAAATATGTTTGCTTTTCTTTCATATTATTATTTCAACGGCCGCTATTAAAAAAGTTGTTCAACCATTGTGAAATCCGACAGTAAATAAAAAAATAAAATGAAAACCTCCAACGAACCAGAATTTTCTTTAAAAATTCCCTTTTCAACATATTTTATTACTAATCTCGGAAAATTAGTTACATATCATATTGAAATAAATGAACAGATTTCTTATTTTGTAAATCAAAATGCTTGAAAATTTTAACGAAATGTAAAACGCATGAAGTATTTTAAATATGTCTCTGCAAAAAAAATGATTTAGACAAAATCATTCGAAATTCATCTTGGTATGTCATTTTCATTACATTAGCTTTAAACTGATTATGAAAGCACCATTCAACCGTTCAATCATTGTGAAATCCGACAGTAAAGAAAAAAATAAAATAAAAACCTCCGACGAACCAGAATTTTCTTTAAAAATTCCCTTTTCAACATATTTTATTACTAAACTCGGAATATTAGTTACATATTATATTGAAATAAATGAACATATTTCTTACTGTATAAATCAAAATGCTTGAGAATTTTAACGAAATTTAAAACGCATGAAGTATGTTAAATATGTCTCTGCGAAAAAAATGATTTAGACAAAAACATTCGAAATTCATCGTGGTATGTCATTTTTATTACATTAGCTTTAAACTGATGATGAAAACACATTTTCTGCCAGTTGTATAACAATAAATTAATATATATTTTTAGTTTTAAGAAGTTAATAATGCAAACACAATTAATATTTTTTGTCGAATTTTTGGTTATTTTAATACCTAACGTCTGTTTAAAAGATAAAGTAAAATGTGTCTTGTCGTTTAAATTTAAATTTAAATTTTTAACATTTTTCTGATGTGATTGTACATTGTACAAAAATTATTTTTTCCTCCCAAATTTATGACAATATAACCGTAAGAACAAAATACACAAAAATGTCTTCTGTATTACCCATGATTTTGCAAACTCCTTTAACTTTAGAAACGTCAAAACAAATGTATTTTAATAATTTAAAAAAAGGATTTCTAAAAAAAAAAAAAGTTTATTTTGCTGTCACTGGTATTCGTAATAGTTTCCGAGTAGTTTTTGAAGTGTATAAATCGATTTTCGCTAATCGGAATACCGATTTTTATGATGCTATCAGTACACATTTAAACATTTCTATCATAATCTATCAGCTGCGTAATTGAATTTATACATGCAAGAGTAACAAACATTTATTAATTTGAATATTAATATTTGTTCTGTTCATTTATGATGTTTTTCTGCAAAATTTGTCTGTTGAGCAATAACTTACTTGAGAATTGATAACATTCGCAAAAAGTACACCGGGTTTAGAAAACTGACTAATACACTATAAATAAAAGTTCGTTTCAAGAAATTTTCCAAGCAAAATATCAGTATTTTTTCTTTTTCTTTTTTTCTTTTAGAAACATTTTATAGAATTTTTTTTGCAAAAATTTCTAACACTTTTTGCAATTGCACAAATTACAAAAATTTCTAACACATAATACAATTGCACGTTGCAAAAAAAAAAATATAAATGTTTTTAATGTAGGAAAATATAACACTCGAGAACAGTAATTCTGCTTTTTCAGAATTTAGTGTCACCCCCGGCATTTCCATTACTTCATTTTCTTCTGGTGGACTGGTGGTTTCTATTATTATGAGGCAGCCATTATAAATGAAGCGTTTAGGTGAAGATGAAAGAGCAGTCGTAAAAAGTTAGAACTCTGATTTTCTGGTCAAAATGGGGGAAAAAAACGGCCATAATTTTTTTTCCATTCTGACCAGAAAATCAGAGTTCTAACTTTTTACGACTGCTCTTTCATCTTCACCTAACGCTTCATTTATAATGGCTGTTTCATAATAATAGAAGCCACCAGTCTATCAGAAGAAAATAACTCGGTTAAGCGGGACTCGGATAGTCGGGACTCTACTGTAAAACATATTTCAATTTTAAGACTTAAAGCACACGTTTTTATTTTATGTAAAATGACGTCATTTGCATTAATATAGATACTTAAAATTAAATTAAGTTTATAATAGTTCCATGTTTTATCCTAAATCCTTCATTTATATATTTCTTAAAATAGCACGTATTTTAATTACATTTTTCTAGTTTTTACGGGAAAATGGCAACAAGAGATATAATTGCTATTTTTGAACATTTTTTTCTTTACTTTCTACAGAAAGGGAGTACTTGAGTTGCCACAATGAAACAAATGTCGCTAAAAACTACAAAAAAATTAATATTTCGAAAACAAAAGGAAATGCAGTTTTCAAACAAATTGCATTAAAAAGTATTTTTTTTTCCAATACGACGGTGTAAACATTGAAAATGTGCGATGCTTAGAAGTTTTAAAAAATGCTGTAGAGTATTTAATCGCACAATGAAACATCGGCTTTTGTTTTACGGCTGGCGTACACAAGGTAACGTTATTTATTGGAGACAAAATAAGCTGGAAGAAAGAAATAGCATACCGGGGCTAATAGCCGCGAATAGAAGAAAATCAATAATCCCATCCGTATTACCAATGATTCTGAAGAGTGTTTAACGTCAGATAATTTAAAGAAGTATTTCTAAAAAAATAATAATAAATTTGCGGACACTGTTATTCGGAAACGTTTCCGAGTAGATTTTAAAGGTATTAATCAAATTTTTCAAGTCGGAATATCAACTTTTAGGATTCTATCAATTGACAATTAAACATTTTCAGCTACGTAATTGAATTTATACACGACAGAGTAACAAACATTTATTAATTTTAATATTAATATCTGTTCGGTTGACATATCAAGTTTTTCTGCAAAATTTGTTTGTTGAACATGGAAATATTTACTTGAGATAAGATAACACTGGAGAAACCTATATTCCTGGTTGAAAAAAAATATTATACACGCTGTTAAAAATATCGTGAAAAATTACCTCTGTTTTTAAAGGCTATCTATTTTCCGACCAATGAGAACGCTACATGAACACCTATGAAGCGTTTTTATTGATCAGAAAATAGATAGCCTTTAAAAACAGAGGTAATTTTTCACGATATTTTTAACAGTGCACTATGAATTTACTCGGAAACTATTTTGAAAATCAAAGACATCACAATAACTTCGCGTTTATAAGGTTTTCCTTAAATCTGAAAAAAATACTCGTCGCCTTAGACCAACCGTCGGACATCTAGTAATAACTAATAATGAGATGTCTGACTGATTTCTATGAGAAACTGCGTTTGCATCTAGTGGAACAACTTCTGAAACACAAAGTTATATTTAATACTATATCTCACAAGGAAGGTGTCCTTACTGGGCATACTCAGAATACTTTGAAAAAAAAATACCATTAAACTACTTATGTATATAATAAAGGATCAGTCATATTTAGCGGGGGAATTACAGTAGAAAGTAAAATACTTTCGAGTATTTGGCGCGAAAAGACGAAAGCCTCACGCGATTTGGCGAGCAGTACTTATCCTCGCCAAAAGCAAACGATTTCAATGGACCTGAAAATTGTTTGTTAATTGATTTTTAGAATGCGTGTAAAAAGTATTTAACTAATTTAAACAACGATAAAAGAGTTGAATAAATACATTTTTTCTTAATACATATTTATGTTGTTTCTTATTTAACTTTACTACTTTAAAAACAATTTCATATATAAAAAATACTTTCATATATTTAAGCGTATTCCAAAATAAAGGCAAGATTCATTTACCAGTTATTTATTTCAATATCAAATAATTTGTCGTTTCCATAGCAACAAAATGGAATCGATAGTGCTCAATTGGACTTAATTTTGAGATATCGAAACAATTTTAATTTATTTTAATTTTGTTTTAATTCATAAAATAGGATATTTAACTTTCTATATATATACTATATATTACATATATATATATATATGACAAAACTATAGTTAAATCAAACAAAACTAAAGTTATTTACATTAAATTTATTTAAACAAGTTCAATGTGAAACATTTTTATCTTAAAGAGTATTCGCCATAAAAAAGTATTTTTCGAAATTTCATTTCATAGCCAAGCGATGACAAATCGCCAAATAAACTAAATTTTCATTATTTTTTTTACGAACGTTCAATCGAGGTTTAGTCAAAAAAAAAATTATAAACATATATATCCACATGAGAAGAACACTCTGTGATTTTTTTTTTCAGATTTATCTGAATATGCCCGTATGGAGACCTTTCTTGTCAGATGGGTTTTATAAAAATTCTCTACTATTCCACTTGATACAGACACGGTTTTTCATAGCAGTGAGTCAGACATCTCATTTGCGATTATTACTAGATGTTTTACTCTTGCGCTGACGCGATGAATATCAGTTCTGAGATTTTTAAATATAAAGAACAATTTTCGCAATCGTAAACTGTTCCGAAGAGGTTATTGCGTATTTTTCGTTTGTAAAGAATTCCTACAATTCTTGTAAGAAGTAATTTTGATAGAAAACGCAGATTTATAATTAAAAATTCTATTTTTCTATTGATACATAAAGTATACACTATAGATAAAAATAGCAAATAAAGCCTTTGTACAACAATATTAAAAAGCAGAAAAACCAACGTTTAAAATGCACAAATAATACATGAAAAGCAGCAATCAGCTGTTTCGAATCTACTAGAGATTCTTCTTTAGTGCAAGATAGGGAAAAAGGAACAGCGTGCTCCCTCAGCCTTGCTTTTTCTAGCACGCTGTTCCTTTCTCCCTATCTTGCACTGAAGAAGAATCTCGCTAGTAGATTCGAAATAGCTGTTTGCTGCTTTTAATGTATTATTTGTGCATTTTAAACGCTGGTTTTTCTGCTTTATAATATACATTATAGGTTTATGTATGTAATAGCATATTGAAGAAATGGTCTCTTAGGATTTCCTGGCACGTACGCACTCTTTTGTTGAATTTTTCCAGGTCCGTTTTGCATAAATGTGACTGAATAACATTGTTTTAGCGATCAATTTCCTATTTTAAAGCGTGGGTGGTCGTGGGTTTGTTGTACCCACATAGAATACCACAGAAAAAGACCAACAGCGTTATTGCTTGACCTGGGCGGCCAATTCTGACCCCCAAAATTTGAAATTACACGACCAGGAAATGATTCGTGGAGTAATTCAATTGTTTCTCGGGCTGTATGGCATATGACAACGTCTTGCTGTAATCACATCTCATCCATATCCGTATCTTGCATTTAGTACGAAAAATGAACCCTACATTGTATAATAAAAAATTTACAATTTCTAATTATAAATCTGTGTTTTCTATAAAAATGACTTTTTACGTGAATTTACAAGCACACTTTTGTTATTAGCCCCCATTTCTTTCTCACAGCTTATTTTGTGTTGTCTCCAAAAAATAACGTTACGTTGTATTAGCCAGCAGTAAATCAAAGTAGATGTATCATTGTACGATTAAATAATCTATAGCAAATTTTTAAACTTTTAAGCATCGCACATTTTCAATTTTTATACCGTCTTATTGGGGAAAAAAGTACTTTTAAATGCATTTTGTTTGAAAATTGTATCTCCATTTATTTTTGAAATATTAATTTTTTTTGCAGTTTTTAGAGCCATTTGCTTAATATTGGCAACGGAAGTACTCCATTTCTGTAGAAAGTAGAGGAAAAATAGTTGCAAAATAGTAATTATATATTTTTGTTGCCATTTTCTCATAACAACTGAAAGAAAATGTAATAAAAATACGTGCTATTTTGAAAAATATATAAACGAATGATTTTTGTTAAAACATGGAGCTATTATAAACTATATTTAATTTTAAGTATCTATATTAATGTTACAAACAAATGAAGGCCTATGAATCATTAGATAGCTTTTTTGTCGAGTTTCTTCAATAGCGGCATCTTTTTGTTGCATTTGTGTAGTATTTTGCGATAGTGACCTCCTATGCATGCTTTACTGTAGATGTTTAAGAGTGGATTGTAAATGTGAAATTCTTAAGCGGATGCGAATGACGTCATTTTACATAAAATAAAAACGTGTGCTTTAAGTCTTAAAATTCAGGCATGTTTCGTACTATTTATAGAAACATATATATTTTTTTCCTCGGGGGGTGACACTAAATTCTGAAAAATCAGAATTTCTATTTTCTAGTATTATATTTCTCTAGCTAAGGAAACATTAACCTTTTTTTTTTTTTTTTACAGTCTAGTATTTAATTCACATAAATTCTATTTCAGCGCTAATTTCTGTAGTACAACAACAACAAAATAAAAAAAACAAGAACTTAAGATACGGTATTATTTCGCTTTACCGAAAAATTCCGAACAAGATGGCAAATTTTCAATTAATTGTCCAATCAAAATAACAGTAACCTATAATGGAAATTCCGAAGTCTTCGAATACTTTTTCCTAAATGAGCAAAATTGGGAAAACTAATTACTGTTATACTTCTAGAAAGAACAAAAATGCTGCTGAGAAAAGTTCTAAAAATGTCTTACATTTATATCATGCATCGTAATACTTATCATTTGTGAGAAATTTAGCAACGGTAAAAAGAACAATTGTACAGATTCAATTAAATAAGGTTTATGTGACAGTATCTGAGTAATAATTAAAATTGCTGAAATGACTATCTTATGTAAAAATTATAGTGAGGCACATATATCGTTGTTATTTTGGTATGATTAATTATATATATATTCTTTTTATAAGCATTATTATTTTAATTGAATTTGCGTTTAGACTACTTCGAAAATTTAAAAGAATATAATAACTTCATTGCAGTAATAAAATACGAGTCTATGATATAATGATATTTAAAGACTTAGATGTTATTTATTGTTATTATTATATTTCTAGTGATTACTTCAGAGAAAATAAGAACGAAAAATCATACATCCAGCATAAATTATGAAATACTTTCGAACGCATTTAGAATACTGTAAAAAAAAAAAAAAAAAAAAAAAAAAAAAAAAAAAAAAAAAAAAAAAAAAAAAAAAAAAAATCACAGTTTATGAGGATGAAAAATGATGCCTAAATAAACAATTTGAAACAGGTAATATGAAAATTTTGTTTTTAAAGTCAATTCCTACTTAAGTCATCAAAGAAAAATTTAATATAAAATACACTAGAGAACAGGAATTCTACTTTTTCAGAATTTAGTGTCGCCCCCGGCATTTCCATTACTTCATTTTCTTCTGGTGAACTGGTGGCTTCTATTATTATGAAACAGACATTATAAATGAAGCGTTGGGTGAAGATAAAAGAGCAGTCGTAAAAAGTTAGAACTCTGATTTTCTGGTCAGAATGGAAAAAAATAATTTTTTTTTTTTTTTTTCAGCGGGACTCTGATAATCAGGACTCTACAGCAAAACATATTTCAATTTTAAGACTTAAAGCACACGCTTTTATTTTATGTAAAATGACGTCATTTGCATTAATATAGATTCTTAAAATTAAATATAGTTTATAATAGTTCCATGTTTTATCATAAATCATTCATTTATATTTTTCTCAAAATAGCACGTATTTTAATTAATTTTTTTTTCAATTTTTATGAGAAAATGGCAACAAAAAGATATAATTGATATTTTTCAACAATTTTATCTTTACTTTCAACAGAAATGGAGAACTTGGGTTGCCAAAATGACACAAATGTCGCTAAAACCTACAAAAAAATTAATATTTCAAAAACAAATGAAGATGCAGTTTTCAAACAAATTGCATTCAAAAGCACTTTTTTCCCCAATACGACGGTATAAACATTATTAAATTCCAATTTGCGATGCTTAGAAGTTTTTAAAAATGCTGTGTAGTATTTAATCGCACAATGAAACATCGGCTTTTGTTTTACGGCTAGCGTACACAAGGTAACGTTATTTATTGGAGACAAAATAAGCTGGGAGAAATAAATAGCATTCCGGGGGATAAAAAGCATAACGCTTTCGAAAACCCAATTACCATCAAAAGTCGAAAAAAACTTTTTTTTTCTGCAATCCTAAATTCCAAAATTTAGTTCAGTTAAGGTTTCTCAAGACTCTTAAAGCTTCAAAGTTTTCGAAATTTTAATTTTTTTAGATGTTAAATTCGTATTATTTCTGAACATTTTGATAGTATTGCTTCTTTGAAATTCCCATTAGAACAGAAGTTATGGCCATTAGAATTATACCCGCCTAATTGTTGTAGCGGCGTTTCCAAAACTTCGAAGATATTTTTCTCCAAATGATGTTTTTGGGCTTAACGCTCATGATATCTCAAAAACGTCTGAATATTTTTCCAAGAAATTTTCAAAACATATGTTTCATTGTAGTCTATATAAACTGAACTGAAATTTTCAAAATTTTGTATTATCTAAGTACAACTTTGCATTAAAAATATAAAAATGACATAAATACAACTTTATTTAGATTTAGACTAATTATTATAATCTGAAGTATAATTAGGCACAAAATATTTTATTCTAGCTCCAAAATTTATTTAGTAATCCAGGACGTAAGGTGTTATACCAATTTTCTGCTCGAGAAAGGTCTGACAATTTGGAGCCCCTTATAAATACTAATTCTGCATCTTGTAATTTTTTAAATACATGAACTGAATTAACGCACGTATATCTTTCCAAAATCATATACATTTTAAGAGAATAAACATTGAAAATGGTCTTTTTTCTCCCTTTTTTCCAATTTTGAGAGTCCTCAGACCCCTTAAAATACCATACAATTGAAAATATCCATTATACAATTTCCGTGCATAAAAGGAAATGTACTTTGGAAATCTTGCGCAGACATGTATATGATATATAGAAGTTATACTCACCAAGTAATATTTTTAAAAAGGGTCCAGTGTCAAAATACGTACCTCAACTGAAAACGCACTACCAGCAATTATTTTCGATAGACTTCAAATGTTCCTTTATCGTTTTACTTCTTCTGTAGAGAAATCCTTTTGTGTCTCCCTGTAAACGAAAGATAAATATGTGCACACCATATTATACATTAAGCACCGTGTGGTACACTTCAGTGATATATATAAATTTCAGTATATCTAAAATAGTGTTATATCACTAATATACACCGCAAACGATTTTCTTCCACAGACCGTTTTACACCTGTAGCATATATGAATTTCATGGCAATCGGACTGTATTTACGCGAGTTAGAAAATAGCAGTCAGACAGACAGACAAACCTAATTGATAAATTCTTTTCAGCTATGTTGGAAAGTGTTAAAAATGGGGAAAATGAATAAAAATAATTAGGGTAAATTGGGTGAAGATATCGTAGTTTTTGACTTTATTGTTTTAAAAATCCCCTGTCGTTTTTATTTGTTATTCATTGATTTCTTGTTGAAGTTTTCTCCCTTATGTATCATTTAAAACCTTATTTCATTTTACAGATATTACATAAAGCATCAAAAATTTTGCTTTTGTAAACACTTGTATTTTGGCATCTTACCCATACTTATGGGTAAGATGGCGAACTATCTAGGGAAAAAATACCTTGTAAAGTTTCAAAGTAAAAAATAATTTTTGAGAAGCAGTATAAAACATAATGGGATAAATAAAAGTAACTTTAATATTTCAGACATACTAAAATTGTTAACTTACTTAATAATAGGAAATTACAAAAATATGAATAAAACAAACGTTGGCAATTTAATAAAAGGACAAAAAATATTTGAAAAAAAAAGGTTATGTTCTATTTAACATTTAAAAGAATTATGGCTCTTAAGTATGCCTATTTTAAAACCTTATAATAAGTTTAAATACGATAAAGCCACCGTGATTAAGTGCTTTAGAGTGCAGATTTTTTGTTGGTGTTTTTCATATGCCCCTTTGTTCTTTTCAGCTATAACTCAGATCTGCCACAGACTGCACATTTGTTTAGACACTTTGAGGAACTTTTATATAACCAACAATTTTGCAGAATGCATTTGATCCAATCAAATTTTTCAGATGTTTTATTGCACTCTGGTAGACACCCTTAACACTTATTCTCATTTACTTTAAAAAAATTTTCATCTTCTCAATCTTAGTAGGAAATTTAATCCGTTATCTTTTCAACGATCAGATTAACGTGTTTTTAGAGTCTGCGGTGTCTTGATGGAGGTTGGGGAGCGTACCTGCTAGGGGACAAAAGACCCTAGTTATCTAAAACAATATTATAACTACCGATAATAACATTTATTAAAATTATTTGTAACTGCATTTAATATCAAAGTTTTAACAATGATTAATATTAATAATTATTAAACAATTATTTATAAGTTCGATAATGCTTATTTATAAGGCATAATACATATAGAAACCTTTGAAAATATGATCACCTTAGATTTTAATATTTGTTTATGTCATTTTAAACATTTAAAAAATTTATAATTTTAACTAATGAATTTTTTTAATCTGTTGATTAAAATCACGATTTAATCACTGATTTAAATTATCTGAAAAAAAAAAAATGTTGACAAGTTAGTTAATATACAAGAGTAATTTATGCAATGAAGAAACAACCAGGCATTTGACCGCAACGGAAAATAACCGGCATCTTACCCAAAGCGAAAAACAACCGGCATCTTGCATCCAAAAATTTTCATCGACTCACCCCAAAGTATTGAGTAAGACGCCGGTGCTCCTTACTGATGTGAAGAAGTGGGAACCGACCACTATTTATGCTTTGCAGAAAGGCCTGGTACCAGTACTCTCTAAAAACATCAGATTTATTTCTTTGGTGTTTGAACTAAGACTTATATAGGAAAATAAATAAGTCATGTAAAAGATATTTGACACTTACCAGAAGTGTTTTGACGAAATAGCAATAAAAATGTACCACTTAAATATTTTTTTTAATGAACGCAAACGGAAATTAAAATATCAGTAGGGAACCCCCTTCATTACAACTGAGCGGTGTTTCCCTACAGCACCTGCACATATGAAAACTACGTGATTCGGCCTCTTGTACCCAACGCGGCCTTTCACCTCAAGTTACCCTATTTTATTTAGAAAACATATTAAGAGATTTCACTCAAGCAAAACCTCCCGCTGGTTAATGTTAATCCTATGAGATAATATATTTTTTAAATATCTCGTTTGATTTTAATATTTTTAAATGTTTATTTTATTTATTTTTATTTTTTTGTTTGTTTATTTATTTATTTATTTATTTATTTATTTATTGTACTAGCCGCCCTTGGCGACCAGTTTGGTCTCCTTTAAATGTATGCTAAGCATTGTAACATGTTACTTTTATTCATAGTTTAATTTACTTGATCAATCCTTCACCAAATTGGATGATTCTGATGCAGAAATCATGAGCTCGGTATTTTTATGTAAGCCGAGTGCAGGTGATAAATCGCCAAACGTTGTACCCCTCGTATTTTTCTTATTTCATTAATTTCAAATTAAAATATAATACTTTCACTCATTTTATTTAAAATACATAACTTTTATTTAAAACTGAAATACTTAAAATTTATGACTCTCAATATTCTCTTATTTCTTTAAAAAAAAAAAAAAAAAAAAAAAAAAAAAAAAAAAAAAAAAAAGAATGAAAATAAAAGAAAAAAGTCATAAATAATACTATATACTATGACATTTAATTTCAACATCAAAGCTTTGTTTTAATTTACCTCGCGAAAAATTGTTTCTGACAGTCGCATGAGATGGACTATTATAATACTGATGATATGATGGCGATAGAACAATATTTGGCTATTTCTCACCTGCGCCCGACTAACATTAAATTACCAAATTGGCTGTTTGGCATATAAAAAGTGAAGCGGTCAGCCCGGAACTATTAATGACAGTCACATGACTTCGGCTTTTATTATATAGATATGAAATAAACGTCTCGTGCAAATATATTTTTTAATTTAAAGTGTTTTGCCAACTTTTATTTATTTGTCCTTTTTACGAGGCTAACGAGAAAGACAGGCTACCGCGGTGGGTCCTATTCTTCTTTTATTACAGACCGCTGGAGTCACGTTATGCTCGAATGCACCAATGAAGGTGTGCGAAAAGAGCATCACGTGACTCCAGCGGTCTGTAAAAAAAGAAGAATCGGACCCACCGCGGTAGCCTGTCTTTCTCGTTAGCCTCGCCTTTTTAAATATGACGTAATTTCCTTCATTTGTGACTTTTAACGCATAATAATGAATTTAGTATTTTTAAAAAAAAATTTTCCCTTTTACAAATTCACGTGTAACTGTAGTTTTTATGATGTAATTTTCAATATTTTCCTGATTTTAACACGTAATCACTTAATTCTAATTTTAAAGTTTTTCTTTTTATAATAGTCACGTGTAAATAAATGTTTTATTTGAAGAAAATATTATTCTTTGCGCTGTTTTTAAAATTGGCAACAGTTTAAAATAATTGCCCTTTTCTAAAATGTGTAAAAAAATATCTCTCGAAATGCTGAAAATTTTAATTTAAAATGGAAATAAATCCTCAAAAAATGAGTCAAATTAAAAAGATAATTGCAGTCTGCACATCTAGAACTTCCAATGTATAAAATTATCTAAAAATGTTTAAGTTCCTATGTATAGTTTTTCTCCTATAAAACTTTTTTAATGGAACGATTTTGACCATCTTTAACATTAACTATCTCTTAAAATAATTATTTGATTTAAAAACTATCTGCATCAGCGTTTTTATCATACATGTCTCTATAATACCACCGATTTTCATATTTTTGTATGAAACAGTTTTCTTAATATTAACGAAGAAAGATCCCCGGTCATAAAAAATATGGATGCCGATCTAGTAGGAGTATACTCGGATGATCTACGCAGATTTTCATTGGTCCATTTCGAAATCAAAACTTATTTTTATATATAGAAGGATAGCTGAGTCTATCTTTAAAAACACCGTTTTTGACTTTTTCGATATTGTTTACAGGTTTCTTTAAATTATTAGGATACTTTCCCTTTCTGAACCGTTTCGAAAGTGATAGGACTCTTATAAAAAACTCGTTAACAAAAAAAAAAAAAAAAAAAAAAAAAAAAAAAAAAAAAAACTCTTCCGGTTCAACACAGGCGCAGGTAGATTTCGAAGTTAAATATTAATTTCACCAAAAAATATAAATCATGATTAGAGATAAACATATTTTAAAACTTTTATCTGGCCGCTTTTGTCGAGTTTTTAATTTCATTTTTATATAAGAGCTGGTTTTATCAGAATTCTGTTGAGGCAGTATTCAAAAGATATTTTTCCATGCTCAACAACTCGAAATTTTCTGACACAATTTCAGACCCATTTGTAAAATCATAATCATTAAACTTGCTGACTTGATTTTTTGAAGAGATTCATAAGACACATGTATTTTTATTTTTTGTTCAATTAATTAGAACTTGATTTATAAACAACTATTTTCGCAGTGCGACCATTTTTTTCGTTTTCAACACTATCGCTTCGGGAAATTCTATTTAAAATGCCCATTTTTCCTTTGATATATATACGATATAATGAAAAAATGTTGTTTAGCAAGAAAACGCCTAACAGGTTGAAATTTCTTTTTCATCAATTTATACAAATAGATGGAAACATACTTGATTACTTTTGTACAGGCTTGTAGTTTACGTAGTACCTTTAAAACATGTCACTATTTATCTAAAATGTAATTCAAACTGAAACACGCTTAAAACTGCTGAAATCACATTTCCAGAAGTTATCATCCATAGACGGCCGTGTATCCGATTCTTTCCATGGTCATGTATATCATTTTATCTATATTCTACAAACACTTGTTACTAAACTAATTGCAGTTCTGTGTAAAAATGCAGAACTCATTTAAAAACCATATTTAAGCAATTTATGCTCATACTCAATAACCCTTACGTATTCTTTTGTGTAGCCCTGTATATGAGCTAAATCATTTATAGACACCACATTGTATGCATAAATATAATTAAGTTTAAAAGCGCATATCCTATTTAAAAATGCATTTCCAACATTAATCGCTAATATACAATATAATATCTGAAATCTTTTGCGTGCCCCAGTAAAATGCTATGCACTTCGTATTATATATGAAATAACTTATAGTAAACCTCAGCGACGTATTTCAATTCCATTATATACGAAATAGTTTAACATAATTAAAATACGCCGCAAACAATCCCCCCCCCCCCTATACCATTATATAATGGAATTGAACTTTTGTGCGGGCCTGTAAATGAATAATTTTTCTTTGCATCACATATTCTACAGAATGGATATATTACTGCACTTCATAAGTGTGTATTAATTTTATTATGTTTGAAAGGGTGTAACGTCGTTAAAAATCGTTTGAAATTATTTTTTTTTCCCATTTGTAACGGAATACTTTTGACTGTACTTGTAAATGAACTAAACATGCTACAAACTTCATTTAAATATAGATCGTGCAATGGTAAACGTCAATAATATCCAAAAATTACAGGGCAATCCGAGTATATTTACGAGATTTAGAGCGTATACAGACAGACAGCTAGACGGCCAGACGTCCAGACAAACCGATGTCATAAACACTTTCCAAGCAGTATTTGTAGAAAAAATAAATAAAACATAAATGAAATTATGACTGCAGCTGATACCACATACTTATATTATTATGTCCCTTTTATTATTTAAATATCTCTTTTTTACGGTTCATCACTTAACAGCAACTCATGCTTTTAAAATACAAGATGATTTGCTACATTTGATTTACGAAATTTAATTAAACTTGTCGGATAAAACAAATAATTATTTAATTATTTATTTAATAAGTATTTAACATATTAATAATTATTTAACAAATAATTAATTAATAATTATTTAATTATTAAAGCATTTAAAATTTCAAAAGTATCTTAACGTGTGTTAAGTAAGTACTTAATTTTCGAAAATATTAATAAAATATTAGAAGAAACATAATAAAACTTATGTTGGATTTTTCATAAACAATAGAAAATCGAAATTATATTATCGTCGTGTGATTTTTTTTTAAATTCTAGTCATCAAATTTAAGTTGTTTTTGCATTCTTATGCATAAAATGTTGCTAAAGTATATTCCCCACACATATTAAAAGTGAATAAAAAGATAATGGTATAATGTATCAAAAGAAAAACACACTTATTTGTATTTTTCTAATACATCGACTTGAGATTTTCAATTAAAGAATGAATAATCTGTGAAATCAAACGCATTCTTTAAATAAAACCAAACCAGTCTTCGTAATAATAATAAAAGAAATGTAATTATAACATCATCTAAAACCACAGGCTTACAATATATTGTCCTTGTTTTTATCTCTGTTTATATCGAATTCAAATCAGTTAATCACTTAACAACAAATCACGTTTTTTTAAAAAACAAGATAATATACTTGATTTGATTTATGAAATTTTAATAAAGTCCTCGAAGAAAAATATTGCGGCTGTCATATTTTACATTATTGAGTTCATCATTATTTTTCTGAACAAAATATGAACTCAAAGAATTCCTTAGCGAGATAGCTTCCTCTTTTATTTGCTTCGCGATTTAGCCGTTATTGATAATGACTCTCAAACGATATTGAATTTCAAAGAAGATAATGAACTAGTTTCGCTGCGTTCCACGAAAAATTGAAGTTGTTTGTAATTAAAGTTCTTCTCATTTGCCTTTATTTTCGACGAATAAATTGCGAAAAATATTCCCAAGATTTGCAAATTTATTGAGTTTCGAAGCGAAGTCATTTCTGTTTTTCAGAAATATGAAGTCGAAGCATTAGCTTCCTGGAATACATTATATATTTAATCAGCTGAATTAATTATTTTTATTTTTAAAAAATAGCCGCCAGAATTGTCATTTGTGTATTCATAAGTAGGTTCTGTTTTTTAATGTATTGCAAACTACTTCAGAAACATTATTCGATATCCACTAAAATTACAAAGTGAGTTGATGAAAATTAGAAGAACTGTTTTCTTTTTTGCTGAAAGTTTTGTAGAAATATTTCCATTATATTCAAGATTAATGTGGTGAATAATGCGTTATTTTTTTAACTTAAGATTATCTATGTTAAAATTATCCTTTGCTGATAATTAAAGTCCTGACTCTCTACTGAAAAGTTATTTTTGATTGGTTTATCAAAACATATTGTAATAAAGATTTTTTTTATAGAATAGGGATAATATAAAAAGCTTTTACTAATAATCCGCATTGCCCAATTAGATGAATAACTTAATTTTTTGGAAGATGTTATCATTTAATAACCTGATATTTTTACTAAGATTTAAAAATGAAATGAATGTTTTCTTCTAGTTATAACAGCCGATTGTGTGTTTCAAACCACATTGATTTTTTTTTTCTTTTACAAAAGATTCCGATCAATCTTTTAGCATATATTTTTAGTTTGATTCACTAAAATTATAAATTTGCATGATGGGGCTGAAAGTTTTATGTAGAACTTTTTTTAATTATCCAAATTACGAAATTGTTCTTAAAAAATCTCATTATGATATCCTCTAATGTTGTAAGGAATAAGTTAAAAGTTTTCTTGGGATTGAATATGCTTACAATTCCACATTTGCAGTGAAGATAAAAAAGGTTGATGGCAGCATGATTTTAAATGGTTCGTTAAAGGGTATTGTAAGTTTTTAAAAAAGCATAAGACTTTTGAATGTCACCAAGGGTGACAGAGGACTGTATTATGTGAGAGGCTAAATAGATACATATAGATAATAGAATTTAGCAGTTGTGTCCATAAATGGGCCCACTAGTGTAAGTCAACATTGTGTTTTTCCCGTAGGATATTATCAAAATTTATTTTTTGAAGTAATTGAGGATACTGTTCTTTTAGTAGTCTCGTGAACAGCATGTGGTGCCAGACTCAATAATTAACCGACGAATGCATTAATTTTCTAATGATCATATTATAACCACACAGGCAGAGACGGAAGATAGTGTTTATGAATATGAATCCTCATGCATATAATGATGTGATTAAGAAATCATCATATATCATTATTCATCTGCGTTTTAAAATTAAAATTATTTTTTCACAATTATAGATTTGATAAAAAGCTCCTTTCATTAATATATATATATATATATATATATATATAACGTAATTCAATATATTAGCTTTTCAATTATTTTTATCAAAATCCATATTCTTCAAATTTTCTTCATTATTAATTCTTGTTATATAGTTCAAGGGATTTTGTTTTATACATAGCAGCTTGTTTATTATGTTTTTGGTATCCATTCAGTGTGTTGGGGACACTGTATTGTTGTAAATTCATTCATACTATCACAATTATTGATATTGGTCAGTAATGTTTAATTAATGGTTTTATATATATATATATATATATAATGTATATATAACCATAATGTATAGTCCCTTGTACTATATAACAAGCGTTAATAATGAAGAAAAAAAAGAAGAATATGGATTTCGATAAAAATAATTGAAAACCTTATATATTGAATTACGTTATCAAGAATACAGAATTCAATTATATAAGCAAAATCAGTCGTTTTCTGTGAGAAAAAAAAGCTAAAAGCTGAAATTTTTTTTTTCTCCTGTACTCTAACGACCAACAAAACCAAGAGAATACTTTCAAACTGAAAACATAATAAAATTAAACGCTACGAAATGCTATGAAATGCTATGAAATGGAAAAAGCAATACAACCTTTTAAATAATTAATTTATAGCAAGGAAAAATAGTAATATTACACAAAATACCTAATAAAATCCCAGTTATTTTATCCAAATACACATCAGCACATGGTATCCGAAAGCACAATAAGTTTAAGGTTATTTTACAGTTAGTTAACACAGATTTTAAAACCTAATGTATACAGTTAATCTATTTCGAAATACCGTGATAAATGCAATTAAAATAATATAAATTGAAAATAATGACATAATAAGTAAATTACCTCTTAACACTTTTAATTTTTTTTTAATTTCTTAACTAAAGTAAAAAATACAAGTTTACAAAATCGCAAATAGCCATCATTAAGCTCCACCTTGTGTTAAAAAATGATATTATTACTCTATTCGAAGCATCAGTCAGAATCCAATTTAAATTTTAGTGCTGCCATCTATGATAATAACTTGAAACTAATATGAACAAATTGCCATAATGATTATGCTATTATAAGTTAATTCATTCATAATATACCATCTGCTATATCCCGACAAATCCTTATATAAAAATGCCATATTATATTTCATTATTCATATAAATATTAAATAAATACAAATGTTAATAGAATGATTACAATATATTCTGCTACCATACCCAATTAATCTATACGGAAAATTTAAATAATTTCAAAACAATAATAATATAATATAACAATATGCTATAAAACTAAATAATTTATCTATAAAAAATTATATATAATAAAAATATAAACTATAAGAAATACATTTAAATATAAAAAAAAATTAATTAATAAAATGAACAGGAAGGAAAAAAAATAAATAAAAAATAAATGGATGTCGATATAATTATATCAGAATCTTCATTTCCCAATTGCTTAATGATAACAAATATACATATAATGTGTATATATATATATATTCTCTCTTTTGTACTTAATATAACATTCGCTTTAACACTCCGAAGTTCAATCCAGTCGGTTGGTTTTCAGCGTGGTTATTGTCGTAGTTTTTTATATTTTATGTTGCATATTTCATGCTTTTCATGTTTGGTGAGAGCGGGGGGTGCTGGTTCAAATAAAATATTTTCTTTTGCTAGATCATGAATTTACTTTTTAAAATCTGTTTTCTTTCAAAAGTGCATGCCTTGAAATGAAAATGAAATCCATTTCTATTTCATTTCCAAAAATTTTAATTTGTCATACTATATTAATAATAATATTTGAATAATTAAATTTGATTTTAAAACATAGTGATGTCCTCATCAATCGATCCGATAAATTACTATTTACTATGAATTTTAAAATGTGTAAAATGCATACATTAATTTTAAAACGTTGAAATCCTGTTATATATTTACTTATTCCATTATTACCTAGTCGGATGTATCAGTCCTACAACTTGCTTCTATCTCATACATCTTGATATTTCAAAAAGTAGTTACAAGTGTTAATAATTCAATATTATTTGTTCAATACTGCACCGACTTTGATTCCCATCTTAAATTTCTGCTTCAGGCAATTAATAGGTAAGTAAGTAAGTAAGCACCCACCCTGGGAACCCGCTTTTGGCTTATGGTTAGGTGTAACCCCCAAGCCCAGGGCAGGGAAAAGTTTTACTACCTACGGAACTCCTTGATTTTTTTTTTTTTTTTTTTTTAAGTTTAGGAGAAATAACAATGTTAGATATATGACAATTATTAACAGTGTTTGCAATAAATATTTACAGATGACCCCTATAATTACATTTGAGAGAAACATTCATTATTATAACATATAAATATGCATAGTTTTTAGAATTTGGTATTAAACTTTTTTTTTAACACAATTACCTACATATTTGCAACACTTTTATGTTATTTTCAGGATTCACAATACTAACATCAATTTAAACCATGTACAGATGTGATATTTGCAACACTTAAAGCTATTTTCAAGATATATGATGCAAAATTATTTTTAACTCTATACTAAAAATAAGTATTAAGATACAAGATGCGAACAATAATTAATATTATGCACTATTATGAAAGTATTAGTAATTGTAGATAATAATTACCTACAAATTTACAGTACAATGATACTGTGTTTGAGATATTATGTAAGATAAATGATGCAAAAATTATTTTTAAATCTACACTAAAAATTTAGTATTAAGGTACAATATGCGAACAATAATTAATATTATGCACTATTACAAATTCTTTTAAGTTATTTAATATTTGACAATATGACCATATGGTCCTACTGAATACATCTTCTATTTGCCAAGTGTGATTGATAAACCGGACACGCAGTGGAATCCGCTGAATGTTTCCTATAATTAGGTAAGTGGAAACAATTTGTGCATCTATATTGCGAGGGAACTCCCGCAAAAGGGCACTCCGAAGTGCAGTGACCTCTCGAACATTTGGCGCAAATTGGCTGTCTCCTGCAGTAAGATGTCTGATGTCCATACAGCTGGCAATTGCCGCATCTAATTATTGGGCGAAAAGAACGAATATAGCACTTGTTGAGACCCACCTGTATAAATTTTTTATCCAATAGTTCTTGTGATGCTTTTGTTTCTAATTGCAATATGATGTGATGTAGTGTAGAATTATCCCTCTTTAGAATTTTCAGTAAGGTGATGTTTTTATCAGATAAATTTTTTTCAAGATATGGTATTATTTCATTTGTAGGTACTGAGGACGGAATGCCGGTGATTATTACTCTTTTGTAATTAGTCAACTTATATGTGATTTCTGTTAACTTTGTAATGTCAGGAGTGTTTTCTATCATTTTTAACAAATGTTCTGTATTGTCATCTGTATTAGATTGTATAATTATTGTATCTGGATTTGGAAACAAGTTAATTTTGGCTATGTTATTTAGTAAAATCAACAGTTTTTCGTTATTCTGTTGTACATCAACTATTTGCAAATAGCCGGCTAAGCAGGATGTGAAGTTCGCGTCGCTGAACGAGCCGCTAATGTACAATAGAACTACGAAAAATCTAGAAAATTACGCACAAATCGGTAATACAGCGCCCCTTTCCGGCGGAATATTTCGAAATTCAATGAAGACTTGTTTGCCACAGAAAATGTGATCCAATTCTATGCATAACTTCATACACTTTTCGATGGTACAATAATGAAAATGGCACAAAAATCGCTATTACAGCTCCCACTTTCGGCGGAATTTTTCAAAATTCAAGGAGGACCTGCTTGTCTTAGACAAAAACATACACAAAAAATTTGGTTCAATTCTATGCATACACTTTTTGATGGTACAATGGCGACACACGG
This sequence comes from Maratus speciosus, assembly GCA_963932465.1. Lineage (NCBI taxonomy): Eukaryota > Metazoa > Arthropoda > Arachnida > Araneae > Salticidae > Maratus > Maratus speciosus. The sequence continues at coordinate 251,542,278 of OZ010790.1, forward strand.
ATAGGCGGTCAGACAGGCATTTTGTTTTAATACGTTTTTGGTATCTCTGAGTCTTAAAACGTTTAAATGCTTCAAAAAACGAAAGTTGGAAAATTTTTCGATTACAAAACATTCTTCTATTGAAGATAGAAAAAAAGTAAAATTGTATCATATAGAAAACTAACACTGTTGTTTTTTTTTTTTTCTTGCAGAATTATAATTTAACGAAGAGTAAATGAGATTTCAAAATTTGCATCTTTTTCTATTACTTTCCCAGCCGTGTTAATATACTAAATAAATTGAAATGTTTTTGTAAGTACTAGGGGATCATGCCCGGGCTTCCTGGATTAAAGAATATAGGTGAAAACATTTTTCTTAAATTGAAAACTAATATTTTTTTATATGCAATAATTTTTTGAGAATGCCCACTTACATTAAAAAAGCATTTTTCATATGGAAAATACGAATTATACAATCAAATAAATTTTTGAAATTTATCAAAAGCGATATTTTCTTATTAGCCGCATGCTAAGAGTTATTTGACCAAGATTTTTCTACTTACGGCATCCTTTTATATTCTGATAATTTCAAAGCTTATACATGTCTGTTAAATTTGTGTTTTATTTATATTATTTTATTTATTTATTCATAGGGAAGTTTTTTTTAATGGATATTAGCCGTAAGAAAATGATGAACTCTTTACTCTTATTTAAGGGCAAACGGATTAATCTTTCGTAATCAAGCTCCGCGCGATATAGATAAATTAAAAAAATATTTTACGCTTTATAATTGTTTTTAAAACTATAGACAATCGGTAAACTGAGATGAACTTTGCAAACAAATTCCATTTGGAAAAAAGAAAAAAAAAAAAAAAAAAAAAAAAAAAAAAACTATTTGGTGATCTAAAAATTTAAATTGTACGATTACAAATATCCTAGGTTTGTGTTTTTTTTTTTTCAATATTATTCTTTTATTTGTTTATAAAGGAAGTAATTTCGTTATGCAAAAATAGACAGAAACAAATGCTGAACAATGTTTGTTGCTTTATGTGAAAAATGTTTATTATTATTATGTATTGAAACCTTCACGTGATAAGAACAACTTAAAAAAAATCATGCTTAAAAATTATTTTAGAAAATATAATATATCAGTCAATTAAGATACAATTTTTAAAAATCTTATCAAAATTTATCAAAAGCGATATTTTCTTATTAGCCGCATGATAAGAGTTATTTGACCAAGATTATGCTACTTACGGCATCCTTTTATATTCTCATATTTCAGAGCTTATACATGTCTGTTAAATTTGTATTTTATTTATATTATTTTATTTACTTATTCATAGGGAAGTTTTTTTAATGGATATTAGCCGTAAGAAAATGACGAACTCCTTATTTTGTTTTAAGGGTAAACGGATTAATCTTTTGTAATCGAGCTCCGCGCGATATAGATAAATTTAAAAAATATTTCAAGCTTTAAAATTGTTTTTAAAACTATAGACAATCAGTAAACTGAGATGAACTTTACAAGCAAATTCCATTTGAAAAAAAATCCTATTTGGTGATCTAAAAATTTAAATTGTACGATTACAAATATGTTAGATTTGTGTTTTTTTTTTTCAATATTATTCTTTTATTTGTTTATAAAAAAAATATTAATTTCGTTAGTTTGCCTTTCACAAATATGTTAGACTGGTGGTTTTTTTTTAATATTATTCATTTATTTGTTTATAAAAGAAGTATTAATTTCGTTATGCAAAAATAGTCAAAAAAAAAAAAAAAAAAAGGCTGAAAAATATTTGTTGCTTTATGTGCAAAATGTTTATTATTATTATGTATTGAAACCGGTATGTGATAAGATAAACTTAAAAAAAATCATGCTTAAAAATTATTTTAGAATATAATACATCAGTCAATTAAGATACAGTTTAAACAAATTGCATTTGAAAGTAAATTTTTTCCCTGTGCGGCGAAAATTGAAAATGTACGATGGCCAAAGATTAAAAAATTGCAGTAGCGAAAATTTCAAGACCGAAATTTTACCGTGAAGTGTTGCCATTCGCAAAATGACGTCAGCGTTAAGCACAGATACACTTGTTTTTTATAATATAGATACTTAATCAGTAAAATATAATAAAGATCAGTTATTAGGATGTGGTTATTAATTGAGACTCTTATGATTGGTATTCCGGAATGAAAAAACAGCAATTTTCACCTTCTCAAAATTTGCATACATACTTCTCATATCCATATTCATCATTTTTTAAAAATTTGTATTTTGTTTGATCATTTAAAAATCATTTTAACTCAAAACTTGAAGTCACGATTGTCAGCAACATCTTTTATGTGAACAACCGCACTCTTTACTTGAGATTCTAATCTCAATTCCGAAGAGAAAAAAATTCCGTAATTTATGTTGTTTAGACGCATTTGTGTTAAAATGTTTAGTTTTATGAAAGAAAATGGTCGTTTTCTTTTAAAAATGACTTCATTTAGTGTTTAACTAAGCATTTTGCCTTGTGTCTGAAACTTAGTACACATGCAGAAGGAAAAACAATATAGAAAATTTATTAGGAAAAATGCGTGTTTTCAAAAGGAGTACGTCATTTGTTTTTCAAAATATTATGTCCCTAATGGGGTTTTGCACGACTAAACCCTATACAACAATTTTTATCAACAATTTTGCATTTTTATCAGAAAATAGCATGAATAAAGATAAAAATACCTCATTGTTTCTTTCTTGTCTGCAATAATGAAAGCTATCTGATTTTCACCATTTTGTAGAAATTTCATAAAATGCTTTTAAAATTAAAATATAAAAGTGGCGATATTAAAAAAAAAAAAAAAAAAAAAAAAAAACAGATAGTGCGATCACATCTACAAATGGAGAGCTTTTAGTTAAAAAAAAATATATTAGTAAAATTGGTTCAGCAGAAAGATCAGGGCAGATGACTAAAAAACACACTTTTGTTTTAAATATATAGATTATATAAAATTAGGAAAAATTAAATTAAGCAAGTTATGTTATTTTGATAAAATTATAGAAGAATGTCCTAAAGAATAGCATTTTATTATTCGAGAGAATTTTGAACAAAAACTTCAGGAACATGATATTATTATAAACCACGAATTATTTGTTTGCTTGTCTAACTCGGCGAAAGAAATCCACATAGGCGAGAATCATCAATTTCTGTAAAATAAATCGCTATTATTTGCATGTCGCCTCTCTTTTATAAAGACGCTCGAAAATTTTCTAAAACATTGCATTTTATCAGTGTGTGATTTCGATTACATTATTTTCAAAAGTGAAGCATTTTCACTTGTGAAGAATTTTAAAGCAGTTGGGCTGTGAAAATGACGCACTTCTATAAAACGTAATTCAGGGTTAAGAATTAAAATACACTCTTTTTTATAAAATGACGTCATTTGCATTCGCTAAAGCAATCCACTTTTACAATACACTCTTAAACTTCGTCTATAGAACATTATGCATATGGCGTCATTATCACGGAATAACAGACAATATTCTTGCCATTGCCCATATTTTAATTTGATTTTTTTTCAGGTTTTATGAGAAAATGACAACAAAAAGATACAGTATCCCCTATTTTCGACTATTTTCCTTGTACTTTCAATAGAAATGGGGTACTTTTGTTGCCACGATAAGAAAAATGGTATTAATAACTACAAAAATGTATTATCTCAAAAATAAATTGAGATACAGCTTTCAAACAAATTGCATTTAAAACAGCATTTTTTTCCTTATACGACGGTGTAAAAAATTAAAATGTGCGATGTTCAGAAGTTTAAAAAATTGGAGTAGAGAAAATTGCAAAACCAAAATTTTATTTCAAATTTCAAAGTGTTGCCATTCGCAAAATGACGTATGCGTTACGCACAGATATGTTTCTCCTTTATAATATAGATATATACTACAAATCTGACGCAATTAAGAAGTGTGTTTTAAAAATAACCTATTTTTAAATTATCATGCAAGGAAAGAAAATGAATGATAGAAAAAAATATATATGCAGCAACGTCAATCAGGTATATTCTGGATTTTCCTAGTTTCTTAGAAATAGTGATTTATTGAAAAAAAAAATCTGTAGCAAAATGGATTAATATATTTTTTTTTCGGAGAAGCCAATGATGTTGGTTTTTGATGTAGAACTTTTCCACGTATAAACCTTTCATGGAATTTCTTTTATTTTGATTTTCTACGGAAGAATCTAAACTTTATTAGTGCATTTTGATGTGAATGAAGTAGGATTCTCTTTTTTAATATCTATAATTTGTTCTGTAGTTCGTGCCAGTTAAATTCATTGGTTATACAAAGAAATAAGAAAAAGTTGTCATAAATATCTCGCTTATTGAATAGTAGTTTGAATGACTTTAAAAAGAAACAATAGTGCATAAATCAATAAAATAACTATCACGCATACATGCACATGATAATGTACTTTTAAGCTTTATTAAAAAAGCGACTATATTTTATTACATATGAAGCGAGACTTATGCGATTATTTTTGTTCATTAAATTTTAACAAATGAGTTTTGTTTATTTTAAAGTGTTCATTTTTCTGTGTATGTATCCTAAATGAAAATAAAGAGTGATTAATTTTGATAATATTATTAATATATAATATTAAGTTTGTTACATTGAGATTAATTTTATTTTCGAATTAATTATCGAATGAGACGGTATTTAAGCTGCATATAATTTAAATGTTACGTCTGTCATATTTTAAGTAAAAAAAAATTGTAAAGTTAAATAAATATATATGAAAATAATGTTAAATAAATGATATTGTTAATAATGTTTGATAAACAATAAATATAATTTTGAGATTCCAGCACATGATTCAAAATGAAAGCTGACATACTGAATATTTATTGAAATCATATTAAACATTTATCTCAAGGAATTTTGGTTATTAAAATGGTATAAGTGAAATAAACACTTGTTTGAATATTGCAGTGCCACTCTTGGAAGAATTTTCCGAAGTCATTCCAAACTATTTAGCAAATAGAAAATGCTGCATTTCTCTTACCAGTATGTCAGATCTTTCTTCATTTGAGAAGCCCAACATACACCACAGTGCAATCTTGCAGGAAACTTATTTATCCTTAACCGTGTACAGGTCACAAACATACATACAGTTGTATATTAATGTGCTTTAGAAGGTTGGATTAATTGTTGATACAGAATTTTTTTTTACGTAAAACTTTTCATGGAACATCTCCTAATTTAATTTTCTCAGGGAAAAAAAAACAAATCTTCTACTGATGCATTCAGAACTTTAACATTCGAATTTGTTCTTTTTAAATTTCTATTTTATTTTTGATAGTTACTCTACAATATTAGCGTTTCAGATAACATATTAAAAAAAAAAATGTATCAATTTTAAGCATTTTTGGAATGCTTATTCCAAACATGACCTATTTTTTTTAACTACTTTCACTTTTTACCAGTCTGTATCAATATGTATTACACTGATGTATATATGTTTTCTGTTGAACCTAGTAACGAGAAATAACTAAAATAGAAAAGTTATTTGAACATTTACACAGAGATATAACTATATCTATACAATGCATTAATGTAGATATAAAAGCATTTATTTCGTAATCAAAGGGCAAAAAATGGGGCTTAATCAGAGGAGCGATTTGTTATGTAAGATGTTAACACAAATAGCAATTACAAATGACAAACGCGTTATTTAGACAAGCACAACGTACCCCACACCCCTCTCTCACAGGAAAATTATTTTCGTTCACCCTGTAAAATATCACAAAAATGCATAAAACTGCATAGGGGAGACCGGGGGAATACCGCCACCCGAAGTTATCCCGCCACCCCACCTAGTTTAAAAACTAACGGCAGTTTGAGATAGTGAATGTGCCTGCACTATACTGGTCAATAATAGAAACAGTGCTTAAAGTCAGAGTGATTTTGGTGTACGTCGTTCGTTTGTTCTAGTGAAAAATTTAGTTTTCATCTAGTTGCTTCTTATTTTGGAGCTTGAAATGAGTAGAGATAAGCACCTTTTATTGTAACATTAGGTATTTAAGATAATATTACCGGTAATCTACATCTACATGCGTTCGCCGACATTTTGATGCAATGTGTTGAACAAGTTCGGTTCCTTTTTTGGCATTGCTTGGGCATTTCCGTCAAATTGGTAATGCCGCCACCATGCAAATCAGATGAGAAATGGCCTCATTTGAATGTAGTGACGCCGATTCAGCAGAGATTTATATTTGTGACTTTTGCAATATGAAGTAAATTGTAAGCTTAACCATTATTCTGCTCAATTACATTGCTTTCTAACTATTTACAGTAGGTTATGTGTTTCCTAGTATACATTTGATGCGCGTACTATGTCATTAAATAGTGGCGGCATTACCCCGGTACAGTAACGAAATTACCCCAGTACACTGAGTAATCCCGCCACTGTGCAGAAGTTTAAAAAATATTTTTTTATGTGTGCTTACTTTAAAGTTATGATTACTGTTAAATTTATACATATACTAAAGATCATGATTCAGCTTTATAATTTTTACTATTAAAAAAGAAACATTTTTTTTCTGGTGAAAAATTTTTAATTCCCTTAAGGTGTCGCCATTCCCCCGGTCTCTCCTACTAATGTGATTTACAAAAGTAGAATAATTGCCAATATAGAACAGTTTTACTTAAAACATTTCATGAAACATCACTTACATTATTTTTCTTAGGAAAAAAACAACAAATCTTTTGTTGGTACATTTTTATCTTTAGCTTTACGATTTCTTTTTCTTTTTTTTTTTTTTTTTTTTTTTTTTTACATTTCTGTTTCTATTTTTGATAATTACTCTATAAAATTAACGTTTCAGAAAACGTATTAAAACAAAAATATACTAATACTATGCATTTTTATGCTAATTCCAAATATGACCTATTTTTTTCTTCCTCACTTACACGTTTTACCAGTCTGTGGCAATATGTATTACATTGATATATGTATATATATATATATATATATATATATATATATATATATTCTGTTCAAACTAGTAATGAAAAATAATTAAAATAGACAACTTTATATGAACATTTATACAGATATATTAACATACTTGTACAATGCATTAAAGTAGATATAAAAGTATTTATATTTCTTCATCATAAGTCTTACATCGCCCTTTCCTTTTGCTAGTATCGGTACGTGTTGTAGATTTTATATTATGTAATGATTCTACTTTTATATAATTGTCACAATTATATAAATACCAAGAAATAGTTGACTATTACATGTTCCACAGATCATGGTAGAATAGTTACAGAGACATGTTTGTTGCCAATATGTAAAAGAACAGTTTTAAGACTTCCTTTCTATCTAGTGTCTACTCATGGGACTTATTTTTAACTTCACACTTTCTATTTAATCTATTAATACTCTTTCAGTACTTGTAATCACTAGACTATATGGAGGTATTAAGGTATAAATTCAAGTTCTTCCGTTATGTACATAGAAGTAGATACTTTAGACTTTTTTTAAGACTAGAATCTAAACTTTCAGCACATCCTTTATAAAACTTATGTTTCTGATTTAATCCGATTGATTGACTGTAATGATTATATTGATTTAATTGAGAGGCATAATTGTCTATGTTTCACTGAAACTAATCATCAAAAAGATTATCTAAGTTAGAAACAGGTGAATGTTCAGAAGAGTTCCAAAAATTCGTGGACTGCGTGGAACAAATGGTAAATTTTAGAATGATTAGGGTAAATAAAAGTGCATTTCTTCTTTTTCGATTTATAACTACTAACACGACAGAAGAAAAAATAACTACAGCCCATGTCATTTATATACTAAATGCTAATACATATTGCGTGATAATAAACGTTCGTGCTCGTTTTCCGATGCATCGAGTTTCGAAGTGTACCCAAGTTGTTTTAAATGGTGAAATGCAATCAAAATCTCAGCGTTTAGTCTTAGTACAATTTCTTGAGTAGTAATCCGTGAACTATTAGGTTGAACAAAAAATTCTGGGAAAATTTTAATCAAATAGTTTCCAGTATTTGTATCGTATATAGGAGTACCAGTGGTACATCTAGAGGAGTTCAGGAATTTCAGATCGAAACTGCCTATTGAACAATATAATTTGCGTGTGTTGATCCGGCATTATTGGTGAAAAGGTCTAATGATTCTGAAAGCCGTCGATGAGCTTGCAGAGTTGAACGGCGTCGAAATTCTTCCACATCCCTCCTACAGCCCAGAAGTGGCTTTTCGAAGATCGATTTATGGCCTATTTCGATCAATACAACACTCTTTCAAGGGGCATCGATTTGAATTCTTTAATGAAATTTAGGAAGTATGTCAAGAGTTTTCCTATTCCAAGGAGCCGCCATGGTACTTCCAGCAAACCCGGAATCTGGCAGAACGACGGCATAAAGTCGTGGACTATGATGGTCTCTACTTTGGAAAATAGTCCTTGTTGCCTTTGTTGTTAATTTACGCATAATAACGCCACTTTTCAAATTTACCAGAACTTTTTGCTCAACCTAGTATTATTCATTAAATCACGCATTAAGTCACTATCATTGCCAGAACGTTACCCAGAGAGAAATTTACAGTTTAGATTGAAACAACATTTCTAGATCTACAAAACCACTTTTTAACTATCGTAAGAGCAGAAGCAAGATCTAAATAAACTTCTTGAATATTTTTTGTAGCATGTCCAGTACTCAGTAATTTTTTAAATCCATATAATATAGCATGGCGAAAATGTAACTTTTCAATTTCCATTATGAATATTACCCTTGCACAAAATTAATTTGAAAAACTTTTTTTCTACGTTATGTAAACTCACGGCGCATATACCGGGTGTCCTAAAAATGAGTGACTGATTTTTAAATTCAAAAACTTGCAAACGGTGACAGATATTCAAAAAATTCTTGCATTAGGGTTATGTTTGATGTCAGGAGTTTTTTTTACCGTGATTCTCGAATTTAGGTCGAATTACAAACAATAGATGGCGCTGCGAGCAATATGCGCTAAATCCAGGTCCGATTTTTGGTACTCTAAATCCAAAAATCACGGTTAAAAAAAAAAAAAAAAAAAAAAAAAAAAAAAAAAAAAAAATCACTAACATCAAACATAACCCTGATGCAAAAGTTTTTTAAATATCTGTCGCATTTGCGAGTTATTGAATTTTAAAATCAGTCAGTCCTTTTTAGGACACCCGGTAGATAACTGTCATTTAATAATATGGTTATTAAAAGAACATCAGCACAGTCAAAATTGCAATTTTCTACCATCTGTAAAATAGGGCACGAACTGTTGAAATCACTGAATATCTTTACCCGACTGAAAAGAAGGGTTATATGTTTCACGCGTATCTGTGTATGCGAATTTCTTTATACCCTCGAAACACCCCAACGGCTGGATGGATTTTAATGAATGAGGTCTCTATCGATTCGTCTTAACGGCCCGTTGGTTATAGGCTAGGTTTTGTTTTTATAAATTCAAAATGGCGGCCGTAAAATACAAAATGGCGGTAGAGACGAAAAAAATTACCCACCCTACTGAGAGGCATATCATTGGATATGACTTTCAAAATGCAGACGATGTTTCATTGACTATTTTTCAGTCAAAAGCTCTGTTAAAATATTATACAGCCTGGAAGTTGTGTAGGTAGGATCTCTAGCTTTACTGCAACTCTAACCATCATAGACATCTATAGACCTCATCAAAGCAGTGTTTATAGACAGGATCTAACAATTAAACACAACTTAAAAGTAATCAATACAAGTAAATAATAAAAAAAAGGGTAAGTAATGTAAACAAGTAATATAAAAAATATATATATATTTTAAGTCAATTTCTACTTATTTCAATAAGAGAATTTTTTTCTCCCATTCTTCTTTCTTCTTTCTCTCGATCATTGAAAATTAATTAATTTAATTTAATTAATGAAATTAATATTTGAAAAAAACTGGATTAACATCAAGTGTCATGCACTACAAATTAAAAAAAATATATATATTTGAGCTTGATTGGATGAATAATAAGTATTTTATTAATGATTGAAAATTTGAACAAGATATATATAGCGAGAGTGTGAGCTAAGCTAATAGTAGGAATTGAAAAAAAATTCATTTCAATTTGATGAGAATTAATTAATTAGTTCGCTTTTCACGCAGTCGGGTTTTTTGATTTTTTAAATTTAATTGTTTATTACTTTTGGACATGAGTATCAAAACCCCTAAATGCGAAAATAACAAATTCTGTTTCTATCCCGTGAAGAATACTCTACCAATTTCACTCTAAAAAATGCGAAATAAATGTTTCTAACGAAATGTGTAAAATTACGCACATTGGTTTTTGATGATTACCTACATTTTTTCTCAATGCCTTTGTATTTAATTTAAATTAGGCATAATACTTGTGATAAACAGACTGTAACCTCGCTTACATGTCATTAACTTCAAGTTTGTTAAAGGAAAATAAAAGGTCAATTTAACATTATTATCTAATGTCAGTATCAAAAATTTCATTAAAAACAGTTAAACTCATTCAAAAAGTTTTTTATTGTAGTTCATAGTTGTTTCTGTCGGGTTTGTGAGAATTTACGTAAATTCTCTTAATTCTATAAAATCAGTTTTGATCAATATATAATAACAACATTATTAATTTTCCAGAAAATAAAACACTACGCAAATTAACGCACAAGTACGGAATTAAATGTTGATTTATAAAAAAAAAAACGTTAACATTAGGTTGCAAATAAACTGTATGTTATACATGTTATGTCCATTTTGAAGATTTTGAAGTGTGTTTTGTTTTGCGTCAATATTATTTATTTATTTACTTATTTTGTATTTTGTAGTTTCACTTTAATTAAATAAGGTAAAGATGGGAGAGTCTGCGTACAATTCGTCAGAATGATAATAAAGAGTGGTCATACCTATATAGCTTAACTCATTTTCTTTTTCCATTTTAAATGGTATAGAATAAACACCTGCAATTTCCTTATTAGGTAGATTTCGTATGAAATACTAACTATTGGGATCGTTTTTATGTTGGAATTTCTGAAGAATTTTTGCATATCTACACCGATCATGACCCCTAGAACCCAAAACCACCCTCAGAAAAAACTTTATATATCTATCTACCTATCTATGTATATCACTTTCATCTGAATACGATAACTTTCGTAATTCTGCACCAATCACTTCCAAGCTGATACATAAAATCAATGGGCATAAAGTCTCGGTCAAGTTCGTTAATGGGCAAAATCGGACCAAGGAGGTGGAAATAGGGAGGGGTTTTGTGAAAACAGAATCCCCCCCCCCTAACTTTTTAATTTTTGTACATATCAAATCAATTTAAAGTTTTTATTACTTCTAAAAATAGGGTCGAAAATTTATGTATCACAGATTTTTGACAAAGTTAAAATTGGCTCAAGGGGCACACAAAATAGGGTTTTTGGGAGAAAAAAATTCATAACTTAGTCAATTCTCAAGATATCAAATCCAATTAATTTTATCATAAATCTCCTTAACATTATCTACAACTTTTATATTCACAAGCTTTTGATAGGACCAATTCGTACCGCAAAAAAAAAATTAAAAACGAAAACAAAAAGGAGGTTTTAAGAAGAAAAAAATCCATAACTCCGTCAATTCAAAAGATATAAAATCCCAATGAATTTATCATATATCTTCTTAATATTGTCTACAACATCTATATAGACAAGTTTTGGATAGGACCAATTCTTACAGCAAAAACAAATTAAAACTACATAGCGATTGAAAAAAAAAAATCATCTTAGTAAGGGTGTATTCAAATTCAAACTGTTTATTTTCTGACTCATTTTACAATTCATTTTTGCTCTCAAAGGCTTCCAATTGGTACGTTTCTTACTCAGAAACTATATAATGTACCGTAATGGTCGATTTTTTTATATGGGCAGAATATATTTTTAAAAATGCTGTTAAAAATGGCATTTTGAACCGAATTTACTGAAGCGGATTGTGTTGGAAAAATCATTGTATTAAGGATGCACTCAAATCCAAACTGCTTATTTTCTGACTCATTTTTAAATTCATTTTTGCTCTCAAACGCATTTAATTGGTATATTCGCTTATTCAGATACTATATAATGTACCGTAATGGTCGATTTTTTTTATAGAGGAAGAATATAATTCAAAAACTGATGTCAACGTGGGCATTTTGAACGGAATTTCCCGAAGCGATTGTGTTAGAAACGAAAAGTATTGTCCTTCTGATAAAATAATTGTTTATATATCAAGTTTTAAATAAATGAACAAAAAATAAAACCACAGGTCGCTTATTAATCACTTCAAAAATCACGTCAGCAAGTTTCATATATTTTTTTTTATTAAAAATGAATCTGGAATTACGCCAGAAAATTTCGAGTTGTTGAGCATGGAAAAGTATCTTTTGAATACCGCCCTAACATGATTCTGATAAAACCAGCTATTATATAAAAATGAAATAAAAACTCGTGAAAAGCGGCCAGATAAAATTGTTAAAATGGATTTATTTCTAATCATGATTTAGTTTTTGTTTGCGAAATTAGTATATTTGACTACGAAAGCTACCTCTGACTGTAGGCCGGGCCGGCAGGGATTATTAGGTATGGGGTCGATCTTCCTTCGAATTAAATTTTTTAGTTTTGTTGGAAGTTTGGCTATTAAATTAACATCAATATAAAATCTGTAATTGAAAGGAAAATCGACTCCATACATAATAAGGAAATTGCAGGTGTCTATTTTATCCAATAAAATAAAATAAAAAAAATAGAAAAACAAAATGAGTTGAGCTACATGGGTATGACCACTCGAAAATTTAAAGAAAGTTTGGGGGAGCACATGAGATATATCAAGTTTAACCGACCATCTACAACACTTTCAAGATTAAATCAACGCAAAAAATAGTTTTCGAAAAAACAAAAGTTATTATATCTACATCAGATTATTATGCTTTGAGAATTAGGAATAATTGGAGATTAAAAGTAAAGGAAATAATGTATGTAATAGTGTTTTATCTTATAACATACCTCGTATTTGGTTTAATATTTGAAAAATATCTAACACTTCAGCATCGGAACGAGACAACTTGATATATACATCCCCAAAAAATAATAGATTGATCCTTTTTCCCAGACTGGTATATAAATAGCACAATGAGTGCGACATTTCAGTGAAACTATCCCTTGAAAATGATCGCGTTTGCGATCGAAAGATTTCGGGAATTATATTTTCTGCTTCATATGATTTTAACATCAATGGGTTTTAAGTTTTTAAAGACCAGTTCATTTTGTAAGGGAATATTTTAATAAATTTTAATGCAACTTTTTAGTAAACAGATTTTTTATTTTAGTTAAAATTAGTATGAGTAGAAATGTAGTATATGTAGTAATGTGCAATCAAACTAATTCCGAATATCAAAGAATACTTATAATCGACAATGCTGTTTAATATCATTCAAAAAATATTCAAACGTATTCTTTTTTTTCCTATAGCCCTCTTAATTTCGTTCATTTTCACCAATACTTTATTTCACAATCATGAAAACTACACTTTTTTCACTATTGTACGTGTATTCCAGGTTAAAATTAGTATGAAGCAATGTGAAAGAAGAAAAATATTAAAAGCATTTCTAAAATTCATTCCTTCTAATAAGACGCAGTAAGATCGCAAGGAAAAACTATTTTATTATAGTGTCATTTTAAAGCTTTAGTGCCCCTCATTAACTTACACGTAATTTTGTTGCCTAACTTTTCGTCTTCTTTTTTTTCTCTTTTCCTTCGTCGGTAAGGCTGGAATTTTAATGCAGAAAGAAAAAGAAAATTCCTCATTAAGTGAAGCTGAACGAGTCATTTTTGGCATGCATCGACGAGCCTTGAATGATACCTTGAGAAGGATTTTAACAGCGCTGTCAGGTGATAGTCTTTAGAATGTTAATTTCTAGGATATACATCAATTTAATTTTAAGTACTTCTTGAATGGAGACGCGTTTTTGTTTTGGTGCAGTACCTTTATATAGAAAGAATTTCTGGAATGTATTTCTGGAAAAATGTTTTGTTTATTTTACTAATCTGTACTAATTACGGTGCAATTAGTGAAAATAAGTTTAAGCATACTTAATGTTTTATGTAGAAAATAAGCAGATGACTTCGCGAGATACTATCTTCATAAAGCTGCTTGTCTTTTTAAATGAAACGAAGTAATTATCATGACGATTTGCTTATATGATATCCATTTTTAAAGAATTATCTTTAATAGATCCTCATAAAAATGGAGTACTTGATTTCAGAAGTATATTGAAATATATTTCCGATATCTTATTAAAAATATTTTAACCAAGCAATCAGTGTCTTCATATCGAGATCAAAACTACTAATGAATCTGAAAAGGGTGTACAGATGAAAAAGTAAATGCATAATTGATCATACCTACTTTTTGTGCAGCACGCGTATGGCGTTTAAATAAAAACTAAGCTAAGTGAAATTTATTTAAAATTTTAGTTACAAAATAAGCAGATGGGTGTGTGACATGCTACAATCGTAATAATCTGCTATGTCTTTTTTAATGAACTGGTGTAATTATCATAAAAATGTAACTTTATGGCATTCATTTGAAAAGTAACATCTTCATTATGTACTTACACAAGTGAGCACTTCCAATGAGAAATATATTGATATAAGTTTCCGATATCTCGACAAAATATTTCTATTAAACATCCGTATCTTGAAATCTAATTCATTTCAACAACATATACAGTAGAAAATAAAAACCAAAATGTGCTACTGATTAAGTAGACGTTTTTTATGTAGACGTTTATTTAATTTATTACCTTCAAAAAACTGTTTAATATTCTTTAATGTAATGATGTAATTAAAAACAAGATTTTCTTTTGGACATCATTTTTTAAAGAATTATATTTGTTATATAACATGGAAAAATGTGTTTAAATATACTTTATTTTGTTAAAAAGGTTTTATCTAAACAAGTAGATTAGAAATATAGTTACTAATTATTTTGCAAAACGTAAGTATAGCAAATAAAGAATATAATGTGCATTGTCTATGCAGGGAATTTTTTTTTTTTTTTTTTTTTTTTTTTTTTTTTTTTTTTTTTTTGCGGTATCAACGGCATGCGTCAACAAAAAGTTCGATAAAATATACTTAAAAAACTAGAAAATAATCAGATGGGTGTAATTTGTGCATGTTTGGAGCCACTCTAATAAAACTGATTTTTCTTTTCTCATGAAATAGCTTTAATTAGTACGAGTCTTTACTTTATTGATATCTACCGTAATTTCGCACGTACCCGCCGCACCTCAGATAACGCAATTCCCTACCAGTATTTATTTTAAATAAAATGTGACTTACTTCAGCTCAGCACTTGTTTGATTTCTTTTTTTCAATAAAATTTCCGGTTTGAAAAAGACTTAACTAAGCCGCGGCGCATACGTGCGAAATTACGGTATTTAAAAGAAATAGTTAAATCATGTACTGAGAAAAAGGAACATTTGAACTAAGAAAAGTGTTAAAATATATTTTTTATTAGATTGTTAAAAATATTTTATATAAGCACCCACTTTCTCGAAATATAACTATTAATGTACTCATAATTATTAATGTACTCTAAGAACGTACAAAAAATCCCAACAAAATATTCCATTAATTATGCAGAGTTTGCGTGAAATACATGTGTAAGGTTTAATACAAATTAAACGAATAATTAAAAAAAAAAATCAATGCTGCTTGAAGTGATACTTTTTTAATAAACGACTTGCTTGCATTTGTAGAAAAAAATCGTATTTTTAGCATTGCTTAATTTGAAAATTGAAAACCTACATACATATATGCAAGACCATAAAGACCAAAAAAGCATTTTTCTTTACTTAGACAATAAGCAGAAGGATGTTATATAGACCGGGAGGCGTTTGCATCAACCATAACCTCATTAAGATGACGCACAGTGGGGTATTTCACAAATCTGGGCGGCCAAAATTATTTTTTTCTTTTAAACTAATTTAAACGTTTAAAGAAGTAAATAAATGCATTTTTTAAAATAAATATTGTTAAATAACTTAAAAATCATGTATGTTTTGCAACTTCGTACTGATTTTTATTGATCAAAATTAGTATTATAAAATAAATGATATTTATGAAAAACAGTATTATAAAATAAATGATAATTATGATAAATAGTATTATAAAATAAATGATAATTATGATAAATAGTGTTATAAAATAAATGATAATCATGATAAATAGTATTATGAAATAAATGATAATCATGATAATTAGTATTATAAAATAAATGATAATTATGATAAAAAAATGGAATAATGTATTTAATTATTGAATAAATTATAAAAACAGATTATTTATGATAAGAACAATTAGTTTGTAAATCCCCAAGGTGGGATCTTTTAATCAGATGATAATTCAGAATCGTAATCTATTTCTTCATAATCAGAATCCTCTGGATCACGAGCTTCAGAAGATTCCATAGGCAGTAACATTTCTAGAGTTTCTTTAAGGAACAATTTTGATTATCTTCTTGTCGTGGGTCTCATTCCAGTTATTACTGGATCTGAACTCAAAAGCAATCTGTTGAGAACATCACGGTTACAAGAAATTCTTGAAAATTTACGCGATAGATTTTGGCGAAATAATCGAAAACGTTTGTTCCGTGCTTCGGCTGCTTCTTCAGACAATTGGCCTATTGGCTTTCTCTATCACAATGGGTCCATGTATTAATATTTTATGCATTGTGGGTGACATTGGATACCATTTATATAACTGGACGTAGAGCTCTGCTGTTTTTACTGTATATTCCTTAAATTTAGCAAGGTGAATTTTGTGGCCACTGGATATGGTTTCAAGAATAACTTTAAATCGATATATTAAACTTTCATCAATGCCGGTAATTTTTGCTGCTAGAGATGGGTGAGTAAAGAATCTTCTGCTGGTATTTCCATCATTTGTATTACCATATCCAGGCTTAGGAATATCTACAAGTAAACCTAACTTTGTTTTGAAATTTTCTTGAATGCGCAATTTTGTTTCATTAACGAGAGCATTTTCGTCTTCTGCATTCAATCTCCACTTTTTTATCGGTAGTTTGTGAGCTAAATGCAACAAATTTTCAAATAATCGAATCCTAGCATGCAAAATCGATAGTCCAAATTCTAATGTTTCTGGCTGCACATTTTTCTTTTTACCCGACTACGGCAAAGCCAAAGGAGGGTTATGATTTTGACAGGCTATGTATGTATGTATGTATGTATGTATGTATGTATGTATGTATGTATGTATGTATGTTCATCTGTTCCCTCGTAACTTCTAAACCACTAATCAGAATTCGACAAATGACATATCATTAGAAGCGTCTTAATTGTCCGCTGGTTATAGGCTATATAGATTTTCACCAAATTCAATGTGGCGCCTTCTAGCGGACAAAATATACAGAGTAAAAAAATAAAGTTAAGCTAGATATGCCGTGTTTGGTATCATTTTAAAGCGCTTCACTTCAAAACCATAGAGGGTTTGTTTATAAGTGCCTTGGATCATAATAAGTTGCTTAAAAATCCACATGACAGTCAATCGTTAGCAGAATTAGATAGATTAAGAAATCTTCCTAGGTCATCTTAATACATGAAACCTTCAATCTACATTACACATTTACACATTACACTAACGACCTCATCCACTAATCGGTCCATTACCCATTTGCTGCCATCGACGGATATGTGCGTCACTACTACCAAATACTGGAAGCGTCATACGTCAAAAAATAAAGTTAAGATAAATATGCCGTGTTTGGTATCATTCAAAAGCGCTTTACTTGTACATTTTGAATATATCTATATATTACTAGCATTTGCTTGTGACTTTACCTGTATTCATGGGGTACTTTTATACTTTTTCAGCGTAGTTTTTTGTCGTAGTTGGGTTTTAGTTTTTTTACTTTATCTTGTTAGAGAGATCATTAAAATCTTTGGATGTCAGTCCACAAATGTAGCAACGCATTGTCTATTTTGTACTTGTGACTGCGTTACATATTTTTCCATCGACCATAGTAAGTATCATTTTATGTTTTACTAAAAAGGTATTTTCCTCTAATGTAATTTTTGAGGGGTGTACAGATTTTAATGCATTTTTTATGTAATTAATCTCATCATTAATAATTTCTGTTGTTTCTTTTACAAATCTAATTCGCATGGGTCGGCAATAACGTGGTGATAAAGGCAATGGATTTTGCCAGATAGTCTTGTTGTTTATACTGCAAATTAGTTGAATTGGAACAAACGAGCTCTGGAATATATGCGCATCGGAAGAGGAATCACTCTCAAATTTTTGTTTGTATTGTGCTTGTTGCGATCCATCGCAGCCCCATTTATATATAAGAATTAATGCATTTCTTTCATCTTCTTTTAAACTTTCCAAAACTTCTTTCAAATAAATGAATAATCGTGTCACTGTTAAATTAAGTAAATCTTGAATATTAATTTCAGCGCAAGTTTCAGTAATTTTAAAAGAGTCTTTGTCTGGATAGCAATCAATTTTAGGCCGTTGTAGAAGACTATAACAAGGGTATAAATTTTTTTGATATCGTCTTATAATTTCGTATTGATTCCTTGAAAGGTTAGCTTCGACGAATAATGATAACGCTTGTAAAGGCGATATTTGTGTTTTCTTTTCCGTCTGCTGAGCTCTCAAATATGCTTTTTTATATTTTGTTGCTCGCATTGGTGAGCATGTTAATTCCTTTAGAACATGGGCAGCATGTCTCTTCCCTGAGGTTTTTAACTTTATCTGAACGGCATGTGTAAGTACTTCTAGTAGTACTTCAGTCGAGCTCCTCAAACTTTCAGACTTTCTTCGCTTTGACCTGACACTTGATTCAGTGAAAGCTTTTGCTGGCCTTCCTGGTCGATTTACTTTTTTTGAAATTTCTACTGTACCTTCAAGCCATTCCTTATTATTTTTCACAAATTTATCTAACATATAATGGGCTTCGATCCATTTGCTCTTGAACTGAGATTTAAATTGGGAGAAATTGTGCTTGAGGTTTTTAATTTCATCATCGTCAAAATTATCGCTATTAAGAAGGTAATTTTCAAGGAAATTTAATCTATGATTAATGTTTGGCAAATTCTGCTGTTGCATAATGTTTAAAAATTCTGTTCTAGTCATTATTCTGACATTCGAAGGCCCTAAATAAAAATAAATACAAAATATGAACAAAAAAGAATGCATAATAGTTATATGCAATTTAGACAGATAACATCATTTTATCCCTTATTTTTTAAAAAATCTCACAATCTTTCACTAACTTTTAGCAAAACCATATGGAAAATTGCCTCGACTTATTTTTTAGGTAAACAAATGTTAATAACGAGCAATAAATTATTTCAATTTTGTGAAAAGTGCTTAACAAAAGATAAAAAGGAATGAATACATTATTTTAAAGCAATTTTTTTTAAATTATATAAATTTAATTTCAATCAGAATGACTGAAAAATAAACAAATGTGATCACTTTCTAATGAATCATAACAATTTTTTTAATATTAAAATTTATATGATAAATATCAGTTAAAAATCAATATATAGTAATTTTGTATGCTTCCTCAGAATTTTGGAAGAGCATATTTATATCGCCTTCATTTTAAAAAGGGGACGAAGGTGGAACTACTTTAAACGGAAACACAAATAGAAGGGTGTATATTTATTGGTACAATAAGTAACTTTGCTTGGAAATGTTTGGAGATATAACTAAACCCTTCGTGAATTGGGAAACAAGGGAAAAAATAATAGAAAAATATGCGTTATTTTAAATTAATTTTGTAAATACTAAAACTATTTATTTCTCAATTCAAAGTTAATGATAATAATGATACATACCTGCCTCGTCACTATCCATAACGATGAGATTTGAAATACTTCCAAAACTAAAGTTATTCACATTCAAAAATAGGAAGTCACAATGAAAAACGATTTGACACTCATACACTTAACGCAACACTCCAGTTTCAACTAATAACAGGAGGTCATCGTTCTCTTAAAGGAGATAAAAATCGCATCACGTGATTCCCCAAAGATTCAGTTTCAACTTATATTCATCCGTTCGATCCTGCGCTGTACTTTATGAAATCGACTTTTGGCCGGCCAGATTCTTCAAATATCCCACAGTGTGACGGCTGAAATTCCGGTATTAGCTAAAACTCGATTCGCATATTAGAATGCAACTATACCCAACCCTACGTTTTATGCCCCACCAAGTCATATCTTGGTGGAAAACACCTGCAAATCTGATTTTAAGTGGTTCACTGGCAGATTAACCATTGTGTTTTCCCTGTCCTCCATGTTTTTATACCTTTAGGAGCAGGAAAGCACAATGATAGACCAACCAATCTACAACTAAAATCGGGTCTGCAGGGGATTTCCATCAAGATATGATTTGCCAAACCAGTTGCATTTTGATATGCGAATCGAGTTTTTACTAATCCTGGAATTTCAGCCGTCAATTTGATGAAGGGATGGCCTGTGCAGCTGCCTTCGTGTCTGTGAAGGCATCTACCTTCACATATTAATGTTAATAGTTTCCCCTTTCCCCTCTTTAAAATTATGCCTTTTAAATTCTTAAATTTAGTTATATGTCTGCATTTGGATTCAATCTATTTTTTATCGCTCTTTTCCCTGTCTTAAATTAAGCAGGCAATTCTCAGTCTCTTTAATATTTTAACCGCAGCGCACTGCATTTCAAAGAAAAGAAATAATATCCTTTTCCCGCCTAGCAACAGCGTTCTAATTTTGATCCTTCTGACTTACTTATGATAATATGCAGAAATTAGTCAGACATATTAATTCTACATTTTTCGTGATGTTAGTAAAGATACATTATATTAATCATTTCATTTATTGGTGCTTTGTCTTTAATTTGTTTTATTTTATTAACGTTCGCTTGCTGGCGATTCAATCCCGTGAGACTTTTGGCAACCCCCTATAGAATGTTACTTCGTGGTTTCTGAACCATAATTCCTACGCAATCAGTTGGCGGTAAACAACTCATATTACCCTTTTACGCCCCCGATTCAAATAGAATTACCGGTCTCTGACCGCATCTCTCCTCTCGTGGTATTCTCGCCGTATAGCATGCATAATTGGCGAAAAATGTATATGTACTCTTGCCAATACTTGATCATTTGGAGAAAATGTAATGGTGAACACTTCCTTCTCGACGCTGATTCTGTCAACTTAAAATGTAATACTTTTCTCCCCTCTCCAGCATCGGCGCTAGCCGCCTAACTCGGTTGTGTTAGAAACGATCTCGGTGGACAATAAAGACATTCAGATGATTTACCACTGACTGATCTTAATTGAATAGCTTCCTGTCTTGTTACTCAAATAATCAATATTTGTTTTGCAGCCTTCTTATGCGTCTGAAGTATCAACAAAAAGGAACCATCCTATTCAAGAAAGCTTCGTTATAGGGTCTAAGAATTACTGTCTTCAAAAAGCTGTTTATCCTTTTTAGTGAAATGACATAATTATCATAAAGATGAATTTTTAAAACTGAATTTAAGAGTGTTACTTATATAATACACAGCCTTCAGAAATTATTAGACGCAGTGAAAGCCAGATTAATTTAGTCTTTAAAAATATCTTAAATTCCTTACTTTTTAAAAATTAATATTACAGTTTTAACCTGTAACTGGAGACGGGAGTCAAGGTGACTCCGCGTTGTTCATTGGCTCTAATTATCACGTGTTTTTTTGGCCTTGAATGCAATCGTCTCCTCAGTACCTTCAAGTTGATCTTTTATCAGTATGTTGGCAGAAGTCCAAGTTTGAACACGCGCCTATATCCGGGTTATTCTTTTTCAAAGTTTTCGTTACTATTTATGGAGTCAGATTGACTCCACGTCTCTGAAACTGTGACTGAAAAAATATATAACCCACCAGTTAATTTCCACGTATTTAGCATTGCAATCCGTTTCCTTTGTCCAGAATAATATATTGTTGTTTAAAAGAAAATGGATAATACTCAACCAAGACCTTCCAGGAAAAAAATTCGGCCATGTGATCCAGAATTTGGTAAAACTGTAATGCAATGGTTTGAAGAATGCGAAGTTACGGAAGATGACTCTCATATTAGACATATTATTATTTATTATTTTATGACACTTTCAGAAGAAGATAAAATGTTGCAAAAACCGACGCAGGCAGTTGTGCGCTTGTCTGCTTGTATTGCAGGCAAACACAGGAATATAATAGCAGACAATTGGTTTTCATCAGTTGAGCTTGTAAATGTTTTGAAGAAAAAAAAAATTCAACCTATGTTTGAACATTAAATAAATAAATAAATAAATAAATAATAAAACAGAAATATCTACAGACTTCCTTCCAAACAGAAGCAGAATAGTCGAAAGTTCAATTTATGGTTTTTCGAAGGATTTAACCTTGGTATCATATTTTCCTAAAAAAGGCAAAGCTGTATTGCTAGTGTCGTCTATGCACTCATCAATATCCCAAGATACAGACATCAATAAGCCGGAACCTATCGCTTTTTATAATAATGCCAAATCTGTTGTTGATGCCTTGGATGAAAAATGTGTCATATATTGTACTGGTCGGAAACCAGAAGGTGGCCAATAACTATATTTTTTCGCCTTATGTATATAAGTGCAGTTAACGCATTTATTATTTACCAGGCCACACGAGACTATAGAAAAGAGTCAAGTAAAGAAGAGGAAAAAGTAGATGCAGTTAGCAGTTTAAAATTACCTACTAGAAAATACTGTACCATTTGCCCAAAAAAGGTTAAAAGGAAAATATCTATTCTATGCCATTCTTGTAAACACCCAGTATGTGGAAAATGTTCCGTAGCCGTATTCCCCAGCTGCATTTGAATGATGTAAAAAGCAAAAAGATTAAAGAAATATTCTTAAGGTAATATTTTAAAATATTGTATTCTTCCTTTTTGTTTGTTTAATTCTAACAGTTATTAATATTAGTGTCATTTCATGATATCTAAACGAAGTAAGTACTCATTATAAGGTTGTTTAGGTTTTTCTTATATTATCTTTGCGCTAATTAATATTATAACATTTAACAGTTTTAATATAATTATTTTTAATATTTTGGTAATTACATGATTTCCAGAGTATATTGCGTTTCCAAAATAAATTCCAATGCTGTTTACAAAAGATAAAAAAGAAAAATAACATTGGAGTCATTTTGACTCCATGTCTCTGACAACGTAAGGAAATTCATGTCTCCAGTTACGGGTTAATATTATACTTATTTCACTAGGCAACAATATTTAAAATATATTTAATATTTAGAATAGGAAATATAATATTCCATAGTAATTTTTAAAAAAGTACTTGCAAGTTCCATAAGCTAATGTAAAACATTTGTCAGAAATTTGATAAAAACATAACAGCCATCACCACCAAAAGAGACATTTAAGAAAAATTAATATATAAATGTGTGAAAATCCTCACATTCATGAAATAATCTAGTCATGTTTTGACATTATGCCAAAACGTGTATTAAAGCCATCATTGCAGCTATTAGAGGCTAAAAAAGTTTTAAGATATTTTCTTCGATTTCCATAACAGCATTTTTATTTTTATATTTATTATAAAAATTAATAACACTGCGACGTGTTGATGGTATATAAAAGCTAGTTGACTCGCCTTGCGTTTCCGGTGCATATAATAAAAACCTAAACTTACAGTTGAATAATTTAGATATTTAAACGAAAAATCTTTTTCAACGATCCCAATGCTGTGGATCGCAATGCGTCCGGTAACATGAGCAAATGATTTTGTATGTTTTTTCTCTTATTTTTCTAAAGAAAATCTAAATCAGATCATAATAAAAATATTGCTTTTGTAATGAAAATGAAAATTAGCGGGTTTTGTTTTCTGAGAAATTCGTTTGAATATTCTGGTATCAGTCAAATATTTCATCAGTTTACGAACAGAATTCTTCTGGCCCTGAAAGGGTTATTCTAAAATTTTAAATGCATTGGAAATTAAATCTTTACAGACATTACAGCACAGTACAACGTCACAATCTGCAATTGGGCACTGCTACATTTCCGGAATGTGAATAGGCAAATAGAATCGTCGCACATCGATTTCGGACATTTTGGGGTATGCAGGCGACAATTTATCTTATCCGTGTGAATGAAATGTCGTTTCGTACTAATTAATTGATGCTCTAAAACTTTCTAACTGGAAAATTTGTTCTACCTCTTTTCGTTTTCGATTTGCAATGGGTATCTTCCAAATTTCGCCACTAGGGGTGCTGCTGTCGTTTTCATTAGGTCGGGCGTAGTTGCTTTACTGTACCGTTACTACACTTGTATAGCTGTAGCTCTTTCCGTTAGCAAATATTTTCAGGTTAAAGGGACTTTCCTTTGCACCCTGTATACTATACAGCTATAGCCAACCCTACGTTGTATAGTTTTTACAAATTCTTAGTATTCTTTTAGCAAGGGTATTTTTTTAATAATACACTTACTAATTCATATATTATTGTACGGAACCCACTGTGCGCGAGTAATACTCGCACTTGACCGTTTATTTATGATTGTCCTCATTATCCAGATTTTTGCTTACCCAAAATACGTTTAGAATACATTAATCCGGATAGAATTGGAATATTTATTATATTACGAAATGATTCTTTATAACGTTTTAACAGAAGCACGTTATAAGGAATAAGTTTTCGGAGGAGTTTCGATTTCGTAATAAGGTGCTTTGACTGTATATACTTTCTAGATTCTTAGCTAAACCTGAATTTCCCGTGGACGTGGTTTTGAGGATAATTATTTTTTAATATGATGTATATTTGAAAAAAGAGCCCTCTAAATCAGAATCTATTAAAATATACAATGGCGAAAAAAATATAAAGGAAACTTTTTTTAATACCAATAGAAATTTTTATATTTGTTATCACTGCAATCATGCAAAAATGTTTTTCCGGTCTAAAGATTTTTTTTATCATTGTTTTATTCTGTATATGTTCATTTATTCAGTTGTTAGGTTTACAAGCATACTTCCTTTATAAATAGCAAAAGCCATGCTTTGTTTGGATTCGCGAAGCATTATTTATAGACCGGGATCTGGCAGCACAGACAATTCCCTCATCGAGTTCACGGGTGAAATTCTAGGATTAGCTAAATCTTGATACGTATATTAAAACGCAATCGGTCTGCCAAGTCATCTTGGTGGAAAATACCTGAAAAGTCGATTTTAGCGATTTACTCCTAAGCTTACCATTGTGTTTTCCAACACCGAAAGGTACACTGTTAAAAATCTGGGGCATTTGCTGCATCGTCACTCCATCGCTTTTATATAAACTGTAACTTGATTATATTATGGGGCATTCTCATTGATCAGAACAGAAACATTCTATAAAAGTGGTGGAGTGAGTATGCAGCAATTGCTGCATATTTTTGACAGTGTATAAAAAGACGGAGGACTGGAAGCAGGAAAACATAATGGTTAAAACGAGTCAGCCGCTGAAATCGGGTTTTCAGGATTTTTCCACAAAATATGACTCGGCAGACCAATTGCGTTTTAATATGCAAATCAAGATTTAACTAATCCTAGGATTTCATACGTGAACTCGATGAGGTGATTGTCTGTGCTTCGCGCTCCCGGTCTATTAATAAGATAAATATTTCAAAGTAATAATGTTTTTTTACATTATTTTTGCATCTTTATTAAGAAAAAAGGTTTTTTTATGTTTTAGCGCATTTTAATTTTAGAAATGTAAATTCAGCCAAATAACTAAGACTTTCCTCGGAATTTCTTATTTGCGATATGAGACTTGTATAAATAAAAATATTTTCGAAGCTAAATTTTTCCTTTTAAGCTTTATTTTATAAAAAAGCTTTATTTTTTCCACGATTTTTTCACGGCCGATCGACTAAATTCACGATTCTCAACTGACTGACGGAATTTATAATTTTTTCCCGCTGCACACTGACAAAATTCACAATTTTTCCACACCCAATTGACAAAATTCGCTGTTATTTCACACCCGATTGACAAAATTCACTATTTTTCAATTTTTCCGCACATAATCGACAAAATTCGCAATTTTTTCGTGCTTGATCAAACAAATTCGCTATTTTTCCACGTCTGATTGACTAAATTCGCCATTTTTTCCTACCCAACCAGTGAAATTTGCTATTTTTTCACACTCAATTGACAAAATTTCCCTTTTTTCCACGCTTGATTAACGAAGTTCGCTATTTTTCTGTGAATCAACGAAATTTGAGATTTTTCTACTTCTAATCACCAAAATTCACGATTTTTCCACGCCCGATCGACGAAATTCACGATTCTCAACTGACTGACGGAATTTCTAATTTTTTCCCGCTGCACATTGACAAAATTCACAATTTTTCCACACCCAAATGACAAAATTCACTATTTTTCAATTTTTCCGCACATTATCGACAAAATTCCCAATTTTTTCATGCCCGATCAAACAAATTAGCGATTTTTCCACACCTGATTGACTGAATTCGCGTTTTTTCGTACCCGACCAACGAAATTCGCAATTTTTCAGAGCCTGATCGACAAAATTTACGATTTTCTGTACATAATCAATGCAATTTGCGATTTTCCCACGCCTGATCAACAAAATTCGAGATTCTTAAATGGCTGGCGAAATTTTCGATTTTGCCAGCTTCAAATTGACGAAGTTCACGATTTTTTCCTGCAACTTACAGACAAAAATTCCAGTTTCTTCCAGTTGTAAAGTGACGAATTTCTCGAGTGTCAGGTTTTGCATCCCTACTCCAGGCCAATTTGGCAGTGCACAGAGCACAGCAGCTCTTTTGAACTATTTTGTGTTCCCGATGGACCTTTTTAATTATTTTAAACACCTGGTTGCACTTGCTGACATTTTCGACTGCCCTTTCGTTTCATTTCTTTTCCTGGTTGTGAGAGAAAAACACACACACACACTACGAATCATGGGAAATAAATCATAAATTTTGTCAAACCGTTGTTTGATAAAAATCGAAAAAGTCGCCAGCCAGTTATGCAAAAAATCATGTAACTGTTCAGTTGTCACAGGGAAAAAATATCACCAAATTCCTCAGTCGATAACATTAAAAAACTTGCAACCTTTTGCCAGCAAGTTGTAGTGAAAAATCCTGAAATTCGCTGCAAAAAGTGTCCCTCAGCTTTCTTGCTAAGCACCTGCAAAGTAAAGTTTGTGTGCAACTGAAAATTGTGATTTTCGTAAACATCCCATAAAAATAAATGGTATTTTCATTTATTTTTATATCTTTTTAAAAACTTTAAGCTTTAATGATGAAAATTTCTATTTAGCGGTAATTTCCAAAAACTTTCAAAAATATCATTTAAAAAATATGCATTAATACTTTATAAAGACAGTGACCCATAATTGCCCCCCTACCGGGGTAATTATAGGTCACTTAGAAAAATCAATTAAAAATTAAATACAAATATTTTGTGTATACTGAATGTTTTATGCAAAAGCATTCAGTATACACAAAATATTTATACTAACTTCATGCCAAATTTGTGAATTTTCATCTTTTATATTTTCCTAGATATTGAGTTCTTATTGTTTTCGGACCCATATTTACTCGGTGTCGCTCTATTTCAATCGTTTATTTTAAAACTTACTTACCAAATATGACGTATAAATTATTTTAAACATAAGCATGCAAATACTAATTTAAGCGAAAGAATACGTTATTTAAAACCGGAAATACAAGAGATTTATCCTTAACAAAAAATCAAATGGCGTAAAATTTATAACAGATCGTTATATCATTTACGAACTTTTGAAGAAATTTTTAGAAAGAATTATTTCTTTAAAAAACGGCCGAGTTTTTTGAACTTTCAAAGAGATGTTAATACATCCTTTTAAAAAATTAGAGCGTGGATGTTATCGTTAAAAAGACAAATAATAAAATTAGAGAACGAAACGATAAAGATATTTCGCTAATTCTAAGATTCTAACTTTCTAACGCCGGCAAGAGTCACATGTAAGCGAAATCGCAATCGCAGCTCGATGCATGTAAACACAAGGAGAGTTGAGTTGAGTTGAAATGTAGCTGCGCATGCGAAAATAATAATCAAATGTTTAAATAGAAATTTGAAATAAATAAAAAAATAAACATTTTTCATTTGCTTTTTGAAAGCAGAAGTAATTTTCATAATAACTGGAATTTATGCTTGATAGAGTATAATGGATGCATTTAGTAAACCTGCTTGTATTTGTAAGCTCTAATTATGGGCTTCGTCAAAAAGAGGAGAGTTTGCGTGTGTGTGGGGGGGGGGGAGATGGGGGGGATTCCACTGTCCTTCCCTCGATTTTAGAATTTAACTAGCTAAATTTTCTTTTTCGATAATTTTGAAAACTTCATAAAATTTATTCTTTTCGAAGAATTTAAAATAAAAAAGGAAGTAAGGAATTTTCTGATAGGGGGTGGGAGCATGGGAGAGTCATTGCCCCTCACTGCATTTTAAAATTCGATTAATTAAAATTTATTCTTCTCCTATATTGAAATACAGAGTCAAACTTATTATTTAAGAGTAAAGATAATGAAGATAGATAAATATAAAATGAAGATAAAAGATAATATAAGTATATAAATAAAGGTAGACTAAGAATTTTCCTTTGAGGGAAGAGGGCTTGGGAGGGTCATTTCCCCTCCCTCGATTTAAAAATTTAACTAAATTTTATTTTTTTTCCGATTTTTAAAAACACAGTAAAATGTATTATTTCAAGTAACTTAAAATAAAAGAGGAACTGGAGATTTTCTGTTAAGGAAAGGGAGGAGGGTATAGAAGAGCCCATTTTGCCCCTACCTGGTTTTTGAAACTTATTTAATTAAAATGTCTTTTTCTCTGATTTTGAAATGCACAGCAAAATGTATTTATTTCGAGTAATTTAAAATTAAAGAGGAACTAAGAAATTTTACTTGGGTCGAAGGGGTCATATGAGAGCCATTGCCCCTCCCTCGAATTTGATTTCAATTTGATTTAATCTAAATTATTTCTAAATTTTATTTTCAATGATTTTGATAAACATAGTAAAATTCTCTCTTTTCGGGTAATTTAAAATAAAAGAGGAATTAAATAATTTTCTGTAAAGTTAGAAGGTTTAGGTGAACCATTACCCCTAACCCAGATTTTAAATTTTAATTAATTAAAATTTCTTTTTCGCTTATTTTGAAAAACATAGTAAAATTTATTTTTTTCAAGCAACTTAAAATAAAGGAGGAACTCAGGGAATTTCCGTTAATGAAAGAGGAGGGTGGGGGGAGGAGCCCCATTGCCCCTTCCTGGATCTTGAAATTTAAATAATTCAATTTTTTTTCTCTTATTTTGGAAAACATAGTAAAATGTATTTATTTCGTTTACCTTAAAATTAAAATGGAATTGAGAATTTTCGTTTTGGGGGAGGGGGCGGAAGGGGATAAATATACGAATTAAAATAAAAGTACTAATTTTTACATCCATAAAAAATACATAATTTTTAGAAAATTGGAATCTAAAGCTTTTTTTTTTTGCATAAAAAATGCACACTTTTCGCGAACACGGAATATTCATTTATTTTAAGCAAAAAATGTGCACAGTTTTTGACAACATAGAATATACACTTTTTTGTATGTATAGAAAATAGACAGTTTGCACACAAAGTGCATACATTTCAAAGTGTTCAAAAAAAGTCACATTTTATGCACAAATTGTGCACAATCTATACTTTTTTGCAAAAAAAGTGCAAACATTTTCTAGCTGGGTTTCAACTAAAACGTCTTTTAAACATGTTTTTTACATTTTCCAATGACCTCTGGTGTACAAAAAGATAATTTAAATTTTTTTTTGTGCATCTTCGAACTTCCCTATATGTGTTTCATTTTTTATTTGTACAAATGCGTCTGTAATGAAAAAACATGTAAAATAAATTAATTAAAAAATAATTTTTTAAGGTTATTCTGAAAAAAAAATATTGTGCAAATCTACAGATCATAATTTATTTTTATGTTTAATTTCAAGTCTAAATACTGAATAGTTTTTTTTTTTTTTTTTTTTTTTTGTAAATTGTACTACAAAATGTAATTTTTGCTGTGTAGTAGAGGATTCGCTTCGCTCATCCTAATTATTAAACTGTCAAAGAAATGAAACATTTTACATGAAACCTATTTAAATTCAGCACAGAGTGAGCGTAAAGTTGGGAAGTGACACACTATCGATGTGTTAAATACGGTAATGACGCAATATGTTTTATAATGGTCATGAAGAACATGATAGAAGCCGATTCAGTGTGGAATGGAACTCAAAAACTGATATTGCTTCACAAAACAACCCAGATAGCACAGCAATATCGGCCCGACACTGCCCAATATCGGCCAATCTTGGTGTGCATCGGCAAAGACCGGTCATGTTTACCGACATTGGCCAGCATTGATCGATGTTGTCCGATGTTGGATTTGTGACATTAAAACTTCTGGAATCATGAATATTTAAATTTTATCTATTGTGGGACAAATTAATAGATTTTATAGAATTTGTAGTAATAGAGAATTTTTGAGTTCACAGATTTTTAAATTTACTGCTAATCTTTTTTATAATAATTTATTTCCATACCAGTTTATTTTTCATTGTGTAAATCAACTTGAGAAGAGTTTTCTAAAGTGGCAACAGCTAAGCGGCCAAACACCGTAATGGATGCCAAGGTAGCTGCTTGAATATATGAAGGGTGTGGATTAAAGTCTTTAAGAACGTCTGCATGTTGATGTGCTTCAAGTAGAAACTGCGGTGACTTGGAAAGAAAATTAATGATTATGAGGATAATGGAAAGACAAGTCTTTAGGACGCTGGTCTAACTTGGATTATGGCCTTGCTTGTAACTCCTGCTGATGGAAAGAAGTGGAGCGTAGTGATTGTTTTAAAGGTAGCAAGTTTTTTTCAGGTCTTCATGGGTAAAGGTGGGGATATGGCCTTCTCACATGTTCAATACTTCTAATTGCTTAATGATTTAGTCATATTAAAATTTTTATTAATTTTTATTTACGTTTTATAAGGTAAATCGGTTTTCTTGGATTTTGAATTGGTTGGTTATATTTGTTTTTAAAGCAGTTTTGATTCGTTAAATTTTTTTTTATAAAATAGCTTTTTTATGTTGTGTTTTTGAAAGTTTAAATCTATTGTTATATTTTTGGAGTATGTGGGTTGGCCATATCTTGCGAAACCCGTGAGGATCCAATTTCTGTTTTTGATACCTGTTTTTTTCACTCCTCCCACTTTCTGAAGAGCAGGGAGTGGTTTGCTTGTTGTTTTTTCGTTATAAATTTTCATGGATTTTTATTGTTGTTTTGCACCCTCTTTTCATAATAATTTTCATAATCATTCACTTTTATTAGAGCTATATATATATATATATATATATATAATATATAATATATATAATATATATATATAATATATATATATATATATATATATATATATATATATATTATATATATATATATATATATCTATTATATATATATATATATATATATATATATATATATATATATATATATATATATATATATATATATATATAACCATTAATTAAACATAACCTTATATATATATATATATATATATATATATATATATATAGGTCATAATTCGTTTGAATGTGAATTTATTAATTAGTTTCTTAATTAAAAACAGGTTTTTAATTTTTAACTGCCTTGAATATGTGTGGTCTAATATTTGTATCTGAATATAAAGGGACCATTTCTATCGGATGTTAAATTTGAGAAGATATAAATTAAAGTGTTTCTCGTGTATCTAACACTAGCATCCGCAAACTTTGATCTTTTCAAACTCAAGCTTTAAGAAATACTGTATAACTTTTTCTTTTTTGCCGATGTCTTTCATCCATGGAACTTAAGTATAATATCAAAAGAGAGATTTTCTACATAGAAAAGCAAATTTGGTGCAATATAAAAATTACAGACCACCCTTTCAATCGACAAAAAACTATATTCAATTATATAAAAAAAAGTTTATACGTACTTAAACAGTAATTTTAGGTTATTTTTGCATCATTTAGAAATGGAATTAAAGCCATAATTCGGATTTTTGTATAGAAAATGTTCTTTTAAGGAAATTATAGACACGCATAAACTCACGTACAATTTTACAGCAAACGTTTGATAGCATATTTTGTCTTATTTAAACGCAAAGTATAATACAAAATTTGCAATTTAATAAGGCATTTGCAAAGTCCAAAACTTAATTATTAAATAGAAATTGTATAATTAGCAATAATGTTATTAAACTCTTTGGAAATTACATAGAGAAGGCGAAATTCCTTTTATATTTTTAAATAAAAAAAAAAAAAATCTTATAACGCGTGTTTTTATCTGTATTTTAATGTGCTAAGGGAATATGCTTCCTACGAGTTACGCTCACCAAACCCCATTGGGGCACCGCAAAATGCAAAAATAGGCTAATTTGATCGGCTTTAAAATGGTTGCGGAAGATTGAACTACAATTTAAACAAACAGTCGCGATCTCACTGTAAACGGATTTTCAAGCATTTCCCTTTGATTGGGGAATTTTAAGGCCGGATCAGTTATCCTTAAACATTTTTTGGCTGTTTTCGTGTTTGATTAAATAACATAAGTTAAACATTTGAAAAAAAAATATATTTATATAAAATATACTACGTAAACAGAGTCTTTGCCTCCTGTTACATTTTTAATAACGCTATAAGAAAACTGCTTTATATAAGATACTTGGGGGCGCTGCCAACTACAGCTACGCTCACCAACCCCCGTTCAGACACCGCAGACTCTAAAACCACGCTAATTTGATCGGTTTTAAAAAGATTTCGGAAGATTGAATTATAAGTTAAAAAACAGTGGCGATCTCCCTATAAACGGGTTTCTATTTATTTCTATTTCATTGGTGAATTTTAAGGCCAAATCAGCTGCTGTTAAAAGATACAATGGCTGTCTCCGTCTTTGATTAAATAAAATCAGTTAAACGTTTCAAGATATGCTAATATAAAATGAATTAAATAAACAGAGTCTTTGTCTCCCGGTATTTTTTAGCAAAGCGAAAAGAAAGTTTTTTTTTAAATAAGACACTTTAAATGTATCGTTTTTAATCTGACGTAATTTTCACCAAACTTTTCTTTCTCTTTTTACTATTTACGTGAAAATACTTTTGTTATAAATGTCTCGCGCAATTTTTAAATTTAAACAGTTTTGCAATATTATTTTTTGTTCATTTTACGTAATAAAAGTAATGTGAGGTAAATGTGACGTAATTTCTCCTATTTAAGACTTCTAACGCATGTTAATGAATTCATTATTTTACAATATTCTTTCTCTTTTAAAATTCACGTGTAAATATAGTTTTTATGACGTAATTTTCAATCAGTTCCTGCTTTTTATATTTTCTGTTTATAATAGTCAAGTATAAAATAAATTTTTAATTTGAAGCGAACATTATTGTTTGCGCTGTTTATACAGTTGGCATCAGTTTAAATTAATACCATTTTCTAAAATATGTGAAAAAATCTCTCGAAAAGCTGAAAATTTGAATTTAAAATAGAAATAAAACCTCAAAAAATGAGTGAAATTAAAGAACTAAATACAGTCTGCACACCGGAAAATTTTGACGCATAAAATGATCTAAAAATGTCTAAATTCCCATGTATAGTTTTTGCTCCTATAAAACTTTTTATATGGAACGATTTTGTCCAACTTTAGTATTAAATATCTCTTAAAATAATTCTTCGATTTGAAAACTGTCTGCATCAGCGTATTTATCAAACATTTCTCTATAATACCACAGATTTGCATATTTTTGTATGCAATATTTCGCTTAATATTAACGAAGAAAGACCTCCGGTCACAAAAAATTCAAAACCGGCGGTGGTGGTACAGCGTTAGTTACTTTTTTTTAGAATAGAGAGATTTTAAATGTACCGATTTAAATCTGTTGTAATTTCCACAAAAGTTTTCTCTCTCCTTTTCTGTACTAGAATTCACAACAATAGTTTAAAAGATCATTTCAAAATATGAAATAAATGACTCGTGTAAATATGTTTTTAAATGTAAACTGTTTTGCAATATTATTAGTTGGGCATTTTAAATATGATGTAATTTCTCCTATTTACTACTTTCAAAGCATACTAATGAATTCATTATTTTAAAGTTTTCTTTTTCTATTTAATGTTCGCGTGAAAATACTTGTGTTAATAGAAATGAAATATTTTTATTTGCGCTGGCTTAAATTTGGCAATAATAGTTTAAAAGATCATCTTGAAATATGAAATAAATGTCTAGTGTAAATATATTTTTTAATTTAAACTGTTTGGCAATATTATTATTTGGCCATTTTAACTATACACAATTCTCTCTATTTGCGGTTTTTAATGCATGTTACTGAATTTATTATTTTTAAATGTTCTTTCTCATTTAATGTTCACGTGTAAATATAGTTTTTATGAAATAATTTTTAATATTTCCCTGCTTTTAATGCGTAATCACAAAATTCCAATTTGAAAGTTTTTTCATCTGCTTATAATAGACACCTGTAAATATATATATACAGG
This sequence comes from Maratus speciosus, assembly GCA_963932465.1. Lineage (NCBI taxonomy): Eukaryota > Metazoa > Arthropoda > Arachnida > Araneae > Salticidae > Maratus > Maratus speciosus. The sequence goes on from OZ010790.1 coordinate 251,576,931, forward strand.
GTGAGTCATAAATATCGAAACAATAGGCTATCTCCTTAAATATTGTCCCTAGGCACATACTTCCAATTGCAAAGTTTCATAAAAAAAAGGTCCAAAATTTGATGAGATAAGTTTCAACTCCATGGGGGGTTTATATCAGAAAATACAAAAATTAAATTTTTATACGGCCCCCGTTGAGTAAAATTCCCAATTAGGAAATTTCCCCTTATCCATTCCTGAATTAAACACAAAAAAATTCATCTCGATACCTTCAAAATTCGCAGAGATATCAAAATCCAAAATTCGTGACTTACACCATTTATCCATGCCTCAGAGTGACGAGTTTTTGACTCATTTTGAATGCAAGATAGGGATTAGCCACAAATTGTACATTTTTAAAAGTCGATATAAGACAGTGCCTCTCCTTTGGACATAAAATAGGCACCGTATAGATTTTAAGTTAAAACTGTTTTTAAAGTATGCTGGTAGTCTGAACTAGAGGTCTACACGGGTCGAAATATCTAGTTTCGGTCCCGAACCGACCCATAGGAAAAAAGTTTGGCCCTGCCTGGAAAAAAGCTCAAATCGTAGCCTGGTCCGGCCTGTCTGAATTTCTACATAATTTTTTACATCGATATGGTTAAAAGTTCTTTCGTATGGAAGAGTTCTGACCAAAAATGCTTATTATATCTTTTCATTTTTCATGTTTATAATTATTATTTTTAAAGAAGCGCCAAAAGCTGTGATTATTTGTTTTATTAATGAATCTCTATTTATATGTAAATGATTCACTTCTCCTTAAATATCATTAAACCATATTCCATGTGTTGTAGACAATGATAAAGGCTATAAAGTAAAATCTTTTAACATGGAATCACATAGGAAAGAAAAAAAAAGCGTTATAGAGAAGCTCCCTTCTTAAGAGTTGTAAATGTAGTCTATTTCTTCTCAGGTATTATTATATTCATTTTCCATGAATCAACAGATTTTTCCATTTAAGAAAGGATTCCGTCATAGGCAGATTTTTTTAGATCACTAGTTTTACTATATTTCTTTTTTTTTTTTTTTTTGCCTTAAAATCTACTATCCTTTAAAAATATGAATTTTAAAATTTATTGTAAGATAGTGGCCATTTAAAAATATACGCATTTGCTGTAAAAGTTTTTGGGGTGAGTTTTTGGGGTAAAATCCCCAAATTTTAGTTATTTTTGCACGGATTAGGTCAGTCAGAGATAATTATTTTAATACTGGTTGTCTCGAGACCGGGACTGGAAAGTTCGCCCAGGGGAGACCTAGGAATAAGGAAGCCTGTCCCGGTTCGGTATAACCAGTGGCCGAGAGGTTCTGCTCTCATGCTGTGTTCGAACCCAATCGCGTCTTTCGGCCGAATCGTTTGGAGTTTTCAGAAGTTTTCATAGAAAATTGGATATCCTTGCGTAAATACGGGTTAGGTTCCCTTAGAAAGACCTCCACGGAAGTCAACCCCCCACCCCCCCTCGTTCGGGCCCACATCCCTCGTATAGATAATTGGCCGTCATAAATCACATCAACACCCGGTTCGGTATGAAAAAGTATGTTAGGCAAGACCTGGCCGAGTCTTCAGAAAAAAAAGTCTCTCAATCCCGGGTCTGGCCCGACCCCAGTATACAGACTTTTTTTATCGGCCTCGCCGGGGCGATAAAGCCTGAATTTGTAAGGGCTAAAGTTATGAAAAACTCTTAATCGGCATGTTAGAAAAAGCATTGTTTCAAATTATACATTTAACATTTATTTATGGACATTTAAGTAGTACAAAAAAGGTGGTGGAAACGGCAAAAGTTAAACTGAATCGGAAGTTTAAGCTACCGAAAGAAGTTACTTTTTCACGTGCAATTTTTAAAAATGCATTTAAACATTTTATTAGGAGTCAATCAATGTTTAAAACTTTAAATGCGTTTTTCTGCATGATGTTTTTTAAATCGTAAAATAAAAAGGTGCAAACTTGGAACATGTATTTTTTTGATTATTTTACATTAACTTAGTTTCGGTAAATTTGAAAAACATTTTGCTTTTGAAAATATTATTTAAAAAAAAATAAGTTACATAACTTTTAAATAAATATTTTTAATATTTTTAAAATTAAAATTAAAAAAATTTCTGAAACAAAATTAAAATTATATTTTCCTCTTTAATTAAATGAAAAAAAAATATGAAATCCGATGAATAATGTTTCGAGTTATAAAGATTTTTAATTAAATTCGCTAAAAAAAATATTAAACATTTAAATTTTTTAAAAACTTTATGAGAAATATTAGGATGTGATTTTGTTTGCAAATTATATGGTTAACCATCACAAAAAAATGAAAAATAAATAAAAATTCTAGCTCAACAAATATATTTTTTGCATGTTTCCTAGAACTCTTAAAGTAACATTCTTTCTTCGATTGCACGCATTTCAATTTGTGTCTAATCCCTTAAAACCTGATGAATTAGTTAAACGGCCATAACTCTGAGAGTTTTTCAGATATGAATATGCAATTTTTTGTGCTTAATTCAGGAATGCATAAGGAAAGTTTTCCTGGTTGGAATTTTTTATACTACGAGACTGTATAAAAACTGTGTATTAAAATTTTTGTATTTTTTCAAATAGACCACCTATGGAGTTGCAACTTATGTCATTAAATTTTGCACCTTTTTTATGAAAATTTTCAATTGGAAGTATGGGTCTAGGGGAAATATTTAAGGAAATAGACTATTCTTTCGATATTTATGAATCACCCTGTATATGTATTATTTGAAGGAAATATTATTATTTGCGCTATTTTTACAATTGGCAACAATTTAAAATAATATCATTTTCTATATTATGTAAAAATATATCTCGAAATGCTGAAATTTTAATTTAAATGATAGTAAACCCTCAAACAATTAGTTAAAAAATATTCAGTCTGCATACCGGTAGCTTCTAATGTATATCCATAGAAAAAAATATTAAATTGTTTAGTGGAATGTTTTTGACCAAATTTAACATTAAATATCTCTTAAACTAATTCTTTGATTAAAAAAGTTTCTACATCAGCGTATTTATTAAACATTTCTCTATAATAGTACCAATTTTCAAGCTTTTGTGTGCAGTAGTTTTCTTAATATTAACGAATAAAAACCCTAGGTCACAAACAATTAATTTTACAGTGGCGGTGACAACGTTAGTATTTCTTTCTTTCTATCTTTATTTTCTTTTCGTTTTTTCAGAATAGAAAGATAACTATTATTCACGGATTTATAATAACAGAACATTATACAATGCTTTTTTAAAAGCATTCTTTAGTTCAATAAAAATTAATTAAGACATAAACAAAATTTTATGTTTTATTAAAATACTACGGGGCTCTGCCCCCTGGAAGCTACGCTCGCCAACCCCCGTTCATACACCGCAAAATCTAAAAACACGCTATCTGATGGATTTTAAAAATATTAGAGAAGATTGAATTATACTGAAAAAAGCTGTGCAGATCTCCGTGTAAACGGGTTTCCATTCAATCCCCTTTGATTGCAAAAATTTAAGGGCGAATCAGCTGCTGTTAAGACAACGAATGGTTGTTTTCGTTTTTGATTAAAGAGGATCAATTAAACATTTGAAAAGAAGCTAAAATAAAATAAATTAAGCATACAGAGTCTTTGTCTCCGGTATTTTAAAACAATATCTATAACAATAGCCTAAATCATGTGACTATCATCAATAATTCCAGGCGGACCACTTCGCTTTTTATACTCTAGGTGCCATGTTGGTACTTTAATGTTAGCCAGGCACAGGTGATAAGTCGCCAAATATTATTCTATCGCCATCATTTCATCTATATTATAATAGTTCAAGTCATCAACTGCCATAAACAAATGCAGTCTGACCCTTTCGCCGTTCATATGAAAGTTTGGCACAGATGTCATATACGGTCAACGAGCGAATTTTTTATTGTGCGATTTTTTAACGACGGCAATTTTTGGAACGCATCAGCAGCATAAACAACAACATCCGGCTTACCATATCAAGCAAAATAACTATACTCTGGCGCCAGTTAAGTGCCCGTTCCGTATATGATATTGGCGTCAGAAAAAAACTGCGCCAATATGGGACCGTAAGTCTTCTATTTTCATTAAAAAATCAAAAATTTTTCTCGAATAAAACTACGTAAAATTTGCCATGGTTGCAAAGAATTCTTGGTACTGTTACGCTAGCCGATTGCAAATCTCGCCAATAGCTTTTTTTCAACTCGCCAGTTAGAATTTTTTTTTTTTTTTCGAGTGGTAATATTCTGCCAGATGCCTTATACACACCACAGGTTTGGCGTTTTTTTTTTTTTTTTTTTTTTTTTTTTTTTTACGAAAATTTGGCGAAAACCTCGTTTTCAAATACCAGTTACATATGCATTTTTGGTATTACTTAGTTATCCCGTCGACCAAAAATCTATCGCCAAACTATAAGATTAAATGCAAATAATGGTTGATCGTAAATGTCACATTCACTTGACTTTAAGCAAGTTACACCTGCCTACGTCATCAAGTTATTTTTATTTCGACATTTTATTTGTATATTTATTAATGTTATACTAATTTATTTGTTCTTTCGTTATATAAAATAAAAATTGTGTCAATTTGTATAATTTGGCAAGTATTTTGGCGATTTATATAATTTGTCGCACTGGTCGACGGAATAACTAAGTAGTACCGTATTTTTTAATTATTTTCTATTATTTTCTAAAGGGAATATGAAAAAATAATTAATAATAATAGAACAAAATAATTTATATAATTTATAAAAAGAAATAAAAGTAAACATTTATTATCAAATAAACAACAATAGCCGGGTTACCATGTCAACTTTTTCTGAAATATGAAAAAAAAAAATATGTGTTTGATTAAAAATTGAGTTGCCATCATTAGAAAAATCTATATAAAATTAGAAAAAAATAATATTTCGAAAACTAATTCGAATTTAAAAACTCTAATACCAGTTTTGAGATCTGCTGATCAATGCTGATTTTTAGTGTTAATTTCATCGCAAAGTATTCATATTTTAGGAGAAATCGCTTGAAACATAATCAGTTGTTTAATCAGTCGATTCATATATCCGTTTCATAAATTTGTTTCATAAATCCGTTTTATAAATTCGTTTCATTAGGATTTTATATATACTAGGGGATCGAACCCGAGCTCCTCGGGTTACAGAATATAGGTGAAAACCATTTTTTTTCTAACTCTAATTATTTTTTTTACACGTAATATATATTTTAGATTGCCCACTAACATCAAAAAGATTTTTTATATGAAAAATATCAATTATGTAATCAAATAAAGTTTTGAAATTTATTAAAAGCGATACGTTCACATGTCACAGCATGCCAGGAGTTATTAACTCAAGATTTTTGGACTTACGTCAGTCTTTCCAATCATTTCGGTGCTTTAAGCGCGTGGTTCAATCGCATGTCTGTTAAATTCGTCTCTTATTTACATTATTTTATTTATTTTTCTATAGAGGAAGTTTTAATTTTGTTATGGAACATTAGACGGAAACAACTGCTGAAATTTTTACACTTTTATAAGAACACAAGCGGATTAACCTTTCGTAATCGAGCTACACGTGATAGAGATAAATTTAAAAATGATTTATGCTTGAAAATCAATATATATATTACGCTATCGTACGTGGCACAGAAATTGCGTTTATTTGTTAATTGTTTAATGGCAACTCTCGAATAAAACGCATTTCATTGGTTATTGTGTAATATTTTAAAAAATGGATTAACAATAAATAAATAAAAAGTTTAATTAATAACTATAGAACAAAACAATTTATATAATTAAAACAAATAATATAAAAGTAAATAAACTATTTATTAATAAATAAACAACAACATCCGGGTTACCATATTAAGCAAAATAAGGACACTTTGGCGCCAGTTAAAAAACCCGGTGCGTATATGACATTGGTGTCAGAAAAAAGTCGCGCCAACGTAGTGCGTGTATGACACCTGTGCCGTCTTTTATTCATCTAATTTAAAATACAATAAATAAATAACTAACTAAATAAAGGTAATTTTCCTTTATAGGTACTTGGCGAAATAAAGAAAAGATCCATGGCGAGAAAAGAAATTTTTTTATGGCAACCGATTTAATCAAAATATTTTTTTTTTTCAAATAAAACTACATAAAAGTTGCCGAGATAGCAAAGAGTTCGTACTTTTATGTTAGCTGGGCGCAATTCGCGCCAATACCATTTTTTTTAACTCGCCAGCAGCATTTTTTACTTTTCGAGGGGTAAATTAAAACAATGCTCTGATGTTGAAATGAAATGGTTTATGGTATTGTTTATTCTTTTTCTTTTTTTAAAGAAATTTTAAAGGTTTAATTTTTAAATTAAAGTTATCCATTCTAAATAAAATGAGTGATATTATTATATTTTAATCTGAATTAACGAAATACGGGAATAAAATGCGACGGGTACAATGTTTGGCGATTTATCACCTGTGCCCCATTAACATAAAAGTAGGGAGGTCTCGATTTCTCTACCAGAATCTTCCAATTTGGCTAAGGATTGAGCAAGTAAATTAAATTATGAATAAAAGTAACATGATACAATGCCTAGCATACATTTAAGGGAGACCAAACTGGTCGCTACGGGCGGCTAGTTATTTGAAAACCATAATAAATCATTCAATTAAGATACAACTTTCAAACAAATTGCATCTGAAAGTATATTTTTTCTCCCTTTGACAGTTTAAAAATTGAAAATATGCGATATTTAGAAATTAAAAAAATTACAGTAGCAAAAATTGAAAAACTGAAATTCAGTTGCCACAATTACAAAAAAATGTATTAAAAACTACAAAAAAATTAATATCTCAAAATTAAATTAAGATAGAGCTTTCAAACAAATTGCATTTAAAAGAGCATTTTTTTCCTTTTACGGCGGTGTAAAATTTTAAAATGTGCGATGTTTAGAAGTTTAAAAATTTGTAGTAGAGAAAATTGCAAAAAAAAAAAAAAAAAAAAAAAAAAAAAAAATATTTCAAATTTCAAAGTGTTGCCATTCGCAGAATGACGTATGCGTTACGCACAGATATGTTTGTCCTTTATAATATAGATAGGGTAGACGTGTTTATATAGACTACCGGTTTTAATTTCATAGAGATTTACAGAACGCGATATAATTATAAATAAACAATATTGTTATTCAAATAGCTACAAAAATATGTTTTAGCTGCAAAGTTTTCAGAGAAAATTTTAGATTTTCCTTGAATTTTAATGGAGAATTCTAACTTTAATTCTGTTATAGCTAGTTCAAAATTGTCCAAACTCAAATATTTTAGTAAACATCTTAAACATTTTAAAACCGTTACTAGAATAAACATCCGGTGTTGACAGTTTCCATGGAAAATGTAGTCAAATAACACTCTGGAAATTCTCTTATGTCGAAATTCGTTTATTCCAGGGACGACATTTATCCAATTCTATGGATCATCAATAATACAGGAAAACAGAAATATTAGTTTCAAAATGTACTACATGGTGAAGTGACGCATTTTTGTTGATTCTAAATTTAGTGTGTTTTGTGAAAGGTTGTAGGAATGTCTAAAGTAAATATATTTTTATAGAAAATATCTATTTCTGATAAATTTCCAGGAAAAGTTTTTCTAGATAGAAAAAAATTTTGCAAAAATACTTAGAAATCATCTAAATTTTTATTTTTCTACTGAGTTTTGTGGAATATCGAATGAAATACCGATGCAAAATTTTTGATAACCTTGAGACTGTGAACGCTTATGATGATTCTAACAGTGCAGCGGAGTGACGTAACACACATACACACACACATCTATATATATATAAGAGTGTGTATGTCCTTTATGCAAATCTTCAATTTTTGACCGATTTCCACGAAACTTCATGTACATACGTTTTAGAAAGTGGAAAAGATCACTGTCTACTTAAAAAAATTATCAGACCAGTATTTATCCCTTTTTTCTACCACTTCCATAATTTAACATTATAGAAATATTTCTTTTTAAATCTTTTTTAATTCAAACGTTTCTTTCCTGTTGCCACACCCTAAAAAATGACACAATAATGTAAAAAAATAAAATAAAATAAGGATAACGCGTGTATTTTGTTTCTATTTGCCAATAAAAATTCAGATTTTCTTGCTATATTTTTGCGTGTTTGATATTAACGTCATTCTAAACAGAAAATTAAAATTTTTTGTATATAAAATAAAAACTTTAACTATAAGAGCGGGAAAATAACGTAGCACACCAATTTGAATGTTTTTTTTTTTTTTTTATTAAAACATCTATTTTAATACAAACAGTCAAATTTCATGAAAACAATTTAAGAAAAAGAAAAAAAAAAAGGCTAGATATGACGTCACATTCTATCAAATCTTTTCAACGCGTAATCAAACTCATTGTAAACATATGGCTCCTATATTTTGCTTACTACTTCGATTGTATACTACAGCCATATCTTATAGCTATACGTTATCGCTAAGTGTTGTATTGGTTTAGATTCAATGCTAACATTTTCTGTGATTTATAGCAAAAGGAGAGCGGTTATTAACATTTTCAAAAAAATTCTTGACAGATGCACTGCAAATAGAGGCGTCTTAAATTAAGACACATATGTGACTGATAAGGTATTTCAGACACTTAAGTATCTGAATCTGAAAATTCAGTCATGATAGATGTCTTAATTTAAAACATATAAGTGTCTTACTATGATCATGGTGTAAACGAACTGAGAAAGGTGTCTTAAAAATCTGCAAGTGTCTACTTTTAAGACACTTTGTAACTCCGTTCCGCATTAACCACCAGGCGGCACTCTAGTTGCGCATGCGTTTTAGATGCCTTTCGTTCGAATTGGATGTTCGTTTGTAATTCAAACTGAGCGTTTGTTTTATCTACGCGCACATTTTAACTAATAATTTATTTTGACTTGATTCGGTTTTTTCGGAATGTGAAGTTCCAGGATTTAATCCATATCGACATAGTGATATTCCATATTAATGAAAGGTGTCAAGCAATAACAATAATATAGTGTTCTTCGTCTCGTCAAAGCAGGTAAAGAAAACTGTTGTCTGGCGGGCTATGTTTTTAGGATGGAAATATTCTATTCTTTTAACAGAGCTAGTCGGATGTGCAAAGGGATTTTTTTTTTAAATATCAAAGTGTGCTTAACTCACGGATACTAACGTAGCCTCCAATCCGGACGTCGCCTGGGTGGATGTGATTTTGGAATAATCACACCTTTTTCCAGGTAAGTGGACACTTCACTATGTATTGTAAACTCTCTGAGAATGTTTTCTCTTTAAATAGAGACCTCACACGAGTCTATAGCTTTATTAGCTCCTGAGTTATGCCAAAATTTGTTTAAAGCATTTTGCCTATGGGATTTCCATGTTAAAATTTTATCTTGCTAATATTTATATTTCTACTATTCAAATCATCTGCAATCATGTTTCTGTATTATTTTACATCCGATGTTATCCTTAAAATAAGTTTTGGCAAGTCTGCATGGTGTATTAGTTGTTACTGAATCTATTGAGATACACCATCCTAAGCCTTCTTTCTCTGTCTACTCGCACACCATTACTTTAAAAATAGCAGTGACAGCACCTGTTGATCGGCTCATAATTTCTTAATTACCATCAATGCTATCTTAACAGCGTTTTCTTAGAGTAATTATTACACAAGAGTACCTTTTATATGGGTTTTATTTATGTATACAATATTTTTATAAGCATTTAATGCGACAGCATTTGTAACGTTCACATCGGTTTTACATTTCCCATATGCTTAATATGTAATATGTACTGAAATTCCCAACTCTTTATAGTAAACATCCTTATTTAATTTTTATTTATTATGTATGCTTTTCATGTCTGATGACGTTTTCTTGCGTCTCAAATTTTATACACCGTGATAAATTTTAAGTTATTTAAAAGAATATAGTTCGAAAATCCTTCCATTTACCCATATCATTAATTCCCCCATACATACAGTGAATTACTTGTCTTCATTTATTAGATTAAACTGTTTTGACTGATAAAACTCAAATCCGGTTATGAAATCTGTTTTCCCTTTCTGCTATATACTTTTGTTGTTTCCGAGCATTTTAGAAATATTCTATTTCCTATACTGAAAGTAGTCAACTTCAGATGTTTTCATTTTCAAGCCCGGTGATTCACACCACAATTTGAAGACTCATCAGAAATCGTCTGAAATCTGTAGACGTAAAGCGGAGAAAATTTTGTTGGCGTTTTCAATAAATCCTCTTATTTAACGATTTAGAAAATGTTCTCGCCTTATCTCTGTATTAGTCATAATGATTATTTGTAAATTCTTAAATTCATGTAATTATGTGCTGTTAACATAATTGTACAAATACGGTAAATATATACAGCTATATTTCATTTGAAATCAATTATAATATTGATTTTTTGATTATTTTTAGTAAAAAAGAAATCTGAAATTTAAAATGAATATCAGTAAAAAAATAGAATTTTATATTATATGTACTTAAGCAAAACTGGATTTTGTACTTAAAGCTGAATTATTCTATATTTACTGAATCACAATGCAGAGTTGGAATTTTTCTAGAAGGACTTGATTAAAGCAAGGGTAAACTTTGACATGTCCCCCCAAATTCGATATGCAATTTTTTTAAAGCTTATGCATTAAATGTGTTTCGACATTATATATTGGTTATAATCAGTATTTTGAACTAAAAAGTAGAATAAGATTAAAAGTTAAGTACAAAAAATTTTAAATACAGTAAAAACTCTTAATCGCGGGCTCCTTCAGAAAGCTGAATCTGTCTGCTATTCGATTGTGTTAGCTTTTATGAGGTAAGTATACATACAGTGAAACCTCCCTGTGCGACCACCTCCATTAAGCAACCACCCCCTGAATGACCATTTTTTCATGGTACGAAATTTATTCCCATAGGTTCAATACTAATTTTACCTCTATTCAGAGACCACCCCAGTTGAACTCCCTCCATAAGGGATCCATTTCTTTGAAGAAAATGAAACAAATTCCGTTTTTTCCGGGTCGCTTGAAAAAGGTTTTATTAGAATAATAATTCCGGAGAGCGCATTATTTATCAAACTTCGAAACTAAGTTTAAATTTTTATTTATTCCGGTAACTTTTAAGTGTTTAAACCCCTTTGTTCCTTTTTAGGCAATGAATTTAACTCTGATGACACCTTAAGGATGACGGTCCATAAACTCCCCTGCCCTATTCTGTCAGGAAACTCTCAAAGGAATAGATAAAGTAATGAAATCGTCAAAATTCGTTCCAGAGAAAAAAAAAAAAAAAAAAAATGCATTTATTTATTGAATTTTGAAAGGACTTGGGAATAAAATTTATAGTAGATAAACCATAAAAGCAAAGCAAACATCAATGTATTCATTTTTTAAACTCTGCAGTAATTAACTTATGTAATCAACTTTTGTTTTGATACTTAAATTTTCATATGTTTTTTTTAATTTGAAAAATATAATTTTAGTAACATTAATTGTTACATTTTTTCAACAATTAAATTCTAGATTTTAACATGACCTCCATTAAGAGACCACCTTTCGGAGCGACCAATTTTTATTGGAACGGAAGTGGTCGCTTCAGGGAGGTTTTACTGTATATTGATAAAGGGGAGTGCTCGCTAAAGATAACTGTTCGTATGAAGGCTTTGCAGTAAAATCTCCATAACGGACAATCCTAAATAAAGGACACAACTATGTAGGAAACACATTTTTTTATTGAAAATATGCAAAATTTTTATACACTTTTACCTCAAAAAAGCAGACACCTCCGAACGTCGGACAAATTCCACGGTTCCGAAGTGCCCGCTATTGAGAGGTTTTACTGTATGAAGAAAAATATATTTTGTTTTTAACCTTATTCTACTCTAGAAATTCATAATATTGGTTAATAATAAATATTGATTAATAAATATTACAATATAATACTCATATACTGTAAATTTGGGGGAATCCAGTGTTAGATTTTATTTAACACAGAAATAAAAATGCTTAAACTAATTTACTGGGAATATCTTATTTAAATGGGAAAAAATTGCACAACATAGCAGGGATGGGATTCTTTCTGAAGGAGTGAATCATTTTTTTATGTTTGGGAGTAATTTGTTACCATAAAGCAGAGCTGATTGCAGCATGGGCAAACTGGGCTGTTTCTATGGCCCTTTAGTTTTACGGGCCCCTAAATTTGGTACGAAATTTCCATAAAGCTGATATTTTAAATTCGTTTTGATCTTACACTTATTTTAATAAATATTTTGCACTTTTAGAACATGATTAGGCTAAAGAAAATGATATATTTATCCAAATATGTATTTGACGGCATCGAATAGGCTTTTTTTTTTTTTTTTTTTTTTTTTTTTTTTTTTTTTTGTAACAGTATATGAAGGCAATGGGGGGAGGGGGTGAATGAATACTAGGTCTTTGGACTAGAAGCAATTTGAAGTTCTCACTAAAAGTAATAAACATTTTTGATGCCGTAGGGCATATATGATAACACATAAATACATATTTAGGTGAAAAAAAAATATATATTATCCTATTCTAAAACTACAAAATACTGATTACAATCCTCATAAGGTCAAAACTGATTTAAAATATCAGCTTTATGAAAAAATTCATACCCAATTTGGGGTACCCTAAAATCAGGGGGCAGAGAAGCATCCCAGTTTTCCCACGCTGCAATCAGCTCTGCTGTATGGCAACAAATTATTCCCATTTATAAAAAAAAATATTCAATGTGGTCAAACATGGCTGCGTATATGGTTTAGAAAGAAAATGGTCAAAGATGGCTTCATATTGGCTAAAAAAAAAAGGGTCAAAGATGGCCGCAATTAAGACATTTGAAATGTCTGAAATTCAGACGTAAGAAGTGTCTGAAAAATTTAAGACACTTTAAAACGTCTTAAAATTGAACACTCGTGTTTCAGACACTTAAGTGTCTGAAATTCAGACGCAAGAAGTGTCTGAAAATTTTAAGACATTTTAAAACGTCTGAAAATTGAACACTGCGTATCAGACACTTAAATGTCTGAATTTCAGACATTTAAATTTACAGTGTGTCTTGATTTAAAATTTATGAAAAATGACATCATTTCGTCTAATTTCAATAAATTTTAATAAAATTTCAAATTTTCCAAATAAAATTTTAGTAACCACTACCTCATTTGGATGTTTGGTTTTTTTTTCATTTTTTTTTTTTTCATTGTGGAAGATATTGTATACTTCTGTTACGCGCGCCAAAGAAAACATGTATTTTAATTTTAAAAGTTAAAAAAATTACCACAATGTGTCAAAAAGAACATCCATTTTCTGAATTTAAATTTCGCGAGTTCCAAAATTAAAACTAAAAATGTGAGTTTTTTTCATAAACGTCAAGTTAAGGCTGTTCTCAAATCCAAAAGAGCTATTTTCTGACATATTTTTTAATTAATTTTTGTTCGGAAATGCATGAAATTGACAGAAGTTCTTATTTAGAAACTATGTAATCGAAAGATAGTTTCCATATGTTAGTAAAGGTATAAGATCTTTCAGTTGGTGTTTTGAACTGAATTTCGAACGCAACGGTGCAATAAATTATAAAAACCGGCTGTCACGCAACCACAATTGCTCATAACTCGATAAGTAATTTATTTATGAAAAAAGGAAAAACTCATTTCAATTCCAAATCGCTTTAATAGTCAGGCCTACAAATTTTAAGCCTTTACGTTTAATGAGTCAGAAAATGTGTCAGAAAGTTTCGCGTTGTTGAGCAGGGAACAGGAGAAGCACCTTAAGCATTATTGCAGGTTTGTATTTTGTAATCAAGTTGCATGCCATATAGTCGCTTAAAACATAAGTCATTCTATATTGTTTTAAACAAAGGTGCATGCCATAATAGGTGTCAGGCACACTCATTAAAATAAGAATATCCTAGCGAACAGCCCTATTACTGAAGATAAACCCGTCAATATACTTAGAGATAAAAATAGTTCTGCATTTTTCATTCAGCTAATAAGACTAATCCTTCATAATTGGGTTCACATGATTATATAACTTTCCCCTATAATTCTATGACTAAGCAACGGAAAAAATTATGTTACGCACTAAAATCTTCCTTAAAAAACTAATATTGCAAGTCGCATGGAAATCCGTTCTGAAGAATTCAAGTTATATGCACCAGTAACGAAATTCCCATTTGAATTTTATATACTTATCAGGTTATTTTGAGTAGTTTGATTTGATATCTGTAAAATTCGTGTTTTATTTTATTTTATTTTTAGCGTTTTAATTTCGTTTGCCAATTTAGTTATTGAATATTACGTGAAAGCAAACAAATTCTGAATTATTTACAATGTTTTTGAACAATTGAGTTAATCTTTTGTATTTGGGTTGCAAGCATATTTAAAAAATATGCATGCTTAAACATTATTTTAAAACCCATAAAAAATTCGTGTATTGAGATAAACATTACAGACATATATTACTGAAAGTACTTTTGTTTTCTATAATACTTTCGAGCAATCGAATGTACAATGTTTAGACGGTAAACTGCAGTAAAAGGGAAATTTGTTGTGTTAGGTTGTTGCCATCGAAAATATGATACCAGCGTTACTCATAGACATGTCTTTTCTTTATACTATTGCATAAGGTGTAAACAGGTTCATCTTTCGTAATCGGGTTGCACTCAACTTTAAAAATATCCATGCTTAAAAATTACTTTAAAATCCATTAAAATCAGAAAACTGAGGTACAATTTTCAAACAAATTTCATTTGAGAAAACTTTTTTCTATTCGACATTGTAAAAAATGAAATTGTGTGATGTTTAAAAGTTAGAAAAATTCCAGTAAAGGCACATTTTATGGGTCACAATTTATGGGGCACAATTTATGGGCGCTGACATAGTGTTTTTACTTTATAATGTAGTTAATACCATACAAACGAGATTTTCACTAAGTGCTGCGCGATTTGAAGGATTTTTTTTTTTTTTTTCGTATTGTCTGGAAAATCACATATTTTTCTCTTACACCCGCCAATGAAAACGTGCATTCTGTTATTAAAACTCAGGGATTTTACTATGGTTGCAAGACAATAACGCCATGTTTTTTGATTGTCTTTATAAAGATTTGTGGATGGGAATTCACAAATTTCAGTTATTGTGATTGCCGTATTATTTCGTTTTAATTTATTTTACCTGGAAGGCTTCTTATAATTGACACGGGCGGCGCCAGGTATTTCTGCTAGTATAAATATATAAATGCAGTTTTGGGACGTCCTTTTATTTCTTGTCACAATAAACAAACACTGTCACCCTCTCAACGTTAAAGAAAAATTTTCAATTGTCATTTAGTCACATTATGAAACTCATGTCGCTGTCAATTTGTAATTGCACTGTGGAGTCACTAACTCTATTCATATGATCAATTGATCGATATGATCGATTTTTTTATCATTTGCATTTAAAAATAAATGTATCGATTTCAGAGTGTAATATTTTTGACATCACGTGAGTACATAGTGGACGCTCCTAGCAATTCTTTTCACTGCTGAGCAACAACACATCATCGTGAGGTTATCGATGTTTTATGATTATAGAGCTTACCTATGTTTTTGTTTTCAATCTTAGAATTATTTTAATTTGGTAATGTATAGACAAAGATCACTAAACAAGTATCGCACAGAATAAGAAAGTACCCTATATGTTTTTCGTGATTGTGTTAATACTGCACATATACATATTTGTATAATTTAATTTTGCATAAAAAATATTTAAAAAGTTATTAAAGTTTCTTGAAACAAATCTTTTTTATACCTGATAATATAAGGTTTGAAATACAATAAACAGAAGATAAAAGTAATATCTCATTTCTAATCCAAAATCACGCCTACTTTCAAATGTTGTATAATGATTATGCATTTTTTTAACTAAGGAATTAGCAAAATAAACATGCGGTACGCAAGTTTTACGTTGCGACTTACAGCAAAGCATTATTATTAAGATGACATCTTAGGTAAAAGAAAACAGGGCATAGTGTCTGATTGAATTAAACATCGTAATCAGTATGAGCATTTGATATACAATGCATAAAACATCATTTGCGTTAATGATTATGCCTCTTACAAACAAATGGATTTAGGAGAAAACGTACATATATTACATAGCAAATGAATGGGTTAATTCGAACAATCACGTCGTGCTTTTTACGATACGTTGCTGGATTACTACTATATATTAATCAACCGTTGATAAGGTTGTATAATAGTCGTACCACTTAGTGCAAGCATCGCTATTGGAGGTGTCAACACTGTGAAAATTTAGCGGCTGTGGACAGATAGAATACTCCAGTTGACTTATTTAATCAATTCTATCGATTGTTGATAGTGATGAGATTGGTGAAGCCCAATAGAACAACCATGGATTCATGATACAATCAAGGCAGGTTAGGCCGCATGAGTGGTGAAAAAAAAGAAGAATTCCTGAATTTTACCAATAAAACATAGGCTGAAATCATTGGAAACTGTTTATTTTATCACAACATATCAACGTAAACAATTCCCACAGGGTGAGAATTTATAAGAGCCATCATGCTTGAGCACGAACTAATTATTCATGCGAAGAAGATGTTAAAGAATGATTTAAATATTATATGGGACTTTGGACACCTGGTAACAGATTAGGTAAACAATCAAACAGCACAAAAATCCTCCTACTGAGCTCATGCTCCAGCGTTTTATTAGAATACCCGGAGGAATTCCGGTTGAAATGGAAACTTCAGACTAACCAAACAAATCCGTGAGCGAGGAAAAAAAAAAGAAACTGCGATCCGTCACTCAACCAATGGAGAGCGATCGAGAAAAGTCATAGAAATGAATCCCGACTCTTCTGTTGGCAGGATTCCCATGTAATTCGGCTGACGCTCTCCAGGCTGGCGGGAAATGGAGATGGAATAAAATAAAAATGTAAATATGGCTTTTATAAACATTCGAAAAATAAATTAAGCAATTGAAATTGCTTACTTTATTTTTCAAAAGCAAAAAATAAAGTAAGTATTGCAATTTAGATCCTACACCTGGCCATGAGCGTGCCGGTGTTTATGAAATTCCTATCATTTTGGATAACGGTGCTAAAAAATTTTACATTCGTACTACGAAAAGAAAATTTCTGGAGAGGTTGAAAGAACATAAAAGAGACATTTTGCAAAATCGTCAGACCACAGCACTGGATAAATTTTATTTCAACAACCCCCATAGTTATATAGATTTTGATAATGCTAAAATTATAATTCCATGTAATACTGCAATAGATGGCCTTCAAAAAGAATCAATAAAAATTATGTTTAGAAATGAAGAAGTTTGTAATGGAAACATATCAGTTAATATCCCTAAACTTTGGTTGCACATATTAAAATATTTTTTTGCAATTTATTTTATTCACCTTACATTTTCAAAGTCAAGTATGCACTACTATTTTTGATTTTAACAAAGTTTGCCTCTTGCATTTCAAGTTCTGCTTTTATTTACATTGCCTTACAATAGATGTGGCCACTGCAGGCCAAAATTGTTCATAGGACATTCTTTTATTCCTTTTTCACTTCATAGACGGCGCCATATTAAAAATCATTCGAAATTGTAGCCCACTTTTTGTCGGATAGATGGTGCCATTGCATGTTTTCTGGATTGTAATTTGTTAAGGTGACTTTTGATTGAATATATAACGAAGCTTTTGAATTCAAGACTGTTTTGCTCTAATTTTAGAAGATATACGGCAACGTTCCTCAAGAAGGTCATGGAAAGATGACCGAAACGTTCATATTTTAACTTTATGTTAATGATTGTATAAGTTTATTTTTGACTTTGCAACAGTTTTGTACACCGTGTTGTAAACTAATGATATTTTATCAAGTGTATATGTAAAGTAAGTGCGCTCAGAATTTTGCAGTTTGGTAGCTGATAAAAATTTATGAAAGGATTAAAGTTGAGATTAAGTTTTTTAATAAGACTATTATTAAGATACACGTTTTATTTTATAGGAATTTAACTAGAAATAAATAATAGAGATTATTAAGAAATGGGGAAATAATGAATACGCCGGCAATTTAGAATAATTTAAATGAATAATAAAAGTAAAATTTTTATATGACATATATATCTATTGACATTTTTACAAACGGTTACATAGTGCAATTATATTTCCTTAGTTTGTCTGGTTCGTAAACTCGTTTTGCTACTGCCATCTTTTCTAAATACTGGGAAGAGCTTTTAAACTAACTTATAGCACATTTCGAACTTACAATTCTGTACTGGGATTTTCACGCAGCAACACTTGACTACAGCTCTAATCGAAATTAAAAACAATGAAGATAAGTGGCTGCCATTAAAATTTAGAAGATTTTATATGGATTTTTCTTTTTAAATTTTAAGGTAGACGTTGAAAATTAGTTTTATTTACACATATTTTTGACGATTTCATCTCGCCGAAAATAATTTTCATGATTTGTATATTTTTATACGCATTTTCACGTACGTAATTACGTATACACGCTCTACATTTCGATATAAATAAAAACAGTCAGAAACGGAAAAAGGTTTTACAAATCATTATCATAAATATCTTCAAAACGGTATGCTTCATCATAAATTCAGAAAATATTTTAAATAAAAAGATTTACTAAAAATTTACAGAAACATTATAAATATATTAGGTAATATTTTAATAAATTAAAATGTATCATACGTTCATATTTTCGAAATATGTTTGCTTTTCTTTCATATTATTATTTCAACGGCCGCTATTAAAAAAGTTGTTCAACCATTGTGAGATCCGACAGTAAAGAAAAAAATAAAAAAACCTCCAACGAACCAGAATTTTCTTTAAAAATTCCCTTTTCAACATATTTTATTACTAATCTCGGAAAATTAGTTACATATCATATTGAAATAAATGAACAGATTTCTTATTTTGTAAATCAAAATGCTTGAAAATTTTAACGAAATGTAAAACGCATGAAGTATTTTAAATATGTCTCTGCAAAAAAAATGATTTAGACAAAATCATTCGAAATTCATCTTGGTATGTCATTTTCATTACACGCTCTACACTGAAACTGATTAGCTTTAAACTGATTATGAAAGCACCATTCAGCCGTTCAACCATTGTGAAATCCGACAGTAAAGAAAAAAATAAAATAAAAACCTCCGACGAACCAGAATTTTCTTTAAAAATTCCCTTTTCAACATATTTTATTACTAATCTCGGAACATTAGTTACATATCATATTGAAATAAATGATAAGATTTCTTATTGTATATATCAAAATGCTTGAGAATTTTAACGAAATGTAAAACGCATGAAGTATTTAAAATATGTCTCTGCGAAAAGAATGATTTAGACAAAATCATTCGAAATTCATCTTTTATGTCATTTTCATTACACTAGCTTTAAACTGATTATGAAAACACCATTCAACCGTTCAATCATTGTGAAATCCGACAGTAAAGAAAAAAATAAATAAAAACCTCCGACGAACCAGAATTTTCTTTAAAAATTCCCCTTTCAACATATTTTATTACTAAACTCGGAATATTAGTTACATATTATATTGAAATAAATGAACATATTTCTTACTGTATAAATCAAAATGCTTGAGAATTTTAACGAAATTTAAAACGCATGAAGTATGTTAAATATGTCTCTGCGAAAAAAATGATTTAGACAAAAACATTCGAAATTCATCGTGGTATGTCATTTTTATTACATTAGCTTTAAACTGATGATGAAAACACATTTTCTGCCAGTTGTATAACAATAAATTAATATATATTTTTAGTTTTAAGAAGTTAATAAAGCAAACACAATTAATATTTTTTGTCGAATTTTTGGTTATTTTAATACCTAACGTCTGTTTAAAAGATAAAGTAAAATGTATCTTGTCGTTTAAATTTAAATTTATATTTTTAACTTTTTATGATGTGATTGTACATTGCACAAAAATTATTTTTTCCTCCCAAATTTATGACAATATAACCGTAAGCACAAAATACACAAAAATGTCTTCTGTATTACCCATGATTTTGCAAACTCCTTTAACTTTAGAAACGTCAAAACAAATGTATTTTAATAATTTAAAAAAGGATTTCTAAAAAAAAAAAAAAAGTTTATTTTGCTGTCACTGGTATTCGGAATAGTTTCCGAGTAGTTTTTGAAGTGTATAAATCGATTTTCGCTAATCGGAATACCGATTTTTATGATGCTATCACTACACATTTAAACAGTTTCAGCTGCGTAATTGAATTTATACATGCAAGAGTAACCAACATTTATTAATTTGAATATTAATATTTGTTCTGTTCATTTATGATGTTTTTCTGCAAAATTTGTCTGTTGAGCAATAACTTACTTGAGAATTGATAACATTCGCAAAAAGTACACCTGGTTTAGAAAACTGACTAATACACTATAAATAAAAGTTCGTGCGTTTCAAGAAATTTTCCAAGCAAAATATCAGTATTTTTTATTTTTATTTTTTTCTTTTAGAAACATTTTATAGAATTTTTTTTGCAAAAATTTCTAAAATTTTTTGCAATTGCACAAATTACAAAAATTTCTAACACATAATACAATTGCACGTTGCAAAAAAATATAAATGTTTTTAATGTATGAAAATATAACACTCGAGAACAGGAATTCTGCTTTTTCAGAATTTAGTGTCGCCCCCGGCATTTCCATTACTTCATTTTCTTCTGGTGGACTGGTGGTTTCTATTATTATGAGGCAGCCATTATAAATAAAGCGTTTAGGTGAAGATGAAAGAGCAGTCGTAAAAAGTTAGAACTCTGATTTTCTGGTCAAAATGGGGGAAAAAAACGGCCATATTTTTTTTTTCCATTCTGACCAGAAAATCAGAGTTCTAACTTTTTACGACTGCTCTTTCATCTTCACCTAACGCTTCATTTATAATGGCTGTTTCATAATAATAGAAGCCACCAGTCTATCAGAAGAAAATAACTCGGTAAAGCGGGACTCGGATAGTCGGGACTGTACTGTAAAACATATTTCAATTTTAAGACTTAAAGCACACGCTTTTATTTTATGTAAAATGACGTCATTTGCATTAATATAGATACTTAAAATTAAATTAAGTTTATAATAGTTCCATGTTTTATCCTAAATTCTTCATTTATATATTTCTTAAAATAGCACGAATTTTAATTTTTTTTTTTTCAATTTTTATGAGAAAATGGCAACAAAAAGATATAATTGCTATTTTTGAACAATTTTTTCTTTACTTTCTACAGAAACGGAGTACTTGAGTTGCCACAATGAAACAAATGTCGCTAAAAACTACAAAAAAATTAATATTTCAAAAACAAAAGGAGATGCAGTTTTCAAACAAAATGCATTAAAAAGTATTTTTTTTTTCCAATACAACGGTGTAAACATTGAAAATGTGCGATGCTTAGAAGTTTTAAAAAATGCTGTAGAGTATTTAATCGCACAATGAAACATCGGTTTTTGTTTTACGGCTGGCGTACACAAGGTAACGTTATTTATTGGAGACAAAATAAGCTGGGAGAAAGAAATAGCATACCGGGGGTAATAACCGCGAATAGAAGGAAATCAATAATCTCATCCGTATTACCAATCATTCTGAAGAGTGTTTTTTTTTTTTTTTTTTTTTTTTTAATCTTTAGAAACGTCAGATAATTTAAAGAAGTATTTCTAAAAAAATAATAATAAATTTTCGGACACTGTTATTCGGAAACGTTTCCGAGTAGATTTTAAAGGTATTAATAAAATTTTTCAAGTCGGAATATCAACTTTTAGGATTCTATCAATTGACAATTAAACATTTTCAGCTACGCAATTGAATTTATACACGACATAGTAACAAACATTTATTAATTTTAATATTAATATTTGTTCGGTTGACATATCAAGTTTTTCTGCAAAATTTGTTTGTTGAACATGGAAACATTTACATGAGATAAGATAACACTGGAAAAACCTATATTCCTGGTTGAGAAAAAATATTATACACACTGTTAAAAATATCGTGAAAAATTACCACTGTTTTTGAAGGCTATCTATTTTCCGACCAATGAGAACGCTACATGAACACCTATGAAGCGTTTTTATTGATCAGAAAATAGATAGCCTTTAAAAACAGACGTATTTTTTCACGATATTTTTAACAGTGCACTGTGAATTTACTCGGAAACTATTTTGAAAATCAAAGACATCAAAATAACTTCGCATTTATAAGGTTTTCATTAAATCTCAAAAAAATACTCGTCGCCTTAGAGCAACCGTCGGACATCTAGTAATAACTAATAATGAGATGTCTGACTGATTTCTATGAGAAACTGCGTTTGCATCTAGTGGAACAACTTCTGAAACACAAAGTTATATTTAATACTATTTTTACAAAGTTATGTTTAATACCACAAGGAAGGTGTCCTTACTGGGCATACTCAGAATACTTTGAAAAAAAAAAAACCAATTAAACTACTTATGTATATAATAAAGGATCAGTCATATTTAGCGGCGGAATTACAGTAAAAAGTAAAATACTTTCGAGTATTTGGCGCAAAAACACGAAAGACTCACGCGATTTGGCGAGCAGTACTTATCCTCGCCAAAAGCAAACGATTTCAATGGACCTGAAAATTGTTTGTTAATTGATTTTTAGAATGCGTGTAAAAAGTATTTAACTAATTTAAACAACGATAAAAGAGTTGAATAATTACATTTTTTCGTAATACATATTTATGTTGCTTCTTATTTAACTTTACTACTTTAAAAACAATTTCATATATAAAAAATACTTTCATATATTTAAGCGTATTCCAAAATAAAGGCAAGACTCATTTACCAGTTATTCATTTCAATATCAAATAATTTGTCGTTTCCATAGCAACAAAATGGAATCGATAGTGCTCAATTGGACTTAATTTTGAGATATCGAAACAATTTTAATTTATTTTAATTTTGTTTTAATTCATAAAATAGGATATTTAACTTTCTATATATATATATATGTATGAGAAAACTATAGTTAAATCAAACAAAACTACAGTTATTTACATTAAATTTATTTAAACAAGTTCAATGTGAAACATTTTTATCTTAAAGAGTATTCGCCATAAAAAAGTATTTTTCGAAATTTCATTTCATAGCCAAGCGATGATAAATCGCCAAATAAACTAAATTTTCATTATTTTTTTTTTTACGAACGTTCAATCGAGGTTCCGTCAAAAAAAAAATTATAAACATATATATCCACATGAGAAGAACACTCTGTAATTTTTTTCAGATTTTTCTGAATATGCCCGTATGGAGACCTTTCTTGTGAGATGGGTTTTATAAAAATTCTCTACTATTCCACTTGATACAGACACGGTTTTTCATAGCAGTGAGTCAGACATCTCATTTGCGATTATTACTAGATGTTTTACTGTTGCGCTGACGCGATGAATATCAGTTCCTGAGATTTTTAAATATAAAGAACAATTTTCGCAATCGTAAGCAGTTCCGAAGAGGTTATTGCGTATTTTTCGTTTGTAAAGAATTCCCACAATTCTTGTAAGAAATAATTTTGATAGAAAACGCAGATTTATAATTAAAAATTCTATTTTTTTATTGATATATAAAGTATACACTATATATACAAATAGCAAATAAAGCCTTTGTACAACAATATTAAAAAGCAGAAAAACCAACGTTTAAAATGCACAAATAATACATGAAAAGCAGCAATCAGCTGTTTCGAATCTACTAGTGAGATTCTTCTTCAGTGCAAGATAGGGAAAAAGGAACAGCGTGCTCCCTCATCCTTGCATTTTCTAGCACGCTGTTCCTTTCTCCCTATCTTGCACTGAAGAAGAATCTCGCTAGTAGATTCGAAACAGCTGTTTGCTGCTTTTAATGTATGATTTGTGCATTTTAAACGCTGGTTTTTCTGCTTTATAATATACAATACAGGTTTATGTATGTAATAGCATATTGAGGAAATGGTCTCTTAGGATTTGCTGGCACATACGCACTCTTTTGTTGAATTTTTCCATTTTTTGCATAAATGTGACTGAATTACGTTGTTTCAGCGATCAATCTCCCATTTTAAAGTGTGGGTGGTCGTGGGTTTGTTGTACCCACATAGAATACCACAGAACATAGAATACCACAGAAAAAGCCCAACAGCGTTATTGCTTGACCTGGGCGGCCAATTCTGACCCCCAAAATTTGAAATTACACGACCAGGAAATGAGTCGTGGAGTAATTCAATTGTTTCTCGGGCTGTATGGCATATGACAACGTCTTGCTGTAATCACATCTCGTCCATATCCGTATCTTGCATTTAGTACGAAAAATGAACCCTACATTGTATAAAAAAAATTTACAATTTCTAATTATAAATCTGTGTTATCTACAAAAATGACTTTTTACGTGAATTTACAAGCACACTTTTGTTATTAGCCCCCATTTCTTTCTCCCAGCTTATTTTGTGTTTTCTCCAAAAAATAACGTTACGTTGTATTAGCCAGCAGTAAATCAAAGTAGATGTATCATTGTACGATTAAATAATCTATAGCAAATTTTTAAACTTTTAAGCATCCCACATTTTTAATTTTTATACCGTCTTATTGGGGAAAAAAGTACTATTAAATGCATTTTGTTTGAAAATTGTACCTCCATTTATTTTTGAAATATGAATTTTTTTTTTTTGCAGTTTTTAGAGCCATTTGCTTAATATTGGCAACGGAAGTACTCCATTTCTGTAGAAAGTAGAGGAAAAATAGTTGCAAAATAATAATTATATATTTTTGTTTGCAATTTTCTCATAACAACCGAAAGAAAATGTAATAAAAATACGTGCTATTTTGAAAAATATATAAACGAATGATTTTTGTTAAAACATGGAACTATTATAAACTATATTTAATTTTAAGTATCTACATTAATGTTACAAACAAATGAAGGCGTATGAATCATTAGATAGCTTTTTTGTCGAGTTTCTTCAATAGCGGCATCTTTTTGTTGCATTTGTGTAGTATTTTGCGATAGTGACCTCCTATGCATGCTTTATTGTAGATGTTTAAGAGTGGATTGTAAATGTGAAATTCTTAAGCGGATGCGAATGACGTCATTTTACATAAAATAAAAACCTGTGCTTTAAGTCTTAAAATTGAGACATGTTTCGTACTATTTATAGAAACATATATATTTTTTCCCTCGGGGTTGACACTAAATTCTGAAAAATCAGAATTTCTGTTTTCTAGTATTATATTTCTCTAGCTAAGGAAACATTAACCTTTTTTTTTTTTTTTTTTTTTTTTTTTTACAGTCTAGTATTTAATTCACATAAATTCTATTTCATCGCTAATTTCTGTAGTATAACAACAACAAAATGAAAAAACAAGAACTTAAGATACGGTATTATTTCGCTTTACCGAAAAATTCCGAACAAGATGGCAAACTTTCAATTAATTGTCCAATCAAAATAACAGTAACCTATAATGGAAATTCCGAAGTCTTCGAATACTTTTTCCTAAATGAGCAAAATTGGGAAAACTAATTACTGTTATACTTCTAGAAAGAACAAAAATGCTGCTGAGAAAAGTTGTAAAAATGTCTTACATTTATATCATGCATCGTAATACTTATCATTTGTGAGAAATTTAGCAACGGTAAAAAGAACAATTGTACAGATTCAATTAAATAAGGTTTATGTGACAGTATCTGAGTAATAATTAAAATTCCTGAAATGACTATCTTATGTAAAAATTATAGTGAGGCACATATATCGTTGTTATTTTGGTATGATTAATTATATATATATTCTTTTTATAAGCATTATTATTTTAATTGAATTTGCGTTTAGACTACTTCGAAAATTTAAAAGAATATAATAACTTCATTGCAGTAATAAAATACGAGTCTATGATATAATGATATTTAAAGACTTAGATGTTATTTATTGTTATTATTATGTTTCTAGTGATTACTTCAGAGAAAATAAGAACGAAAAATCATACATCCAGCATAAATTATGAAATACTTTCGAACGCATTTAGAATACAGTAAAAAAAAAAAAAAAATCACAGTTTATGAGGATGAAAGATGATGCCTAAATAAACAATTTGAAACAAGTAATATGAAAATTTTGTTTTTAAAGTCAATCCCTACTTAAGTCATCAAAGAAAAATTTAATATAAAATACACTGGAGAACAGGAATTCTGCTTTTTCAGAATTTAGTGTCGCCCCCGGCATTTCCATTACTTCATTTTCTTCTGGTGAACTGGTGGCTTCTATTATTATGAAACAGCCATTATAAATGAAGCGTTTGGTGAAGATGAAAGAGCAGTCGTAAAAAGTTAGAACTCTGATTTTCTGGTCAGAATGGAAAAAAATAATTTTCTTTTTTCAGCGGGACTCTGATAATCAGGACTCTACAGCAAAACATATTTCCATTTTAAGACTTAAAGCACACGCTTTTATTTTATGTAAAATGACGTCATTTGCATTAATATAGATTCTTAAAATTAAATATAGTTTATAATAGTTCCATGTTTTATCATAAATCATTCATTTATATTTTTCTCAAAATAGCACGTATTTTAATTAATTTTTTTTTCAATTTTTATGAGAAAATGGCAACAAAAAGATATAATTGCTATTTTTCAACAATTTTATCTTTACTTTCAACAGAAATGGAGAACTTGGGTTGCCAAAATGACACAAATGTCGCTAAAACCTACAAAAAAAAATTAATATTTCAAAAACAAATGAAGATGCAGTTTTCAAACAAATTGCATTCAAAAGCACTTTTTTCCCCAATACGACGGTATAAACATTATTAAATTCCAATTTGCGATGCTTAGAAGTTTTTAAAAATGCTGTGGAGTATTTAATCGCACAATGAAACATCGGCTTTTGTTTTACGGCTAGCGTACACAAGGTAACGTTATTTATTGGAGACAAAATAATCTGGGAGAAATAAATAGCATTCCGGGGGTTAAAAAGCATAACGCTTTCGAAAACCCAATTACCATCAAAAGTCGAAAAAAACTTTTTTTTCTGCAATCCTAAATTCCAAAAGTTAGTTCAGTTAAGGTTTCTCAAGACTCTTAAAGCTTCAAAGTTTTCGAAATTTTAATATTTTTAGATGTTAAATTCGTATTATTTCTGAACATTTTGATAGTATTGCTTCTTTGAAATTCCCATTAGAACAGAAGTTATGGCCATTAGAATAATATACCCGCCTAATTGTTGTAGCGGCGTTTCCAAAACTTCGAAGATATTTTTCTCCAAATGATGTTTTTAGGCTTAACGCGCATGATATCTCAAAAACGTCTGAATATTTTCCCACGAAATTTTCAAAACATATGTTTCATTGTAGTCTATATAAACTGAACATAAAATTTTATTTTTATTGTTCAAACAAATATTTATTTTAGGTGGTTATATTGTTGAAATTTTCAAAATTTTGTATTATCTAAATACAACTTTGTATTAAAAGTATAAAAATGACATAAATACAATTTTATTTCGATTCACACTAATTATTATAATCTGAAGTATAATTAGGCACAAAAAAATTTATTCTAGCTCCAAAATTTATATAGTAATCCAGGACGTAAGTTGTTATACCAATTTTCTGCTCGACAAATGTCTGACAATTTGGAGCCCCTTATAAATACTAATTATGCATCTTGTAATTTTTTAAATACATGAACTGAATTAACGCACTTATATCTTTCCAAAATCATATACATTTTAAGAGAATATACATTGAAAATGGTCTTTTTTCTCCCTTTTTTCCAATTTTGAGAGTCCTCAGACCCCTTAAAATACCATACAATTGAAAATATCCATTATACAATTTCCGTGCATAAAAGGAAATGTACTTTGGAAATCTTGCGCAGACATGTATATGATCTATAGAAGTTATACACACCAAGTAATATTTTTAAAAAGGGTCCAGTGTCAAAATACGTACCTCAACTGAAAACGCACTTCCAGTAAGTATTTTCGATAGACTTCAAATGTTCCTTTATGGTTTTACTTCTTCTGTAGAAAAATCCTTTTGTGTCTCCCTGTAAACGAAATATAAATATGTGCACACCATATTATACATTAAGCACCGTGTGGTACACTTCAGTGATATATATAAATTTCAGTATATCTAAAATAGTGTGATATCACTAATATTCACCGCAAACGATTTTCTTCCACAGACCGTTTGACACCTGTAGCATATATGAATTTCATGGCAATCGGACTGTATTTACGCGAGTTAGAAAATAGCAGTCAGACAGACAGACAAACCTAATTGATAAATTCTTTTCAGCTATGTTGGAAAGTGTTAAAAATGGGGAAAATGAATAAAAATAATTAGGGTAAATTGGGTGAAGATATCGTAGTTTTTGACTTTATTGTTTTAAAAATCCCCTGTCGTTTTTATTTGTTATTCATTGATTTCTTGTTGAAGTTTTCTCCCTTATGTATCATTTAAAACCTTATTTCATTTTACAGATATTACATAAAGCATCAAAAATTTTGCTTTTGTAAACACTTGTATTTTGGCATCTTACCCATACTTATGGGTAAGATGGCGAACTATCTAGGGAAAAAATACCTTGTAAAGTTTCAAAGTAAAAAATAATTTTTGAGAAGCAGTATAAAACATAATGGGATAAATAAAAGTAACTTTAATATTTCAGACATACTAAAATTGTTAACTTACTTAATAATAGGAAATTACAAAAATATGAATAAAACAAACGTTGGCAATTTAATAAAAGGACAAAAAATATTTGAAAAAAAAAGGTTATGTTCTATTTAACATTTAAAAGAATTATGGCTCTTAAGTATGCCTATTTTAAAACCTTATAATAAGTTTAAATACGATAAAGCCACCGTGATTAAGTGCTTTAGAGTGCAGATTTTTTGTTGGTGTTTTTCATATGCCCCTTTGTTCTTTTCAGCTATAACTCAGATCTGCCACAGACTGCACATTTGTTTAGACACTTTGAGGAACTTTTATATAACCAACAATTTTGCAGAATGCATTTGATCCAATCAAATTTTTCAGATGTTTTATTGCACTCTGGTAGACACCCTTAACACTTATTCTCATTTACTTTAAAAAAATTTTCATCTTCTCAATCTTAGTAGGAAATTTAATCCGTTATCTTTTCAACGATCAGATTAACGTGTTTTTAGAGTCTGCGGTGTCTTGATGGAGGTTGGGGAGCGTACCTGCTAGGGGACAAAAGACCCTAGTTATCTAAAACAATATTATAACTACCGATAATAACATTTATTAAAATTATTTGTAACTGCATTTAATATCAAAGTTTTAACAATGATTAATATTAATAATTATTAAACAATTATTTATAAGTTCGATAATGCTTATTTATAAGGCATAATACATATAGAAACCTTTGAAAATATGATCACCTTAGATTTCATTATTTCTTTATGTCATTTTAAACATTTAAAAAAATTATAATTTTAACTAATGATTTTTTTTAATCAGTTGATTAAAATCACGATGTAATCACTGATTTAAATTATCTGATTAAAATTGTTGACAAGTTAGTTAATATACAAGAGTAATTTATGCAATGAAGAAACAACCAGGCTTTTGACCGCAACGGAAAATAACCGGCATCTTGCCCCAAGGGAAAAACAACCGGCATCTTGCACCCAAAAATTTTCATCGACTCACCCCAAAGTATTGGGTAAGACGCCGGTGCTCCTTACTGATGTGAAGAAGTGGGAACCGGCCACTATTTATGCTTTGCAGAAAGGCCTGGTACCAGTACTCTCTAAAAACATCAGATTTATTTCTTTGGTGTTTAAACTAAGACTTATATAGGAAAATAAATAAGTCATGTAACAGATTTTTGACACTTACCAGAAGTGTTTTGACGAAATAGCAATAAAAATGTACCACTTAATTTTTTTTTAATGAACGCAAACGGAAATTGAAATATCAGTAGGGAACCCTCTTCCTTACAACTGAGCGGTGTTTCCCTACAGCACCTGCGCATATGAAAACTACGTGATTCGGCCTCTTGTACAACGCGGCATTTCACCTCAAGTTACCCTATTTTATTTAGAAAACATATTAAGAGATTTCACTCAAGCAAAAACTCCCGCTGGTTAATGTTAATCCTATGAGATAATATATTTTTTAAATATCTCGTTTGATTTTAATATTTTTAAATGTTTATTTATTTTTATTATTATTATTATTATTTTTGTACTAGCCGTCCTTGGCGACCAGTTTGGTCTCCTTTAAATGTATGCTAAGCATTGTAACATGTTACTTTTATTCATAATTTAATTTACTTGATCAATCCTTCACCAAATTGGATGATTCTGATGCAGAAATCATGAGCTCGGTATTTTTATGTAAGCCGAGTGCAGGTGATAAATCGCCAAACATTGCACCCCTCGTATTTTTCTTATTTCATTAATTTCAAATTAAAATATAATACTTTCACTCATTTTATTTAAAATACATAACTTTAATTTAAAACTGAAATACTTAAAATTTATGACTCTCAATATTCTCTTATTTCTTAAAAAAGAAAAAGAAAGAAAGAAAAAGAAATGAATGAAAAGAAAAGAAAAAAAAGTAATAAATAATACTATACACTATGACATTTAATTTCAACATCAAAGCTTTGTTTTAATTTACCTTGCGAAAAATTGTTTATGACAGTCGCATGAGATGGACTATTATAATACTGATGATATGATGGCGATGGAACAATATTTGGCTATTTCTCACCTGCGCTCGGCTAACATTAAATTACCAAATTGGCTGTTTGGCATATAAAAAGTGAAGCGGTCAGCCCGGAACAATTGATGACAGTCACATGACTTCGGCTTTTATTATATAGATATGAAATAAAAGTCTCGTGCAAATATATTTTTTTAATTTAAAGTGTTTTGCCAACTTTTATTTATTTGTCCTTTTTACGAGGTTAACGAGAAAGACAGGCTACCGCGGTGGGTCCTATTCTTCTTTTATTACAGACCGCTGGAGTCACGTTATGTTCCAATGCACCAATGAAGGTGTGCGAAAAGAGCATCACGTGACTCCAGCGGTCTGTAAAAAAAGAAGAGTTGGAACCACCGCGGTAGCCTGTCTTTCTCGTTAGCCTCGCCTTTTTAAATATGACGTAATTTCCTTCATTTGTGACTTTTAACGCATAATAATGAATTTAGTATTTAAAAATTTTCTTTCCCTTTTAAAATTCACGTGTAACTGTAGTTTTTATGATGTAATTTTCAATATTTTCCTGATTTTTAACACGTAATCACTTAATTCTAATTTGAAAGATTTTTCTTTTTATAATAGCCACGTGTAAATAATTTCTTTATTTGAAGAAAATATTATTCTTTGCGCTGTTTTTAAAATTGGCAACAATTTAAAATAATTGCCCTTTTCTAAAATGTGTAAAAAATATCTCTCGAAATGCTGAAAATTTTAATTTAAAATGGAAATAAATCCTGAAAAAATGAGTCAAATTAAAAAGATAATTGCAGTCTGCACATCTAGAACATCCAATGTATAAAATGATCTAAAAATGTTTAAGTTCCTATGTATAGTTTTTCTCCTATAAAACTTTTTTGATGGAATCATTTTGACCATCTTTAACATTAACTATCTCTTAAAGTAATTATTCGATTTAAAAACTATCTGCATCAGCGTTTTTATCAAACATGTCTCTATAATACCACCGATTTTCATAATTTTTGTATGAAACAGTTTTCTTAATATTAACGAAGAAAGACCCCCGGTCATAAAAAATATGGATGCCGATCTAGTAGGAGTATACCCGGATGATCTACGCAGATTTTCATTGGTCCATTTCGAAATCAAAACTTTTTTTTTATATATTGAATGATAGCTGAGTCTATCTTTAAAAACACCGTTTTTGACTTTTTTGATATTGTTTACAGGTTTCTTTAAATTATTAGGATACTTTCCTTTTCTGAACCGGTTTCGAAAGTGATAGGACTCTTATAAAAAGCTCGTTAACAACAACAAAAAAAAAAATCTCTTCCGGTTCAACACAGGTGCAGGTAGATTTCGAAGTTAAATGTTAATTTCACCAAAAAATATAAATCATGATTAGAGATAAACATATTTTAAAACTTTTATCTGGAAGCTTTTGACGAGTTTTTAATTTCATTTTTATATAAGAGCTGGCTTTATCAGAATCCTGTTGAGGCAGTATTCAAAAGATATTTTTCCATGCCCAACAACTCGAAATTTTCTGACACAATTTCAGACTCATTTTTAAAATCATAATCATTAAACTTGCTGACTTGATTTTTTGAAGAGATTCATAAGACACGTGTATTTTTATTTTTCGTTCAATTAATTAGAACTTGATTTATAAACAACTATTTTCGCAGTACGACCATTTTTTTCGTTTTCAACACTATCGCTTCGGGAAATTCTGTTTAAAATGCCCATTTTTCCTTTGATATATATACGATATAATGAAAAAATGTTGTTTAGCAAGAAAACGCCTAACAGGTTGAAATTTCTTTTTCATCAATTTATACAAATAGATGGAAACATACTTGAATACTTTTGTACTGGCTTGTAGTTTACGTAGTACCTTTAAAACATGTCACTATTTATCTAAAATGTAATTCAAACTGAAACACGCTTAAAACTGCTGAAATCACATTTCCAGAAGTTATCATCCATAGACGGCCGTGTATCCAATTCTTTGCATGGTCCTGTATATCATTTTATCTATATTCTACAAACACTTGTTACTAAACTAATTGCAGTTCTGTGTAAAAATGCAGAACTCATTTAAAAACCATATTTAAGCAATTTATGCTCATACTCAATAACCCTTACGTATTCTTTTGTTTAGCCCTGTATATGAGCTAAATCATTTATAGACACCACATTGTATGCATAAATATAATTAAATTTAAAAGCGCATATCCTATTTAAAAATACATTTCCAACATTCATCTCTAATATACAATATCTCGGATACAATATAATATCTGAAATCTTTTGCGTGCCCCAGTAAAATGCTATGCACTTCGTATTATATATGAAATAACTTATAGTAAACCTCAGCGACGTATTTCAATTCCATTATATGCGAAATAGTTTAACATAATTAAAATACGCCGCAAACATTCCCCCCTCCCCCCTATACCATCATGTAATAGAATTCTTTTGTGCGGGCCTGTAAATGAATAATTTTTCTTTGCATCACATATTCTACAGATTGGATATATTACTGCACTTCATAAGTGTGTATTAATTTTATTATGTTTGAAAGGGTGTAACGTCGTTAAAAATCGTTTGAAATGATTTTTTTCCCATTTGCCCTAATGTAACGGAATACTTTTGACTGTACTTGTAAATGAACTAAACATGCTACAAACTTAATTTAAATATAGATCGTGCAATGGTAAACGTCAATAATATCAAAAAATTACAGGGCAATATGAGTATATTTACGAGACTTAGAGCGTATACAGACAGACAGCTAGACGGCCAGACGTCCAGACAAACCGATGTCATAAACACTTTCCAAGCAGTATTCGTAGAAAAAATAAATAAAACATAAATGAAAATATGACTGCAGCTGAAACCACATACTTATATTATTATGTCCCTTTTATTATTTAAATATCTCTTTTTTACGGTTCATCACTTAACAGCAACTCATGCTTTTAAAATACAAGATGATTTGCTACATTTGATTTACGAAATTTAATTAAACTTGTCGGATAAAACAAATAATTATTTAATTATTTATTTAATAAGTATTTAACATATTAATAATTATTTAACAATTAATTAATTAATTAATAATTATTTAATTATTAAAGTATTTAAATTTTCAAAAGTATCTTAACGTGTGTTAAGTAAGTACTTAATTTTCGAAAATATTAATAAAATATTAGAAGAAACATAATAAAACTTATGTTGGATTTTTCATAAACAATAGAAAATCGAAATTATATTATCGTCGTGTGATTTTTTTTTTAAATTCTAGTCATCAAATTTAAGTTGTTTTTGCATTCTTATGTATAAAATGTTGCTAAAGTATATTCTCCACCCATATTAAAAGTGAATAAAAAGATAATGGTATAATGTATCAAAAGAAAAACACACTTATTTGTATTTTTCTAATACATCGACTTGAGATTTTCAATTAAAGAATGAATAATCTGTGAAATCAAACGCATTCTTTAAATAAAACCAAACCAGTCTTCGTAATAATAATAAAAGAAATGTAATTATAACATCATCTAAAACCACAGGCTTACAATATATTGTCCTTGTTTTTATCTCTGTTTATATCGAATTCAAATCAGTTAATCACTTAACAACAAATCACGTTTTTTTTAAAAACAAGATAATATACTTGATTTGATTTATGAAATTTTAATAAAGTCCTCGAAGAAAAATATTGCGGCTGTCATACTTTACATTATTGAGTTCATCATTATTTTTCTGAACAAAATATGAACTCAAAGAATTCCTTAGCGAGATAGCTTCCTCTTTTATTTGCTTCGCGATTTAGTCGTTATTGATAATGACTCTCAAACGATATTGAATTTCAAAGAAGATAATGAACTAGTTTCGCTGCGTTCCATGAAAAATTGAAGTTGTTTGTAATTAAAGTTCTTCTCATTTGCCTTTATTTTCGACGAATAAATTGCGAAAAATATTCCCAAGATTTGCAAATTTATTGAGTTTCGAAGCGAAGTCATTTCTGTTTTTCAGAAATATGAAGTCGAAGCATTAGCTTCCTGGAATACATTATATATTTAATCAGCTGAATTAATTATTTTTATTTTTAAAAAATAGCCGCCAGAATTGTCATTTGTGTATTCATAAGTAGGTTCTGTTTTTTAATGTATTGCAAACTACTTCAGAAACATTATTCGATATCCACTAAAATTACAAAGTGAGGTGATGAAAATTAGAAGAACTGTTTTCTTTTTTGATGAAAGTTTTGTAGAAATATTTCCATTATATTCAAGATTAATGTGGTAAAGAATGCGTTATTTTTTTAACTTAAGATTATCTATGTTAAAATTATCCTTTGCTGATAATTAAAGTCCTGACTCTCTACTGAAAAGTTATTTTTGATTGGTTTATCAAAACATATTGTAATAAAGATTTTTTTTATAGAATAGGGATAATATAAAAAGCTTTTACTAATAATCCGCATTGCCCAATTAGATGGATAACTTAATTTTTTGGAAGATGTTATCATTTAATGACCTGATATTTTTACTAAGATTTAAAAATGAAATGAATGTTTTCTTCTAGTTATAACAGCCGATTGTGTGTTTCAAACCACATTGATTTTTTTTTTCTTTTACAAAAGATTCCGATCAATCTTTTAGCATATATTTTTAGTCTTATTCACTAAAATTATAAATTTGCATGATGGGGCGGAAAGTTTTATGTAGAACTTTTTTTAATTATCCATATTACGAAATTGCTCTTAAAAAATCTCTTTTTGATAGCCTCTAATGTTGTAAGGAATAAGTTAAAAGTTTTCTTGTGATTGAATATGCTTACAATTCCACATTTGCAGTGAAGATAAAAAAGGTTGATGGCAGCATGATTTTAATTGGTTCGTTAAAGGGTATTGTAAATTTTTAAAAAAGCATAAGACTTTTGAATGTCACCAAGGGTGACAGAGGACTGTATTATGTGAGAGACTAAATAGATACATATAGATAATAAAATTCAGCAGTTGTGTCCATAAATGGGCCCACTAGTGTAAGTCAACATTGTGTTTTTCCCGTAGAATATTATCAAAATTTATTTTTTGAAGTAATTCAGGTTACTGTTCCTTTAGTAGTCTCGTGAACAGCATGTGGTGCCAGACTCAATAATTAACCGAAGAATGCATTAATTTTCTAATGATCATATTATAACCACACAGGCAGAGACGGAAGATAGTGTTTATGAATATGAATCCTCATGCATATAATGATGTGATTAAGAAATCATCATATATCATTATTCATCTGCGTTTTAAAATTAAAATTATTTTTTCACAATTATAGATTTAATAAAAAGCTCCTTTCATTAATATATATATATATATATATATATATAACGTAATTCAATATATTAGCTTTTCAATTATTTTATCAAAATCCATATTCTTCTTTTTTTCTTCATTATTAATTCTTGTTATATAGTACAAGGGACTTTGTTTTATACATAGCAGCTTGTTTATTATGTTTTTGGTATCCATTCAGTGTGTTTGGGGACACTGTATTGTTGTAAATTCATTCATACTATCACAATTATTGATGGTGGTCAATAATGTTTAATTAATGGTTTTATATATATATATATAATGTATATATAACCATAATGTATAGTCCCTTGTACTATATAACAAGAATTAATAATGAAGAAAAAAAGAAGAATATGGATTTCGATAAAAATAATTGAAAACCTTATATATTGAATTACGTTATCAAGAGTACAGAATTCAATTATATAAGCAAAATCAGTCGTTTTCTGTGAGAAAAAAAGCTAAAAGCTGAAAAAAATTTTCTCCTGTACTCTAACGACCAACAAAACCAAGAGAATACTTTCAAACTGAAAACATAATAAAATTAAATGCTATGAAATGCTATGAAATGGAAAAAGCAATACAACCTTTTAAATAATTAATTTATAGCAAGGAAAAAGAGTAATATTACACAAAATACCTAATAAAATCCCAGTTATTTTATCCAAATACACATCAGCACATGGTATCCGAAAGCACAATAAGTTTAAGGTTATTTTACAGTTAGTTAACACAGATTTTAAAACCTAATGTATACAGTTAATCTATTTTGAAATACCGTGATAAATGCAATTAAAATAATATAAATTGAAAATAATTACATAATAAGTAAATTACCTCTTAACACATTTAATTTTTTTAAATTTCTTAACTAAAGTAAAAAATACAAAAACTATAAGTTTACAAAATCGCAAATAGCCATCATTAAACTCCACCTTGTGTTAAAAATTGATATTATTACTCTATTCGAAGCATCAGACAGAATCCAATTTAAATTTTAGTGCTGCCATCTATGATAATAACTTGAAACTAATATGAACAAAATGCCATAACGATTATGCTATTATAAGTTAATTCATTCATAATATACCATCTGCTATATCCCAACAAATCCTTATATAAAAATGCCATATTATATTTCATTATTCATATAAATATTAAAATAAATACAAATGTTAATAGAATGATTACAATATATTCTGCTAAAAATACCCAATTAATCTATACGGAAAATTTAAATAATTTCAAAACAATAATAATATAATATAGCAATATGCTATAAAACTAAATAATTTATCTATAAAAAATTATATATAATAAAAATATAAACTATAAGAAATACATTTAAATATAAAAAAAATTAAATAATAAAATGAACAGGAAGAAAAAAAAATAAAAAATAAATGGATGTCGATATAATTATATCAGAATCTTCATTTCCCAATTGCCTAATGATAACAAATATATATATAATGTATATATATATATATATATATATATATATTCTCTCTTTTGTACTTAATATAGCATTCGCTTTAACACTCCGAAGTTCAATCCAGTCGGTTGGTTTTCAGCGTGGTTATTGTCGTAGTTTTTTATATTTTATGTTGCATATTTCATGCTTTTCATATTTGGTGGGAGCGGGGGGTGCTGGTTCAAATAAAATATTTTCTTTTGCTAGATCATGAATTTACTTTTTAAAATCTGTTTTCTTTCAAAGTGCACGCCTTGAAATGAAAATGAAATCCATTTCTATTTCATTTCCAAAATTTTTAATTTGTCGTACTATATTCTTAATAATATTTGAATAATAAAATTTGATTTTAAAACATAGTGATGTCCTCATCAATTGATCCGATAAATTACTATTTACTATGAATTTTAAAATGTGTAAAATTCATAAATTAATTTTAAAACGTTGAAATCCTGTTATATATTTACTTATTCCATTATTACCTAGTCGGACGTACCAGTCCTACAACTTGCTTCTATCTCACACATCTTGATATTTCAAAAAGTAGTTGCAAATGTTAATAATTCAATATTATTAGTTCAATACTACACAGACTTTTATTTCCATCTTAAATTTCTGTTTCAGGCTATTAATAGGTGTGGAAACAAGTTAATTTTGGCTATGTTATTTAGTAAAATCAACAGTTTTTCGTTATTTTGTTGTACATCAACTATTTGCAAATAGCCGGCTTAGCAGGATGTGAAGTTCGCGTCGCTGAACGAGCCGCTAATGTACAATAGAACTACGAAAAATCTAGAAAATTACACACAAATCGATATTACAGCACCCCTTTCCGGCTGAATATTTTGAAATTCAATGAAGACTTGCTTGCCACAGCCAAAAACATTGGTTCAATTGGTTCACAGACAAAAAATTCGATTCAATTCTATGCATAACTTCATACACTTTTCGATGGTACAGTAATGAAAATGGCACAAAAATCGCTATTACAGCTCCCACTTTCCGCGGAATTTTTCAAAATTCAAGGAGGACCTGCTTGTCTTAGCCAAAAACATACA
This sequence comes from Maratus speciosus, assembly GCA_963932465.1. Taxonomy (NCBI): domain Eukaryota; kingdom Metazoa; phylum Arthropoda; class Arachnida; order Araneae; family Salticidae; genus Maratus; species Maratus speciosus. Next base: position 251,615,608 of record OZ010790.1, read on the forward strand.
CAAAAAATTTGGTTCAATTCTATGCATACAGTTTTTGATGGTACAATGGCGACACACGGATAGGAGGTCAGACAGGCATTTTGTTTTAACAAGTTTTTGGTATCTCTGAGCCTTAAAACGTTTAAATCCTTCAAAAAACGAAACTTGGAAAATTTTTCGATTACAAAACATCTTCTATTGAAGATAGAAAAAAGTAAAATTGTATCATATAGAAAACTAACAGTTTTTTATTTCTTGCAGAATTATAATTCAACGAAGAGTAAATGAGATTTCAAAATTTGCATCTTTTTCCCAGCCGTGTTAATATACTAAATAAATTGAAATGTTTTTGTAAGTACTAGGGGATCGTGGCCGGGCTTCCCGGATTAAAGAATATAGGTGAAAACATTTTTTAAAATTGAAAACTAATATTTTTTTATATGCAGTAATTTTTTGAGATTGCCCACTTACATTAAAAAAGCATTTTTCATATGGAAAATACGAATTATACAGTCAAATAAATTTTTGAAATTTATCAAAAGCGATATTTTCTTATCAGCCGCATGCTAAGAGTTATTTGACCAAGATTTTGCTACTTACGGCATCCTTTTATAGTCTGATAATTTCAGAGCTTGTACATGCCTGTTAAATTTGTGTTTTATTTATATTATTTTATTTATTTATTCATAGGGAAGTTTTTTTTAATGAATATTAGCCGTAAGAAAATGATGAACTCTTTACTCTTATTTAAGGGCAAACGGATTAATCTTTCGTAATCAAGCTCCGCGCGATATAGATAAATTAAAAAAAATATTTTACGCTTTATAATTGTTTTTAAAACTATAGACAATCAGTAAAATGAGATGAACTTTGCAAACAAATTCCATTTGGAAAAAAAAAAAAAAAAACCTATTTGGTGATCTAAAAATTTAAATTGTAAGATTACAAATATCCTAGATTTGTGTTTTTTTTTTCAATATTATTCTTTTATTTGTTTATAAATGAAGTATTAATTTCGTTATGCAAAAATAGACAGAAACAAATGTTGAACAATGTTTGTTGCTTTATGTGAAAAATGTTTATTATTATTATGTATTGAAACCGTCACGTGATAAGAACAACTTTAAAAAAATCATGCTTAAAAATTATTTTAGAAAATATAATATATCAGTCAATTAAGATACAATTTTTAAAAATCTTATCAAAATTTATCAAAAGCGATATTTTCTTATTAGTCGCATGATAAGAGTTATTTGACCAATATTATGCTACTTACGGCATCCTTTTATATTCTGATATTTCAGAGCTTATACATGTCTGTTAAATTTGTATTTTATTTATATTATTTTATTTACTTAGTCATAGGGAAGGTTTTTTTAATGGATATTAGCCGTAAGAAAATGACGAACTCCTTATTTTGTTTTAAGGGTAAACGGATTAATCTTTCGTAATCGAGCTCCGCGCGATATAGATAAATTAAAAAAATATTTCAAGCTTTAAAATTGTTTTTAAAACTAGTAGGGGATCGAACCCGAGCTCCTCGGCTTACAGAGTATAGGTGAAAACCATTCTTTTTTTTTTTTTTTTTTAACATGTAATATATATTTTAGATTGCCCACTAACATCAAAAAGAATTTTTATCTGAAAAATATCAATTATGCAATCAAATAAAGTTTTAAATTTTATTAAAAGCGATACTTTCACATGTCAGCGCATGCCAGGAGTTATTAGCCCAAGATTTTACGACTTACGGCAATTTTTCCGATCATTTCAGTGCTTTAAGCACGTGGTTCCATCACATGTCTGTTAAATTGTTTTCTTATTTACATTATTTTATTAATTTTTCTATCGAGGAAGTTTTAATTTTGTTATGCAACATTAGACGGAAACAAATGCTGAACTTTTTACATTTTTTTAAAGGAGATTAATCTTTCGTAATCGAGCTACACGGGATAGATAAATTAAAAAATAATTCATGCTTGAAAATCTATATATTTTATGCTATCGTAGGTGGCACAGAAATCGCGATTATTTGTTAATTGTTTAATAGCAACACCTGAATGTAACGCATCTCATTGGTATCTGTGTAACGCATCTATGTGTAACGCATGTACGCGTGTAACGCGTGTATGCATAACGAATGTAACGCATCTATTGTGTAATATTTTTAAAAAGGGAATAACAATAAATAAAAAAAAAAAGTTTAATTAATAACTATAGAACAAAACAATTTATATAATAAAAAAAAAAAAAAAAGTAAATAAACAATTTATTAATAAATAAACAACATCCGGGCTACCATATCAAGCAAAATAACGACACTTTGGCGCCAGTTAAGTACCCCTGTGCGTATATGACATTGGCGTCAGAAAAAAGTCGCGCCAACGTAGTGCGTATATGACACCTGTGCCGTCTTTTATTCATCTAATTTAATATACAACAAATAAATAAATAAATGAGGGTACTTTTCCAGTATAGGTACTTGGCGAAATAGAGAAAAGGTCCATGGCGAGAAAAGAAATTTGGCAACGTATTTTCTGGCAACCTATTTCATCAAAATATTTTTTTCGAATAATACTACATAAAAGTTGCTATGATCGCAAAAAGTTCGTACTTTCATATTAGCTCGGCGCAATTATCGCCAATAGCATTTTTTAACTCGCCAGCAGCATTTTTTATTTTTCGAGGTGTAAATTAAAACAGTGCTTTGATGATGAAATTAAATGGTTTATGGTATTTATTCTTTTCTTTTCTTTTTCTTTTTTTAAAGATATTTTTTTTTAAAGTGAAATTCGTGAATTTGAAATGTTTTAGTTTTAAATTAAAGTTATCCATTTTAAAATGAGTGAAAGGGTTATATTTTAACTTAATATTTCATATTTCTTTAGAAATATGAAAAAATACGACGGGTACTATGTTTGGCGATTTATCACCTATGCCCGACTAACATAAAAATACCGAGTTCTTGATTTCTCTATCAGTATCTTCCGATTTGGCGAAGGATTGAGCAAGTAAATTAAATTATGAATAAAAGTAACACGATATAATGCCTAGCATTCCATTTAAGGCAGACCAAACTGGTCGCCACGGGCAGCTAATTATTTTAAAAACCGTAATGACTCAGTCAATTAAGATACAATTTTCAAACACATTGCATTTGAAAGTAGATTTTTTTTCTCTATTTGACGGTGTAAAAATTGAAAATGGCTTTGAATTGGAAACTTAAAAAATCGCTGACATAGCACGCATTGTAATTTCAATTTTTTTTTTTCAGTTTTTATGAGAAAACGGCAACAAAAGCTACAGTAATATATTATTTTCTTTACTCGGGGATTATTTCCCCTCTAAACCATCCATGACTTTCAACAGAAATGGCGGACTTCCGTTGCCACAATTACAAAAAATGTATTAAAAACTACAAAAAAATTAATATCTCAAACTTAAATTGAGATACAGCTTTCAAACAAATTGCATTTAAAAGAGCATTTTTTTTCCTTATACAACGGTGTAAAAATTTAAAATGTGCGATGTTTAGAAGTTTAAAAATTTGCAGTAAAGAAAATTGCAAACCCGAAATTTCATTTCAAATTTCAAAGTGTTGCCATTCGCAGAATGACGTATGCGTTACGCACATATATGTTTGTCCTTTATAATATAGATATACAATCAGTAAACTGAGATGAACTTTGCAAACAAATTCCATTTGAAAAAAAATCCTATTTGGTGATCTAAAAATTTAAATTGTACGATTACAAATATGTTAGATTTTTTTTTTCAATATTATTCTTTTATTTGTTTATAAAAGAAGTATTAATTTCGTTAGTTTGCCTTTCACAAATATGTTAGACTGGTGGTTTTTTTTAATATTATTCATTTATTTGTTTATAAAGGAAGTATTAATTTCGTTATCCAAAAATAGTCAAAAGAAAAAGCTGAAAAATATTTGTTGCTTTATGTGCAAAATGTTTATTATTATTATGTATTGAAACCGGTAAGTGATAAGATAAACTTAAAAAAAATCATGCTTAAAAATATATTTTAGAATATAATACATCAGTCAATTAAGATACAGTTTTTAAACAAATTGCATTTGAAAGTAAATTTTTTCCCTGTGCGACGAAAATTGAAAATGTACGATGGCCAAATATTAAAAAATTGCAGTAGCGAAAATTTCAAGACCGAAATTTTACCGTGAAGTGTTGCCATTCACAAAATGACGTCAGCGTTAAGCACAGATACGCTTGTTTTTTATAATATAGATACTTAATCAGTAAAATATAATAAAGATCAGTTATTAGGATGTGGTTATTAATTGAGACTCTTATGCTTGGTATTCCGGAATGAAAAAACAGCAATTTTCACCTTCTCAAAATTTGCATACATACTTCTCATATCCATATTCATCATTTTTAAAAAATTTGTATTTTGTTTGATCATTTAAAAATCATTTTAACTCAAAACTTGAAGTCACGATTGTCAGCAACATCTTTTATGTGAACAACCGCACTCTTTACTTGAGATTCTAATCTCAATTCCGAAGAGAAAAAAATTCCGTAATTTATGTTGTTTAGACGCATTTGTGATAAAATGTTTAGTTTTATCTAAGAAAATGATCGTTTTCTTTAAAATATGACTTCATTTTCACTTAAATAAGCATTTCGCCTTGTGTCTGAAACTTAGTACACATGCAGAAGGAAAAACAATATAGAAAATTTAGTAGGAAAAATGCGTGTTTTCAAAAGGAGTACGTCATTTGTCTTTCAAAATATTATGTCCCTAATGGAGTTTTGCACCACTAAATCCTATACAACAATTTTTATCAACAATTTTGCATTTTTATCAGAAAATAGCATGAATAAAGATAAAAATACCTCATTTTTTTTTCTCTTGTCTGCAATAATGAAAGCTATCTAATTTTCACCATTTTGTAGAAATTTCATAAAATGCTTTTAAAATTAAAATATAAAAGTGGCGATATTTAAAAAAAAAACAGATAGTGCGATCACATCTACAAATGGAGAGCTTTTAGTTGAAAATATATATATATTAGTAAAATTGGTTTAGCAGAAAGATCAGGGCAGATGACTAAAAAACACACTTGTGTTTTAAATATATAGATTATATAAAATTAGGAAAAATTAAATTAAGCAAATTATGTTATTTTGATAAAATTATAGAAGAATGTCCTAAAGAATAGCATTTTATTATTCGAGAGAATTTTGAACAAAAACTTCAGGAACATGATATTATTATAAACCACAAATTATTTGTTTGCTTGTCTAACTCGGCGAAGCAAATCCACATAGGCGAGAATCATCAATTTCTGTAAAATAAATCGCTATTATTTGCATGTCGCCTCTCTTTTATAAAGACACTCGAAAATTTTCTAAAACATTGCATTTTATCAGTGTGTGATTTCGATTACATTATTCTCAAAAGTGAAGCATTTTCACTTGTGAAGAATTTTAAAGGAGCTGGGGTGTGAAAATGACGCACTTCTATAAAACGTAATTCAGGGTTAAGAATTAAAATACACGCTTTTTTATAAAATGACGTCATTTGCATCCGCTAAAGCAATCCACTTTTACAATACACTCTTAAACTTCGTCTATAGAACATTATGCATATGACGTCATTATCACGGAATAACAGACAATATTCTTGCCATAACCCATATTTTAATTTGATTTTTTTTTCAGGTTTTATGAGAAAATGGCAACAAAAAAGATACAGTATCCCCTATTTTCGACTATTTTCCGTGTACTTTCAATAGAAATGGGGTACTTTTGTTGCCACGATAAGAAAAATGGTATTAATAACTACAAAAAAATTAATATCTCAAAAATAAATTGAGATACAGCTTTCAAACAAATTGCAATTAAAGCAGCATTTTTTTCCTTATACGACGGTGTAAAAAATTAATATGTGCGATGTTCAGAAGTTTAAAAAATTGGAGTAGAGAAAATTGCAAAACCAAAATTTTATTTCAAATTTCAAAGTGTTGTCATTCGCAAAATGACGTATGCGTTACGCACAGATATGTTTCTCCTCTATAATATAGATATATACTACAAATCTGGCGCAATTAAGAAGTGTGTTTTAAAAATAACCTATTTTTAAATTATCATGCAAGGAAAGAAAATGAATGATAGAAAAAAATATATATGCAGCAACGTCAATCAGGTATATTCTGGATTTTCCTAGTTTCTTAGAAATACTGATTTATTGAAAAAAAAATATGTAGCAAAATGGATTAATATATTTTTTTTTTTCGGAGAAGCCAATGATGTTGGTTTTTGATGTAGAACTTTTCCACGTATAAACCTTTCATGGAATTTCTTTTATTTTGATTTTCTACGGAAGAATCTAAACTTTATTAGTGCATTTTGATGTGAATGAAGTAGGATTCTCTTTTTTAATATCTATAATTTGTTCTGTAGTTCGTGCCAATTAAATTCATTGGTTATACAAAGAAATAAGGAAAAGTTGTCATAAATATCTCGCTTATTGAATAGTAGTTTGAATGACTTTAAAAAAGAAACAATAGTGCATAAATCAATAAAATAACTAACTATCACGCATACATGCACATGATAATGTACTTTTAAGCTTCATTAAAAAAGGGACTATATTTTATTACATATGAAGCGAGACTTATGCGATTATTTTTGTTCATTAAATTTTAACAAATGAGTTTTGTTTATTTTAAAGTGTTCATTTTTCTGTGTGTGTATCCTAAATGAAAATAAAGAGTGATTAATTTTGATAATATTATTAATATATAATATTAAGTTTATTACATTGAGATTAATTTTATTTTCGAATTAATTATCGAATGAGACGGTATTTAAGCTGCATATAATTTAAATGTTACGTCTGTCATATTTTAAGTAAACAAATTGTAAAGTTAAATAAATATTGATGAAAATAATGATAAATAAATGATATTGTTAATAATGTTTGATAAACAATAAATATAATTTTGAGATTTCAGCACATGATTCAAAATGAAAGCTGACATACTGAATATTTATTGATATCATATTAAACATTTATCTCAAGAAATTTTGGGTATTAAAATTTTATAAGTGAAATAAACACTTGTTTGAATATTGCAGTACCACTCTTGGAAGAATTTTCCGAAGGAAACTATTTAGCAAATAGAAAATGCTGCATTTCTCTTACCAGTATGTCAGATCTTACTTCATTTGAGAAGTCCAACATACACCACAGTGCAATCTTGCAGGAAACTTATTTATCCTTAACCGTGTACAGGTCACAAACATACATACAGTTGTATATTAATGTGCTTTAGAAGGTTGGATTAATTGTTGATACAGATTTTTTTTTACGTAAAACATTTCATGGAACATCCCCTAATTTAATTTTCTCAGGAAAAAAAAAACAAATCTTCTACTGATGCATTCAGAACTTTAACATTCGAATTTGTTCTTTTTAAATTTCTATTTTATTTTTGATAGTTACTCTACAATATTAGCGTTTCAGATAACATATTAAAAAAAATGTATCAATTTTAAGCATTTTTGGAATGCTCATTCCAAACATGACCTATTTTTTTTAAACTACTTTCACTTTTTACCAGCCTGTATAAATATGTATTACACTGATGTATATATGTTTTCTGTTGAACCTAGTAACGAGAAATAACTAAAATAGAAAAGTTATTTGAACATTTACACAGAGATATAACTATATCTATACAATGCATTAATGTAGATATAAAAGCATTTATTTCGTAATCAAAGGGCAAAAAAGGGGCTTAATCAGAGGAGCGATTTGTTATGTAAGATGTTAACACAAATAGCAATTACAAATGACAAACGCGTTATTTAGACAAGCACAACGTACCCCACACCCCTCTCTCACAGGAAAATTATTTTCGTTCACCCTGTAAAATATCACAAAAATGCATAAAACTGCATAGGGGAGACCGGGGGAATACCGCCACCCGAGGTTATGCCGCCACCCCACCTAGTTTAAAAACTAACGGCAGTTTGAGATAGTGAATATGCCTGCACTATACTGGTCAACAATAGAAACAGTGCTTAAAGTCAGAGTGATTTTGCTGTACGTCGTTCGTTTGTTCTAGTGAAAAATTTAGTTTTCATCTAGTTGCTTCTTATTTTGGAGCTTGAAATGAGTAGAGATAAGCACCTTTTATTGTAACATTAGGTATTTAAGATAATTTTACCGGTAATCTACATCTACATGCGTTCGCCGACATTTTGATGCAATGTGTTGAACAAGTTCGGTTCCTTTTTTGGCATTGCATGGGTATTTCCGCCAAATTGTCCTCTCGGGGTAATGCCGCCACCATGCAAATCAGGTGAGAAATGGCCTCATTTGAATGTAGTGACGCCGATTCAGCAGAGATTTATATTTGTGACTTTTGCAATATGAAGTAAATTGTAAGCTTAACCATTATTCTGCTCAACAGGGGTGCCCAGAGAGGGGTTTGGTGACGCAAAATGCGTCATAAAACTTATTTTTGGGGGGGAATTTAGAGAAAAAGTACATTTTGGGTGGGGATTTTTAAAATCTTAATACTATTTCCTTTTTTTTTTTACTATTAAAAAAGTTTTTGATTTTTTTAATATCACTTTTAACTTCTTTTCAACATTCAATTTCCAGAAATGGTCATGTTTTTTTCATTCTTTAAATTCTAGATAAGGGCAATAAGAACCGATTTTGCATCTTAATATCTTTGAAAGTGCGGGAATAAAAAAAATACTTGGTATACAGGTGGGAAAATGTTTAACACATTCTGAAAGGCAATTAGGACCGCAAGACGTGATAAAAGGAATAGCTTTCCAGAAGCGTCTTAAGTAATTTATTATATTGTTTGACAGGGTCGAATCGTACAGTCCGAGTGCAAAAATGCATTCTTGATGGGTATGATAAGAAATAACAACAAAATAAGCATTTCAGAGGAAGAGACAACGCTAAAATTACTTGACGATTTTCAGAAAACTAGGATTTAAGTACAGTATATTTTAGTGATGTTAGAAGAGTAGTATTGTGTGTCATTAAAACAGTATAAGGTAAACAACCTGTACAGAGAAAAAGACTTCCAGCTAGTGATGGGCGAAAACGAGATGTTTTTATAGATTTTATCGATTGTATGGACATCTCAATATTTTTTGATTGTGCAAAATTTTTCTCAATGACTCCAGTTTGCCAATTGCTTTTATACCATACCCGATTCGATTTTATCAAGAATCGTCTGTGGGAAAGCTGGAATGAGTCGGGTTAATAAGGACTAGTTGGCTACGCCCGCTAGTGCGCCCCTTCTTTAATCAGGGCCTCTAATTTATACGTAATCTTGTAATATGAAATCTCAAACTGGGTCCCCGCTGCATACGGCACCGTACTTTCATACAATATGTCACATGAGGGGTCTCGGTTAATTTAGAAAAGTGCCACCCTGGGTGTTAAAGTGAGGAAAGGGGCACGGTAGGTGCTTAATATGAATAAGTGATCGCAGGCTTTCTAATGATGTATCACATGAGGGGTGTCGGCAAAAATTAGGAAAGTGCTCCCCCCCAGGGGTCCAACTATCGCAACACCCGAGGAATTCAGCCCCCCTTTTTGAAATTTCATATATTATAAGTAATATTTTTCGGAAAACTCCTTAAAAAATTCGAATTAAAATGATGAAAACGCAAAAAAGTTCAAAAACTGGGGCCAAATTAGGAAGGGGAGAAGAAAGTCTCATAATATGAAAGAGTGATCCGAGGGCTTTCCAATGATATATCACATGAAGGGTTTAAAAAAGATTGAAAATCCTCCTCCCCCCCCCCCGGGTTTGTTCACTCTTTCGGCCCGGAATTCACGCATGCCCCACTTTTAATTTTTTATATTTAATAAATAATATCTACCGGAGGACTCCATCAAAAAAACACATCTAAAATTACATTCTTTGTAGAAATCACTACGGTTTTAAAAATTTGTTCATCCCCTCCGCACCCCCTCTTTGAAATTTTTATATATAATAAATAGTATTTATCAGAGGGTTCGAGGTATGTGACAGCTTGATAGGGCTAAAATAAGAGAAACTTTGAATATTAGGGCTTCATTTCACAGCTCATTGTCATGCCTCTTTCTCTATCTCGTCTCGATAAATCTTCTCACCTCTTCTCTGCCGAGAACGAGAAATTGAATTCTCGTTCTCGGCAACCTATGAAAAGACACTAATCGAGAACAACATATCGAGAAGCGAAGAAAATTGATTTCTCATTCTCGGCCAACATACGAAATGTTGAAAAGCGCGAGAGGAATAATCGGGAAGTCAAAAGTCGAGATGCCGGTCAAAAATCATCGAGATGAGATTTGCGGAAATGCCAGAGAAAGAGAGAAATGAAGCTTTCAGAGTCAACTTACCGCATTTCTGGTTTAAGTCATAGTTTCTCGAAGGAGTGCATTTGCTTATCCAATCTCTTTTTGTTATTAACCGATATGGGTTAGGAGGTATAGTGGTTTATTTATTCAGTTCTGTATAGTCCTAATTTCAATAACTACTGTTGAATTTAGTGTCATTTTGCCCCGAATTTTCAATGTTTCTCTTACTTTAGCTCTGTCAAGCTGTCCTATACCTGGGGCCCTCAGATAAATATTATATATCAAATATAAAATTTCAGAAGAGGAAGGTGAGTGAATTCTGGAAGGCGCGAGAATGGATCGACGGGGGATTAATTTTCAAACTTTTACCGAACCCCTCCTGTGACATATCATCGGAAAGCCCTTTGACCACTCTTTCATATTATGAACCTTTCTCCTCCTGGAGTAAATTTCGGGAGGGGGAAGCAGTAAGGGAGTGAATTTTTTAAATAGTTGCGATTTCTACAAGAAATATAATTTTAAGTGTGTTTTTTTTATGGAGCCCTTCGGTAAATATTATTTATTAAATATAAAAATTTAAAAGTGAGGGCTGCGTGATTTCCGGGTGTATTCTGGGAAGAAAGAGTGAACCCATGGGTGAGGGGTAAATTTCAAACTTTTTGGACCCGTCATGTGATATCTCATCGGAAAGTTTTCGGACCACTCTTTCATATTATGAATCTTTCTTCCCCCCTCCCCAATTTGGCTTCCCGGGTGAGGCGCTTTTCGAACTTTTTGAAATCGTAGCGTTTTTATCATTTTAGATCGGATTTTGTTACGGAACCCTCAGATGAATAATTTATAATATATTAAAATTTCAAAGAGAGGGGGGAGGATGTATTCCGGGGCGCGCAATAGTTGGAATCCTGGGGCACTTTTCTATCTTTTGCCGTCACCCCCTCATATGATATATCACTGGAAAGCTCTGTGACTATTACTTCATGTACATACCTCCTGCGCCCTTCTCCCCTTTGACCCCGCGGGGAGTCACTTTTCTAAATTTAGCCGACACCCCTCATGTGATATATCGTTGGAAAGCCTTATGACCACTTATTCATATTATGCATTTATTGCTCCTCCCCTATTTCCCCCCCCCCCATAGGGAGTTGTTTAACGCATTCCAGTAGATCGTCTTCTAATAAAGGAGAAATCATAGAACTGATTTCAAATGACGTAAAAACATCAATAAAAATATTGATATTATTTACCATCCTTTCAGTTCATGTTTTTGTCACTAGGGGTGCTTTTTATTCTTATTTCTTTGGCCAATTTGCTGCTAATTGTCGAAAAATTCTAATTATTGATACTTAAACTCCTTTTACCGTTTCATACCTACTCGCGACTTTCAACTTTTTGCAACCAAAGAACGCCGTTACATGACTTTTCCACTATTATGGCTCCATTATAGCCTTCCTTCGGTTTGTTGTTTTTTAAATCCATCTCTTTTCAGTTACCATGTATTTACTAAATACTGCTTTATAAACATATAAAAACAATGATTTTAATAAACGATTGTAGAACATCTCGATTGTAGGTTCTCGAAAGTAATTGATGACTATATCGATTGTGTTTTTTACCGATTACGATTTTTTTTATTGGTCCACGAATTATTTTAGGGGGAAGGGAGAAATTTATAGAAAAATTAGAATTTTTTGGGAGGGAAAGGAGGATTAATTACTAGGTAATAAGACTGAAAAATTATGGTGTGAAAGAAAAACATACCTATACAGAATACAGGGGCTTACAATAGATATAGGACTATGTTTTAATGGTATAATGTCTGCCATTTTATAAGAATCAGTACTTGTATAAGAGTATATTGTATGTTGTTAAAGCAGTATAAAGCAACACTTGTACTGAAATAAACGCTTCAATCCACAGTTTATTTTAGGGTGGGGGGTGATTTAGAGAATTTTTTTGGGAGGGTGAGATTAAACTGTATGACTAGATAGTATAAAAAAAATGATTGGGAAATCTTAAGCGTTAAGATTTAATCTTAAACAAGGGCGTATGTACATGCAAATGTATTTGATATGCGTTTGATATAAACGACTCGTCTTTAATATTTTAGTTTTCTTAAAACGATATGCATTTTTTGTATTTAAGATTTATTTTGTAATAATTTAAAAGATTTTTATTTTAAATACTTGTAAGTAAATATTTATTTTCATAAAAAAGTAGCTTTATTTATTAAAACGTATATAGCGAACACGGGCTTGTCAGTCAGGACTTATAAATGTGAAAACAATCAGATTGCTAATAATAAAAAATGTATCTTTTATTATTTATTACGCTGTTAAAACTTTTGTTTTTTGTTTGTATGACAGTACGTAAGAATACTATTATTAAATAATTTAATAATAAGAATATATTTTACAATTGATTTTCTGTTTAGGGGGGGACTCAGTGTTAATGTGTGAAGATTTTTTGGGGGGGAATTTGCGTCATTGGGTTTGGGGGGGATGGTCACCACTGCTGCTCAATTACATTGCTTTCTAACTATTTACAGTAGGTTATGTGTTTCCTAGTATACATTTGATGCGCGTACTATGTCATTAAAGAGTGGCGGCATTACCCCGGTACAGTAACGAAATTACCCCAGTACACTGAGTAATCCCGCCACTGTGAAGAAGTTTAAAAAATATTTTTTTTATGTGTGCTTACTTTAAAGTTATGATTACTGTTAAATTTATACATATACTAAAGATCATGATTCAGCTTTATAATTTTTACTATTAAAAAAGAAACATTTTTTTTTCTGGTGAAAATTTTTTAATTCCCTTAAGGTGTCGCCATTCCCCCGGTCTCTTCTACTAATGTGATTTACAAAAGTAGAATAATTGCCAATATAGAACAGTTTTACTTAAAACATTTCATGAAACATCACTTACATTATTTTTCTTAGGAAAAAAACAACAAATCTTTTGTTGGTACATTTTTATCTTTAGCTTCACGATTTCTTTTTTTTTTTTTTACATTTCTATTTCTATTTTTGATAATTACTCTATAAAATTAACGTTTCAGAAAACGTATTAAAACAAAAATATACTAATACTATGCATTTTTATGCTAATTCCAAATATGACCTATTTTTTCTTCCTCACTTACACGTTTTACCAGTCTGTGGCAATATATATTACATTGATATATATATATATATATATATATATATATTCTGTTCAAACTAGTAATGAAAAATAATTAAAATAGACAACTTTATATGAACATTTATACAGATATATTAACATACTTGTACAATGCATTAAACTAGATATAAAAGTACTTATATTTCTTCATCATAAGTCTTACATCACCCTTTCCTTTTGCTAGTATCGGTACGTGTTGTAGATTTTATATTATGTAATGATTCTACATTGTCACAATTATATAAATACCAAGAAATAGTTGACAATTACATGTTCCACAGGTCATGGTAGAATAGTTACAGAGACATGTTTGTTGCCAATATGTAAAAGAACAGTTTTAAGAATTCCTTTCTATCTAGTGTCTACTCATGAGATTTATTTTTAACTTCACACTTTCTATTTAATCTATTAGTACTCTTTCAGTACTTGTAATCACTAGACTGTATGGAAATAGTAAGGTATAAATTCAAGTTCTTCCGTTATGTACATAGAAGTAGATACTTTAGACTTTTTTTAAGACTAGAATCTAAACTTTCAGCACATCCTTTATAAAACTTATGTTTCTGATTTAATCCGATTGATTGACTGTAATGATTATATTGATTTAATTGAGAGGCATAATTGTCTATGTTTCACTGAAACTAATCATCAAAAAGATTATCTGAGTTAAAAACAGGTGAATGTTCAGAAGAGTTCCAAAAATTCGTGGACTACGTGGAACAAATGGTAAATTTTAGAATGATTAGGGTAAATAAAAGTGCATTTCTTCTTTTTCGATTTATAACTACTAACACGACAGAAGAAAAAATAACTACAGCCCATGTCATTTATATACTAAATGCTAATACATATTGCGTGATAACAAACGTTCGTGCTCGTTTTCCGATGCATCGAGTTTCGAAGTGTACCCAAGTTGTTTTAAATGGTGAAATGCAATCGAAATCTCAGCGTTTAGTCTTAGTGCAATCTCTTGAGTAGTAATCCGTGAACTATTAGGTTGAACAAAAAGTTCTGGGAAAATTTTAATCAAATAGTTTCCAGTATTTGTATCGTATATAGGAGTACCAGTGGTACATCTAGAGGAGTTCAGGAATTTCGGATCGAAACTGCCTATTGAACAATATGATTTGCGTGTGTTGATCCGGCATTATTGGTGAAAAGGTCTAAAAATTCTGAAAGCCGGCGATGAGTTTGCAGAGTTGAACGGCGTCGAACTTCTTCCACATCCCGCCTACAGTCCAGAAGTGGCTCTTCAAAGATCGATTTATGGCCTATTTCGATCAATGCAACACTTTTTCAATGGCCGTCGATTTGAATTCTTTAATGAAATTTAGGAAGTATGTCAAGAGTTTTTCTATTCCAAGGAGCCGCCATGGTACTTCCAGCAAACCCGGAATCTGGCAGAACGACGGCATAATGTCGTGGACTATGATGGTGTCTACTTTGGAAAATAGTCCTTGTTGCCTTTGTTGTTAATTTATGCATAACAACGCCACTTTTTCAAACTTACCAGAACTTTTTGCTCAACCTAGTATTATTCATTAAATCACGCATTAAGTCACTATCATTGCCAGAACGTTACCCAGAGAGAAATTTACAGTTTAGATTGAAATCAACATTTCTAGACCTACAAAACCACTTTTTAACTATCGTAAGAGCAGAAGCAAGATCTAAATAAACTTCTTGAATATTTTTTGTAGCATGTCCAGTACTCAGTAATTTTTTAAATCCATATAATATAGCATGACGAAAATGTAACTTTTCATTTTCCATTTTGAATATTAACCTTGCACAAAATTAATTTGAAAAACTTTTTTTCTACGTTATGTACTCTCACGGCGCATATACCGGGTGTCCTAAAAATGAGTGACTGATTTTTAAATTCAAAAACTTGCAAACGGTGACAGATATTCAAAAAATTCTTGCATTAGGGTTATGTTTGATGTCAGGAGTTTTTTACCGAGATTCTCGATTTAGGTCGAATTACAAACAATAGATGGCGCTGCGAGCAATATGTGCTAAATCCAGGCCCGATTTTTGGTATTTCGGGACCCAGTCAATACATTTTAATCTCTTTTCGGCATGGGAGGAGAGAAAGGCCAAAAAATCCAGCTTGAATTTAGAGCCTATTTTTTGCAGCGACATCTATTGTTTGTAATTCAAACAAAATTCGAAAATCACGGTAAAAAAAAAAAAAAAAAAAAAAAAAAAAAAAAAAAAAAAAAAAAAAAAAAAACTAACATCAAACATAATCCTCCTGCAAGAGTATTTTAAATATCTGTCGCAGTTTGCGAGTTACTGAATTTTAAAATCTGTCAGTCCTTTTTAGGACACAGGGTAGATAACTGTCATTTAATAATATGGTTAGTAATAAGAACATCAGCACAGTCAAAATTGCAATTTTCAACCATCTGTTAAATAGGGCACGAACTGTTGCAATCACTGAATATTTTTACTTTTGGGCATGACTATCAAAACCTCTAAATGCGAACATAACAAATTCTATGTCGATTCCGTGAGGAATCCTCTAGCAATTTCACTCCAAAAAATGTGAAATAAATATTTCTAACGGAATGTGTAAAACTACGCACATTGGATTTTGATGATTACCTACATTTTTTCCCAATGCCTCTGTATTTAATTTAAATTAGGCATTATACTTATGATAAACAGACTGTAACCTCGCTTACATGTCATTAACTTCAAGTTTGTTAAAGGAAAATAAATGGTCAATTTAACATTATTATCTAATGTCAGTATCGAAAATTTCATTAAAAACAGTTAAACACATTCAAAAAGTTTTTTATTGTAGTTCATAGTTGTTTCTGTCGGGTTTGTGAGAATTAACGTAAATTCTCTTAATTCTATAAAATCAGTTTTGATCAATATATAATAACAACATTATTAATTTTTCAGAAAAGAAAACACTACGCAAATTAACGCACAAGTCCGGAATTAAATGTTGATATAATTTATTAAAAAAACAACAGTTAACATTAGGTTGCAAATAAACTATATGTTATACATGTTATGTGCATTTTGAAGATTTTGAAGTGTGTTTTGTTTTGCGTCAGTATTATTTATTTATTTACTTATTTTGTATTGTGTAGTTTCACTTTAATTAAATAAAATAAATCTGGGAGAGTCTGTGTGCAATTCGTCAGAATGATAATAAAGAGTGGTCATACCTATATATCTTAACTCATTTTCTTTTTTCCATTTTAAATGGGATAGAATAAACACCTGCAAATTCCTTATTAGGTATATTTCGTATGAAATACTACCTACTGGGATTGTTCCTATGTTGAAATTTCTAAAAAATGTTTGCAGATCTACACCGATCATGACTCCTAGAACCCAAAACCACCCTCAGTAAAAAACTTTATCTATCTATCTATCTATCTATCTATCTATCTATCTGCCTATCTATCTATCTATCTATATATATATATATATATATATCACTTTCTTCTGGACACGATAACTTTCGTAATTCTGCACCAATCTCTTCCAAACTGATAAATAAAATAAATGGGTATAAAATCTCGGTCAAGTTCGCTATTGGGCAAAATCGGACCAAGGGGATGGAAATAGGGAGGGGATTTGTGAAAACAGAAAACCCCCCATAACTTCTTAATTTTTGTACCAGTCAAATCAGTTTAAAGTATTTATTACTTCTAAACATAGGGCCAAAAATTTATGTATCACAAATTTTTGATAAATTTAAAAATGGGCTCAAGGGACGTAAAAAATAGGGTTTTTGGGAGAAAAAATTCATAATTTCGTCAATTCTCAAGCTATCAAATCCAATTAATTTTCTTATAAATCTCCTTAACATTATCTACAACTTTTATATTCACAAGTTTTTGATAAGACCAATTCGTATCGCAAAAAATATTAAAAACGAAAACAAAAAGGGGGTTTGAAGAAGAAAAAAATCCATAACTCCGTCAATTCAAAAGATATAAAATCCCCATGAATTTATCATATATCTTCTTAATATTGTCTACAACATTTATATAGACAAGTTTTCGATAGGACCAATCCTTACAGCAAAAACAAATTAAAAATACATAGCGATTGAAGAAAAAAATCATCTTAGTAAGGGTGTATTCAAATCCAAACTACTTATTTTCTGACTCATTTTACAATTCATGTTTGCTCTCAAAGGCTTCCAATTGGTACGTTTTCTTACTCAGAAACTATATAATGTACCGTAATGGTCGATTTTTTGATAGAGGAAGAATATATTTTTTTTTAATGCTGTTAAAAAGGGCATTTTGAACCGAATTTACCGAAGCGGATTGTGTTGGAAAAATCATTGTATTAAGGATGCACTCAAATCCAAACTGCTTATTTTCTGACTCATTTTTAAATTCCTTTTTTGCTATCAAACGCATTTAATTGGTATATTCGCTTATTCAGAAACTATATAATGTACCGTAATGATCGATTTCTTGATAGAGGCAGAATATAATTCAAAAAATGATGTCAAAGTGGGCATTTTGAACGGAATTTCCCGAAGCGATTGTGTTAGAAACGAAAAGTATTGTCCTTCTGATAAAATAATTGTTTATTTATCAAGTTTTAATTAATTGAACAAAAATTAAAAACACAGGTCGCTTATTAATCACTTCAAAAATCACGTCAGCAAGTTTCATATATATATATTTTTTTTAATTAAAAATGAATCTGGAATTATGCCAGAAAATTTCGAGTTGTTGAGCACGGAAAAGTATTTTTTTGAATACCGCCCTAACATGATTCTGATAAAACCAGCTATTATATAAAAATCAAATAAAAACTCGTCAAAAGCAGCCAGATAAAATTGTTAAAGTGTATTTATTTCTAATAATGATTTAGTTTTTGTTTGCGAAATTAGTATATTTGACTTCGAAATCTACCTCTGCCTGTAGGCCGGGCCGACAGGGATTTTTAGGTATGGGGTCGATCTTCTTTTGAATTAATTTTTTTAGTTTTGTTGGAGGTTTGGCTATTAAATTAATATCAATATAAAATCTCTAATTGAAGGGAAAATCGACCCCGTACATAATAAGGAAATTGCAGGTGTCTATTCTATCCAATAAAATAAAAAAAATAGAAAAACAAAATGAGTTGCGCTACATAGGTATGACCACTCGAAAATTTAAAGAAAGTTTGGGGGAGCACATGAGATATATCAAGTTTAACCGACCATCTACAGCACTTTCAAGATTAAATCAACGCAAAAATCTAAAAAATAGTTTTCGAAAAAGCAAAAGTTATTATACCTACATCAGATTATTATGCTTTTAGAATTAGGGAATCATTGGAGATTAAAAGTAGAGGAAATAATGTATGTAATGGTGTTTTATCTTATCACATACCTCATATTTGGTTTAATATTTGACACACTTCATATATATCTACTTCAGCATCCGAACGAGACAACTTGATATAGACATCCCCAAAAAATAATAGACTGATCCTTTTTCCCAGACTGGTATATAAATAGCACAGTGAGTGCGACATTTCAGTGAAACTATCCCTTGAAAATGATCGCGTTTGCGATCGAAAGATTTCGGGAATTATCTTTTCTGCTTCATATGATTTTAACATTAATGGATTTTAAGTTTTTAAAGACCAGTTCATTTTGTAACGGAATATTTTAATAAATTTTAATGCAACTTTTTAGTAAACACATTTTTTATTTTAGTTAAAATTAGTTTGAGTAGTAATGTAGTACATGTAGTAATGTGCAATCAAACTAACTCCGAATATCAAAGAATACTTATAATCGACAACCCTGTTTAATATCATTCAAAAAATATTCAAACGTATTCTTTTTTTTCCCTATAGCCCTCTTAATTTTGTTCATTTTCACCAATACCTTATTTCACAATCATGAAAACTACACTTTTTTCACCATTGTACGTGTATTCCAGGTTAAAATTAGTATGAAGCAATGTGAAAGAAGAAAAATATTAAAAGCATTTCTAAAATTCATTCCTTCTAATAAGACGCAGTAAGACCGCAAGGTAAAAGTATTTTATTATAGTGTCATTTTAAAGCTTTAGTGCCCCTCATTAACTTACACGTAATTTTGTTGCCTAACTTTTCGTCTTCTTTTTTTTCTCTTTTCTTTCGTCGGTAAGGCTGGAATTTTAATGCAGAAAGAAAAAGAAAATTCCTCATTAAGTGAAGCTGAACGAGTCATTTTTGGCATGCATCGACGAGCCTTGAATGATACCTTGAGAAGGATTTTAACAGTGCTGTCAGGTGATAGTCTTTAGAATGTTAATTTCTAGGATATACATCAATTTAATTTTAAGTACTTCTTGAATGGAGACGCGTTTTTGTTTTGGCGCAGTACCTTTCTATGGAAAGAATTTCTGGAATGTATTTCTGGAAAAATGTTTTGTTTATTTTACTAATCTGTACTAATTACGGTGCAATTAGTGAAAATAAGTTTAAGCATACTTAATGTTTTATGTAGAAAATAAGCAGATGCCTTCGCGAGATACTATCTTCATAAAGCTGCTTGTCTTTTTAAATGAAACGAAGTAATTATCATGACGATTTGCTTTTATGATATCCATTTTTAAAGAATTATCTTTAATAGATCCTCATAAAAATGGAGTACTTGATTTCAGAAGTATATTGAAATATATTTCCGATATCTTATTAAAAATATTTTAACCAAGCAATCACTGTCTTCATATCGAGATCAAAACTACTAATGAATCTGAAAAGGGTGTACAGATGAAAAAGTAAATATATAATTGATCGTACCTACTTTTTGTGCAGTACCCGTCTGGCGTTTAATTAAAAACTAAGCTACGTGAAATATGTTTAAAATTTTAGTTACAAAATAAGCAGATGGGTGTGTGGCATGCTACAATCGTAATAATCTATTATGTCTTTTTTAATGAACTGATGTAATTATCATAAAAATGTAATTTTATGGCATTCATTTGAAAAGTAACATCTTCATTATGTACTTACGAAAGTGGGCACTTCCAATGAGAAATATGATGAGATAAGTTTCCGATATCTTGACAAAATATTTCTATTAAACATCCGTATCTCTAAATCTAATTCATTTCAACAACATATACAATAGAAAAAACAAAACAAAATGTGCTACTGATTATGTAGACGTTTTTTATGCAGTACGTGTTTGATTAATTAAAAAATAAGTTATATAAAATGTAACAAAGAGTTTAGTTTGAAAAAAAAATATGTCTATTTAATTTATTACCTTCAAAAAACTGTTTAATCTTTTTTAAAGTAATGATGTAATTAAAAACAAGAAGTTCTTTTGGACATCATTTTTTAAAGAATAATATTTGTTATATACCATGAAAAAATGTATTGAAATATATTTTCAAACCTTATTGTTAAAAAGGTTTTAACTAAGCAAATAGATTAGAAATATAGTTACTAATGATTTTGCTTTTGAGAACGTAAGTATAGCAAATAAAGAAAATATTGTGCATTTGTCTATCCAGGTTTTTTTTTTATTTTTAATTTTTAATTTTAATTTTAATTTTAATTTTATTTATTTATTTTTATTTTTTATTTTTATTTTTATTTTTTTTTTTATTTTTTTTTTTTTTTTTTGCGGTAGCAACAGTATGCGTCAACAAAAAGTTCGATAAAATATACTTAAAAAACTAGAAAATAATCAGATGGGTGTAATTTGTGTATGTTTGGAACCACTGTAATAAAACTGATTTTTCTTTTCTCATAAAATAGCTTAATTATTACGAGTCTTTACTTTAATGACATCTATTTAAAAGAAATAGTTAAATCGTGTACTGAGAAAAAGGAACATTTGAACTAAGAAAAGTGTTGAAATGTATTTTTGATTAGATTGTTAAAAATATGTTATATAAGCACTCGCTCTCTCGAAATATGTATCATAATTATTAATGTACTCTAAGAACATACAAAAAAGCCCAACAAAATATTGTATTAATTATGCAGAGTTTGCGTGCATGTGTAAGGTTTAATACAAATTAAACGAATAATTAAAAAAAAAAATCAATGCTGCTTGAAGTGATACTTTTTTAATAAACAACTTGCTTACATTTGTAGAAAAAAATCGTGTTATTTGCATTGCTTAATTTGAAAATTGGAAACAAACCTACATACATATATGCACCCATAAAGACAAAAAAGAGCATTTTTCTTTATTTAGACAATAAGCAGAAGGATGTGAGATAGATTAGGAGGCGTTTGCATCAACCACAACCTCATTAAGATGACGGCAGAAATTCCGGTATTAGCTAAAACTCGAATCGCATATTGGAATGCAACTATACCCAACCCTACGTTGTATACCCCATTAAGTCATATCTTGGTGGAAAACACCTGCAAACCCAATTTTAGTGGTTCACTGGCAGATTAACCATTCTGTTTTCCCCGACCTCTATGTTTTTAACCGACTGAGAAGAAGGGTTGTGTGTTTCATGCCTATCTGTGTATGTGGATTTCTTTATACCGTCGAAACATCCCAACGGCTGGATGGATTTTAATGAATGGGGTCTCTATGAATTCGACTTAACGGCCCGATGGTTATAAGCTAGGTTTTGATTTTATAAATTCAAAATGGCGGCTGTAAAATACAAAATGGCGGTAGAGACGAAAAAAAAAAAAATTACGCACCCTATTGAGTGGCATATCTTTGGATAGGTCTTTCAAAATGAAGATGATGTTTCATTGACTATTTTACAGTCAGAAGCTCCGTTAAAATATTATACAACCTGGAAGATGTGCAGGTAGGATCTCTAGCTTTACTGCAACTCTAACTATCATAGACATCTACAGACCTCATCAAAACTGTGTTTATAGATAGAAACTAACAATTAAACACAACTTAAAAGTCATCAATACAAGTAAATAACAAAAATAGATAAGTAATATAAAAAAAAATTATTTTAAGTCAATTCCTACTAAGGTCAATAAGAGAATTTTTTTTCTCCTATTCTTCTTTCCTCTTTATTGGCGCTTAACATGCCTTGATCAAGAAGAGGGCTCTCTCGATTATTGAAAATTAATTAGTTTACTTTAATTAATGAATTAATATTTGAAAAAAACTGGATTAACATCAAGTGTGATCCACTAGAAGTTAAAAAAAATTATTTGAGCTTGATTGGATGAATAATAAGTATTTTATTAACGATTGAAAATTTGAACAAGATATGTATAGCGAGAGTGTGAGCTAATAGTAGGAATTGAAAAAAAATAGTTTCACATTGATGAGAAATAATTAATTAGTTCGCTTTTTACGTAGTCGGGTTTATTGATTTTTTTAAATTTAATTGTTTATTATACCCTTAGGTGCAGGAAAACACAATGATAGACCAACCAATCTACAACTAAAATCGGGTTTGCAGGTGTTTTTCATCAAGATATGATTTGCCAAACCAGTTGCATTTTAATATGTGAATCGAGTTTTAACTAATGCAGGAATTTCAGCCGTCAACTTGATGAAGGGATCGCCTGTGCCTTCCGGTCTGAGAGTTATTGTCTTCAAAAAGCCGTTTATCATTTTTAGTGAAATGACATAATTATCATAAAGATGAATGTTTAAGACTGAATTTAAGACTATTACTTATACAGTGAAACCTCCCTGTGCGACCACCTCCATTAAGCGACCATCTCCCAGAACGACCATTTTTTCATGGAACGAAATTTATTCCCGTAGGCTCAATACTAATTTTACCTCCATTCAGAGACCATCCCAAATGAACTCCCTCCATGAGCGACCAATATCTTTGAAGAAAATTCGGCATTTTCCAGGTCGCTTAAAGAAGGTTTTATTAGAAAAATAATTCCGGAGAGCGCATTATTCATCAAATTCTAAACTAAGTTTATGTGTATGTTTAAATTCCGGTGAGTTTTAAATGTTTAAAGAACCGTGTGCCTTTTTAGGCAACGAATTTAACTCTGATGACAAATTAAGAATGACGGTCAATAAACTCCCCTGCCCTATTCTTTCGGGAAACTCAAAAAAAAAAAAGAAAAAAAGATAAATTTATGAAATCGTCATTATTTGTTCCCGTCCAAAAAAATTGCATTTATTTACTGAACTTCGAAAGGACTGGGAAATAAAAGTTATAAAATATAAAAACCTAAAATCACAGCAAACGTCAATGTATTCATTTTTTTAATTCAGCAGTAATTAACTTATGTAATTGTCTTTTATATTGATATTTAAATTTTTATATTTTTTCCTAGTGTGAAAAATAAATTTTAGTAACATTAATTGTTACCTTTTTTCAATAATTAAAATCTAGATTTAAACATGACCTCTATTAATAGACCACCTCTCGGAGAGACCAATTTTTATTGGAACGGAACGTGGTCGCTTTAGAGAGGTTTTACTGTATAATACACAGCCTTCAGAAATTACTAGACGCACTAATAACAAGATTAATTTAGTGTCTTTAAAAATGTCTGAAATTCCTTACTTTTTAAAAATTTATATTACAGTTTTAATATTATATTTATTTCACTAGGCAACAATATTTAAAATACATTTAATAGTTAGAACAGGAAATATAAATTTCCGTAGTAATTTTTAAAAAGTACTTGCAAGTTCCATAAGCTAATGTAAAACATTTGTCAGAAATTTGATAAAAACATAACAACCATCACCACCAAATGAGACATTTAAGAAAAATTAATATATAAATTTGTGAAAACCCTCACATTCCTGAAACAATCTAGTCATGTTTCGACACTATGCCAAAACGTATATTAAAGCCATCATTGCAGCTATTAGAGGCTAAAAAACTTTTAAGACATTTTCTTCGATTTCCATAACAGCATTTTTATTTTTATATTTATTATAAAAATTAATAACGATGAGACATGTTGATTGTATACATGAGCTAGTTGACTCGCCTGGCGTTTCCCGGACACATAATAAAAACCTAAACTTATCGTTGAATAACTTAGATGTTTAATCGAAAAATATTTTTTAACGATCCTAATGCTGTGGATCGCAATGCGTTCGGTAACATTAGCAAATGATTTTGTATGTTTTTTCTCCTATTTTTCTAAAGAAAATCTATCACAATAAACTTAGAGAGCATTCGTATAAAATTAAGTATATATATTTTTTTTTTTTTTTTTCATTGAAAATATGCGTAATGTTAATACAGCATAATAATAGGCAATTGCGAAAAAAAAAAAAGATAAAAAAAGCCAAAATAATGAAATTTTTTAAGGGTTAATACAAGTATTTTTAGAACGGAAAGCACAGTTGCATAGAGAAATGAACGTACATGCGAACGTTTTTTTTTTCTTTTTTGCGTATTTTCATTTCCTGAACCGATGCGCAATTTCGAAGTACGCCAGAGAAAGTGACGGAGGGAGGTCGTCATGTGCATTGCATGTAAAAAAATAAAATAAAAAAAAAATAAAAAAAAAAATAAAAAAAAAACATTAAGAAACTGGATGGATGTGGCAATCCCAAAACTCTTTTCTAACTCATACATGTTATTTCTTCCTGAAAAATGCAGCATAGCAGCGCCACCGGTTAGATGATATACACCAAAGCCTAATTATCAACAATTTATGTCAACTTGTAACTGAAACTGAAATTTCGGGAAAATCCATGCATTAGTTTTTGAGTAGAGCTATGGCGTAACAAATTCTTCATAGCAGCGCCACCTGATGGGCTATATATACCAAAAGCTAATAAGCAACAACATAAGTCAGTTTAACAACAGAATCTGAAGTTTGATTAAAATCCGTGCATTACTTCTTGAGATTAAACTATTGCGGGAATCAGGAAAAATGAAGCATAGCAGCGCCACCTTTTGGGCGATTTACACCAAATGGTAGTCAGCGCCAACTAATATCAAGGACTAACTGAATCTAAAGTTCGATGAAAATCAGTGCATTAGTTCTTGAGATAGAGCCATTACGGAAATCGTGCAAAATGCTGTATAGCGGCCTCACCTATTGATTTACACCAAAATGTCGTAAACTCCAACCCATATCAAGATTTAACTGAATCTAAAGTTTCATAAAAATACGTGCATTAGTTCTTGAGATAGAGCCATTGCAGAAACTGTAAAAAATGCAGCATAGCAGGGCTACTTGTTGAGCTATTTGCACCAAAAACTAATCAGCACCTACTAATATCAGAGACTAACTGAATATAAATTTTTAGTAAATTCAGTGCATTAGTTCTTGAGATAGAGCGCTCACAAAATTTGTGTCACACACAGGCAGACAATTTGTAATAACATGTTTTTCGGGATTTCTGACCCCTAAAACGAGTAAATCCGTCGAAAACCGGAATAAGAAAATTTCACGAATACAATACTTAGTTCTCGTAAAGATAGAAAAAAGTAAAAAAATAGTACTAGTACTCCAAAGCGTTTGAAGTTTTTATGACTCAAAAACAAAATGTTTCCATTTGTAAAAAAGTCGCTTGTTATGGCTTTTGTATGAACACATTATTTTTACGTCGCGTCGGGTCGTTTAATTTAAATTTCCAAAAGTGCTATGCGTTTAATTGAAGTAATATTCAGTATATTATGTAGTATACATTCAAATCTATAGTGAATATACAGGGTTGCACAGAAAAATTCGTATATTTTTCGACAATTGATAGTAATTGCAAAAATTGGGGTTTAAGACGCGTTATGTGTTTTTCAAACTTTTCATTTAGACACCATATTTCACCTTAATAAACTTTCAAGTTTTGTTACAATATTCTGAATGTGTTGGAAAGTGTTTCATGATACATACGAATCAATAAGGTTAGCTGGGTGAAAAAGTTCAACCAGATTCGTCCTGGATAGATCAGATGGTGGAGGCATTGGCGGCTTCAGCCAAGATATCACTAGCTTGAATCCTGGACCGGACATCCCCCGACCCCCCCGCCAGTTGGAAATTTACATCTGATATGATTTATTTACCAATTAGAATAATTGTGTTAAAATTAATCTAGTTAATATATATTTACCTTAAAATTCTATTTTATTTCAAGGTTATTACTGTTCGTCATAAATGTATACCTGTCAAAATTTGCGAATTTTGAATAACGTTATATTTTAAAACATTTGGTTGTTTTAGTCAAAGAAATTTGCATTAAATGTAGCTAAAATGTCTTTTAAAGAATAGCTTTATTCGAAATCTGTAATTCTTGGTAGCGATAAGTAAAAATAATTATATGAAATTTTCACATAACATGAAAACGTATGGTCTACTTTTCATTAAAAAAAAGCGACTTTCATTAAACAAAAGCAATTTTAATTTTTTGTTTAAAAAATACTCATTTTTAGGCTTCCGTACTTAAAAAGTAAAAACGGAACTATTATAAGATCACTCCTGTGTCTGTCTGTCCGTTTGTCACAGTCCTTTTACTCGTAAACTATGCAACGCGGAAATTTCAAATTGGGGGAAGAAATAAAGATTATTGACCCACATATGTACGGTTTAATAAATACTCATAAATATATTTATGGAAAATGTAGAGGGGTTAATTAAGTTTCTTGAAAAAAAAAACAATTCTCTGTATATCGTGTGAAAGCTTTCATAAAGCTTAATTCAAAAATATATTTCATTTAATTTTAGGTATTATATTTTCAAAGTTATGGTGGAAATTGCAGTGCAAAAATATGTCCCCCCCCATCTAATTCCGAATCTATTGAAACTAAAATTATGAAAAAATTAGACGTAGTATACATTAATTTAAACCTTGCAGGAAAATTATAGCTATTACCCTAGGTCACATAGTTTTTTAGAAATTCGCATTTTTCCGTTACCTCAAATTTCGATTTACGAGCTTAAGTTTTGAGCAAAGCTGGAGGTTCCTATCGTATCAGAAGTATAAAAGAATTGTTGATCATGAATTTCGGAAAAAATCGTCGGTAATTCGCTGAGATATTGACCTTTAAAGACACGGACGGTTTGGACATACATAATGACAGGGAGGGCGTACTCTATGATCCATCGGCTTTTAAAGCCTAGATAACAAATTTTAAGGATATATTTGTGTAACGCAATGCCCAGTATCAGTATAAAAGCAATAAACGTCAAATTGTTAAAAACAGACCAATTTAATGAAAATTAATCACATAAATACTATGGGATTCGCGACTAGTTTCCATTGAGTGGCTCTATCAGTACACCTACTATGTCTTTAAAGTTTAACTAAAAACCTATATGGAATAACAAATATACAGAATAGCTATATTTGCTTTTATTTAGGTTCTATATATCTTTGAACTTTCATGGTATATCCATTTATACTATTCTAGTTCACAGGGTGCAAAGGAAAGTACATTTAATTTGAAAATACTTGTGAACTCAGAGAGCTACATCTATGCAAGTGAGGTAACGTTATAGTAAATAGACTACTCCCGATTTAAAGAAAACGACAGTAGCGCTCTCTAGTGGCGAAATTTGGAAGATAGCCACTGCAAATCGAAAACGAAAAGAGATAGAGCAAAATTTCCAGTTAGAAAGTTTTAGAGCATCAATTAATTAGTAGAATACGACATTTGGTTTACATGGATAAGATACATCTTCGCCTGTTTGCCCAAAAATGTCCGAAATCGATGCACTCCATTTTGTGTAAACGTTTGAATGGAATAGTCAGAAGTATGAAGAAATACGCACAATTTATGCAATAAATACGTACTTATCTTAATACATTTTGATAACATCACACACACACAAAAAAAAAGACAAACTGTCTCACAGTGATAAAAAGTTAATATTCAGTATGTTCGAAAAGTTCGCCATTGCTCACGATACACGTTTGTATACGTGAGAGTAATTCTTCACGCACATTTCTCAGCATGGAACGTCTATTGCAAGCCTCTTCAATATGACGACATAGATTTAACCCTATCAAGAGCGGTGGCAAGACGGTCTAGCCACCTAATTTTAATTCCTAAACTGACAAATGGCACCAAGAATATTTTAGTAAAATTTTGCTTTTGTAATGCAAATGCAAATTAGTGGGTTTTGTTTTCTTAGAAATTCGTTTGAATATTCTGGTGTAAGTCAAATATATCATAAGTTTACTAACAGAGTTTATCTGGTCCTGAAAGGGTTATTCTAAAATTTTAAATACATTGGAAATTAAATCTTTACAGACATTACAGCACAGTACAACGTCACAATCTGCAATTGTGCACTGCTACATTTACGGAATGTGAATATGCAAAGTAGAACCGTCGCTGATCGATTTCGGACATTTTGGGGAATGCAGGCGACGATTTATCTTATCCGTGGGAATGAAATATCGTTTCGTACTAATTAATTAATGCTCTAAAACTTTCTAATTGGAAAATTTGCTCTACCTCTTTTCGTTTTTGATTTGCAATGGCTATATATTCCAAATTTCGTCCCTGGGGGTGCTGCTGTCGTTTGCATTAGTTCGGGCGTAGTCACTTTACTGTACCGTTACTTCACTTGTACAGCTGTAGCTCTCTCCGTCCGCAAGTATTTTCAGGTTAAAGGGACTTTCCTTTGCACCCTGTATACTATACAGATATACCCAACCCTATGTTTTATAGTTTTTACAAAGTCTTAGTACTCTTTTAGCGACGGTATTTTTTTAATAATACACTTACTAATTCATATATTATTGTACGGAACCCTCTGAGCGCGAGTAATACTCGCACTTGACCGTTTATTTATGATTGTCCTCATTATCCAGATTTTTGCTTACCCAGATTACGTTCACAATACATTAATCCGGATAGAATTGGAATATTTATTATATAACGAAATAATTCGTTATAACATTTTAACAGAAGCACGTTATAAGGAAAAAGTTTTCTGAGGACTTTCGATTTCGTAATAAGGTGCTTTGACTGTATATACTTTCTAGATTCTTAGCTAAACCTGAATTTCCCGTTGATGTGGTTTTGGGGATAATGATTTTTTAATATGATGTATACTTGAAAAAAGAGAATATCTCTAAATCAATCTCTAAATCAGAAATCTGTTAAAATATACAATGATGAAACAAATATAAAGGAAACTTTTAATACCAATAGAAATTTTTATATTTGTTATCACTGCAATCATGTGAAAATGTTTTTCCGGTCTAAAGATTTTTTTACCATGGTTTTGTTCTATATATGTTTTTTTATTCATTTGTTAGGATTACAAGCATACTTCATCTATAAATAGCGAAAGCCATGCTTTGTTTGGATTTGCGAAGCATTATTTATAGGCAGCACATACAATCCCCTCATCGAGTTCACGGATGAAATTCTAGGATTAGTTAAATCTTGATATGCATATTAAAACGGAATCGGTCAGACAAGTCGTCATATCTTGGTGGAAAACACCTGAAAACTCGATTTTACCGGTTGACTCGTAGGTTTACCATTGTGTTTTCCTGCATCGAAAGGTATGAATAGATGGAGGACAGGAAGCAGAAAAACACAATGGTAAACCTACGAGTCAGCCGCTGAAATCGGTTTTTCAGGCGTTTTCCACCAAAATATGTCTCGGCAGACCGATTGCGTTTAAATATGCTAAATAAGATTTAACTAATCCTATAATTTCATATGTGAACTCGATGAGGTGGTTGAATGTGCTTCCCGCTCCCGGTCTATTAATAAGATAAATATTTGAAAGTAACGATATTTTTTTACATTATTTTTGGATCTTTATTAAGAATAAACGTTATTTTATGTTTTGGCGCATTATAATTTAAAAAATGTAAATTCAGCCAAATAACTAAGACTTTCCTCGGAATTTTTAAATTCTGATATGAGACTGGAATAAATAAAAATATTTTCGAAGCAAAATTTTGCAAAATATTTTTAAACTTTCAACTAAAACCTCTTTTAAACATGTTTTTACTATTTTCCAGTGACCTCTGATGTACAAAATTATAATTTTAGATTTTTTTGTGCATCTTCGAACTTCCCTAAACGTGTTTAATTTTTTATTTGCAAAAATGCGTCCGTAATGGAAAAACATGTAAAATAAATTAATTAAAATAATAATTTTGTTAAGGTTATTCTTAAAAATATATATATTTTGCAAATCTACAGATCATAATTTATTTTTATGTTTAATTTCAAGCCTAAATACTGAATAGTATTTTTTTTTTTTATTATTTTTTGTAAAGTGTACTACAAAATGTAACTTTTGCTGCGTAGTAGAGGATTCGCTTCGCTCATTCTAATTATTAAACTGTCAAAGAAATGAAACATTTCATATGAAACCTATTTAAATTCAGCACAGAGTGAGCGTAAAGTTGGGAAGTGACACACTATCGATGTGTTAAATACGGTAATGACGCAATATGTTTTATAATGGTCATGAAGAACATGATAGAAGCCGATTCAGTGTGGAATGGAACTCAAAAACTGATATTGCTTCACAAAAACAAGCACTGGCAAAATTCTCACTAATAGTTTTAAAATTTATGGGTCCTTGTATATTCCAATTTACTTCATGAAAAATGTTTATTTACAGCTCAATAACAATGTGAATTTTCAGAGAACTTTCAAGCAGCACATCGGTCCTCAAGACGCTCCATTCTGATCTGAATGCTCTTATTCACCTGGACGCAAATTCACAAACACTACACGGCCCAGCACACTTGATGCCAATCTCTGTAGCCAAGCACTCTGGCAAGTTTGAACTTCGACGCGCATGCGCGGGTTCTCATACAAATCAGTTTGCAAAAATTTGAAGCTACTTTGACATTTTGTCCAATCATCTGCGTATTTCTTGTTTGTAGCATACGAGTGCGAAATACTAAATTATTATTTTATCTTCTGATTAATTGTAATATATATGCAGGCGTATATATATTGTGAACAAGTCAAATATTTAATTTTATAGATATGCTCTATAACTTAGTCTTTTTTTCCACCCACCCTAAAGTATTTATTTATTTAGTTGTACGTAGTGATATGTGCTGCCATCTAGTATCAACATAAGCACTAAATACATTACAATAATGAGTCCTTATTTCATCCTCAGTGTTTGATGTTTTCAAGTTTCTTATTCATAAATAAATAGCAATTAATAATTTAGTTTTTATTATATTTTTCATAACTTTTCAATGCATGCTTCATAATCAAACCAATTAGGAAGCAGAAAAGTTGCCTTTTTTTACAGTAATAGAAAACTTTGAATTTTATATACAAATGGCCATTCACAAAATTGCATTTATTTCAAAGATTTTAGGATATTTTATCCATTTCTCCTTTTTATTAATATTTTTTCCCATATTTATCCATTAATGGAACACTTAATTAGTTTTCTTCTCTGAACCACTATCAAATTTATTTAAAACAAACAACAAATTTTACTCAATTGGGATGAATTTCAAAAAGTAAAAACCTAAACATGTTCATTACTTTATTATTGAATTTGTGGGATTAATGCAGTGCATTTAGAATGTGTATCCTTACTTTGTAGCGATAATCATATTCTAACAGCATCAATATTCGACTTAATATAATCAATAATACAACTTGTGTACACTGAATCCCTCTGCAAAAGCTAATATATATATATATATGAACTTTTTAAGCACATCCAAAGTGTTCATATAAAGCAGATATAAATATTTGCACATGCAAACTTTGAACTACCATACTAAAAACAGACTGCAGCATGCATACGAATCAAAGTTAATTTTCTTGCGAAAGCACTTGGCTACAAAAGTTGGCGTTAAGTGCGCTGGGACGTTTAGTGTTTGTGAATTTGCTACCAGGACACTAAAAGACCATGGCAGTCTTATATATATATATAAAATTCCCTGAAGAGCATTCGGCAATCCTCAGGATAGCCTGAACATATCATCTTCGGAATGGCCATCGTTTACATCCCCTTAAAAGCGTCAACAAGATTTTCATCAGAGGAACAAGATTTTCATCAGATGAAGTAGTTAAAGGATTTTTGTGGATATAGCATCCGATATGTCCCAATCCTTTTTATCATTCAAAATAAAAAAAATCTGAAAATGTTGGGAAAATATTACAATGTTAAAGAAACCTGTTAAAGAGAAATAACATTGGTACAGTCTAAGTAAATAACATTTTACAAATAATCTATTAAATTTTCTACTTTACCAGGATTCGTAACGATGTACTAAGATTTTAGAGTCATTTTTTTAATTTATTTTATAATAGAAAAAATTTACAAATTCAACGATTAAATCTGGTGATTTCAAGTTGCACAATTAAATTATTCAGTTGAGTATATATATATATATACTCAATCTCACATTTGCGGTAATAAAAAATATTTTACCAGAGCAGCCAATGTTGTGAAACCTTAAAGAAAGAAAGAAAGAAAAGACGATAACATCGAATATGCATATGCAAGACATGTTCTTGTGGCTATTTCCTGCAGATGGGTTGTAGTTAGTTTAATTAAAAATCTATGTAATATATACAGGTGCAATAAGTTATCTATCGCCGACCTTTAATTTCTCAACCGTTGG
This sequence comes from Maratus speciosus, assembly GCA_963932465.1. Taxonomy (NCBI): domain Eukaryota; kingdom Metazoa; phylum Arthropoda; class Arachnida; order Araneae; family Salticidae; genus Maratus; species Maratus speciosus. Next base: position 251,648,572 of record OZ010790.1, read on the forward strand.
TCGTAGACATATAGTTCCAATTACAAAAATGTTTCAAATGAAGTAAATGTTCATGCTGTGGCATTATTTAAAGTAAAAAATCAATTTTATAAAAAATACGAAATCTAACTTTTTATAGGGTCCCCCAGTCCCTATAGTTATATTTAGTAAAAGCTTATACATATAACACATATAACACAAAAAGTTTGACATCTCTACTACAAAAATTGACAGAGTTATTAAATTTCAACTTTTGAGATTTTTTCACATGATTTTGTCTTTTATCGAGGGATCAGTTGAAAGATGAATTAAAGTAATTCGAGATCAAAATCAGGGTGCAGTGTCCTTTTTACAGTGAAACCACCTTTAGCCGGTATCGCCAAATCGGAGTATCACCAAAGAGGGTTATTTCATCTAAAAATTTGAGCTGACATTTAGGGTCGTATACAAAGCGAAGAATGAAATATTGAAATTAAACAGAAAATTAAATATCAATTTATTATAATATCGAAAACGGTCTACTATACAAAAGGAATACATAAACAGCCGGAAACTACTAGAGATACTGCTCAAAATGTTCTCCATTGGTGGCAATGAACAATGGAATGCGTGATAGTACTGAGTCCTGGACGCATTAGAGGATAGCAGGAGTGCAATTTGTCGACAATCAAGGATGATGCGCTGCTTCAGATAAACCATAGAAGTAGTCTCAGCCACAATGTCTTATGCCTTGAGGTAGAGAATCCCCGAGGTAGAAGTTCATGGGAGTCCGGTAAACGCGGTGGGCACTTTAATGGACCACCATATCCCAGGATCTGTTGTCCGAATTCCGTGGCCAGATACGTTTGATGTTTTATGCGAAGATGGTCCCATCATGTTGAAACCATACCCGGCATGCATGTCGGAGAGCAACTCTTCATAGCAGTCACGTACCGTGTTTTGTAGTAGATGCAGGTAACGATCGACAGTTAAGGTCCCATCGTAGATAAAGGGTCCAACAATCTAGGTTCCCTATATACCGCACCAAACTTCTCGTACTGTCTGGGCGATGTGCTGGGCGATGTGGAGGTTTCCATGTCGCATAATCCTTTAGATTGTCGCACAGTTTGCAGATCCTGCTATGCACTAACGTGTCCAGGACTCAGTACTCTCACGTATTCAATTGGGAGTTGCCACCATTGGAGAACACTTTGAGCAGTATTTTTAGTAGATTCCGGCGTTTTATGTATTCATTTTATATACTAGACCGTTTTGTGATATTATAATAAATTGATATTTATTTTTCTGTGTAATTTTAATTTTTCATTCTTCGCTTTGTATACCACCCCTAAAAGTCAGCTCAAATTTTTAGATAAAATAGCCCTCCTTGGTGATACCCCGATTTGACGATACCGGCTGAAGGTGGTTTCGCCGTAAAAAGGACAAAGCACCCTGATTTTGATCTCGAATTACTTTAATTCATCTTTTTACTGATCCCTCAATGAAAGACAAAATCATGTGCAAAAATCTCAAAATTTGAAATTTAATAACTCTGTCACTTTTTGTAGTACAGATGTCAAACTTTTTGTGTTATATGTGTTATGATATGTATAAGCTTTTACTAAATATAACTACAGGGACTGGGGGACCGCATAAAAAGTTAGATTTCGTAATTTTTTTCAAATTAATTTTTTACTTTAAATAAGGCCACAACATAAATATTTACCTCATTTGAAACGTTTTTGTATTACGAACTATATGCCTACGACCAACGTTTGAGAAATTAAAAGTCGGCGATAGATAGCATATTGTACCCTGTATATAGTTTTGTATAATAAAAACAAACAATTTTATAAATATATTTCTCTCTTTTATACTATTTTTTAGGCATAACAGAAAGCTTAAATATTTCACGTTTATTATAAATTTTTAGAAATAGGATAATGCATTTGAAATTTGCGTAAAAATATATTAAAAAGCTTTTAAAAAAGCAAGTAAAAAGCTTCGATTCACTTGAACTTTTCTTAGCAATTTACATGTTTGTATAAGACTACAGTTTTTTATATTTTAAAGCAAAAGAAAAATATCTAAAACATGTAAATTTGCAATAAAACTTCGTTATTTAAAAAAATATCTTTTCTCAAATAACAATTATAAAATATACTAGTATTTTGGCAAAAAAAAATTAAAGATCGCATTTTTTTTCTTTTTCTTTCTTTTTTTTTTTTTTGCGTGCTGAATGAATGTATGGTCTATATATATATTTTAACTTTCAGAAACAGCAGACGCTAGACAAAATATGTGAAAATTAAAAAGTAATATTTTTCTGTTGAGAAATACAAATTCATTTTATTAAAAAAATATTTCAGTTAATGCCAGTAAATGAATAGTTTTAATAATATATACACAATATTTAGTTCAGACAAACAGTTTTAGGTAGCTTTCTTTACAAAAAAGCTACCTATTGCAGCCGTTCGGAGGGAAGCGATTTCAAAAAATTTTGGTATATTTTCATCGATCATGACCCCCAGACGCCGAAACCACCCTCCGTTCAAAATTGATATATATATATATATCTGACCTATGTCACACTGTAACTCCCGTAATTATGAACCGATTTCGATGTAATTCGGTGTGTACATAGTACATACCAATGTCTCGACCGAGTTCGTTGGCCAGCTTCATCCGCCGTTTTGTTTCAAAATGGCGGCCATTTAAAATTTTAAAAAAAAATTAAAACTTGAAATGTGGTACCAAAAAATTAAAAATGGGAAAATATTTTTTTCTTATGTATTTGACCTTTATACAAAGATTCCGGAGCAGTTTTTGTTTCGTCTATATCTTAAAAAATGGCTGAGTCATAGCATTTTGAATTTCTAGCGTGGCTGACATTTTGAAACGTCCTGAATTTTGTCACGCGATAAAAGGCGTATTTATGAACCGATTTGGATGTAACTTCGTTTATACATAGTACATACCAATGTCTCGACCGGGTTCGTTGGCCAGCTTCAACCGCCATCTTGTTTAAAAATGGCGGCCATTTAAATTTTTAAGAAAAATTTAAATTTGAAATGTGGTACCAAAAATTGAAAATTGAAAAAATATTTTCTTCTTATGTGTTTGACCTTGATAAAAAGATTCGGGAGCAGTTTTTGTTTCGTCTATATCTTAAGAAATGGCTGAGTTATAGCATTTTGAATTTCTAGCGTGGCTGACATTTTGAAACGTCCTGATTTTTCTCACATAATAACAGGCGTATTTATGAACCGACTTGGATGTACCTTAGTGTGTACATAGTACATACAAATATCTCGACCGAGTTCGTTGGTCAGCTTCATCCGCCATCTTGTTTCAAAATGGCGGCTATTAAAAAAAATTAAAAAATAAAAAAATTTAAATGAGATACCAAAAAATTGGAAAATGAAAAAGATTTTTTTTGTATGTGTTTGACCTTAATACAAAGATTCCGGAACAGTTTTTCTTTCGTCTATATCTAAAAAAAAATGGCTGAGTAATAGCATTTTGAATTTCTCTTGTGGCTGACATTTTAAAACGACCTGATTTTTGTCACGCGATAACAGGCGTATTTATGAACCTATTTGGATGTAACTTGGTCTGTACATAGTACATACCAATGTCTCGACCGAGTTCGTTGGCCAGCTTGATTCGCCATCTTGTTTCAAAAGGGTTGCCATTTAAAAAAAATTAAATTTAAAATTCAAAATGAGGTATTAAAAAATAGGAAAATGAAAAAGACTTTTTTTATGTGTTTGGCCTTGATTAGATTCCGGAGCAGTTTTGTTTCTGAAAATTTGTTCTTTTGTTGATATTTTAAAAAATGGTTGATTTATAGCACTTTGAATTTCTAGCATGGCTAACATTTTGAAACGATCTTGTATTTGTCACGCGATAACACACGTATTCGCCTATTTGGATATAAGAAGGCATGTGGATAGTATACATCAACACCTCGACCAAGTTCGCTGGCCAGATTCATCAGCCATCTTGTTTCAAAATGGCGGCCATTAAATTAAAAAATATATATATATTTAAAGTGGGGTGCAAAAAAATTAGAAATTGAAAAAGGTTTCTTTCTTAAGTATTTGATCTTGATATAAGGATTCAAGAGCATTTTTTGTTTGTCTTTACCTTAAAAAATGGCTCAGATATAGCAGTTTCAATTTCTTATTTGGGTGACATTTTGAAAAATCAGTTTTTTTTCATGCGACAGCACTCCTATATATTAACCGATTCCGATGTGAGTGAGCATGTGCACAGCAATTACTAATGTCTCGACCAAGTTCACCGCTTAGCCTCATCCACCATGTTGTCTTAAAATGACAGGCACTTTAAGAAATTGCCGAATTTGGCAGCCAAATATAAGTTACTTTAAAGAAAAGCAGCTTGGATAAAGCTGACTAATTTCGCGAAATTCTCATTCATTATATTGATAAAAATTAGTATTGAATCGCCTATATTCGGTTTCCACTAAATTGAGCTTCGTGTGTTTGCATGATATAAGTTGGCTTTTTTTAAATAAGGATTATGAAAGCTACCTCTTCCTCCCGGCACTGGCCGGAAGGACTTTATATATATATAACCATTAATTAAACAATATATATATATATATCTGACCTATGTCACACTGTAACTCTCGTATTTATGAACCGATTTGGATGTAATTCGGTGTGTACATAGTACACACCAATGTCTCGACCGAGTTCGTTGGCCAGCTTCATCCGCAATTTTGTTTCAAAATGGCGGCCATTTAAAATTTTTTTAAAAATTTAAAATTTGAAATGTGGTACCAAAAAATTGAAATTGGAAAAATATTTTTTTCTTATGTATTTGACCTTTATACAAAGACTCCGGAGCAATTTTTGTTTCGTCTATATCTTAAAAAATGGCTGAGTTATAGCATTTTGAATTTCTAGCGCGGCTGACATTTTGAAACGTCCTGAATTTTGTCACGCGATAAAAGGCGTATTTATGAACCGATTTGGATGTAACTTCGTTTATACATAGTACATACCAATGTCTCGACCGAGTTCGTTGGCCAGCTTCATCCGCCATCTTGTTTCAAAATGGCGGCCATTTAAATTTTTAAGAAAAATTTAAATTTGAAATGTGGTACCAAAAAATTGAAAATTGAAAAAATATTTTTTTCTTGTGTGTTTGACCTTGATAAAAAGATTTGGGAGCAGTTTTTGTTTAGTCTATATCTTAAAAAATGGCTGAGTTATAGCATTTTGAATTTCTAGCATGGCTGACATTTTGAAGTGTCCTGATTTTTGTCACGTGATAAAAGATGTATTTATGAACCGATTTGGATGTAATTCGGTGTGTACATAGTACACACCAATGTCTCGACCGAGTTCGTTGGCCAGCTTCATCCGCCATCTTGTTTCAAAATGGCGGCCATTTAAAAAAATTTAAAAAAATTAAAATTTAAAATGAGATACCAAAAAATTGGAAAATGAAAAAGATTTTCTTCGTATGTGTTTGACCTTAATACAGAGATTCCGGAACAGGTTTTGTTTTGTCTATATCTAAAAAAATGGCTGAGTTATAGCATTTTGAATTTCTATTGTGGCTGACATTTTAAAACGACCTGATTTTTGTCACGCCATAACAGGCGTATTTATGAACCGATTTCGATGTAACTTGATCTGTTCATAGTACATACCAATGTCTCGACCGAGTTCGTTGGCCAGATTCATTCGCCATCTTGTTTCAAAAGGGTTGCCATTTAAAAAAAAAGTAATTTAAAATTTAAAATAAAGTATTAAAAAATTGGAAAATGAAAAAAAAATTGTGTGTTTGGCCTTGATACAAAGATTTTCTAGCAGTTTTTGTTTCTGAAAATTTGTTCTTTTGTTTATATCTTAAAAAATATTGAATTATAGCACTTTAAATTTCTAGCATGGCTAACACTTTGAAACGATCTTGTATTTGTCACGCGATAACACACGTATTCGCCTATTTCGATGGAAGAAGGCATGTGGATAGTATACATCAATATCTCAACCAAGTTCGCTGGCCAGTTTCATCAGCCATCTTGTTTCAAAATGACGGCCATTAAATTAAAAAAATATATATTTAATGTGAGGTGCAAAAAAAAAAAAAAAAATAGAAATTGAAAAAGGTTTCTTTCATAAGTAGTTGACCTTGATATAAGCATTCACGAGCATTTTTTGTTTGTCTTTATCTTAAAAAATGGCTCAGATATAGCAGTTTCAATTTCTAATGTGGGTAACATTTTGAAAAACTTATTTTTTGCCTGCGACAGCACTCGTATATATCAACCGATTCCGATGTGAGTGAGCATGTGCACAGCCATTACTAAGGTCTCGACCAAGTTCACTGATTAGCCTCATCCACCATGTTGTCTTAAAATGGCAGGAACTTTAAGAAATCGCCGAATTTGGCAGCCAAATATAAGTTAGTTTAAATAAAAGCAGCTTGGATAAAGCTGACTAATTTCGCGAAATTCTCATTCATAATGATTTAGTATTGATAAAAATTAATATTGAATCTCCTATATTCGGTATCCACTAAATTGAGCTTCGTGTGTTTGAATAATATAAGTTGGCTTTTTTAAAATAAGGAAAATGAAAGCTACCTCTTCCTCCCGGCACTGGCCGGAAGGACTTTTTTAGTAATAGATTTGGTATATATTTTTAAAAAGATAATTAGGATGATATACACATTTTTTAATAAATCACACGTTCCTCATTGCTTATAGATTGTTTTAACTAAATAAAACAACTTTACATTTTTATCACTTTTGTTTTAATTGGTAGGAATATAATAGAATATTACTAAAACAGCTTTAAAACTATACCATGTTACACAAAAGGTAATAGGGGTTTTTTACCTGGTAGAAATATAAATAATTTTTATTTAAAAAATATTTCAATTAATTTCAAATAAATGAATAGTTTTAATATTAAAAAATATATATATATATTTAGTTCAAACAAAAAGTCTTTAGTCTATAATGCATTTGCTATTCATTTTTAAAAAGATAATTTAGATGATATTCACATTTTGTTTACTAACTTACATTTTTCCCATTGCTTATAGATTATTTTAACTTCATTAAACATCTTAAGAATTTTATCATTTTCGTGTTAACTGATAGTAATATAAAACAATGTTACTGCAACAGTTTTAAAAGTATAACTTTTTACACAAAAGGGAATATGGTTTTTTTACTTGGAAGAAATACAAATTATTTTCATAAAAAAATATATAAATTAATTTACAATAAATAAATAGTTTTAATAATAAAAAAAATATATATTTAGTTCTGATAACACGTTTTTAGTAATGGATTTGATATATATATATATTTAAATAATAATAATTTAGATGATACTTTAATAACATGAAAAAACATATACTCCCGAGATAAACAGCATTTAAAATGGCATGCCTCGAGTGAAATAATGTGCATTAGATTTGGACGAACATAGGAATGCATGGAATAAAGAATAAAATTTACAAAATGAGCAGATATCAAATAGAAAAGTAACCTGGGGCAGCTTCCTTTATGTTCTCAATTTGAATTTCAGATGAAAAGGCAAATTTGAACTTGCATTGAGAACACAAATTGGATTTTTCCTGCAGAATATGGATCTGAAGTTCAATATTTGCAACGAGTGTACAGCATAATGAATTTTCTTTGAGATATATCTGATATTAAATTGACGTTATGGTATCGACGCAAGCACAAATTTTAAGCGAGATGTGTAGTAAAGTTTGACTGATTACTTGTACACATCCTGCTGATTTTCAAATACTGAAAAATTAACAAATGTTTGTGAATATGTTACAAGCGAAAGGTATTCTGCAATAAGATAGACATTTTAAAAAGAAAAATATTTAAGCGATTTCATGGCATATTATTAAAGCGAAACTGTGAAGAAATTCGATGTTACGTAGAAGTGTTTTATAAGACATTTTTTTAAATCGCAGTATGTTAATTGGGCCATTCCATGTCACGTGTCAGACAACTTTTCTAGGTATTACTGCTGTTTTAACCCCTTAATTCTCGCTCCCGTCAATATCACGGGCTGAGGTGTCGTTCGTTATTTCTCGCTCCCGTCATATTTCAGGGCTGGAGATTTATTGCTGAAAAAAACATCTGAAACCAGAAAAATTTAACTGGCATTTCGGTGTGAAGTCTTCGAATATTGCCGTTTGAAATTGGCTTTTGCGCTGGCTCTAATGTTGGGCTTTGTATTGCATGTTTCGAAATGTGTAACACTCCAAAAATTATTAATAATCAGAATTTAATTTATATATATTATTTCAAATATTATTTGTAAAAATGTGTGTGATGATGATAAATGTAGATCTAAGATGGAAAAATAAAGGTTTTATTCGCATTAATTTGTACGGTGTAAAACAAACATTGAGACATAGAATTCTCATATGATGGCTTTTCTACAAATATGAATTTGTTCTATAACATATTTTTTTTTTCGCCTTAAAAAAAATAATTGCATATTTTATTTAGAAACCATATAATTATTCAATTTCTGTAATAAAATAAATAAGTATTTTTTTTAAGGTTTTTCCCAATATTAAGCGACCGTGAAGGGGTTAACAATGTTATTATATCCTCAAACATAGTTGCCAACCTCCCGATTTTTCCAATACCAGTAAAATCTTACAAAAATTTTCGCTTTATGTAATTGGATAAAATGCGCGATTATACAAAACAAGTTTTTCTGGATAAAAATATTGGTATTAGAAAAATCGGGAGGTTGGCATCTATGTCAAATTAAAAGAACTATGCTAATACGAAAATCAAGGGCGTTTTGTTGTTTTAAATGTATAGTTTAAATTTTGAGATTTTATAAGTTAATATTTATAGGTATTTATATAAGTGTCACGCATATGACATTTTTCCGTTTTTCATGGAATGGCCTTAAAAGGGCAGATTATTTAGGTCTGGGATTTAAAATGTAGAGTTTTTTAAACCTATTAAAAACGGGCAACTTACTTAGGTTTAGGGTTTAAAATTAGGAGATTTTTAAACCTAATAAAGAGCCGTTTGATGTCACTTGTGGGACAGCTTTTCTACATATTAGTGTAGTTTTAACAATGCTATTGTATTCTCAAATTAAAACAACTATGAAAGTTTAGGGTGTTTTGTTGTTTTAAATGTTTTGTTTAAATTTTGAAAATTTATAACTTAACATTTATACGTATTTATTAAGTGTCAAGCATATGACATTTTGTCCGTTTTTCATGCGATGGCCTTAAAAGGGGCAGATTACTTAGGTCTGGGATTTAAATGTGGAGATTTTTAAACCTATTAAAAACGGGCAACTTATTTAGGTCTAGGGTTTAAAATGTGGAGATTTTTAAACCTATTAAAAAGCCGTTTGATGTCACTTGTGGCACAGCTTTTCTACATATTAGTGCAGTTTTAACAATGCTATTGTATTCTCTAATTAAAACAACTATGCTAATTTGAAAATCTAGAGTATTTTGTTGTTTTAAATGTACAGTTTAAATTTTGACATTTTATAAATTAATATTTATAGGTATTTATAGAAGTGTCACGCACATGATATTTTGTCCGTTTTTCATGGAATGGCCTTAAAAGAAGCAGATTACTTAGGTCTGGGATTTAAAATGTGGAGATTTTTAAACCTATTAAAAAGCCGTTTGATGTCACTTGTGGCACAGCTTTTCTACATATTAGTGCAGTTTTAACAATTCTATTGTATTCTCTAATTAAAACAACTATGCTAATTTGAAAATCTAGAGTATTTTGTTGTTTTAAATGTACAGTTTAAATTTTGACATTTTATAAATTAATATTTATAGGTATTTATAGAAGTGTCACGCATATGATATTTTGTCCATTTTTCATGGAATGGCCTTAAAAGAAGCAGATTACTTAGGTCTGGGATTTAAAATGTGGAGATTTTTAAACCTATTAAAAACGGGCAGCTTACTTAGGTCTAGGGTTTAAAATGTGATTTTTAAACATATTAAAAAGCCGTTTGATATTCTCGTTTGGGACAGCTTTTCTACATATTTGTGCATTATTAACAATGCTATTGTATCCCCAAATTAACCCTCTGCACTCTAAGTTTTCTTTTTCCATTCGTATTACCAGCAACTCGAAGCGATTTTAGTTATATCTTATTATTTTTTAAATTCTTTATGAATATAAATGTTATGATATATTTAAAAAAAAATTATAAAATTATTACATTTTGTAATCGTCTAAAGTGTTATACCTCTCTAAGTATTTGCCAATATGTAATCTTGGCTTTTCTAGACAGGTATCACAAAATTATTTGCATTGTCTCCGTAGCGGAGCTCTCGAGTTTGAAGACAAATTTTAAATGGCTCCGCTCCGGAGCCCTCGAGTGCAAAGAGTTAAATCAACTATGCTAATTTCATAATCTAGGATTATTTGTTATTTTCAATGTATAAAAATTATAAGTTAATAGATATAGGTATTTATGTCAGTAGCACGTGCAGGACATTTTGTCCGTTTTTCATGGAATGACCCTAAAATGGGTAGATTACTTAGGTCTAGGCTTTAAAATGTTGTGATTTTTAAACCTATTAAAGACGAGCAGCTTACTTAGGTCTAGGGTTTAAAATGTGGAGATTTTTAAATCTATTAAAGGGCCGTTTGATGTTTTATTTGGGACAGCTTTTCTACATATTAGTGCAGTTTTAACAATGCTATTGTATCCTCAAACTAAAACAACTATGCTAATTTCAAAATCTAGGGGTTTTTTGTTATTTTTAATGTATAAAAGTTATAAGTTAATAGATATAAGTATTTATGTAAGTGCTACGTGCAGGAAATTTTATCCGTTTTTCACGTAATGCCCAAATTACAATTGCAATTGAAAAGTAATTTTAATCTACGTGAAATTAGGTTTCCTTGTAAAGTACTGCATTGTTGAATAGTGTTGTGTTCAGTCTGTTCTCATTTTGAAATGCTAAAATTTTAACAGACATTTGTGAAATATTATAGGTCAAATTTTTCCAATGAGTTGGTAGATAATATTTTTCAAAAGTTAATGAGTGGTTTCGAAATACAGTCACAATTCCATTCACAGAAATTCAAAGATTTATTTCATGTTTCGTGTATTAATGAGATACTTAAGCATTTTCGTTTGGTATGCGTTTAATCTTAAGGTAGTATTTTAGGTGTGTTACCTTTATCCGTTTATGCTCGGCGTCCCAATTTTGAGATGCTTCGAATTTTAATAAATTTGTATAATTTCCTTCTTCTTTATAACATGAACATTTTATTAAATAATTATCTATAAATGTCTTTATCTGTTACCGAGAGATGACAGCATAAGATGGATATTTATTTGCTTAAATGAAGGCTTTTTTCGGAGTTTATAGATTTTTCATTTTTCAAGATGGCGAAATGTAAAAAGTAAGTTTATTTGTATTTTTTCTACCACGGATCCAAATAAATAAGTAATATTCTTATCTTGTAGACTTTTTTGAAATACGTATTTTTTTAATTTGTGAAATTATTTGTTCAAGCCTATTTTTTATGCATTTTTGTACAAAATTTAGAGCGCTAGGCACGAATGGGTACATATTAACCATTTAGGGGAGAGTTATTTATGCAAAGTTCTTTTCAAGATGATTATGAAAAAATTGTTTTTAAGATTCAAATACGATTATTCTTAGTTCATTATTATTAAAAGTTATATAGTTATTAGTCTCTGCGAAGAAATAAATATACATTTTTTTAGTAGTTCAAAAAAAAATACTAACTATAGTATATAATATACAATTTAAATCTTATTTTTTATAAATTTAGATAAAATGTATAATTATTCATATACTATTACAAATATTATGCACATTCCCATATTTTGTACGTTGAACAAAATATACATACAATAGAAAATAGGGTCGCTAATGACGTTTGAAGGGTGAAAATCGCAAAACTAATAAAAATATCGAAATCTCGCATGCTGATTTTCTGTAGAACTGGCTAGTAGCACGAACCTGGTTTTCCCTTCAGTTTGCGCATATCTGGTTAGAAAGAGATAACAAAAACTTGGAAGAAAGTCAAACAAATCTGTGGGGAGTAATCCACGCATGTAAATTTTTCATCTTCTTAGAAACAGACCAATAAACGCAACTTTGGAGCAAGCATGCGTTGCAAGTACACGAACCGCCAACGACGATAGGTAGGATCATTGCGAAAACATTTTGTATGCGCTTTTACTTGGAATGGTTACCTATTCGTACAAGAAATGATTTTCTGGAGTGTTTCGTTCTTGTGTCAGTTTGTCAATTTCAAGACGAATTTTCTCGATTTTCATTCTTTAAACGTCATTTGCAACCCCATGTTTCATTACATTTTTTTGTTCGTTTTCATGAGTGCTATCACCCCTTTAAGTTTCTTGAAGCATTTCTGATGCACCCTGTATTTTTCAAGATGTAAAGTAGCAGTTATAAAAGCTAAGTATTTTTGTTGCTTCCGTTGACATTCAGAAACAAAAAAGAGTATTTTTTATTGTATATCATAATCAGTTTTCTCAACCTGGTACACAGACTTTGTAGGATACTATCATCTCTCAAGTAAATATTTTTATTTTCAACAAAGAAGTTTTATAATCATGCATGATAAATTAACAGCATCAAAATTATTATTATTTTGGTACTCTTGCACATATAAATTCAGTTACGCACTGAAAATGTTAAATTGAGAATTAATGGCATCTTAAAAACCTATATTCTGGTTTAAAAAAACTGATTAATGCACTATGAAAACTCAATCCAAAGCGTTGCCGAAAATAAACGCAGAAAAATAAACTTTGTTTTTCGCAATGCAAATTTAAATCTTCACAAAATATTGATTTCTGATTTTTCTAAGGATAAAGATCGCCTTTCAGAATCGAAGGTATCACGGAAAAAGTAATTGTACATTTTCCTGTGTGGTTCTGTTATATTTTCCTAGTTTAAAAAAAGATTTGTCTTTTTTTAAAGTATGGATGATTATGTTTGATTTATTATCAAAATTAAGTTTTGCTACTATGATTATTATTTTTTACTTTTCTTTCAAAACAAACGATATACGTTTCTTAAATTCCTCTATTCTCAAGAAAATATATTTTTCTAAACATTTAAAAAATTTAATATAAATTTATTTTATAAAAATTTAGCTTTTAAACGAAAATGGAAATGCAAAAGATATTCATAATACTTAAAACTCATTTTTTTCTTTAATTTGTGTTCAATAATTTCTTTTTTTTTTTTATATATATACAAACAAAAATTTCTTCAGCTTTTGAAATTCATATTTCTCAAAATCAAATTCAAGACAATTTTAGATTTACTAATTAAGAAGGACAAAACTAATTCTATCTATTTTTAGGAGCTGAAATTCTGAGTCTTAGATTACTCAGTGCATTGTTTAAATAAATGAAACTTTCACGTGAGTGAACGTTCCTTAAATAAAAATGTCACACATATTCAATACTGAATTTCTCTACAGAATCGTAGCTTTCTATGAATTTCTAAAGCCTCAAACCGTTAATATGTTGAGCTAGATATTATTTGCGTTATTTAACAAAGACATAGACATCAAAGTTGAAGAGATAAATCCGCCACGAGAAAAGGTAATTATACCTTTCTGCTTTTCTGTGATAGCTAAAAATAATTTTCTGGATCATTCTCTATTCCTTTATTTGTAGATAACAAAACGAGAATAAACTAAAAGGATTTTGGAATTTTGTACGATTTAAACTATAATTTCATTATGCTGATACCTACTTTATATTGTGAGGAGCGTTGAAGGTATTATTTAATATGAAATGTGGAATTTTAAGAATCTTGAAACGAGAAACATCATTCATAGTATAACTATTTAAAATTTGAAATATTCTGAAGTTGGATATATTTTAGTAGTAGGATGTTTTGTCATGTAGGACGTTACCGTGATAACAAATCCAGAATGTTATTTTTTTCATTTATGTGTCACTGTAAAAAAAATATCACAGCTAAATTCGTCCTTGCCGAATTCATTTAAGATGCTGATGAGACAAATACAGTGTCCAAAATAGATGCAAATTAGTTCCGTATTTCGCCCGTTGTTATAATGTTAAATTGGTATTATATAGAGAGAGATAGATAGGTATATATATGTGTGTGTGTGTAACATTTGTTCAAAACTTTTCGTGCGAATCGTAGCATTACAGTTGTAGACTACTTATACAATCCACAACTGGAGATTATTACAGGTAGATAATAGGCAATAGAAGAATCACTCGTACCGATCACCAACCAGAAGTATTAAAAATACAGTCGTCATGGTCAGCAATAAGGCAAGGATGTTATGAAATCTTAGGAATGTTTGGTAAATAGCAAAAGAAGCGTGATATCAATCAATAGTTTAATTATGACAAGTGAATTTCTCCAACTCCACTAGTCTAGGAGTATTCGTTTTGAGAAAGGTCACATATCGTAAGATGATAAAAGAATCAGAAGCGTCATCACAACTAAAAGACAAACTACCGTCCAAGTGACGTGGACTTTTACGCAAAACGAAAGCGTACAAAAATCTGCTCTCCGTGAGAATGTAACGGTATAAATAGTAAAAGAAAAAGGACGCGAATGGTTACATTACATAGCAATGAACCAACTCCGAAGAGAGCGGGAGGAACGGGACGGAAGAATTCTCTACACTGTAAAAAAAAAATCTGTAAAGTTACTAATTTTTTTTCTAGGAAACTGGGATTACTAGAACTTTTTAAGTAACGGCAACAAGAAAAATTGCTGTAACAGACGCTGTTACAGGAATTTTTGTTTTTGCCGTCACATAAAATGTTCTAGGAATCCCAGTTTCCTAGTAAAATTATAGTAACTTTACAGATTATTTTTTACAGTGTAGCGATAGGCTAAGACCTAGAAAAGAGGCGGAGATTTATGACGTAGATGACAGAACTTAATACTTACCGGCGGTAATTTTATAAAGTAAAACTCCCTAGACTACGAAGTTCTAGCAAAACACTCTGGGATATGAAATGATTTAATAAAATAAAATGGTATTGATAACCTTCGAATGAGAAAATAAAAGAATTTAATGTCTCAGAATAAAATGAAAAAAAATAAAGCAATTTAATGGGTTTTATAAAGTAGTATAGATAGTATAGATATAAAGTAGTACAGATTAATGTTTATAGAATAATGAATAAAAGAATACACTGGATTAAAGGCATGGGGATAAAATATAAAGGGTAATTAAGATATTATTAAAATACTGGTAAAAAACGTAGATGCTATAAGAATTTGGAATATTTTAACTAAGATAAACGGGCGAAAAATAATTTATTACATATATGTATACATACATACAGGGTGTTTCATAAAAGATGGGTAAAATTTTACAAGGTTATAGTACACATCCAAAGAAACAACTTTCATCAAAGGATGCAAGATCGGAAATAAAACACAAAGGTGCTGGCGCTTTTGGAAATTTGGTCCATGTAAACGTTAAAGCTACATTCCTGTTGCCAGGTAGCGGGAAAAGCAAGCAGATGTGATATGGGGTAGAAGAATAACGCGTCGCCTCGATTGATGCATCAATGCCGCTGATCTGGGTGTACAACTTTCAATAGCGGTAGGAAAGTATCGGAACATGTTGCCTTTCACTAATAGGGAAAAGGCCGGTATGCGTTTTATCTACGGAACTACAAATGAAAATGGCTCAGAGGCTCAACGGTTAATTGTTTATTGTAATCATATGTCATTAAACTTGTTTTTGTCACTTAATCGTTCTTTGTGTGTTTTTGCCTTGTGTAAAAACCCCCACCTCTAACATCGTTGCGTTTTAACACGTTCATTGACAAGCTGAAAATTGGAATTGGCCATCCCCACTCCCCGAAATTAGACCCCTTCCGTAGTGCTCAATATAAATATTACCTGCCGTTTCGCTGTGGCCGCTATACTATTCCATTTGGAAACTTGATAGTGACGGCCTCGCAAATAGCACGTGATTGGCCGTTTAGTGAGAACACTCATCACGCGATATCGCGTGATTGGCAGTTAACTTGTTAATTCCAACTATACATTCTTTGATGAAAATTGTTTGTTTCGATGTGTTCTATCACCTCTAAAAGTCTATCCCATCTTTTATGAAACACCCTGTATATGAACAAAGTTATTTGAACAGGCGTAGTTAAACAACAAAATCAACTTAAAAAAGTCCTTCCGGCCAGTGCGGGGAGGAAGAGGTAGCTTTCATATTCCTTATTTTTAAAAAGCCAACTTATATTATTCAAACACACGAAGCTCAATTAAGTGGAAACCGAATGTAGGAGATTCAATACTAATTATTATCAATACTAAATCATTATGAATGAGAATTTCGCGAAATTAGTCAGCTTTATCCAAGCTGCTTTTATTTAAAGTCACTTATATTTGGCTACCAAATTCGGCGATTTCTTAAAGTGCCTGCCATTTTAAGACAACATGGTAGATGAGGCTAACCAGTGAACTTGGTCGAGACCTTAGTAATTGCTGTGCACATGCTCACTCATATCGGAATCGGTTGATATATACGAGTGCTGTCGCATGCAAAAAATCAGATTTTTCAAAATGTCACCCACTTTAGAAATTGAAAATGCGATATCTGAGTCATTTTTTAATATAAAGACAAACAAAAAATGCTCCTGAATCCCTTATATCAAGGACAAATACTTAAGAAAGAAACCTTTTCCAATTTCTAATTTTTTTGCACCTCACTTTAAATATAATTTTTTTTTAATATAATGGCCGCCATTTTGAAACAAGAAGGCTGATGAAGCTGGCCAGCGAACTTGGTCGAGATATTGATGTATATAATCCACATGCCTTCTTCCATCGAAATAGGCGAATACGTGTGGTATCGCGTGAAAAATACAAGATCGTTTCATAGTGATAGCCATGATAGAAATTCAAAGTGCTATAATTCAACCACTTTTTAAGATATAAACAAAAGAACAAATTTTCAGAAACAAAAACTGCTCCAGAATCTTTGTATCAAGGCCAAACACATAAAAAAATCTTTTTCATTTTCCAATTTTGTAATACCTCATTTTAAATTTTAAATTACATTTCTTTTAAAAATGGCAACCATTTTGAAACAAGATGGCGAATGAAGCTGGCCAACGAACTCGGTCGTAACATTGGTATGTACTATCTACAGACCAAGTTACATTCAAATCGGTTCATAAATACGCCTGTTATCGCGTGACAAAAATCAGGTCGTTTTAAAATGACAGCCACAATAGAAATTCAAAATGTTATAACTCAGGCATTTTTTTAGATGTAGACGAAACAAAACCTGTTCCGGAATCATTGTATTAAGGTCAAACACGTACAAAAAAAATCTTTTTCATTTTCCAATTTTTTGGTATCTCATTTTAAATTTAATTTTTTTTTAATTTTTTTAAATGGCCACCATTTTGAAACAAGATGGCGAATGAAGCTGGCCAACGAACTCGGTCGAGACATTGGTATGTACTATGTACACACCGAATTACATCCAAATCGGTTCATAAATACGAGAGTTACAGTGTGACATAGGTCATATATATATATATATATATATATATATATATCAATTTTGAACGGAGGGTGGTTTCGGGGTCTGGGGGTCATGATCGATGAAAATATACCAAAATTTTTTGAAATCCCTTTCCTCCGAACGGCTGCAATAGGTAGCTTTTTGTAAAGAAAGCTACCTAAAATGAAAAGGAACTAGTTTGTTTAGAGAGTCAGATGATTAAGAATATAGATTCTGACTGTAGAAAATTTACTCTATAATTTGATGTTTGGTTAGAGTGAATTTTCATTGACGAGTGGCATTTTATTTTATGTCGGTTCAATTAAAAAACACTGTTGATATTTTTTTTTCCTATGCACTAATTTAATTTTTTTTTAACTTGGATTTAGATTATCGAAAATTACCGCTAATTCACTTTTGTTCATTAAGAAAATCTATTTCTGCAATTATTAACTCCTTAACTGTTTCTTTCTCTTTTCTTTTGACATAATAAATTAAAAATAACGATAAGGCACCACTCTTTTATTTTTACTAAAATATTTGTCACTATTCATCAAATAATCATCATATAATCATCAAAATCCATTTAACAAACCAAAGATTACAGTTAAAATTAAGTGGTATCCAAAAGCTTTTACTATCGAAGATAGCAAACTCTTTTTGACCAAGCGGTTACAGTTAAGGGGTTAAAATGATTTTTGCATAAATTTTAAATTATTAAAAACAAGATATTTTACTTGAATTATACCCTAATCTTGAAAAGATCTGACAATTGTATCTGGATCTGTATTTTATTTAAGTGGATGTCGAACGTTATTTTATTTTATTTTATTTTTTATCATAGAGATAAGAAATTTTGGCGGAAATATATACACTACCATAAGTATGTACAACACCATAAAAGAAATTTACAATCTTATTATAATTTTAAGATTGTAGTACAAACAAATATGTCTCCAGATTTTTTAATCCCTTAATTAGTTAATTTTTAGAGACTTTTTTTCCTGAAATCCATATCGATTTTCATCAAAATTTTGCCGTTCTATAAGTTAAAAATAAAATATAATTATCTCAATTAAGTCGAATTTTAAAATGCATACACAGTTTCTTTGTAAGCAATATCAGAATTCTTCCGGATCAATTTCATGAATTTTGAACAAAAATTAAGGCGCATTGAGGATTGCAAAAATCTAAAAACGTTGAAAAATCAGTTTTGAGAACAACAGATTAAAGTATTATAAAGCCAAAAAATTGCTTGTGTACTAAATTCAAACGCTTATAACATTGCGAAATATCACCCCATCTGCATATGGTTTTCTGCAAATGGCTCAGAACAAACTGGAAAATAATAATATGCATAAAAATAATTTTCAATATTTGGATAGATTTTTTCTCAAAAGTCCCCTTAAAGTTAGATATGAAAAAAATGGAGCATTACAATTTAAAACAATTGAACAATATTAATTTGTGTTTTAATTTATAAGAGACTACTTATTTATACGCATTTTTTAGGCTTTATTTTAAAAGTTTATATTTATTGTCGTTCAAGTTTCTGAATTTCTGTACAGTTTTGCAATTTCAGCCTAAACAGATTTTTTTTTTTTTTTATAGAAAAAAGTAAGAAGTCTTCTCTAAGAAGCTCAAAACTTAGCTTACCCAGTAAATCTATCTATTCTAAAAAAAAAAAAAGTAACTTACGCTGTCACCGCCGCCGCCATTTTTGAATTTTTTGTGACTGAATGACTTCCTTTGCTAATATTAAGAAATATATTGCATACAAAAATATGGAAATCGGCGGTATTATAGAGAAATGTTTCATAAGCATGCTGATGCAGACAGTTTCCAAATCGAAGAATTATTTTAAGAGATATTTAATGCTAAAGTTTTACAAAATCGTTCCATTAAAAAAGTTTTATAGGAGCAAAAACCATACATGAGAATTAATTCATTTTTAGATCATTTTATACGTTAGAATTTCCCGGTGTGCAGATTGCAATTATTTTTTTTAATGTGACTCATTTTTTGAGGTTTTTATTTCTATTTTAAATTCAAATTTTCAGCATTTCGAGTTATATTTTTTACTTATTTTAGAAAATAATATTAATTTAAACTGTTGCCAACTGTATAAACAGCGCAAACAATAATGTTTGCTTCAAATTAAAAATTTATTTACACGTGTTGTAAACACGTGTATTGTAAACAGAAAAAAAACCTTTTAAATTTGAATTAAATAATTACGTATAAAAAGCAGGAACTTATTGAAAATTACTTCAAAAAAAACTATATTTGCACGGGAATTTTAAAAGAGAAAGGGCATTGTAACATAAAAAATTCATTAACATGCGTTAGAAGTCTTAAATAGGAGAAATTACGTTACATTACACTTTTTACGTAAAATGAACAAAAAATAATATTGCAAAACAGTTTAAAGTTAAAAATTTCGCGAGACATTTATATGATATTTTAAGATCATCTTTTCAAGTATTTTTGTTTAGACAGCGCAAATAATATTTCATTTTTAACAAAAGTATTTTCACGTGAATATTAAATAGAGAAAGAAAAGTTTGGTGAAAATTGCGTCAGATTATAAACGATATATTTAAAATGTGTTATTTAAAAGAACTTTCTGTTCGCTTTGTTAAAAAATACCGCGAGACAAAGACTCTGTTTACTTAATTCATTTTATATTAGCTTATGTTGAAATTTTTAACTGGTTTTATTTAATCAAAGACAAAAACAGTCATTGTATCTTTTAATATCAGCTGATTTTTTCTTAAAATTCTCCAACTCATAGAGAACTGAATAGAAACCCGTTCATAGAGAGATCGCCACTGTTATTTACATTATAATTCAATCTTCTAAAATATTTTTAAAGCCGATCAAATTAGCGTGCTTTTAGAGACTGCGGTGTATGAACGGGGGTTGGCGAGCGTAGCTCGTAGGAGGCCGAGACCCCTAGTTATTTAAATAATCAGAACTTTGACCTGAAGGAAAGCTTATCAAATAAAAATGTGCTCATCCAATTTGAAAACTGGTTGTCTTTGAACATTCGAATCTTTCAGGATTTTCCAAAGCATTAAAATTTTTGATGTACTGAGTTACATAACATGTATGTTATTTTACTATAGATAGATATTAAACTGGAAGAGCTAAACTCGCTAAGAGGAAAGTAGTTATCGGGTTTTCACTGATAGAATAAGTGCAGATGCAATTAATCCTGCGTAATTAATTGAACAGTGAAATATAAAAATTACTGAAAACATGATTTCATGGGTATATATTTTCTCTATGGTTTTCAGAAAATGTTTCTTACTTTAAAAGAAAGACCTTTCTATAAATTACAGATACTTGAATGTTAGTGGAGGAAAAAACTGGATATTTTCAAGTTTCTATTTTTTATTAATTTGCCACTTAAGACGTTTTTAAATTGTTCCCGATATTTGGATCAGCTGGTATGTACGTATTTTATTAGCTGCTTTTAATACCAAATAACAATATTTTTATTTTTATAAAGAAAAAGAAATTGCTAATTGCTTATGCAGTCTCATTTTCTAACAAATACCATAAATAAATTAGATTCTAGAAAAGGAAATGGGAATTTGCTTCCAAATTATGACTTCTGATAGGGGAGAGTAGCCGAATTTAGACCACTTCACTTATTTTTAGGTGTAACTCACCTAATTTTTGGAATATCTGCAAAACATTACTACACGGGGTCAATATATTCATCTACTAACTAGTAAATCCTTAGATCAATTTCTTTTTGAAAATCTTAAATTTTATTTTTATTTGAAAAATTTGTCAAACGTGGTCCAAATTCAGCAACTGGTCGCCTAAGTTGGACCCGCAGTCTTCTAAATTGAACCAGATAATGTCAGGTTGTTTTAATGACTAGGCAATATAACTAATTTTATTAAAAGCAAAGTTTGCGAATAATGAAACATCAAACAAAATAACAGCAATGAAATATGATGAAAATAAATATCTGAAAATAAGAGTAATTGTTTTAAATCAAAATATATACAAAATATAAATCAAAGTTATCAGAAATTAAGAATAGAAATTATGGGACCAATTGTCAGTTACTTAAATACCATGTAAGGAGTGATGCAATGCTTACACATGAATTTCGTTTATTGATTTCTTTTTTCAGCGCATGCAACATGGAACCGTATTTGGCAACCTCTGAACACTGAATCATTGCTATTTTATTTTCTTACAAATTAGGCGAAAGAAATTATCACTATCTAGATTTTTTCTTTTTAGATTCTGAATTATTAGACTTTTTTTTTTGCAGCACAAGTTTTCTTTACATTATATTTGTAGTTCTTCCCTTCCATCATTTTCTTGCTAATTGCATTACGCCTATTTTTTAAAACTTGATGTTCCAATAGCTTTTGTGCTGTGATAGCTTCCTCTTTGTCGTACTTTTTTTTTTTCAAGATTTGTTTTATATGGCAAAGATGTTAATGCAACTGTTTTTTTGGCTCCCTCTGTACTTTGATTTATCGGAATTAGCAAGAGGGATAACATTTCTAATGAATTTTTGGCTTTTGTGAAGGATTTGTACATGCAGCCTTCTTTCAGGTAAATTTGTGCAAAACTTACTCACTCCTTTTTGTTTCCTATATATTTAGCAGCTTTTGCTGTCACGGGTGTTTTTCTTGCAGATAGTTTGTCTGTGTCTTTTTCAACATTTCCAACATTATATTAGAAAAGTGTTTAAAAAAACATTCTATTTTGAAAAATACGCTACGATTAATCAAATGCAAACATGATATATTCAAAGAGTGTTGAATTCAGCCCCCCCCCCCCCTCGGAGCCTTGAAATAACCACTCCCCCCGGAAGGTTTATTTATGCGTTTTATGCGTTTTAATGGCAAAAGAGTTTAATTCCTACCTCCATAACTGTAAAAAGTCTGCCATCGCAAATATCCTCCAGGAGGAAAATGTTTGAATTCAACTGTGTAAACCAAATACACCGTAGGAATTATCCAAAGAAAATAAATACAAATACATACAAGGTAAAAGAAATTCGAAATAGAATTTATTGTATAAACATGTAAAAATACAGTGACCTCTCACTTATATGACTTTCAACAGACCGAAGAAAAAGTCGTATAACTGTGAGAGTCGTATAAGTAAGAGACCGTCTTATTATAAAAGTTTCAAACGGTATATGGATAATTATTGTACTTATATTAAAAACGATAAGTTTTTAGTACTAAGAACATATTTTAACAAAATTTATAAAATATATTAAAAAATAAAACATAAAACATAAAATACATTGAAAAAGTTCACAAAATAGTTCACTATGTTTATTTTAAAGATTTACAGATCAGATTTTCTAAAAAAATGAGGTGATGTTATTTTGACTCCTCTGTCGTCGACGAAGGGAGAAAATGTCTTTTTCTAAATCTTACAAAGCTTTTAAGTTATATTGGGAGCAATCATTTTGATGGACATAATTCCTTAATGTATTTAAAGCGACAGTTTCTTCTGGAAAATTTACAACAGAAGGAACATTGCTCTCATCTTCGTCACCCTCCTCGTTCATATCTTTATTTGTGATATCTGATATTTGAGATTTCTTCAGCAGTTCTCAGTTCCGACAGAAAAAGGTTTCATCACATTCTACAAAACCTTTGAAATTAGTACCTTTGTCCATAAACATTTCATAGCAGTCTTCTTCATTAAAGGATTCCCATATGCTCTCATCCATACGCTCTCATCCATACGTTGCACTAGTAATTTTGTCTAGTGAAAAACCACATTTACTAAAACAATTCTTAATTGTTTGCGATGTCACATCTGTCCATGCAGATACTGTAAGACGCATAATATATAAAATGGAAATTGCTTTAGCTTACTTTTTGTTTTCCCGATCAAAAATAAAACGACGAATCAAACTCCTTCTGTAATTTACTTTGAAATTCTTTATAATACTTAAATCCAAATGCTATAATCTGCTTGTTGAATTTGCGGGCAAAAATTGAACTTTAATTTGTTGCGGGAATGATAGATCTTTTATATCTGGATATGATGGACATTAATCGATTAGAAGATAAAACCTTTCTTTGTTGTTTTTTAAATTTATCATCCATCTCTTAAAAAATCAGTGAAAATCTGTGATGGCATCTATGCTTTTCTCGAATTTCTGTACCCACATGGCAATTTTATAATCTTAAAGCATTGAAGTTTTCTTAATTTGCCGTGTTTCCTATATGTTCTCGCTTTAGTATTTTTTCCTAGTGACGTTCAAGAACTACCATTTTCGATTTGTTATGTTTGAAATAAATGTCTGTTTGTCTTTAAACAACCTCATTCCTAAATGATGTTAAAATTTCCCAGGAAAGTGCATTTTGCAAAAACCCTGATTTATCACTCAGTACTATACAGATATGTGATCTGCAGGTGGTCGTTTTGCTTTGTTGAATAGCAGGCAAAATGGAATTCCATACAAACATCCTCCCTCCATAGATTCCATCGTTAATAACACATGAAGGTAGATGATAAGAAATGTTATTCATTTTTGATAAACACTTTAATAATAGTAAAAGAATAAAGGTAAGAAAATGTAAATAATTTGTACTTTACAGATTATGAAAATGAATTTTTGAGTGAGAAGTGTAAAATCATCTGAACCGTTTAAAGTTTAAAGGAGAGAATTTTAGCATTATTTTCTATAAAGCATGGACGGGACCAAGAAAATTCGGCTTATAACCGAGAGAGTCATATAACTGAGAGTCGTATAAGGGAGAGGTCACCGTATTTATGTTTATATAGGACTAAACTGAAAAAAAACTTGCATGGAGATAGTAATTCATTATAAAATATTAAAAAAACGAAAAAAAAAATAGTGTACAAAACGTACTGTCCTCAAAATTCATTACTTACTTTTCATATTTATGATCACATATCTGGTCTAATTTAAACAACTTAAATTGGCCCAATTACGGCAACTGCGCCATTTTATAAAACAAACAATCTTAAGACTAAGAACAAAACTGAAATTAATCAAATCCGCGTGAAAAATATGCGCAATAAACAGATGAATTCGTATATGTATAGGAAAACATAACAACTTACCTTAGTTTTAAAGTATTCACTTGCGTTTAGTAGGACAAAATTAGATTAAAACAGCTAACTTTAGGTTTTTTTAAATTGTCTGAAAACAGACGTGGTAGACGGTTGCTTTTTCCAATCATGAGTGAAGTCACTCTGATGAGTAGGATTTCAGCGGTAGGTGGAGTCTCTTCCTGTAATTAACGGCAGAATGGCAGCGGTCCAATTAAAGCGGCGGTCCAAATATGGCTACTCTCCCCTATCACTGACCCGCATTAAAATTGGCAGAAGTAAAAAAAAAAAAAAAAAAAAAAAAAAAAAAAAAAAAAAAAAAAAAGATGTTTTATTCCACAAATGCTTTAGTTACACATTAAGGGGCTACTTCAGTCACGCGAAAAGTCCCGCTCGCTAATGCATATCATAAGGAAGAAATTCTTAAATATATCTTGTTTGCATTTCAATATGCACTGTAAAAAAACCACTGTAGATTTGCCAGAACAAACTCGATCACAGTGAATGTGCTGTATCTTTTTTTGGTTTCCGGACTATATTAACATGGAAAATACAGTAGTTGCGTAAAATTAACATCACAATCTGCTGGAAATTTGGACGCCAGCAGTTTGTGCTGTAAAGAAATGCGTCCAAATCGTTTTGCTTTTTACAGTATGTTTTTAGCCCCAGGATGCTATATCTTTCTCCCTGGTATTAAAGTGTCATCTCCAAAAATAACGTTCCATTGTATAAGTCAGCCGTAAAACAAAGCAGATGTATCATTGTACTGTTAAATACTCAAATGCATTTTTTTTAACTTCTAAGCATCGCACATTTACAATTTTTATATCGCTGTATTGGAAAAAAAAGTAAATTTTAATGCAATTTGTTTGAAACCTGCATCTCAATTTATTTTTCATATATTAATTTTTTTGTAGTTTTTAGCACCAATTGTTTAATTTTGGCAACTCAAGTACTCCATTTCTGTAGAAAGAAAAAGTAGTTGGAAAATAGTAATTATATCTTTTTGTTGCAATTTACCCATAACTACAGAACAACAACAACAACAACAACAACAAATTAAAATGCGTGCTATTTTGAAAAAATATATATAAATGAATGATTTCTGATAAAACATGGAACTATTATAAACTATATTTAATTTAATTATCTATATTACAAAAAAATGAAGGCATATGAATCATTAAATATACGGAGAATAACGTCATTTTATATTAAAATAAAAGCTTATGTTTTAAGCCTTAAAACTGAAATATGTTTTAGATCATCTATATTTATATACATATATATGTTTTTTCATCGGGGGTGAGACTAAATTCTGAAAAGGCAGAATTCCTGTTTTCTAGTAAGGATTTTTTTTTTTTTTTTTTATGCATTGGATTGCTGAGATCGGTCTGTTCAAAGACCGCTTTTTTTTTTACTTTTTCGATTTTGTTTGTAGATTTTTTATGAGGATGTTTTCACTTTCGAAACCGGTTCCGATAATGAACCGGTAAGAACAAAAACGAAAAAGTAAGAAACGGCAGATGTAGACATTGATCTCAGCTATCCAATGCAAAAAAAAAAAAAAAATAAAAAAAAAAAATAATAAAAAAATAAATAAATAAATAAATAAATAAATAATTAAATGCAATCTTAAAAAAGTTCTTCCATTGGATGAAAATTTGCGAACGGGTGTTTTTTCATGATTGAAGCAGTCTTTTAGCATCACTTTTGAAATAACTGTCCACTCAAATAAGAATGCGTAAATGTCATTCAATATTGTAAAATAAGTAAACCATAGCGTAATATTCGTAAAAAAATCGTTTCAGAGAAAACATCCAGTTATGGATTATAATATTTCTTTTAAAAAATTACTATTATTATACGGCGCACTCTTGTACATCGTACTTTTCCCTCTATCCTGACAAGCGCGGTATAACGAGGGTCTTCTATACTATATTTTATTTAAAGCTTTTTAGTTTTAAGTGCTTTTATTGAATATTTTTTAATAGTTTGCATACAGTAAAACTTTAATAAACTCCATACTCTGTTTCGATAAAAAAATTCCTGCTCTAATTATAAATATATATAACACCGTTTTTTAGCATGAGGGGAATGTGTATTTTATTCCCCAGTTCTTAAATCACGAATAAATATTCTTTATTAATACTTGGAATTTTTTCCAGAGGGAAATATTCGCCTTGCATACTATATTTCAAATGAAAATCAAATTTCAAATTAATCAAATTAATTGCTTAAAAGACGCAAAGTCCAACCTAGTGAATAAGATTTGATGCCGGGGATCGAACCCGGTCCAAAATATAGCGCACTGACATTCTACCGACTAAACCACATGGAAAGATACCCAGCATGGAACTTCTCACTATTATAGGTAGGCAAGGCTACAAACGCTGCACAAGATGGAATTTTTTTTCCGTGAGCCACTGATATGGGTCAAACACGAAACATAATTAAATCCGGCATCGATTGAAACTACATTAATACTTGGAAAATTTTCTAGAGAGAAACAATCCCCTTGCATACAATATTTCAAATGAAAATCAATTTTCAAATTAATCGCTTAAAAGGCTCAAAGGTCAACTTAGTGAAAAAGATTTCCATTCCAGAGATCAAGGTTAGCCTTTGTATCTTTTAAGCAATTAATTTGAAATGTGATTTTCATTTGAAATAAAAATTCTTTACTTCTTGAATGAAAGGAGTTACGAAAAACAGGATGACACATATAATGTATTAACATTTACAAGTGAAGTAGCTGGGGAGATTGTCACAAGATGGCGGCTGTGTTTTTTAAATCGAATCAATAGTTTCTGATTACCACAGGGGCAAACTTCCCACCTGTAAACTTGAATAGAAAATTTCGTCTTATTTAACAGTGTAACGGGTAATATTTAAAGATCATTAAAATAGGTGGCAGAAGTAGCCGGCAGATTCCCCCATCTTCCGTTCTTAACTGCTGTTAGTTTTTCCCACAGAGTTTGTCATGGGATGTGATTCGAAGAAGTTGTGATATTTATGGGTGCTGCGTTATTTTATCTGCGGACTTGTCTATGAGATGCAGAAGGTGGAGTTAAGGAAATGTATGTGCGTTTCTTTTTTCTCCGGAGAGGATTTCTTCTAATATTACTAAGTTATGTAATTATGTACAGTCGTGGAAAAAAAAAGTAAGCACCCCCTTCTAACTCCTCAACAAATTATCGTAGAAGAAAGTTACTGGTACCGAACGATTGGAAATAAAGTCTACTTTTAAATGATGTATATAAAATTGGCTTAGGGGGCCATCTACATATTAAAACGAACCATAACTTTATTTTTTTCAATAGCAGTCCCCAATTCTGACAGCATAAATGAACTCTACACCCTCCAATTAGCCTAAAAACGAATTTTTATGCAATTCGTACCATAAGTTTCCGAGAAATTAATTATTTTAAAACGAGCGTATTTTAAGGGCTGTATCCAAATTGAAGTTCCGTACTGGATTGTTAACCGAGAGAGCCGCCTTCTTGATCAAGGCACGTGTAAGCGTCAAAGACACCTGTTTGATTACAGTACAGCAGAATAAATTTCAAAATGTCTACTCACTTCCATCATAGACGGCCCCTTAAACCATCTTTTTGCCGTTTTTTAAGCATAATTAGAAAACTACTTGGAAGAAAAATGTGAAATTTTTGAATTTTCATAAAGCAAGACTTAATAAATCTAAATCCATCAAAAAATTGTACGTTGGAATTCATAATTTTTTCGAATATTAATTTCATAAATCATAATTCATATTATAAAATTATAAAAATTGCAAATTCAGCTTATTTATGTTTGGGTATATTAGTGTTATTACTATAAAAAAAATAGCACATTAGGAGCATAATTTCGGGAGATATAAATAAAAATATGAAAATGTAATTTAACATTAGAAGCACTCAATTTTGAATGTTTATAATTCAAAAACTTATCATTAAAATGACTTTAAATTTGGTGTCTAGGCATAGTTTGAACGGAAAATTTGAAATATCTCGTTAAAATTGGGGATTGCCATTGAAAAAAAATGAAGTTTGGATTTGTTTTAATATGTAGATGACCCCCTAAGAAAATTTTATATACATCATTTAAAAGTAGACTTTATTTCCAATCGTTCGGTACCAGTAACTTTCTTCTACGATGATTTGCTGAGGAGTTAGTAGGGGTGTTTACTTTTTTTTCCACGACTGTACATACATACATACTTACGTACATAAAGAACATGCGGGCACATTAGCTCTCAGGCTTTGATAGCCTGTGAGATAAAAAGAAACAGGTAACTTCTCATTAAAGATAGAATGTGTAGAAATCCTGAGTATATTTTCATTTCTTTCAATATTGTTTTTTCTAGTACGTCGTAAAAGCAATATCAGAGTCGAACAAAGGAAGGAGTATTTTTGTAAAAAAATCAAATGCATTTTTCATAAATTTCTTAAAATTTCTTGAAAGTTTACTGAGGGAGGTAAAAAAAAATATTGGTCAAACTTTAACCCTCTAGTGCATTTTTTTTTCTTTTTCTTTTACCATCCATCCCCTCCGCCTAAATGTATGTCCTTATTATGTAATAACTGTATATTGAACAAGAAAAATATTAAAAACGTCACATGTCAACATTTAACCAAAATTCAGGAGAAAAATAAAGTGTTGTTACGGAATTTTACAGGGTTATTATAAATGAATGATCGGGTTTTGATACGTTTCTACGTGCGTACTAGGAAACGTATATGTTTCCATTACAACTCAAACGAGAGAGCGTTAACTGCAGTTTCACGCTGCGCGTGTGGTTGCCACGGTTGCTGCACGAACTTCGTATTCAAAATGGCGACTGGACAGCAGAAAGCGTTTTGTGTACTAGAATTTTCAAAGTGTGGATCGCTTATAACCTTTTAGAGTGCATTTCGGAAGGCATACAAATGCAAACCACTAACCCAACAAAGCATTCTGCGCTGGTATGGACAGTTCAAAGAAACCGGCTGTTTACCTAAAGGCAAAAGTTCCCGTTGAGCGTTACTGAAGAAACAGCGAACGGAGTTAGAGAGAGTTTCATCCGCAGTCCCAAAAAATCAATAATTTGCGCTAGCCGCGACCTTTCTATTCCAAGGTCCAACTGTGTGGAAAATCTCTGATGTCCAGTCACCATTTTGATTATGACGTTCGCGCAGCAACCATGGCAACCACACGCGCATGACACATACGCAGCGCGAAACTGTAGCTAACGCCCTCTCGTTTGAATTGCTATGAAAACATATACATTCCCTAGTTCGCACGTAGTAACGTATCAAAACCCGATGATTCATTTGTAATAACCATGTATTATCTAAACAACGTGTTAAGTGAAATTTAAAGAGTTTTCAAATGACAACAATGTGCATTGTATACAGGGTAATACAGGGTTTCCATAAAAGTATGACCCAGTTGTAAATTTTAATAGTACCAAATGTTAGCGTTCTAGAGTATTGGTTCCAGGTCACAAATAAAGAGTAACTCAAACAGTGTTATATAAGCGCATGCGAGAGTGCTGATTTGTTATTTACTCGCTTGCTGTGCCACACACGCAGCAGAGCGTCTCCTGAGCGTAAAGCGTTTTGTGCCTTGCAATTAAAAATATGAATATGTAACTTCAGTGATTCGTTTAAAGTTTAATTGTGATCTCCCATGTGACCAAAACACACTGAAATAAAGAGGCTATTGCTTCGTTTACTTCGGACTTGTTAACCGAAGTTTGAAAAGAATTGTACTTTAGGTCGGAGGTATGCCATGTAACTAAAGGTGCACATATTGGAAAATTATAAGAAAAAAAAGTTAGTTTACGTTCAATTGGATGTATGATTTGTTGTAAATAGTCTAAATAAAACCAATTTAATGTATCATTGAAACTAGGGCATTCTTTTATGGAAAACCTGTATTATGTGTTTCAGAAATTATTTTCTTAGACACAATCTCAAGTAAATCAGTGAATTAAATAAATATTTTCGTTGAATATATTTCATTCAAACATGAAAATTTCCGCTTTAATTTGACCATTTGACCTGAAAATACAGAACCACCAGCAATCTAACATAAAAATTAACTGAAAACATTCCATTTAAAGCTGCATTTTCTTCAAATCGAAGAGTTATTGTTCAATTCGTAACTGGGGGCTGTATGGTACTTTTTGCATTATAAAATTGATTTTTTTACGTATGTTCTTTTTCCTCTGAAGCATAAAAAAATCTTAATTGTAAGCTTAAAATTTACTAAAATACTTCGGTCAAAATGAGAAAATTTCTTCAAGTAACTGAAACAACTTTTTCAATCACCTTGGTGCAACTTGATGCGTGTGCTTTTTAAATGTTTTCTGGCGAAATTTTCTTTGCGAGAGCACCAAGTTTCACTTCGTTAAGCGGTGAAGTTTTGTGTCTATTATGAATGTGTTGGCAAGTTTTTCATAACGTATGCTTGAGGCGTAACTTTTCATCCGTGTTATCATTAATTTCAAAACCATCACAAGGAAAGTTTTATTCTATGAACGTCGAAAATAAAATTTAACTCACACAATTTTTTTTTTTTTTTTTTTTTTTTTTAATATAAAACATTACTGAAAATTCTTTCTGGTGATTTTTTATTTATATTAAATATATGTTTTGAATATTAAATTCTACAATTAATAGTAGACCGGGGCACATTTTCCATAGGGGCAAGTTTCCCAACTCGCTTTAGTTTTTAAATGAGCCACTAAATGTCCCCAGCGAGTGAACTATCTAAAGTGTCAAAACTGCACACTATCTACGAAACTTATAATATAGTAACTGCTGTCACTTCGTCAGAAGGGCTGTTTTTTTTTTTCATTTTTTCTACGGTGAGGAAAATTTCAGTTTTTTATTGAAATATAAAATAAATGTACTTGCGTTAAACTTACTGCTTTGAAATCGCATGTACTAAAAAAGGGTTTCTTTCATCACGTACCTATGCGTTTGTCTTGCAAATAACTTACACAGATTTTCGTCTAGATAATGTAAAAGTTCCAATATGTCGAAAGGACAGGTTTTCCAACAGCATACTGGGCATGTATTCCAACCCGTTGGAAAACGTGCCCCGTCCTAAATCAGCTAGTCTTATTGTATCAAAATGTGTTTATTGTGTAATAAAATCGACCAGATAATCTTATATGAAACTTGGTCGTTTAGTAATTTAAGTAAAACTATGAATATAAAAGTCAATGTAAATTCAAATATAAAAAAAAAAAAAATGTTAAGTATTTTCTAAAATGGGTTCATTTAATGAATCCATTTTATGTTAATTGTGCCTCTTTGTTGTCATTCCCCCTTACTGTAGTCATAAGCTACAAACATTAGATCGCAGTATGTGTGGTTCCCTCAAATAGCAAATTAACACTGCTTGTTATGCCTGGGTATGCACAAATAAAAGGCCTACGACGATTTCCCACATCTCATCTATTGTGGTCAGAACTTCTCCACTCTCGTTAACATCAGACAATAATATGGTGACTTTTAAATTTTCGAGGAATTCCCACTGACTGCTGAAATATTTACAGACTCGGATTTTATGCCATTCTACTTTTCTGACAGGACAGCTTCTGCCGTGTCAAATCTGTAAAGTACCAACAACCCTTAACACACTTCAAACTTGCAAGAACAATCGGCTGTTTCTAGCCTTTATTCAAACCCACAGAAAGCATTAGATCCTTTTACACGAACGCAAGCTAGCACATCCAAAGAAACAGTTCCTTCAAGTTCCACTCCCAGTCTCCCTATTGCTTATGGAGAAAGCATTCCTTCTATATCCAAACAAACTTTCCCTACACTAGAAGAAGTAAGGCGTTTTGACAATGCTGCACATAGGAGGCAAAGCCGACGTGGAAAGAAAAAAGGAAGTCATCTATAATGATTGACTCTCCTGTTAATAATCAGCTGAAAGTGGAAAATGGTTTGTCTAAAAAAAGGAAATTGCAAAAGGAATCAGATAAAAGGGCTAAAAAAAAATCCAAATCCGACCAGGAAGCTTCTTGGACCTTCGTCTTCAAATGCAAATTTCATTAAAACATCAAAACCTAAAAAAAGGTATAAAAACCTTACATTCAAGCGATTAAGGCGATGAAGATTGTCTTTGCATTCATTGCTTTGAACTTTACACCAAATCTAAGGCAAATGAAAAGTGGGTACGGTAGAAGAAATGGGCGCATGGAGACTAAATGCATAGGGCACCAAAGAAGATGTTTCATTTTTGTTTGCGTACATTGCGATTCAGACAATGATGAAGACTTTTGTTTAAAAAAATCTGTCTTTATAAAATTGTTAACTGTTAGTTTTTTTTTAATTTTTTTAAATATTAAGTGGCATTCTTTTCTATATTCATTTAGTTTCTATATGTACTATTACTATGCCTTTTAGTTTACAATAAAAAATGAGTATTTATTAACAAGAAAGATTTATTACCTGTGTTTTACAATTTAAAGAATAGTTGGAAAATATGATCCTGTACATTTTTAGTAGGCTGGAAAACTTGCCTCATATACGGGCTCATTTTCCAACGTAATGCGATCAGACTTAACCATTTTGAGATAAAAACTATATTTAGTTCTTGAAAAATAAATGTGCCAGTTTGTAGATAATGGTCTAGGGAATACAATGATATTTCGTAACCTCGAAATATATAAAAATAAAAAATACAAAAAAAAAAAAAAATTATAAAAAGTTTGAAATGTGCCCGGTCCTCCCTAATACTTAATAGTTAGGAATTGAATTTTGTTCCGTTCAGAAAATATAGAAATTTGATTTCTAAAGAAAATCTTACAAATGTTTTTGTTAAAAGTTATTCTAAAACTGGGACATTTATCACTATAAATGTCTAACACTAACCCATTTGTTCTGAGAATTATTTCATGTTTTACTCTCAAACAAATTTCGATTCGCCTTATCCCGACTTTTGCAATAGCAGGGCATTTTTGTAGTTTCATTTTAGCATCTAGATAACTGTACGCTGAACGAAGAGTTCAAATGTTGTGAATTTTGATCCACATTTACATACCAGTAAAATTATTTTTACAGGTTTAAACAGCACAGCGTTAGCTACCTGTTAAGTATAAACTATTTAAAAAAATATATTGTACACGCAATTTATAAATTACCTTATTGAGCTGGTCGAGGGAATTTATTATGTATCCATTGTAATGATTAGATTGTGATGCTACTCAGTCTAAACTATTCGGGTTTTAACCATCATATTCAACACAATGGGATTTGCCATGGCTGGCATGATTCGAGTAAAAAATATCTGGCACAAATCATGTTCTTGAGAAAAAATTATTGATTACAAGTGCTATAGATTTAACTTTAAATGATTAATTTGAAAACCGCAAACGCGATTGTTTAGTACGTGTGAAGGTTGGACTAACGGACTATGCCCCATTTACCATTCAAGGGATAAATGGTTGATTCAGGCCCTTATGGCAAACTTACCCTTCGCGGCCTTTTTTACAGGAACAGAAATATGACATAATTATAACATAGATTCCTCAATAAATATTCACGTTTTTAACGAAGTGTTTTTAAAAAGAGAGAAATTTGTTTGAAATCTGTCTTCTAATTTCGAAGCTGGTACAATTAAAATGATATCCTTTCAACAAACTTATAATAAAAAAAAAAAAAAATCGGTAATATGAATTACGTTACATACTTTTAAAATGCCATTTTTACTCTTTAAGTCAGTCCGTTTTTATAGACTTTGAGAAAGATTTTAAACATCATCTGCTTCAGAAATAATTTGTTGATAATGATTTTTTATAATTATTGAAGTTCTGGTGAAAACTAGTCAATAGTTGTCCACTTCAATACGAAGTGTTTAAATTTGTTGAATCTTTTTGGTTGAATGTATAACTGAAAAAGCTGCTGTGTAAGGATTTCTAAATGTGAATTTATTATACACTAGCAGATTATTCCTTTTACCTTTGTCCATTTTTTCAAACGAACCTTCAATCAAACGAAATGTTGAATTCGTTTGACCTTGATCTCCTGGAATGTCCTTCTGCATTTCTGAAACGATGCAAACACGATTGCGATAGTTTATTATTCTTTTGCGATCTTATCCGTTGGGCAAAATTTGGACTATTCCGAAGCAACTATTTTACTTAATCATTTATAGTAGAGTTTGATAGGGAAATGAGGCTCTTATGACAACAGGAATTAAAATATTCTTTAGTCAACTCACTACTAAAATATTGAATAATACAATGATTGCAGAGATTGACCATTGAATGTATATAATTTTCAGTTGATTCATATTCGTTTGATAGTTCATGGACTCCGGACACTCAACTTAACGATATATGTTGTTCCAACAGCTTGAATGCAACTTTACTCTACATTATGTTATATTTCGCAATATACAGTGGTGGTCAAAATTGTGAACATTTTTTTTTAATTTTCATGTTTTATAACTTTGTGTGCTTGAAGAATATAATAAATTTCACTTATATACAAAAGCTTATATTTCAAATTCAAGGAAATTTAATGTAGAATTTAATAAAAAAAAAGCTTAATAAAATATCTGCATTACAAAAAAAGTTACTCTTACAAAGTATAAGATCTTAGATTTCATTGTATTTTAAAGTTACACTTACAAATTCAATATTTGGTAGGATAATCCTTGTTTTTTTATTACAGCTTCACAGAGTATTTTCATTGAGAGAATTAGTGTTTGGAGTTCATCCTTTTTAATCACATGATACCAAGAATCAATTATAGCTTCAATAAGTTGCGTTTTATTAGACGGACGTTTTATTTGTACAAGGATTTTCAAACGTCCCCAAAAATTTTCTGTAGGATACAGATCAGGCCTGTTTCCTGTCCAGTGCTTTTATTGTTAAACTATTCTATGTATATTTTTGCCATATGGCATGGAGCCGAATCCTGCTGAAAGATAAATGGTGCTTTATTTGGTAAGAGATCCCTGATGGAAGGTATCACTTTTGGTTCCAAGACAGTTTCGATGCATGTTTTTGCATTCAGAATGCTATCAATCACTTGAATGCGGCCCACACCATCTGCAGATATACAGGCCCAACTCAAGATAATTGTTGTTCTTTGTAGTTGCTTCAATGCAATCAAGATGCAGCTCTTCCCCTACTCTACGCCTCACCTACTTTAGCCTATCACTAACAAAGTGCAATATTTTACTCTCATCGCTCCAGATTATTTGCTTCCACTCATTTTCAGACAAATTAATGTATTTTTTTGCCTACTGAACTCGTTTCTTGCGTTGCTGAAGATTTAAAAATGAATTTCTCCTCTGAATTTTCCCTTTCAGTACAAAACCTGCTAATTTTATCCTTATTTTTTTTTTAACTGCAATACCCATTGCATTCATTTCACATGTAACACCATCTGATGAAATTCTTCTACCTTTGAAGCATATCCTATTTATCTTTCTATCGTCAGAAGCACTTGTGCATTTTTTTTCGGCCTGATCTTGCGTTATTTATCACGATTTATTTTCTTCATAACGTAAGCACATAACGTATGCCAGATAAAGTGGCTGATCCACCAACCTGTATTGCAATTTCAGCATATGAGAGGCCATGTTCTCTCAATATGATTATTCTGCTGCTTTTTGTAGGTGTACAATGAGTTCTAGTTGTTGGTGACATTGTTTTAAATTATTTGCATTAAGAAAAAAAAATAGAAATATATATATATATATATATATATAAACTTTTATCTATTTAGTTACACTAGTATTCACTCTTCTGCAAAATTCATTCTAGCAAAATACCGCGTTTACAAAACAAAACCTACCTGGTTCTCAGAACAGTCATTGTGATTGGCTAGGAAGTTTTTATTACAATACACCTGAGCATTCAGGACTAATTGTGTATGAACTTTATACTAATGGAACTGTAACTTTTTATGTAATGCATAATGTTTTAATTTTTTTAATTAAATTCTACATGAAATTTCCTTGAATTTGGTATATAGAACTTTGCATTTAAGTGAAAATTAATATATTCTGTAAGCACACAAATTTATAAAACATGAAAATTTCAAAAAACGCCCACAATTTTGAACACCACAGTACGTTTCTACTGGCAGGTCTATTATAGTTTTCAATCTTTGGATTCCAGAAGAAAAAGTACAGTCAAAAGTGTAACAAATTATTTTAACACAAATCACAGTGTTTAACCATCATATTTAAAAGAAAAACGTGGATTTTTAAAGCTGAATTATTTAAATAAAATTAAAAGGACGTCAGTTTATTGCCTTTTCCTTTTATAGACCAGTTGCAATGATGTAATCGGTAACCTGAAACAATTCTCGCTGACTGGTACTGGTAGAAAAATAAACATTTAGTTTGCATCTAATAAAATCTTCCTAATCTTCAATAGTCGTATTAAGTCAAAGTTGATGTCAAATATTTGAAATGTTTGCAACAATATAGTTACAATTATAATAGCGTTAGTTACAAAACAATGTTAATTACGCGCCAAACTACGTTGAATTAAACTATGTCAAATTACTATCTACACAATTATAGATCTTCGACAACAAAAATCTATACCTTAAATAGGACTGACAATAATAAATAGCGTTCGTTATGCAAAATTCTTAGCAAAAATGTTTTTGGTGAATACTTGAACCGAAAGTTTTCAATATAATTTTTCTAATCTCTCTATTCTAAAAAAAAAAGTAACTACCGCTGTCACATCCGCCGGTTTTGAATTTTTTGTGACAGGAGGTCTTTCTTCGTTAATATTAAGAAAAATATTGCGTACAAAAATATAAAAATCGGTGGTATTATAGAGAAATGTTTGATAAACACGCTGATGCAGACAGTTTTCAAATCGAAGAATTATTTTAAGAGATATTTAATGCTAAAATTGGACAAAATCGTTCCATTAAAAAAGGTTTTATAGCAGCAAAAACTATACATGGGAATGTAATCATTTTTAGATCATTTTATGCGTTAGAATTTGCCGGTGTGCAGATTGCATTGATTTTTTAAATTTGACTTATTTTTGGAGGTTTTATTTCTATTTTAAATTGAAATTTTCAGCATTTTGAGAAATATTTTTTTCATTATTTTAGAAAATTGTATTAATTTATACTATTGCCAAATTTATAAACAGCGCAAACAATAATGTTTGCTTCAAATTAAAAATTTATTTACAGGCGACTATTATTAACAGAAAAAATCATTTGGAATTAGAATTAAATAATTATGTACAAAAAGCAGGAACTTATTAAAAATTACGTCATAAAACGTGTACACGTGAATTTTAAAAGAGAAAGGATATTGTAAAATAATAAATTCCTTAACATGCGTTAGAAATCTTAAATAGGAGAAATTACGTCATATTTACGTCACATTACAGTTATTACATAAAATGAACACAAAATATTGCAAAACCATTTAAACTTAGAAATTGCGCTAGACATTTATTTGATATTTTGAGAGGATCTTTTCAAGTACTTTTGTTAGGAAAGCGCAAATAATATTTTATTTCTAACAAATGTATTTTCACGTGAATATTTAAAAGAGAAGGAATAGTTTGGTCAAAATTACGTCAGATTAAAAACGATTAATTTAAAATGTCTCATTTAAAAGAACTTTCTTTTCGCTTTGTTAAAAAATACCACGAGACAAAGACTGTTTACTTAATTCTTTTTATATTAGCTTATTTTGAAATGTTGTTACACGTGTCTGTGTCATCAAGTTATTTTTATTTCGACGTTTTCTTTGTATTTTTATTAATGTTGTACTAATTTATTTCTTCTTTCGTTATTTAAAATAAAAATTATGTCAATTTGTATAATTTTGCGAGTGGTTTTGCGATTTATATAACTTGGCGAAATTGATCGACGGGATAATCAAGAAGTACGGCAGCGGATTTGGCGTTAAAATTCCCCAATCAAAGAGAAATGAATAGAAATCCGTTTATAGGGAGATCGCCACTGTTTTTTAAATTATAATTCAATCTTTCGAAATCTTTTTAAAGCAGATCAAATTAACGTGCATTTAGAGTCTGTGGAATCTGGACGGGGGATTAGCGAGCGTAGCTCGTGGGGGCCGAGCCCCTAGTGAGTATAAAAAGTCAGAGAGATAAATGGGCTTACTATTTTCAGTTTTACTTGATTATCCCGTTGACCAAAAATCTGCCGTCAAACTGCAAGATTAAATGCCAATAATGCATGATCGTAAATGCCACATTCAATTGACATTGTACATGTTAGACGTGTTTGTTGCGTCATCAAGTCGTTTTTATTTCGACGTTTTATTTATATATTTATTTAATGTTTTACTAATTTATATGTTCTTTCATTATTTAAAATTACTGCATTTTTTTAAGTTTTAAGGCTATATCTAATGTTTATATGCATTTTATAGTTATATCTATCTACGTTTTTTGACTAAATAAATAGCATTAGGTTCCTTATATATATTTTTTTTTTATTTATTTTTTTTTTTTTATCATTGATATTTATTGTGTCCCATAATAAATGCGATTCTTATATTTAAAATACTTTTTATTCACAAATACACATCTGATTGTTTATGGTTTAATTCAACAATTCTACATTTACTTATAAACTATTAGTAATCTTTTGTCCAAAATCATCTAAATGAATCAAATTTTATATTCTGTATATCTCTACGCCATAAGTGAACGCCATCATTAATGTAACCGTATTCTTTAAGGATTTTAATTCATTAATTTTTCTATTTTTAAATTTTAGAATGGCAACATAATTCCATTTGTATAATTTGGCGAATAATTTGGCAATTTGTATAATTTGGCGATATTGTTCAACGGGATATTCAAGTGGTACCCTATTTCCTTTATATTTAAGATTAACTTATTCTTCAACATTTTCTCTAAGTAATCCCAGTAATGAAAATAATCGTTAATTTGTCATTAAAATTAATTAATAGGACTACGTGTGTGACGAAATTGCTTTATAATCATCTAAATTTTGTCTAAGCAGAATTGCCTTCAATTTCCTTATAAAGGCTAACTGATAAATTGACAAATATTTTTCCATGCATTGGCAATACAAAGAATTTCCGTGCATTTAAAGTATTGCATTTTTCCTAAAATTACAATAACAGAAGAGGGAAAATATATAATACTGAATTTTGTTCGTTTGATTCATAATAAAAAAAACATAAATATAATAGCTAATTACAAAATTCATCTAACCTTCTATAATCGGGTTCTCCATCCACAGTCTTAAAATATAAATGATTCTTCCAACAATATAGAAATATTCTCCAATTAGCGTGTGAGCCAATTACGGAAAATTAGTCCAATATCTTGTTAATTCCTTCCTAAATGAATAGACAATATGTAGAACAAATTAAAGGAAATGACGAACTAAAAAGAATTTCGAAAAATTATTTCAGCATGGATTTTTTTTTTTTTTTTTCAAAACGATGAGTTTATTTGATAGTAATAACGCATAATTGCACAAAACTCCTTAAGAATAAACTTTAGTTCCTAACTTTTAAAGCAGTGAATATTTCTATAAACGAAATTGATGATATTGTAAAAAAGGACGATATTCGGTAATTTATGTTCCACTCTATAAGGATCACATATTTGGAAGAAAATATACCGCCATTTTTCCGTTGAAAAGTATGGTGAATATTTTTTTTTCTAAATGTGTGAACTTAAATATTTTTTACAATATGTGTGTGTAACAGACAGTTGCGTTCAAATTTAAATATTTGAATCCATTTTTATAATATTAACTGCTATTTTTACAATTTACATTGGAATATAAAAATTCACACCTACAAATGCCCTCATACACTTAATAAACACAATTATCGCTCCTTCTGAAGACACGCCTGTGCCTTTTTGGCTTAAAATCGCATTGTTTGGCGACAAAAGTAAAATAAAAATCGTATATACAAACACAACCTGCAACTGACAAGTACAGCCATTTTTAGAATTATTCCTGCTAGTTTCTCCTGTAAGACACATAATGGGAGAATTAGATAAAAAGGAAAATAATTAAAAAAAATACTGAGAATTTATATAATAAAATTTTTGAGCTGCATTTTTCTTTACCTAGCGCTGGCGAAAAATCGCCAAATGTTTTATCAATAGAAATATTTCACATTATTTATTCATTATTTTCATTGTATATTCACATTATATAAATATTTCACATACATTTTTAAGCATTACGAATATTCCTTTCATCTTTAAATTAATTATATTTTAATGTTATAATAATATCTCTATAAAAGTGTTTCTGTTTGTTACTTTTTGTTAATTTCTTTTAAATTCTTCTTAAATTCTTCTTTTAACAGATTTTTTCTTTTACTTTGCGAGATGTTAACATTATTATCTAACTGATATAGCTGTTTCAATTCTATAACCATCAATAATATCGCCATATCGCCAAAAAATAATCACTGGCAACCTTTTCGTTCAAAATAACAAAAAGTACGAAATTTATTATAAAAAATCTTCGTTTACCTGTATATTATACACACGAGGTGGAACCCGTCGAATTCAGACGAACAAAAATGTTTAAGAAGGAATTATTTCATTGATTTATAATAAACGTGCAAAATTAGTTTCAACAAAAAAAATGCATCTTATATTGGTTAGTCTAACTCTCAAACAAATATTATTTTAACCAAAAGTTAACAAAATACCATTTTTATAAAAACTCGTCTAAATTATTAAAATTAAACTTTAATCGTATATGTAATCAGTAAATTATAATAAAGATCAATTATAAAATTATCAATCGAGGGTCATATGCAAGGATTTCCGGGATGAAAAAAAGCAAAATTTATTCCACTTTGACACGATCATAAAATTTCCCCCCCAACCCCGTGAAATCTAAACCAGACATCATTTTCACCTTCTCAAAATTTACATACGCACCTCTCATATCCGTATTCACCATTTTAAGAAAAATGGCATTTTAATATAATTATTTAAAAATAATTTTAACTCAAAATTTGAAGTCACGATTGTCAGCAACATCTATTCATGTGAACAATCGCACTCTTAACTGCAGATTCAAATCTCAGTACAGGAGAGTAAAAATTGCGATAATTTATGTTTTTTAGACGCATTTGTGTTAAAATTCTTAGTTTCTCTCTATTCTAAAAAAAAAAGTAACTAACGCTGTCACCGCCGCCTGTTTTGAATTTTTTGTGACCAGAGGTCTTTCTTCGTTAATATTAACAATATTTGAAAATAGGTGGTATTATAGAGAATTGTTTGAAAAACACGCTGATGCAGACAGTTTTCAAATCGATGAATTATTTTGAGAGATATTTAATGTTAAAGTTAGTCAAAATCGTTCCATTAAAAACGCTTTATAGGAGCAAAAACTATACATGTGAATTTAATCATTTTTAGATCATTTTATACGTTAGAAGTTCCCAGTGTGCAGATATCATTTATTTTTTTATTTAATTCATATTTTTCAGGTTTTATTTCTATTTTAATTCAAATATTCAACATTTCGAAAAATATTTTTTACAACTTTTAGAAAAGGGTATTATTTTAAATTGTTGCCAAATTTATAAACAGCGTAAATAATAATATTTCCTTAAAATTAAAAATTTATTTACACGGGACTATTATAAACAGAAAAATATAATTTCAAATGAGAATCATTACGTATTAAAAGAAGGAAAAATAATGATAATTACGTCATAAATCTATATTTACATATGAATTTTAAAAGTGAAAGAAAGCTGTAAAATAATAAATCCATTAATATACATTAAAAGTCGTAAATGAAGGAAATTACGTCATATTTCACACATCATTAAATTTACCTTGTAAACATGACCAAATATGTCTCACATGCAACTATATCAAAGGTTAAAAATTGTCATTGAATAAATTTTCGAGTTACTTACCAATTTTACTTTTTTATTTATTAGTTGTTACCATTCTATAGTGCAGAATTTTTAATTCTTTAAAAATGTAAAAGATACATTTTATTGACATTCTACATGACATTTGGGGCATTCTCTGAAAAGTGGCTGTTTTTAAAAAAAATTGCGGTCCAATAAAATTGCCTCAAAAATCTCAAATTTAGCCTACAAGTACCTTATTGCTAAATTTATCAAAAAATAATATGAACCAAACTGTATCTGATAGTTCTTCTGATATTTTAATTTCAAAGCACTTCCATTGGTAAAAGGTTC
Organism: Maratus speciosus; assembly: GCA_963932465.1. Lineage (NCBI taxonomy): Eukaryota > Metazoa > Arthropoda > Arachnida > Araneae > Salticidae > Maratus > Maratus speciosus. The sequence goes on from OZ010790.1 coordinate 251,691,371, forward strand.
AAATAAATGATTGGTACGGGAATTTGAAAACAAATTTATTTCTAAATAAGAAAAATGCTATATTTCACATGCATGTTAAATAGATAAAAGTTTATAAACAGTCTGATGCTATTATGGCGTTTGGGAATTAAAATTAAGTCGTTTCATAAACGTACCACCGCCCTTGAAAGGGTTAAAAAATAAAAGAAATTATAATTAGAGGTCATACTTGTCAATTTTTTTTTTTTTTTTTAAACTTTATGTCAATTGAAAAACAAAAATAAAGTATTAACATTTAGAAGAGTTAATGTTTATTTGAATTAGTACAAAAATTTTTTTTGCTACTTATTTTTAACTTCTCCCTGTAAAATAATAAAAATGAAAAATGTATTATCTTTACTTATGCTAATTAAAAGTCTCATGAGTTTTTTAATGTATATTTTATTGCATTAGATTTTCTTATTTTACTGTTTAGTACATATATAAATGGATTAAGTTCATTCTTTCACAATTTAAATCATACCCTCATATTAAAATTATGAGGGAATGATTGTGAGGGAATGACGAAATACTTTTGAAAACCATGATATACAAAAGTGATTAGTCTTATGTATATTTTCAGTTACTAAATATCTTTTGAAACACATTTCTAATAATATAACAGCATAAAAAAACATTTCAATAGTTTTTATTAAATTTATAATAGATAAAGGAATGACGCGTAATAAAAATACTAACATTGATCTAGTGCTTCAAAGCCATATACTAACTATTCAAGAACGTTTTTGAGTAAATTTGGCATTGTGATAAGCGCGCCTCGAAACAAGGTCGCAAATTTGCAAGGGCGCCTTAGCCCTTAGATCTTTTTTCCAGATAGGTTTTAATATAACATTTAAAGTCCTCGAGGCATATTGAGAGATTCTTTCAATGCAAACTAGTCGCGAATTTCATAGCATTTATGTAATTCTTTCTAATTAAGGGGTCTCAAGGCTCTTAAAATTGGAAAAAATGAAAAAAAGAGACCATTTTCAACATTTAATATCTTAAAATGTATACGATTTTAAAACACAATTTTTATTGAGATAAAAGATATAAGTACGTTCTTTAATTTATTGTATTTAAAAAATTGCAAGATGCAGAATTAGCATTTATAGGGGGCTCCAAACAGTCAGACATTTGACAAGCAGAAAATTGGTATAACAGACTACCTTACACGATTAGATAATAAATATTGCAACTAGAATAAACGTTTTAGTGTCTACTTATACTTCAGATTATAATAATTATCCTGCACCTAAATAAATTTGTATTTAAAGCATTCTTATATTTTTAATACAAAGTCGTAATTAGGTAATACAAAATTTTGAAAATTTCAACAACATAATCACTTAAAAAAATATTTTTTTAAACAATAAAAAGGAAATTTTAGGTTCAGTTTAAACAAATTAAGATGAAACGTATGTTTTGAAAAATTCATGAAAAAATATTTAGAATTTTTTAGATATCCTGCGCGTTATGCCCAGAAACGTCATTTGGGGAAAAATGACTTCTAAATTTCGGAAACACCACTTCATCTATTGAGCGGGTATAATTCTAAAAGCCCTTCTGTTCTAATGATAATTTGAAGGAAACAATTATATTGAGATGTTAAAAAAAGATATAAGATTAACATCTAAAAAAAAATAAATAAATAATGAAGCTTTAATAGCCCTGAGACCCCTTAAATTAGTCTCTTTTTTAACAATTTGACGTTTATTTCTTTTTTACTGTTATTGGCCATTGCATAACATATATATATATGTATATATATATGTGTAATATATATCATTAAAAGTTGTTAACTAGGCGTTAAAAAATGATGGTACATAGAATACGGTGCCCCTGTCATTATGTATGTCCAAACCGTCCCCAACTTTAAAGGTTAATATCTCGGTTAATTACTGACGATTTTTATTTTCGAAAATAGTGATCAACAATGCTTTTATACTTTTGCTACAATAGGTACCTCCAGCGCTGCTCAACACTTTCGCTGAATGCCCGAAAATCGAAATTTGTGTGTAACAGAAAATGCGATTTTCTCAAAAACTATGTGACCTAGGGTAATCGCTATAATTTTTCAGCAAAGTTTAAATTAACGTCTACGCCCTCTATTTTTTTCATAATTTTAGTTTCAGTAGATTCGGAATTAGGTGGGGGGGGGGGACATATTTTTGCGCTATATTTTCGACGATATCTTTGATAATTTAATACCTAAAATTGAAAGTAATATATTTTTGAATTCAGTGTTACGAAAGCTTTCAGACGATACCCCACACGACATACAAAGAAAATATTTTCTTTTCAAGTAATTTAACTTGCCCCTCTACATTTTTACTAAATATATTTATAAATGTTTTATATTCTGAAAATATGTGGGTCAACAGTCTTCATTACTTCCCCCAATTTGAACTTTCCACGTTCCATAGTTTACGAGTAAAATGGCTGTGACAGACAGACACAGGAATGATCTTATAATGGTTCCGTTTTCATTTTTTAAGTACGGAACTCTAAAACCAAGTTATGAATATGCCCATACACTACATGTAGCTGCCGCTGGATGGTAAGGTAGGGATTCGTGTGAAGAAAGCAAGGAGGAAGACTTCTATAAATCGCGAAAAGTGTCTGTAACTGTATGATTATTTAAGGTTATTGATTACTTCCGATATTTCATATATTGAAATAATAGTCGTAATAAGCTCCATTCACCTTAATTTTGCATTTAGTTTCGCATTTACTACTGATCATATCCATTGGTGTAGTCGTAAAAAAAAAGCAGAGGGCATACGCTCTTATCAGACGGTATACGCTCAAAGTCGAGGATATGCCCTACAGTGTATATACTACTGCTTTTTTTTAGAAACAGAGTGTATACGGTATTTCTTAAAAGATCCAGAAGGTATACAGCGTGTACCACCGTATACTATCTGCTACAACCCTGATTATATGGATTAAAACTAATGGCAATAGTGTTTATGTGCCTTAATGTACATAATACTTACTTACTTATATATTTCATTTCCCCCATCAATTATAGAACTGTCATTCAAAATATATTTTGTTCTTATTTGTTATGATGTATACTAATGAAAAATATGTATGTCACATCAGGGGGTGATGGGCGAAAAAGTTTTCTTATCAACTCACTTCCTTTCTAATTTGAAGGAAATATTATCCTTTGTGTTGTTTTTAAAATTGGCAAGAATTTAAAATAATACCTTTTTCTAAAAGTTGTAAAAAATATCTCTCGAAACGCTGAAAAATTGAATATAAAACAGAAATAAAACCTCAAAAAATGAGTCAAATAAAAAAAATAAATGCAGTCTGCACACCAGGAACAACAAATCTATAAAATTATCTAAAAATGATTAAATTCGTAGGTATAGTTTTTGCTCCTATAAAACTTTTTCAAAGGAACGATTTTGACTAACTTCTTAAATATCTCTTAAAATAATTCTTCTATTCGAAAACTGTCTTCATCAGTGTATTTATCAAACATTTCTCTATAATACCATCGATTTGCATATTTTTGTATGGAATATTTTTCTTAATATTAACGAAGAAAGACCTCCGGTCACAAGAAATTCCAAATCGGTGGCGGCGGTAACAGCGTTAGTTACCCCCCCTTTTTTTTTTTTTTTTTTTTTTTTTTTTTTTTTTTTTTTTTTTTTTTTAGAATAGAGAGATTTACATTTGAATATAAAAATTTACTCCAAAATGTTCTCCTTCACTTAAAAATATTATTGCAACCTTCGCCTGGCTTATGTCACGCTACTGCCTTTGTCGCTTAAAATTGCATTATTTGGTGACGAAGGTAATAATTAAATAGTATGTAACTCACTTACAGCCTTTTTTACAGTTACTTCTTCTAATTTCTCCTGTAAGATGTACGATAGGAGAAGTACATAAAAATGCTAATTTAAAAAAAAGAAGAAAGAGACTAAAATAATGCTACTTGAATTTTATTCTATTTTTAGTCTTTTCAAGCACATTTTTATTAACCTGGTGCAAGCGAAAAATTGCAAAATAATGTATCAATTACTTCTTTCATACTAATTTATTTTTAAAGCTTTGAAAACATTCCTTTCAGGTTTAAATTCAATATTTTCATTTTAAAAATTTATCTCTCATTAAAAGGGTTTTTGATTTTTTTAAAAAGTTAAATCAATGACTGTTATTTTCTTTTAATTTGTGATTTGTTTGCATTATTTTCTACTTTATTTAGTCGTTTCAATTCTTTAACCAATGATAATGATGACAAAAAAATAATTACTGGCAACTTTTCCGTTCAAAATAAAAATAAAATGTAAAATTTACTACCAAATCATACACCGCTCAAAACAATTAGGGAAACAAGCAAAAAAGTGTAGATAACAGTGCGAGATATACATGCACGGGCATAAAATTGAGAATAACGTGGGTATCAAAGCATAATACAGAAAGAAAAACGCAAAAAAATTGCCAGAGAGCTTTAATTCTTTGAAACGATGGATAAAACGTGTAAAGATGGTTTAGAGCAACAATTTGGTTACATGTAAATGACAAAAAAAAGTGCTGTTTAGGAATGATGCAAGTTATTTAATATGGCGTGTTGTTCCCTCGAATAGCTAAAACTGTCGCATACCTGTTTTCCATGGATTCGACGACATTATCGATAAGTTTTTGGGGAATATTGTTCTACTCCTTAAGAATTGCAAACTCAAAATCCCGGGCAATAAAAGGAGGCCTCGATATTACAACAATGCGTCGTCCGAGTGTGTTCCAAACATGCTCGATCGGATTCTGGTCAGTAGAACATGTTGTCTATTCCATACTCTGTATTGTTTCAGCTTTAAAGATGTTTTCTTCAAGACGAGCTGTGTGCAGTCTGGCATTATCATGCGTGGGAAATAAGGAATCACCAATTGCTTCAACATAAAATACGACAGGAGGTCTGAGTATCACGTCTGTATAACTTCGGACCGTCAAAGTGCCATTTCAAATGATATGCAGGCCTGTGCGTCCACCTATGCTGATTCCAGCCCATAGTATTAACCCATCTCGTCTGTAATGTGATCTTTCAGGAACGAATGTGGGATTATTTTAAGTGCCTGTTTCTCTGCATGCTGAAACACATAGGATATCACATCTGGACTGAATCGGGACTTATCTGTAAACAGAATTTGACTCCAGGAACGTTGCCTCCAAACTCGATGTTCAGTTGCCCACCTTCTTTGGGAAGCACAGTTGCTTGAGATAAACGGAATACAGACTATTGGCTTATGTGCATAGAAACAACCCTGATGAGGCCTATTTCGGACTGTTAGGATGGATACCCTCTGCCCTGTGGCAAAGAACGACTGTGTTTGCAGCTGAGTGACATTGCCTGTACTGTCTCGACGAGCTGTTAACAGGATATATCTGTCATCAGTTTCTGTGATAGCATATGGTTGACCTTGCCCTTTGTCGATGTATATCATTCCATGTGTCTTGGAATCGATCCCTAGAGTCTTCGAAGAGATTCTAATCGAGCTTTGCATTGACACATCTTGTTACTTTATCAGCTTCCGCTACACTTCTTTGTATTTCCCCAAATTCAACTGTCCCGATAACACGGCAGCTCATTCATTTCGGTAAATCACGTTGATGTGATATTTCGAAGTCCCTTTTTCTCAAAACACAATCAGAGTAATTGAATTTCATGACTGAGACAGTGACACAGACGTGTTTGCATATTCCAGATTTCTTCAGTTATCTCCCTTTTCTAGTTTTTGGCGTCATAAACTTTGATTATCACGTGAAGTTTTCTTCCTCTGTTACCTACTACGCTTTAAATTATTGATGTTTCATTTTAAGTTACTTATCGGTGTAAATATTTGCGTAATTTTGTTAAAACCATGTCCTTTCCTAATTGTTTTGAGCAGTGTAGTTATCCGTGTATATTTGACGCATAAATCACCGCGAGAATATTCTCCATCGAATGATACAATCTGCAAAAATTCCACCTGGTAGTTTTTAAAAACACTCGAGACGAACTTTTAGGGCCTACTGCATTATAATATATATATGATATGATATGATATGATGATGATATATCGCATTTCGTTTTAGAAAAAAAATTAAACTTAATTTTAATATTATTTGTTTTAATTTAAAAACAAATAATTAGCTAAATCTATATTAATAAAAGAAAATTTCGATTTGTCTTTGTATATGTCTGTCTGTCTGCAATGGGCAGCAAAATCAACGGGACGTACAAGGCTGAAAATTTGAGACAGGTTAGTCCATGACCTTTCCTTATGCACCTGGGACTCAGAATTTTAAATTTCTAATAATTAGTAGAATTAATAAGTAAACATTGCTAAGAACTCTCATTAAAAGTCATCTCCGTTCTTCCGAGGGGGGAAAAAAACGCTCGGACATGCGCAGAAACCCTATTTACGCATCGGGAGGAAATGAAGATAGGAAAGAAGGAATTTCCGATGGTATTTTGTCATTATTTTTTAACTTCCATCGACCAAACCGCTGAGTAAAATTATAATAAAAAGGAAGACATATTATGAAAGACCGCACCCTTACGCCTTAAAAGACGCATTTAATTAAAAAAATATCGCAGTTAACCCTTTGAGAGAAGAATAAAAAAAAACGAAATCATATTCTTTGAGAAAAGAAAAAATATTAACTCATAGTTTTTCCGAAAAAAAGGTTTACCCCCTTATGGCAACGCCCCTGTAGGGCGCAATTTTAGAGATACCGACAAGCCAAAAATATACTTTTAAAGCTTATACATTCTTCTATTCAATGATGCATTTGATTTTGAAAAATAGGTTTTTTAATCCTTTGAAATATACCGGCAAATGAAGGTCACTTCGCGCCTCACGGAGATGATATTTTTTCTACGCTAAAAGTAACTAAATGTCCGTATTTTAACACAATCCTTTTAGAGAATTTCATAGACCAGATTTATATCACCTACAACAATTTTGAAACTTTCGGACGGTTAGGAATATTTAAAAAATAATAAAATGTGTGAAAATTTAGACGAAATCAGTAAAAACTGGAGTGTTTCGTGGCACACTCAAAAAATCAAATTATGCAGAAAATAAAATACCAAATAGCATATACTTTCAATTCAATTCTTTTTTTAAATATAAATTCAGACAAAATGGTGTTAAATGTATAAAGCCATGCAATTTTGAGGTTCATTAAAAGTATTATCATGGGCTTGGGTAATGCCGGACGAGCCATCTGCTAATACTATATTTTTCACATACTTCAGAGTTCAAACTAAAAAATAAATCTATATAAAAATCCACTTCTGAAGCAAGTGTAAATGGAAAATTATTTTCCAAAATACCATTGATAAAAAAATCAATTATCACATATTTCTGATTCGTTTTAAAGTATTCTCGTCTATGTGAGATTTTAATATATCGAGATTACCAATCCCAGAATTTACCATTACCATTTAAATAATTCCTAAAAATCTAGAATTATGCTTTAATTCATTTTACTATGATAAACGTAAGCATACATACGTGTGATTAATTAGAACCCGACATACCGAGAAATAGCCTATAGTAAAAATCATCAAAACTATAGAAAATTGAAAATTTTATTTTAACAGTTGTAGATATGATGTCTGTAAGCAGAAAGAGAAGTAATAATTTCCTGTAAATCCATACAAAGACCCTAATTAACCGATTTTCTGATTATTTAAATAACATTAAAATTCACCTTGTTCATGTTCAATAATTAAATTTCTGAAAATTCAATTTTAATATTAATCAGTTCAGTTCAAATAGAAAAGAAAGGTATACATTTGTAAATAATTATATATATGTCGCATGTATTTCACAGATTAAACTAAAAATACATTCCTAAAATTATCTGTACGACTGACAAGCATAGTTTACAGATCAGAGCTCAAATTATCCCTCATGACATGACATGGTAAAGAAAATTTTTAAAATAATTTCAGACTGCATCCTTCATTTTCGTTCCTTTAAAACTTTAACTTATCGAACAACTTTTTTTCGGGAAAAGTTCTTGTTTATAATTTTTTTAAAAAATCACAAATACATTTGTGAGCTTGTTATTAAGAAAAGAGAAAAGCAGAGCGTGAATCATGCAGATAAAATGTATGTGATATGAGAACTTTTTACTTTCGACTTGTCTACTTTGTATCATCAAAAATTGTATGAAGTTACGTTTGGAATTGAACCAAATTTCATATATTTGTTTTTGTCATAGCCAGCAGGTCAAACGTAAATTTGATAATATTACGCTGGAAGGGGGCAATGTAATAAGAATTTCTCTGACATTTTCATTCTTTTATCTTTGGAAAATGTTTGAAGTTATGAATAGTATTTAACTTAATGTCATATTATGTATTTGGCTATGACCAGCAGGTCTCGCTTGAATTTGGGGATTCTCCGACGGAATGGGGCATTGTAATAGCAATTTTTGTGCACTTTTTCTTATTGTATCATCGGAAAGTGTACGCAGTTATGCATAGAAATAAATCAAGCTTCATACACAGTGTGACTTCAAAAATCCGGCATTCAGAAATTCCGCAACTTCAAAAATCCGACATCAAAACCATCTTTTCCCTTCCTTTTTCTTTTACACTTTCAAGTTATGGGAGAAGAAAATAGCAATTCTTTATGAATTAAAAACTTAACGTCGAAAGTAAAAATGCAAAAAAAGAGTATTTGACTTTTATTTACATTTGTCAGAGGCAATTATTTTCTGAACAAAATTTTTGCGAGATACAGTGTTGCTTAGCAACGGGAACAACTCTGTCGAATGCTTGGCACAGTATATGGCTGGGACGAATTTTCGGTAACGGTGACAACAATGATGAAGAAGAATTTCCAGGATTTCAAATTCGCCGTGAAAAGGCTGCAATTTATGAGCTGATTGAACATATAAATATTAAAATGCATTAATTGTCGAAAAAAGGGATACAGAAGATTTTCTAAGTATTGACGAAAATGCATCAAAGACAAACAATTTAACGGACAGGGTCGCTGACGCTGTGCTAAATAGAATCACCGATAATGCTAGTATTCTAACAGCAACTTAGATAACGAGAATGAACAACCGGCAGAAGAAAATTTTTCACTAGAAAAATGCATAAATTTGGCTGGTGTATTAATATATACTTTAGAGAAACAATTATAAAATATACGAATTGAATAAATTGAATATTCAATTCGTATGATAACTTTACCAATCAGTTTGATTGTGTTTAAATAATAGTTAATTATAAAATATGTATGGAAAAAAAAAAGATTAAGAAAAATAACGTTAAAGAACGACAAAAAATTTAAGCAAATAAAGTTGTCATTGTTTCTGAAATTACAAAAGAAGAAATATTTTCACTCTTTATTAGATTTTTTTTTTTTTCTGTAGCATAGAAAATATCATATAAAGTAGGGTTTTTACTCCTTTTTTTGCATAATTAACACTTAATAATGGATTGAATTATGGCTAAAGGCACCATTAAGGATATAGTACTACTTTTTATATTCCTTCGAAAATCCGGTATAGTCTCTGTCCCGATGATGCCGGATTTTGAAGTTACACTGCATATGTTTTACACTACGGCCGTCAGGTCCAAGTTGAAAATGTGGATATTCCTCCGGAAGAGGGCGCTGTAATAGCAATTTTCAACCAATTTTATCGATTTTCCGTAGTTCTGTTTTACAGTGGCTGCACTTCGCTTACAGCTAACCATAATATTCTAAAGGAGCTGCGTACTACAGGATAACGAAAATATTGATTTCATTAAATATTATGAACGAGATTAACTCGTTCCGATTAATAAGAAAACCCACAAATTTAAGATGACAATCAAATTTATAGTATTAAAGCTGTAACATTTAAGTTTTAACATATGTAACAACATGTTTCAGATAGACGAAAGTTTTTGATTTAGCAAATCCGACTAGATTTTAAAAGTAATTTCAATTTTACGTTGACTTTTTATTTATTTATTTATTTATTTATTGATATTTTAACGCATTTTCTCTGATGTTCTATTCTTATTTTAACTTTATAAGAAAAAATTCTCCTTCGTTGAAACTAATTCATTCAAGCATAGTTTACACATTAAAATGTATATTAATTTCATTGTTGACAATTTTTTTTAACAATGAAATTTTGTCCTCGATATGAAAAGATTAGGGGAGTAAAAAAAATCAAAATTATTCGTAAGCAAAAACTTTTTTAATATAAGAAAATCAGTCCCAAACTTCGATTAATATTTTGCATTGAATATGAAGACTGCACGCTTGCCTTCGTAATTCCTTATACTTGAAGACATTTTTTTTATCTATCTTTCTTCAGCCAATTACATTAAAAATCACATCATAGACGACAAGATAAAAAAAAAAAAAATCAGAATTTATTTACGGGACACAGAATAATTGATTTATCCCTGAAGCCGCACAAAATAATGTTTCCTGGAATGAATCGGTAATCCGCTTTCAAAGATTACGGAAATTCCAAGAACACTGCTTGTAGAAAGAGTGGGGTTGAATGACTAAACCATGAGCGAAAAAAAAAAAGAAAAAAAAATGACAGCTAAGAATCATATAAGGGTGAGTAGAAAGTTGTTTCCTTGTTTTTTGAGTTATAGTAAAGTCCAACTTGCTCATAAAAACTTGGGGAAGACAGTTTTCTTTACCTCCTCTTCAAAATTTCTTCGTTTCAAAATGAAAAAAAAAATTAAAACCTTTCAACAGAATACATGTTAATACTTTATCTAATGACTGTACTTATATGTACCATTTACATAACTTGTTGCAAAATTCATTTTATACATCGGTTAGTACAGTACAAAGTCCGGAATCCTCGGGACTTTACCAAGTCCGAACTTCGGATTTTTCCGAACTTTGGGTCATCAAAAATATTGCTTTTCCAATAAAAAGGAAAAGAAAATTTACTAAATAAAAAGGCAAAATATGACGTTTATATATTAAAAATTGCATATAACAACTATTACTACTAAATTAAACGATCATTTTCATTAAATAAATCATAACAAAATAAAAAGTAAAACAAAAACATTTATTTAAGGCTGTTCCCAAATCCAAAAGGGCAATTTTATGAAATAAGTTTTAATTTATTTTTGTTCGTAGATGCATGAAACTAGCAGGTGTTGTTGTACAGAAACTATGTAATCGAACTCTGTTTTCCGTTTTTTTGCAAACGCAATTGATCTTCCAGAAAATAGTGTCGAAGTGGGCATTTTGAACCGAATTCCCGCGAGAAAGAACAACAACCGCACAAGGAGGGCTGAAAAAACGTCTTTGTCACGGGAACAAAATCGCTTATAACTCAATAGGTAATTTATTTATTAAAAAATGGAAAACACAGTTCGATTCCAATTCGCTTCCATAGTCAAGCCTTCCAATTTTATGACTTTCCGTTAAAAAATGAATTTGTAAATCTGTCAAAACGTTTTGTGCTTGTTGATCAGAGCAGTTGAGAACAGACTTAAGGGAACAAACAATTTAAGAAGAAATTTGAACTATTGAACATTTTAGTTAATGTGGGCTGCTATATTAACTTAGGTATATCATTAAGAATTGTTTCTTTTATTCTGTAGATAGACATAACTTAAGATTCAGTAATAAAGTTTCTTTGCTCTAGACCTTTTTTTGTTTCAATAATTTTGTTTTTTCACTTCTTTCTTGAATACTGCCACTGGAAAGTCCGAACTTTTGGTGTCCGAACTTTAGACTTTGTACTGTAGCAATACTGTTCAAAATGAACATTACTTTATCTTGTTCCAAAAGCATTATTGGTTACACAAAACAAAAGTATTTTTTAAAGGATTATTTATTTTGCCTTTGCATCTTTTCAGATTTCTTGGCGTTTGGGGGGGGGGGGGGAGGGTATTTCTATTGTAAGAACATTATATTTGTACAATTCCTAATTCTACAAAATACTAAGAAATATATTTAAAATAAAAGATTTGAGTGGGGTTAAAAATATTGCACAGAATACCTATATATTCAAATTTAATTAAGCCTTCTAAATCCTGCAAACCTACTAAAATCCTTTTAAAATGTATTAAATGATTATGTAAATCTTCTAGTTTCGAAAATTCACGAAAAATTCTTTAGAAGATAAAATTTTCATGAATCCGTAATTCAGTACATAAAGGGTTAAAACAAGACAGATGTTGTCTGAGACTACTTGTAAAGGTTTTAATTTGATAAAAAATATATTTTATTTGCTTACAAGGTATTTAGGAATTCTATCTTTTAATCTATAGTTGGCTTAAACCACAACAAAATCGTATAGGGTTATATAAAAATTGGATTAGGCTTTTTCTGAGTAAGAAACAGTGTCGAAGATAAAGAAAACTTAAGATTTTTTAAACAAATATGTACTTGAAGCACGGACGAAAAATTATGCGTCCAGCATATATTATAAAGCACTTTCCAACACATTCAGAATATGTAACAAAACTTTACAATTTATTAGTGTGAAAGATGTCCAAATAAATGAAAGAATAAAAATCGTTATCTTCCATTTGCACAAACGTTCATGTAGAGTAGTTTCTTGGTGCATACAGCGAGATTTTTTAAACAAAAATGTACTTGAAATAAGAACGAAAAATCATGCGTCCAGCATAGATTATGGAACACTTTCCAACACATTCATAATAATGTAACAAGACTGTACACTTTATTAAGTTGAAAGATGTCCTAATAAATGAAAGAATAAAAATCGTTATCTTCCATTTCGACAAATGTTTATATATAGTAGTATCTTGATGCTTACAGCGAGAATTTTTAAACAAAAATATACTTGAAACAAGAACGGGAAATTCATGCTTCCAGAATGGATTATGAAACACTTTCCAATACATTCAGAATAATGTAACAAAACTGTACAATTTATTAAGGTAAAGATGTCCAAATAATTGAAAGAATAAAAATCATTATCTTCCATTTGCACAAACGATAATGTAGAGCAGTTTCTTGGTGTATACCGCGAGATTTTTTAAACAAAAATATACTTGAGACAAGAACGGGAAATTCATGCGTCCAGAATAGATTATGAAACACTTTCCAATACATTCAGAATAATGTAACAAAACTGTACGATTTATTAAAGTGAAAGATGTCCAAATAAATGAAAGAATAAAAATCATTATCTTCCATTTGCACAAATGTTTGTGTAGAGCAGTTTCTTGGTGTATACAGCGAGATTTTTTAAACAAAAATATACTTCAAATAAGAACGAAAAATCATGCGTCCAGCATAGGTTATAGGACACTTTCGAACTCATTCATAATAATGTGACAAAACTGTACTTTTTATTAAGTTGAAAGATGTCCTAGTAAATGAAAGAATAAAAATCGTTATCTTCCATTTGCACAAACGTTTATATAGAGTAGTTTCTTAGTGAATACAGCGAGACTTTTTAAACAAAAATATACTTGAAACACGAACGAAAAATCATGCGCACAGCATAGATTATGAAACACTTTCCAACACATTCAGAATAATGTAACAAAACTGTACAATTTATTAAGGTGCAATATGCCCAAATAAATAAAATAATAAAAATCATTAACTTCCATTTGTACAAATGTTTTGTCTAGAGTAGTTTCTTGGTGCATACAGCGACATTTTTTAAACAAAAATATACTTGAAACGAGACCGCAAAATCATGCGTCCAAAATATATCATAAAACACTTCTAACACATTCAGAATAACGTAACAAAACTGTACAGTTTGTTAAGGTGAAACATGTCCAAACAACAACAACAACAACTATATATATATATATATATATATATATAAAGCAATTTAACAAATTAAAACGACCATTCGGAAAATGATTTTTTCAAAGACTAAAATTTAAGACAAAATAATCGCACGGAGTTGATCGTACATTACGTACGCCCTAGATTAAACAATAACATTTCTGGACCCATCATGAACAAATTTTAAAAGAAATATCAGTTTTACAATTTTCGGTACTGTAAATTTTTAAACTTCTACGGAGCTGGTCATACATTACATACGCCTTGGATTAAACATTAATATTCCTGGACCAATTTGAAATGAAATTTCATTTTTAAACTTCTAAACATCCCACAATATTACGTTTCATATCGTCGTATAAAGAAAGAAAAGTATTTTTAATTGCAATTTGTTTGAAAGCTATATCTCAATTTGTTTCTGAATTATTATTATTATTTTTTTTTTGTAGTTTTTATTACTTTTTTGTCATAGTGGTAACAGAAGTATCCATCTCTGTTGAAAGTAAAGGAAAATATAGATTACTGTATAGACCAATCAGAAAATGAATAAAATGCTGGATTAAACTAATAAAATGCTTCAGATATGTTTTTGATTTCCAACCCTGACCGGGGACAATAACCATTTTTCCAAATGGTTAAAAAAAATAGGAAATCAGAAGGCATTTGAAAACACAATATCTGAAATTACTATGAACAGTACGATAAATATCCGAATTTTTTTGTGCAGGCTTGTATATGATCTATAGATTTAGATATATATTACATAGTATGCTAAAGGTTAGTTCAATTAAACGCATAACACAGTTAAAAGATAATCCTTTAAGCAATTTCCGTCAATATGCAACCTATTGCGTAGCTCTTTATAGGATTTATTGAATTTACACACACCAAGTTTTATGCAAAAAAGTAGTTAAATTTTAAAACGCGTATTACAACTGAAAACGCACATCCAGTAACAATTCTTAGTAGGCAGTACAGTAACCAAATACTTTGTTGGGTCCCTGTAAATAAACGATAATCGATATGCACACCAGATTCTACAGCAAGCGTTTTGTAGTACACATCAGTTTATGTACAGTCGTGGAAAAAAAGTAAACACCCCCTACTAACTTCTCAACAAATTATCGTAGAAGAAAGTTACTGGTACCAAAGGATTGGGAATAAAGCCTACTTTTAAAGGATGTATATAAAATTTGCTTTGGAGACCATCTACCTATTAAAACGAATCCAAACTTAATTTTTTTTAATGACAATACCCAATTTTAACGAGATATTTCAAATCTTTGGTTCAAACTATGCCTAGACACCAAATTTCAAGTCATTTGAATAATAAGTTTTTGAATTATAAACATTCAAAATTTAGTGCTTCTAATGTTAAATTACATTTTCATATTTTTATTTACATCTTCAGAAATTATGCTCCTAGTGTGCTAATTTTTTGTGTAGCAATAATACTAATATACCCAAACATAAATACACTGAATTTGCAATTTTTATAATTTTATGATATCAATTATGAATTATTAAATTAATATTCGAAAAAATTATGAATTGCAACCTACAATTTTTTTGATGGATTTAGATTTATTAAGCACTGCTTTATGGAAATCCTAAATTTCTCATTTTTCTTCCAAATAGTTTTCAAATTATGCTTAAAAAACGGCGAAATGATGGTTTAAGGGGCCGTCTATGATAGAAGTGACTAAATATTTGAAATTTCTTTTACTGTCCTGTAATCTAGCAGGCTTCATTGACTTCTTAAGGTGCCTTGATCAAGATGGGGGCTCTCTCAGTTAACAATCGAATTCCGAATTTCAAGTTGGATACAGCCCTTAAAATACGCTCGTTTTAAAATAATTAATTTCTCAGAAACTTATGGTACGAATTGCATAAAAATTTGTTTTTAGGCTAATTGAAGGGTGTAGCGTTTATTTATGCTGTCAGAATTGTGTACTGCTATTGAAAAAAACAAAGTTATGGTTTGTTTTAATATGTCAATGATCCCCTAAGCAAATTTTATATACATCATTTAAAAGTAGACTTTATTTCCTATCGTTTGGTACCAGTAACTTTCATCTACGATAATTTGTTGAGGAGTTATTAGAGAGTGTTTACTTTTTTTTCCCACGACTGTAGCTATTTCAATATATGTAATAGTGTATTATCATTAAAATACACTGCAGACAATTTTCCCACATAGGTCATAATGTAACGGAATTCTTTTGAGTATCCCTGTAAATTGGGGATGCACAACCGGTGGCCCGCGACGGGTTAACGTGTGGCCCGCGAATTTCGTCATTTTATAAGTGGTAAAATTGCAATTTTTGTTCATATGGTCGCAGTAAAAAATCGCGAATTTCGTCAATTTGCCGCAGAAAAATTGAAAATATCGTCAGAAAAGAATTTTGAATTTCGTCGATGGGGTGCGGATAAATCGCAAATTTTGTCGATTAGGAGAGGAAAAATCTCACATTTCGTTGATCGAGTTTGGAATAATCGCGTGTTTTGAGTGTTTATCGCAAGAAAAAATAGCCGTCGATCAGGCGCGTAATAATCGAAAATTTCGTTGCTCGAGCAAGAAAAAATCGCGAATTTTGTCGGTCGGTAACGAAAAAATCGTGGATTTTGTCGGTCGGGGACGAAAAAATCGCGAATTTTGTCGATCAGACACGAAAAAATCGCGAATTTGTCGATCAGACACAGAAAAATTCAAAATTTCGTTGCCCGGGAACGAAACAATCACAAATTTCGGCGATCGGGCACAGTAAAATTGCGAGTTTTGTCGATTGGGCTCCGAAAGATCCCGAATTTCGGTGGTCGGGCACTGAAAAATTGCAAATTTGTTGATCAGGAGCGGAAAAATGCAAATTTCGTTGATCAGGCACAGAAAAAATTGTCAATTTTGGAGATGATGCGATGAAAAATGGCAAATTTTGTTGATCGGCTGCGACAAAATGTTGAATTTCGTCAGTCGCGATAAAAAGTCGCGTATTTCGTCAAATTGCAGTGGGAAGAAATTATAAATTTCGTCAATCGGTTAAGATCGCGAATTTCGTTGATAAGCCGCGGAAAAATCGTCCATTTCGTCGATCGGGCACGAAAAAATTGCGAATTACGTCGATAGAACACGGAAAAATCGTAAGTTCTGTCGATCGGGCCTGGAAAAATCGCGAATTTCGTTTGTCAGGCACGAAAAAATTCGTGAATTTTGTCGATTAGCCACGAAGAAAATCGCAAATTTTGTTGATCGGGGCGGAAAAATCGCGAGTTTTGTCGATCAGGCTCCTAAAAATTTCAAATTTCGTTGATCGACTCCTTTCTGCCCCCCCCCGCCCCCCTTCGTTCATAAAGTTCACCTTTTTTAGGCGCTAGCCACTTTCATGTCTATGTTTGTTTTTTAGCACTTTTAATAAAACAAAATTTACTGCCCCGAATAAAGTCAAGGAATATTATCACTCCTTGAAAATAATCCTTGCTATAAAGTAAAAAGTTGATAGTATTGCCAACTGCAGGGCTGCCACAGGCGACTATTTTTTATTCTTTTCACCCCAGTACTTTTCTAATATAAATTTTGAAGTATATTTCTCTTGCAAATTTCGGCAATGTGTGTGTTAAAAATTTCTGCTTTCAGAAAGTGGTGCCAGTTAGAATTAAAAAATACACGCCAGTTTCAGCCCCGCAACTGAATTGGATATGGTGACTGGGTAAGGGAACCTAGAGGGGTGACCCCCCCCCCCTCTTAAACCATATTTTGTGTTTGATTATAGACCCATAAATCACCTTCCCGAAACAGAATGCTCTCCGTGTTACTGATGTGGCCCTCGACAATCCAGACATTTTTGTAAGTGGCCCTTCTCTTAAAAAGGTTGTGCACCCCTACTGTAAATGAATCATTAATGCTGCACACTTCATTTTAAATAACGAACATGCGACCGTAAAAACCAATAACATATATCAATTCCATGTTAATCAGGCGATATTTACGCCAGTTGGAGCTCGGACGGACAGACAGACAAAAAGAATTTATAAACACTTTTCAACTATTTTGGAAAGTGTTAAAAACGATGTGTGCGTTGTGTATAAGTATTTGAGGTTTAACATCATTTTTTACAGATTTGTGTATGTATAACCATTGGTCATTGAAATCTTTGTCGGCAATTTCGTACTTCAGTTTAAAAAAACATGAAGCAATAGCTTACTAATATTGCCTAATTTTAAAAACTATTACATTGTAATAGAATAAAATATTTTTGATTTTTTATACGAAATATTTCCAAACAAATAATATTTTAAAATGGAGGTCGCGTCATACAAAAAAAAAAAAAAAAAAAAAAAAAAAAGTGCTGTTTAAAATTTGCAGTAAACTGTCAAGTCTTTCCATCATTTTTGGTGATTTTGTAATTATATAAATACGTAGCACCTATAGTCGTCGTCTGATCCGTCCGTCTGTGTGGCCGTCGCTTTACATATAACAGTGCAAAAACTACCCAACCCAACAGTTTTAAATTTAATATATATAATCGTTTCAGAATTTTTTCAAATCATTTAAAATTTTATGAAGATCTAATCAAAACTTAAAAAGATATAAATAAAAGTTGTCTTCATTCTACCAAATCCTATCATACACAATTAATTCAATGATATCTCATGATAGGTAATGATTCTAGGTTGTCATGGTGATTACGTGATATTTAAGAGGGAGTCGTATTTTTCCCGTATTACTGAAGTTAATATATATAATCGTACTAAATTTTGCGTTCATGCATTTTTGGGTAAGAGTCCAACAGCTATTGTACCAAGATCTGAATAGTAATACAACTAGTTATAGTGCAAACGCACCTCATTTGCCACGTTTGAAGTACAACTTCCGCTTTGTTTTAGAACAACGTAGGGGAAGTTTGGAAAACTGCATACCTTATTTGTTGTTACTTCTTGAAGCCAAAATTTGCAATGGAATTTAATGCAACCTTGCGTTCATGCTATGCATTTAAACCTTGTATTAAAATTTCATGTTAAAACATATTAGTACCTCAAAATTTTATAAAGTAAATGATAGTTTATTAAATGTCATATCATCCGGTCGTACCGCACCAGTGTCAAAAATGTGTTACTTGCAGAAAATGCAAAAGGTTAGACATTCTTTAAAAAAGGATCAGTATATTTTATCTTATAACTTTAAATAAGTAACTAATGTAATAATATTTAAATTTTAAGTCTTGTGATTTCATAATTAAACACAAAGGTTTAATTATCTTCATTACAGCTTGAGAAATTGTGGAAAAGAAGTTATGAAACTTAAAATTGTAATAACCACTTTTTGTCTATGTAATTTTAATTGTCATTTCTTTAAGAATTTTTAAGGGCTTTTAAATTATTGTTTTTTTTTAATATCCAACGTTGTATACCCTTTACTACATTGGAAATCCGGTTTTACACAACGTGAATATGAATTGGAAAGAAAGCCTTAAAATGACCTTTTAAATATTATTTACATATTTGTGCGAAATAAATCATTATTAAATATTCTTTGCCTGACTATGTAAAGAATAATTATAATAATAAATTAGTTTATATTTAAGAATTTTGAAAGCTCTAAACAAGAAATAGCAAAATAATATATATATATATGTATATACAAGTATCGAAATACAAGCAATATATTTTCAAAGAACGCTGACATAGGTTTAGTAAGATTTTCCGAATGTCTTATGTATCCTCTCGAGAGCCTACAATAGTCACACGGAGAAACTCGAACGTTAATGTTAAACCTATGGCAGGAATCTTTAGAGATTTCTGGCTTATATTTTAATATTTTTTATATTTATTTATTTATTTTTCTGTATATTATGCCAGAGGTCGATATATACTGTTGTGTGTTTGTACATTTTCGATTTTAGTTACTGTCTTTTTTATATACGGACTCTTTTAATTTTGTGACCTATTGGAACCGGTTCTGAAAGTGAAACAATTCTCCTATACATAAACTGTAACGAAAATTGAAAAGTGCAAACACACAGCAATAGATATCGACACCAGGTATCCTATGTAAAAAAGCATTTAAAAATATTTGAATACAAGCGATAAATCCCAAAGACTTGTCTGATAGGTTTAACATTAACGATCCAGTTTTCAAACGTAACTAGTGTAGATTCTTAATAATGCCATACTTTTGTTCAGTCACACTACACAAAGGGGGATAAAGGATTAACAGCTTAATTCTGTCTAATTTCTGTCAATAACTGTCTGTCAATAAGAAAGTTTTTTTTTATATCCATGCTGTTTTATCAAGCCAAATAAGTTATCAGATATTTAAATTTATAGGGAGTGATATTGTAGGTGTTTGTCTTTAACTTTTTATATTTAAATATTAAAGTCATTTTTATTTGTTAATTCTTGACGTTGAAAATAAATTGATAAGCGAACATGTTTGATATACTTATATTTGAAAAGAAATACTTTAACTGAAAAAAAAATAACGAGTGAATGTTGATAAGCATAATATTTTAAAAATTAATAATCAATTTTCTTTTCAATTAATGCATCATCTATGAAAAGCAAATTTAAATACAAATATTTAAGATGAAAATTAGTTGGAAGAAAAGGCAATATTCAACCAAATAAAATTGTTAGCATAAAAGGAAACTACTAATCTTATGTTAAATATATTAATATTTCATCAGAGATTGCAATTCAGTTAATGATTTAATTTGAACATTTTTCAGGAAACTTAGTAGCTTTATGAAGTAATTGAGTAATAAAGTAAAATATCAAACGAAAATATTCATCTATTTAATGATAGATAATTGCATTTAGTATTAAGAAGTATTTTGTTAAACTAAAAATCACATTTCTCTGTATTGGGAGAAATATTTTAGTTGAAAAATTCAAGCATTGAGCTCTAACTCCCAAATTTGTTAATTGCTTCGGAAATCTTATTAATTTTATCAGTTTCATTTTGATCTCTGATTAAGAGACTATATTGCTTTTTAATGTCTTCGGATGATGATATTCATTAATTATTCTTACATTAATATTTTGTCGCTTTTCTAGATATTATATTTTAACGGAATAACAGGAAATAAAGAATAATTATTTCATATTTAATTAATGCAATGACAGCAGATTCAAAGCTGAAAACAAAACTCTACAACTTTCTGCTGTAATTTTTGAAAAATAAACAAATCGTTTTCGAAGGGCATTTTTAATAAATATTTTAATATAAATATGATAAATATTTTATTAATAAAAATTTATTGAGAAATTCATTTTAGTTAAGAATGTTAGCCGTGAGCACTGACATCTAATACTAATTATTGCTATGGAAATAAAATTAATGATGTGGAATTCAATTTGATTATCTGATTTCAAGGATTCTTTATATTTAAATATCTACAGATGCCAATATTCTGTATAATTCTTAAGTTGATATTTTGCCTAGACTTTATAGTTTAATATAGAGAAAATAGAAAAAGTGAATTTTCATATTTAACTAATAAAAAGTTACTTAATTACGGAAATGCAAATGTCCAAACAATGGGAAGTCCAATATTACCGTGAAAAAAAATCATAAGTTTAATAAATGGTGCATACAAAAATTTGTAAAGTTAAAACTAAACAAATATTAAAATACAATTATCACAATCGACGTTTCGGTCATCATCGATGACCATCTTCATGAAAATAGTTATTACACTGCTTTTAAAGAACGTAACAGATGTCATAAATTCCCAGGGCCGCTATCTTGGAATTTTTCTTGGCGTTAAAACCCCTTTTCCGCCAAGTAGTAAATATTGCCAAGCACCGATTTCTACGCATGTTAAACTTAACGAAAATAAAAAGAAAATAATAAACAAAACTCGCTAAAGTGGCAATGAGTAATCGTTGTATGAGCGCTCCACGCTCATTAACCGAAAAACAGACATGAGTGGATTCAGCAGTTCTCGCTGTGTAGCAATCTCAAAATATAAAAAACTCGTAAGGCAACAAAATATACATAAAATTATCAACATACCTTAACAGACATCTGCTTTCTTGAAAGCTCAAGCACGCAATACCTGTCACAGCACCACCGTCATTTTCGAAAATAGATTTATGTATACGCATTGACGCACTGAAAACAAACCTCATTTTCTCGCCAAAATTTCCTCATATTTCTTAATTATTTCAGCAAGAGCGTTTAAACGGACTATAGAAACCATAGTCATAGACGATACAACACGATGTCAAAACACATCCACAAAATCCTAAGCGAAAATGAGCTTCTCAGGGGTTGCCAGAACACACACGTCACACGAAGTTCCACATATCGATAAAGATTGCCAACATAAAATCGCCAAGAAATCTCAAAACATCCAATATGGCGGCCATCTGGAAATATACCGCATCTAAGCCTAAAGAACAAAGTCAAGGCATCTGGAATTTGGAATGTTCGTCGATAATCTCTTCAGCCAATCATCAGAATGCAATATGCAGTGGTATCATCTAACGGACGAAAACAGAATAAAAGTTTAAGGCTCTCAGGATTACGCCCAGTACCGTAGTGGTCAGCACGCCTGCCTGCCAAGCTACAGGTCACAAGTTCTGCTCCCGGCTGGGCAAGGTTCACTCAAGACTTTCATCCCTTCGTGGTCGATAAAATGAGTAGCAAGCTTGGTTGGGGACTAAACACCGAGGGTCTCGCAATTGGCTGACCACATGATCGGGACATACCCTCGGGGCCCAGGGTCAAGTAAAGAGAGTTCGCTTCTGTAGGCCCAGATCCTTCGTGGATTGTATAGTCACAGCTTTAGATTTTGTTTTTTAGGGACTCAGGACTCTTAAAGCTTCAAAATTTTCGAAATTTTAATTTTTTTAGATGTTAAACTCCTATCTTTTCAGAAGATTTTGATATAAATGTTTCCTTGAAATCCCTATTAGAACAGAAGTTATGGCTTTTAAAATTATACTCGCGCAATAGCTGAAGTGACGTTTCCAATATTTTGAAGGGATTTTTCACCAAATAATGTTTTTAGGCATAACGCGCAGGTTATCGCACAAACTTCTGAATACTTTTTCATGAAATTTTTGAATCATATGTTTGATGTTAGCCTGTATAAATTGAACCTAAAATTTCATTTCTATTGTTCAAAAAATATTTTTTTAGATGATTATACTGTTGAAATTTTTAAAATTTTTAATGAGCTCAATACAACATTGTATTAAAAATATAAAGATGTTTTAAATACATGTTTATTTAGGTTCAGGGTAATTATTATAATATGAAGTATATAATCAGGCACAAAAAATATCATTCTAGTTGCAAAATTATTTTGTAATCCTGCACGTAAACTGTTATACCAATTTTCTGATCGACAAATGTCTTAAGGTTTGGAGTCCCCTATAAATGCTAATTCTACATCTTACAATTTTTTAAATACATGAAATGAAAGAACATTCATGTATCTTTCATCCCAATAAAAATTGTGTTTTAAAATCGTATACATTCTAAGATATTAAATGTTGAAAATGGTCTTTTTTTTTTCTTTTTTTCCAATTTTAAGAGTTTTGAGACCGCTTAAACGAATTAACCATGGTATATGGAATTGCGAAATATATCAGATAAAAATACATATAAGAAAAATTCAGAAGTTCAGCAGAACTTCACCAGAATTCAGCAACTGCATTCAGGTATTGAATGCAGTTGCGGCATCTAGTATAAAATTAGGAAAATAAATGAATAATAGAAAAAAATAAATAGAACAAGTGAGTAAGTGTGACCACAGATCGCACAAAAGGTTTCGTTTAATATACCTTTCAAAACACTTTATCTTTTTGCAAAATCTGTTAGTTCCACACTTCACAACCAGGGGGCGCACTCAATTCTAAACAAACCTCTATCCAAACGAAACTCCGTTTTACAAACTATCGTAGATATATTAGTCGAGCGGATCGGGCCCAAAGCATCCGAGATATATAGATACCCCCTGTCGGTAAAAATTGGAACTAAAATGTGTACGGCTATGGTGCATAGTATGACAGAGTGGTCAAAAGAGTGTCGACAATAGTTAGAAAAGTTCACCCAGGGTAAAAAGGGTGGAGGTTAGAAAAATTCCTAAAGATACAGAAATTAGAGCCCGGAAGGGTAAATAATATAATACTTTTTAATTTTTTTTTTTTTTTTTTTTTTTTTTTTTTCGTGTGATCGCAAGTGTTCTGCTATAAGTATGCAAAAGTTCACTTCTCCAACTTAATTAAGGGCTGAATTAGAAAAATTGCTTAAAATACACAAGTTAGAGTACAGAGGTGGTAAATATAAGGCTTTTTTCAAAATTTTATGATTTGTCGTTTGCTGTGAGGTATTCAGCTATAAGTTTCTAAAATTTCAAGTCTTCAACTTAATTATGGGCTCAGTTAGAAAAAAAGAAGTTTAAAATACACAAGTTAGAGCCCAGTGAGGTAAATATAGGACTTTTTCAAAATTTTAAGATTTGTCTTTTCATGTGAGGTGTTCAGCTAGAAGAATCCAAAATTTCAAGTCTCCAACATATATAGTTTCTGAGAATGGGCTATGTGACAGACAGACAGACTGAGGAGTGAGACGAATAGGGTTTCGTCAGATGATCGAAACCCTAATTAAAAAACAGATGAACTTTGCTATAAACATAATTCGCTGAATATTGCAAAACGATAAAATCATAGGATTATTTTTCATTTTAATATTGACAATGTTTATGGTGTAAATGTCCAGTACTTTTATTATTAATTTAAAGTATTTTTTAGGAAAAATAGAGAAATCATTTTAATTGCATTTAAATAATTTTTATCTCATAGTGAAATTTCTTAAGTTAATAAACAAAGGCATTCAGATCATGCTCTTAATTTGTAAAATGGATTCGGAAATCATATTACTTTAATCTGTTTCATTTAGATTCTTTACACTGAAAAAAAAAAATCTGTAAAGTTACTAAATTTTTTCTAGGAAACTGGGATTCCTGGAATTTTTTATGTAACGACAACAACAAAAATTCATGTAACAGACAAACTTTTGCGCTGAAAACCAAAGATTTTGTAAGGTTACTAAGAATTTCTTAGGAAAGTTGAATGCTCAGAACTTTTCATGAAAGTGCAACCAGGGTTACAGATAAAAGTTTAGTAACATTACTGAAATTTTAGCAGGCTCATTTGTAAATATACAGATTTCTGTAGCTTTACAAAAACTAGTTTTGTAGATTTGCAGCTTTTTTTGTACAGTTACAGATGAAAGTTTAGTAAGCATGTAACTTTACATCTGTAGAAGTACAGATTTTTTTTTACAGTGTAATAACGTGATTTCATTTTATATATATATATGTCTTCGTATACTGGTTTTCATTAGTTATTATTAAGCTTATATTTTGTCACTTTCTAGACATTACAGTTAAGTTTAGTCATAAGAAATAAAATAGAATTTTTTTAGTTTAATTAATGTAATGGTACTTAATTGATTAATGCATAAATCCGAATAGAAATCACTAAATTGGTTTACTTCAATTATTTCAAAACATAAAAATAATTTTGAAAATGTATTTCATTTTATTAGCTCTCTCTCTCTCTTTCTCTCTTTTCTTTCCTTCTTTATCTTCTTCATTATTTTTCTTTAGTCTTTTTGTCACACTCTAAAACACCTCCTGTTCACTCTCTGTGCACTATAAAAAAAAAAAAATCTCTAAAGTTACTAAAGTTTCTCTAGGAAACTGGGATTCCTAGAAATTTTTATGTAACGGCAACACGAAAAATTCCTGCAACAGACGCTGTTACAGGAATTTTTGTTGTTGCCGTTACGTAAAAAGTTCAAGGAATCCCAGTTTCCTAGAAAAACTTTAGAAACTTTACAGATTTTTTTTACAATGTGCTTAATTTATTGTGCACTGTAAAAAAAAAAAAAAAAAAAAAAAAAAAAAAAAAAAAAAAAAATCTGTAAAGTTACTAAAGTTTTTCTAGGAAACTGTGATTCCAAGAACTTTTTATGTAACGGCAACAAGAAAATTCCTGTAACAGACGCTGTTACAGGAATTTTTCTTGTTGCCGTTACATAAAAAGTTCTTGGAATTCCAGTTTCCTAGAAAAACTTTAGTAACTTTACAGATTTTTTTTTCACAGTGTGGAATCTTCAGCATCAATGGAATCAAATCTTAGAAGTTTTAGAAAAACAGTTATGTCCATTGTATCCAGACTGTATTTAATCATTATTCCCCAGTTTTAATTTTTTCTGTCACCATATAACACATATACAGTCTTTCACTAAAAAAAAATTCATGTCTCTTATCATTCGTGAAAATGAAAGAGAATTTTGGTTTTTGAAATTTTGCAATTATTCGCTCATGATGAAATTAAATTTAATTTATAAGCACATATATTGAACTATTGCTGTAATTTTAGATAAATTGTTTCGGAATACATGGTAAACTAATATGTTTCATCTAGGCTCTTCGATAAAGAGTTTCTATTATTTTTTCGTATTTTTGAATAATGATATTTATTAGTTGTGTGTTAATTGACATACCATGCTATCAGGCGTTGTTGATATTGTGGACAGCATCATCAGTACAAACCCTTCGTTATATTTTACTTTTGGTTATTAAAAAGGACACACTATTTACTTAAAAAAATCTTCTATGTTGTCTATATGAATTTACAATATAAACAATCATTAAAAATATATTTAGTTACTTAAAAAAAAAAAAAAAACTTTAGCTGACACTTAAAAGGTATATTACATACCAATATCATACACTTTAAAAACAAAAACAAAAACAAAAACAAAAAAAAAAACTGTAAATTTGCTAAATTCTTTTCAGAAATCTGGGATTCCTAGAACTTTTTATGTAACGGCAACAACAAAAATCATGCAATATATACACTTTTGCACCTTAAATAAAAAACTCTGTAAGGTTACTAAGAATTTTTAGTTAACTGGAATTCCTAGATCTTTTCTGCAACCCGGATTACAGATAAAAGTTTAGTAGGATTACTACAATTTTAGTGAATTATTTTGTACAGCTACAGAAATCTGTAGCTTTACAAAAACTAGTTTTGTAGATTTAAAACTTTTTTTGTGCAGTATACAGATAAAATTTTAATAAACATACCGATTTCTATAACTTTACATTTGTAGATTTATAGATTGTTTTTCACAGTGTACAACTCCTTCTGCGGTTCTTATCTTGATATCCGTAATCTGCATTTGATACCACTCTGAGTCCTTATATTCTTCAAAAATCGTATATGTTCCATTCTATGGATATTGATGTATCTGTACCGCCTGCTTCTCTCTTTGAAAAACGTTTTCACCACTATACTGAGGCTTCTTCAGTTCATATGATGCTTGCATCGTTTTCAGTAAAGTTGGCACGAGATCAAAGCTAGAAAGAAGGAGGTGGTACAGATACAGCAATATACTTAGAACTAGATGGTACCCGTCAAGATTTGACGGTAAATAACTTGAATGTTTCATTAGAAAAATTCTTGAATTTTTAATGAATCTCTTTTAAGTTAATTATTGAAATTGTGATAAATTTCTATATTGCATAAGTGATTCCTATTTCTTTAAAGCGATAGAGGGTACAGTCAGCTCAACCTATTCATTGAAGTCACAGAATTTTAACTTTATAATTTACAATCAATTATGCTTCTTTTACCAGAAATTTAAATAAAAATAGTGGGTAGAGTATTTATTTGCATTTACAATGGTCTCATTTTTTCGAAACTATAGCAGTATTTATTTATTATGTTTTTTTTTTTTTTTTTTTTTTTTTTTTTTTTTTTTTTTTAACTACATGACAATTAAAAGCTGCCATGAATTTTATTTTTATCAGTCTCATTCTGTAAAAGACCAAATTTGAAACTTGTTGCAGCATGTAATTTTTATTACATGAATTTCATTTTACATATTTATACATTTTTTAAATATTAAACAATGGATATCAAGGTAATTTTTTTTAATAGTTCTTATATGAATATCTTTCTTTCTTTCCGTTTTCTTTTTTAAAGGAAAAGAAAGGCAAACTTTTCTTTCTGACACAGACATATATTCTTGATAATGGTCAGAAGATAAACAAAAATTGTAGATCAGCTCAATTTATTTAATTGATTAAAATGACATTAAAAATATTTTAGCTTAAATATTTTAAATATAAAATTATTATTATTATTATTTTAAATATTGTTCAATTTTATTTAATTATAAAGCATTCAAATAATGATAATAATAAAATAAAAATCATATAACTTCTCCTCTTTACACGTTCACGCGGTGGGTCACACTCGAATGTCTCGGAGCTGCCAAGTCTCAGGCTTATGCGCACAAGTATTTTAATACAGAAAATGTTGTTTTATTTAATTAGAACAATTGAGCGATTTAAAGGAACAACATTTTCTCTAAAATAATAGTGGTGTGCAAAAAGCCGGACACTTGACAACTCTGATGCAATCGAGTGTAACCCACCGCGCCGGCGTGAACGTGTTAAAAAAATATGCCATTATTGAAATAACTTATCGCGAAAAATATTTCTGAAATAATTTTGCCGGGCGTTGGGTTCGAACCTGCTATCCACTACAAAATATCGGTGCTTTAAACTGCTGCGTTAGACCGCTCAGCCACCGAGAACTCGTTTTCAATCAAATTGAACAAGGTTGATTCATGTGCAGATGTCCCGAAATGGGTCTACTTAAAATTTTACCTTTGCTTTTTAATATAATGATGATTTTATAGTTTTTGAAGTTTCTTAAAAACGGAAGAAGGATATGTGTTATACAACGTAGATTAAACAAGGCAGTTGTTCGACTTATAATACGGTATCGGAATGCTTAAGCCTAACATGGCCGAAATAAAATGGATGATTTTAACAAAAGATTATCAAGATTCGGATGAGTTCACTCCGGAAGCGTTATACACTTTGCGCCATTATATATACTAGGGGATCGTACCCGGGCATCCCGGGTTAAAGAATGTAGGTGAAAACATTTTTTTTTAAATTGAAAACTAATATTTTTTTTAATATGCAATAATTTTTTTAGATTGACCACTTGCATTAAAACAGTATTTCTCATATGGAAAATACGAATTATACAATCAAATAAATTTTTGAAATTTATCAAAAGCGATATTTTCTTATTAGTCGCATGCTAAGAGTTATTTGCCAAGAATTTGCAACTTATGGCATCCTTTTATATTCTTATAATTTCAGAGCTTATACATGTCTGGTAAATTTGTGTTTTATATATATTACTTTATTTATTTATTCATAGGGAAGTTTTTTAATGGATATTAGCCGTAAGAAAATTATGAACTCTTTATTTTGTTTTAAGGGGAAACGGATTAATCTTTCATAATCGAGCTCCGCGCGATATAGATAAATTAAAAGAAATATTTCATGCTTTAAAATTGTTTTTAAAACCATAGACTGAGATGAAGTAAACTGAGATGAACTTTGTAAACAAATTCTATTTGAAAAAATAAAAAAAATCCCATTTGGTGATCTAAAAATTTAAATTGTACGATTACAAATATGTTAGATTGGTGTTTTTTTAATATTATTCTTTTATTTTATTATAAAAGAAGTATTAATTTCGTTGTATTTCCCAAATATGTTAGATTGGTGGTTTTTTAAAAATATTATACTTTTATTTGTTTATAAAGCAAGTATTAATTTAGTTATGCAAAAATAGTCAGAAACAAATGCTGAAAAATGTTTGTTGCTTTATGTGCAAAATGTTTATTATTATTATGTATTGATACCGGCACGTGATGAGATAAACTTAAAAAAAATCACGCTTAAAAATTATTTTAGAAAATGTAATACATCAGTCTATGAATACAGTTTTTAAACAAATTGCATTTGAAAGTAATTTTTTTTCCTTATGCGACGAAAATTGAAAAAAGTACGATGGACAGAAGATTAAGAAATTGCAGTAGCGAAAATTTAAGACTGAAATTTGATCGTCAAGTGTTGCCATTCGCAAAATGACGTCAGCGATATGCACAGATACGTTTGTTCTTTATAATATAGATACTTCATCAGTAAAATATAATAAAGATCAGTTATTAGGATGTGGTTATCAATTGAGGCTCTTATGCTTGGATTTCCGGAATGAAAAACAGCAATTTTCATCTTCTCAAAATTTGCATACTAACTTCTGATATCCATATTCATCATTTTTCAAAAATTTGTATTTTCTTTGATCGTTTAAAAATCATTTTAACTCAAAACTTGAAGTCACGATTGTCAGCAACATCTTTTATGTGAACAGACGCATTCTTTACTCGAGATTCTAATCTCAATTCCTGAGAGTAAAAATTTCCGATATTTATGTTTTTTAGACACATTTGTGTTAAAATGTTTAGTTTTGTGTAAGAAAATGATCGTTTTCTTTTAAATATGACTTCATTTTCACTTAAATAAGCATTTCGCTTAGTGTCTGAAACTTAGCATCAGCACAGATGCAGAAGGAAAAACAATATAGAAAATTTATGAGGAAAAATGCGTGTTTTCAAAAGCATGTCATTTTCGGTTATTATACCCCTAATATAATATTCTGCTTCTAGCGGAATTTTGCACCACTAAACCCTATACAACAATTTTTATCAACAATTTTGAATTTTTATCAGAAAATAAAAATTCAAAAATAAAAATAAAATAAAAATAAAGAAAATAGAATGAATAATGTTAAAAATAACTCATTATTTCTCGCTTGTTTGCAATAATGAAAGCTGTCTAATTTTCCACATTTTGAAGAAATTTAATAAAATGCTTTTAAAATTAAAATATAAAAGTGGGGATATATATATATATATATAAACAGATAGTGCGATCACATCTACAAAGGAAGAGCTTTCAGTTAAAAAAAAAAAAAAATAGTAAATTTGGTTCAGCAGAAAGATCAGGGCAGATGACTAAAAAACAGACTTGTGTTTTAAATATATAGACTATATAAAATTATTAGTAAAAATTAAATTAAGCAAATTATGTTATATTGATAAAATTATAGTAGAACGTCCTACAGAATAGCATTAAAATTTTATTATTCGAGAGAATTTTCCACAAAAACATCAGGAACACGATATTATTTTAAACCACGATTTATTTGTTTGTTTGTCTAACTCAGCGAAGCAAATCCATCTAGGCGAGAATCATCAATTTCTGTAATATAAATCGCTATTATTTGCAGGCCACCTCTCTTTTATAAAGAAACTCTAAATTTTTGTAAAACATTGCGTTTTATGTGATTTCGATTACATTATTTTCAAAAGTGAAGCCTTTTCACCTGTGAAGAATTTTAAAAGTGCTGGGCTGTGAATATGACGCACTTCTACAAAACATAATTCAGGTTTAAGAATTATAATAGACGATTTTTTTTATAAAATGACGTCATTTGCATCCGCTAAAGCAATCCACTTTTCAATCCATTCTTAAACTTCGTATCGGAAAGTGCGCATATGACTTCATTATCACGGAATAACAGACAATATTCTTGACATAGCCCATAATTTAATTTCAACTTTTTTGTCAGGTTTTATGAGAAAATGGCAACAAAAAGATACCGTATCTGCTATTTTCCGTTTATTTTCAATGACTTTCAATAGAAATGAGGTACTTTTGTTGCCACGATAAGAAAATTGGTATTAAAAACTACAAAAAAATTAATATCTCAAAAATAAATTGAGGTACAGCTTTCAAACAAATTGCATTTAAAAGAGCATTTATTTCCTTATACGATGGTGTAAAAATTTAAAATGTACGATGTTTAGAAGTTTAAAAATTTGCAGTAGAGAAAATTGCAAAACCAAAATTTTATTTCAAATTTCAAAGTGTTGCCATTCGCAAAATGACGTATGCGTTACGCACAGATATGTTTGTCCTCTATAATATAGATATAATGGAATGAATATGGTTTTTCAAGGAGATAAGGAATCAGGACGATATAAAATACAGATTAAAAGTATAAGTACATAGACCGCGAGGCGGTAGCACAGACGATCACCTCATCGAGTTCACGACTGAAATTCCAGAATTAGTTAAAACTCCAGATTCGCATATTAAAACGCAATCAGTCTGCCAAGTTCGATATTGGTGGAAAACACCTGAAAACCCGATTTTAACGGTTGACTCGTAGGTTTACCGTTGTGTTTTCTTGCACCCAGTCCTGCAGATTTCCATACCTTAGGGTGCCGGAAAACGCAATGATAAACCTACCAATCAACCGCTAAAATCGGGTTTTTAGGTGTTTTCCACCAAGATAGGACTTGGCGGACCAATTGCGTTTTAATAAGCGAATCTGGATTTTTAACTAATTCTGGAATTTCAGTCGTAAACTCGATGAGGTGATTGTCTGTGGTGCCGCCTTTCGGTCTATAAATGTCTGAATGATGAAAAGCTGGATGTTTTTCAAATTATGTAAACCTCTAGGAAATTGACTTGAAAGAATGAGGTATGCTGGTATCTATTATAATAAACTATATTTTCACCTCTTAAGAGAGTTTTATAAAGATTAATAAAAATATGAGACTATTCTAATATGAATAAGGAGAGGTTCTATTGTGACATATTCAGATTCTTTTGTCTAGCTTTGTTAAATTGAAAGTGCAGTCTAGGTGCAACTGAAAAGGTATAAATTGTGGGCTGATATGGAACCGCTAAAAAGTTGTATAGGATTGGTAACTATTATAAATATTAACTATTATACTGTTACATAACTGTATATATTATAACTATTATACTGTATATAACTATTATACTGTTTTAAATATCAGACTGTAGGTTTAAAAAATAACTAAAAATATTTTTAATGATTGTTTATAATGTAAATTCATACAGACAATATACCGGGCGTCCTAAAAAGGATTGACTGATTTTAAAATTCAATAACTTGCAAACGGTGACAGATATTTAAAAAATTCTTCCAGGAGGTTTATGCATAAGGTCAAAAGTTTTTTACAGTTATTTTCGATTTTAGTTCGAATTACAAACAATATATGGCGCTGTAAGCGATAGGCGCTAAATACAGGCTCGATTTTTTAGAGATCTTTTTTTCCATGCGGAAAAAGGAGATTAAAATGTATTGAGTGTGTTCTGAAGGACCAAAAATCGAGCCTGAATTTAGCGTCTATTGATCGCAGCGAAATCTATTGTCTGTAATTAAAATTAAAATCGAAAATCACTGTAAAAAAACGTTTGACCTCATGCATAACCCACCTGCTAGAATTTTTTAAATATCTGTCACCGTTTGAAAGTTATTGAATTTTAAAATCAGTCAGTCCTTTTTAAAACACCCGGTATATTATAATATAAAGGACAAACATATCTGTGCGTAACGCTGACGTCATTTAACGAATGGCAAGACACCCAGTAGGACACCCAGTAGAAGCATTTCGTAAGAAAAATATTGTGTCTTAAAAAAAAAAAAAAAATAATAATAATAATAGCATACAGTGTGTCCACTCTCAGCGGTGTCCAATGGCAATTCCTAAACAGTTAGTCATAAACATGTAGCTCAATATCAGTGTATGTGAATACTGTGTGTAACTTTAAGATTGAAGACAAATAGTTTTCTTTTTCACATTTTTATATCACACAGCACACAAATGTTACAACAATCACAAACACTGAAAAACATATAGAATGAGGAGGTGACTTTGGGGTAAGAACCCGCTGTTAGAACAAGTGGCGTTCGTAAAACATATTTTGGGGAATACTCCCGCTATAAGCAACAGAATAATTGGGGATAAGACCCGCTATAGCATAATGTGCCACAATGGCAGCTCAAGAACAACATACTATACTTGGGGATAAGACCCGCTCGAATACACAATGTGCCGCAATGGCAGCTAAAGAACAACTCTATACTTGGGGATAAGACCCGCTCGAATACACAACGTGCCGCAATGGCAGCTAAGCAACAACTCTATACTTGGGGATAAGACCCGCTCGAATACACAACGTGCCGCAATGGCAGCTAAGCAACAACTGAACTGGGTCACATGACCGCAAAGCTACGGAGCTCGTTCGGCATGCGCACAAGGTCCGAACATGCCGCCCCGCATTGCAATGTGCGTAGCACATTCAAAATATTAAAAATACACTATAAATACAAGAACTAAATAAAATACCAATACCACAAAATAATATTACAATACAAATACAATAATAATAAGTAGCAACAATAAGGACTATACAATACAATAAAATTAAATTCTTTGTTACAAAATTTAAGCTATTTTCTAAAAATAGTTCTATATTGTTCTTAAGAAAAGTTGAATGTAAAATAACATGTAAATCTTAGCACCTTAAAATACATAAACAATGAGAAATAAGTATATACATTAGATTTCCTTAAATTTCTGAAGAAATATTTTGTTACTAAGCTAACGAAAATCGCGATATAAACCTTATGAAAAATCCCTTTTCTTTGATTTTTATATTTAATCTCAAAAGGGCCGCAAAAATCGGCTCCTGTATGGTTAAACGTAAAGTTTGGAGTTACTCTTTTTGATGGGAGGTCACCCATGATTTGTTTAGCAGTAACTGGGTTGTTCCTAAAACAGACAACGCAATCATGCACTACTTTTCGCGCTAAATTTTTTCCACTTACGGGCCAAAACCGCATACGTACATAATGGATTAAAGTTTGGGGACCAATATGAAAATACTTCCTGTGAAAATGCTCAAATATGAGTTTTGTGAGCTTATGGCCCTTCGGCAAAATGATTTGATGCTTCTTATCAAAATTTAAATCTGAATTTTCCAACCTACCGCCAACTCTTAAGATATTATCTTGATCCAAAAAGGGGGATAAACATTTAATTTTACTGGAAGGGGGAACCCTTGATTCCCGTTTTAAACCCTTAATCTCTTCCTAAAATTCTGCATTTTGTACTAATCTAATTAGAGAAACTTCTGAATTTTTTATTTCTGGGGTTGTGAGGCTGCCTCTGCGCCGGTCTGCTAACTTACATTTGCAATTGTGAAAAAACCTATAAACATATGCCAGTATGCGAAGAATACTATAGTATTTACCACTTATGTTGAGAAAAAATTTACTTCTTCAGGATTCCTGAAAAGAGAAAGAGAAATATTAGAATTGAAATCATTACAGTTATTTTTATATTTTGATTTAGTCTCTGGAATGTAATCTGTTTCTGGCACAGAAATATTTTCTTGCTCAGTCACTAAGTCATCAGCTGCTAGGAATTTTGGTCCCCTAAACCACATTGGATTCTCTACAAGGGAATTAACACTCGCACCTCTGGTCAAGAGATCGGCAGGATTGTCCTTGCTAGAGCAGTGATACCAAGAGTTCGAATCTGAAAGTGCATTAATCTCTATGACACGGTTAGCCACAAACTGCTTCCATCGCTTTGATGATCCTTTGATCCAGAATAAGGTTATTTTGGAACCCGTCCAATAGTACACTTTCGATGTGATTTTTTGATCTAGGATGGGTTTTACTTTATTGGTCAGTCTTGCACTTAGTAAGGCTCCGAGAAGTTCTAGCCGAGGCACAGCTATCTCCTTTATCGGTGCAACACGACTCTTTGAAGTCACGAGATTGACTTCCACACCACTCTCTCTTTTTATTCTCAGATAAATTGCAGATCCATACGCTATTTTACTAGCATCAGAAAAGGCATGTATGTCTACAGCTATTACTTGATTCAAGCTACCAAGAATTTTCCTCGGAATTTTTAATTCTGCTAAATTTGGAAGTTCTTCGAGCCACTTTAACCATTTTTCGTGCACATTAGTTGGTAACTGTTCATCCCATGCTGTCTTCTTTAGCCATAGTTCTTGGAACAGGCATTTTATTCTAATAGTGAATGGTGTCAGCATGCCTAACGGGTCGAAGATTTTACCAACTGCTTGCAATAGTAGACGTTTTGAGCTTTTTTGCGATGACAAGAATTCTATTAAACTTTTGACTTCGAATGTCAGACAATCTTCTTCTGTTTTCCAGGACATTCCTAATACCTTGCTTAGATTGCTTCCTAGGCTTACTGCAGCATGTTCTGTTTGAATATTTAAACCTTCCTTTTGCCAGCACTTCAGTAACGCTTCATCATTGGTTATCCATTTTCGAAGAATCATTCCTGCTTCAGACATTATTTTGTTAGCATTCAGGGAAACATCAAGAGCTTCTTGCAGCGTATCTTCGCCAGATATAAAATCGTCCACATAAATATATTTATCGAGTAGGTGAACAGTTCTTGGGTGTAGGTTCGTAAACCGCTTGATGTGCTCTTTTATTGTAGCAGATAGGAGGAATGGAGAGGCATTGACTCCAAAAATAACACGTTTGAATCTGAAGACCTTGAAAGATTTTAAACCATCATCATACCACAGAAAACGGACAGAATCCCGATCTTTTTCAGCTAGTGAGATTTGAAGGAACGCCTTCTCGATATCAGAAGAAAAGGCAATTTCGTATAATCTGAAGTGGATTAAAATATCAAATAGAAGTGGATTTAAGTTGGTGCCAGGCCATAAACAATCATTAAGGGACAAATCATTGTTATCATGAGAGCTGGCATCGAAGACGATTCGGACCTTTGTAGTAAGTTTATCTTCTTTACAGACCGCATGATGGGGCAAATAATAAACTGCCCTGTCTAAAACAGGTTCATTTTTTTGCACCTGCTCTATAATTCCTTGCTTTAAGTATTCCGTGATTATTTCAGAATATTGTCGAAAAAGCTCTGGGTTTCGATAAAATTTTCTTTTTAGACCTTCCAAACGCTGTTTTGCAACATTAAAATTATCATTTAAATCCTTCCAGTCTTTTTTCCACGGTAACTGAACTTCATAACGATCGCCTACAAATTTGACAGTTTTATCGAATATTTGTTGTGCTTGATCAGTTTTCGATATTTTCGGATCATCATGTTTTATGCCTATAGACTCAAGCTCCCAAAATTGTTTTAAATTATCATTTATTTCATCGAAATCTCTAACGAAATTGCACATAGTAATATTGTTTGTTTGCGTGTTCTCCTCTAGCGCCCCAGTTGGGATCCATCCAAAAACAGTGTCTTGCAGAAAAAGTTTATCATTTATCTTAACTGAATTATGCTTTAAAATTCTATAAAATAATTCAGCGCCAACCAATGCGTGAATTTTTCCCGGTTTGAAAAATGTGGGGTCTGCCAATTCCACAATATTCGGTAAATTAATGTCCGATACATTTAATTGCTTTGATGGAATTACATCCGTGATTTTGGGAACAATTAAGAAATCTATATTCTCCCTGAAAGAGCCATCTTCGTTTGTAATTACACTCGAAATTTTATTTTTTACATTATAAGTATAACCGTTTAATCCTGTAACGGGTACATTAATTATCCTTTTTTTAAATTTCAGCATGTCAGCGCAATCCTTAGTTAAAATATTGACATTGCTAGCATTATCCAAAATGACTCTAAACCTTCGTTTATTTCCGAAATTATCTTCTATAAAAACAAAGCATGTACTCAATAAAATTGATTTTCTTTCTTTACTTATATTATTCAAGGTCTTTAAAGATTCATTATTTAACGAAATGTTTTCCGTTTCTCTATTTACCGCACCTGCAAGAGGGGAGGAAATTTGGGGGGAAGCC
The DNA here is from genome assembly GCA_963932465.1 of Maratus speciosus. Lineage (NCBI taxonomy): Eukaryota > Metazoa > Arthropoda > Arachnida > Araneae > Salticidae > Maratus > Maratus speciosus. The sequence continues at coordinate 251,728,762 of OZ010790.1, forward strand.
AATTCATTTATGGATTTATTTTTTTTTATCTCGATGAAGCGATGAGCTGTGTCGCAATCCACAGGTATTACAATTATATTTTGAAATGCAAGAATTTACGAAATGAGAATTATTCAAACAATTAATACACAGTTTATTTTTCTTCACAAAATCGTATCGTTCAGAAACATTCATTTTTAGAAACTGAGAACATTTGTTCAAATTATGAAAAGCCAATTTACACAGAATACAAGTTTTTCCATTCGATTTATCATTCGAATTTAGCATGAAATTTTTTTGTTTGTTCGAAAGAGGAATGTTTTTGTTTAAGGGTTTTGAAGCAGAGTATCTATTTACGCTTTCTAACGTAGAACTGCGGTTTTCCAAAAATGACATTAATTCATTAAATTGCGGGTATTCTGATTTTTTAATCGAATATTCAAATAATTTTCGAGATTCCTTATCTACCTTTTGCAATATAATATTGATAAGGATAGCATGAGACAGATTGTTTTGTTCATATTGTAATAATTTTAAGGCCCTCAAATTTTTATTTACACAATCAATAAAGGATCTCAATTCTTTAGAAGACTCGTAATGTATTTTTTCATAATTAAGTATGGCTGATAAATGAGTGTCAATGAGCAAACGTTGATTTTCGAATCTTTCAGTAAGTGCTGTAAACAATGACTCAAAGGAATCGTCTGGACTCTCTAGTTGTTTTGCTTCATTTTTTAGCGATGCTCGCAAATAAAACAGCTTCTGAGCGTCATTTAACTGGGCATTATTGATAATTAAATTTGTAAATTGTACTTTAAAGATTGACCACTCTTCATATTTACCATTGAATGTTGGTAGTGGGATTACAGGTAACTTAACTTTAATATTATTCAAACTTATAGATTCAATACTATCAGCATGCACATTTATTTCAGAAACTTTAAGATTTTTAAGAAATAGGTTGAGACTTACCTCAAGTTTCTCGAGACGATCTTCGAGTTCATCTAACTCGTTTTCGATTTCTGGTAAGTCCTTAATATCAGGGATATCATAATATTTATCCCGTATTTCCGATACTTTTGCTTGAAGCTCAGGTAATTTTCGAATCTTTATTTCGAGCTCGGTACTCGAGTAATTAATTTCGTCTGTATTATCTTTTACGAAATTTTCTAATTTCGTTATAGCACCTTTTAGAGCACCTTTTGTTCTATTTAATTTTTCCATAGCAGCTATTTCGCTTCGAAATCGACGGACCACAAAAATGAATGTGATTATTGTGTGTAACTTTAAGATTGAAGACAAATAGTTTTCTTTTTCACATTTTTATATCACACAGCACACAAATGTTACAACAATCACAAACACTGAAAAACATATAGAATGAGGAGGTGACTTTGGGGTAAGAACCCGCTGTTAGAACAAGTGGCGTTCGTAAAACATATTTTGGGGAATACTCCCGCTATAAGCAACAGAATAATTGGGGATAAGACCCGCTATAGCATAATGTGCCACAATGGCAGCTCAAGAACAACATACTATACTTGGGGATAAGACCCGCTCGAATACACAATGTGCCGCAATGGCAGCTAAAGAACAACTCTATACTTGGGGATAAGACCCGCTCGAATACACAACGTGCCGCAATGGCAGCTAAGCAACAACTCTATACTTGGGGATAAGACCCGCTCGAATACACAACGTGCCGCAATGGCAGCTAAGCAACAACTGAACTGGGTCACATGACCGCAAAGCTACGGAGCTCGTTCGGCATGCGCACAAGGTCCGAACAAACAGAAATGCTTTAATTGAGGTAAAAAATATATTAAAAGCGATTTGTATCAATAAAAACATTTCTTAAAATATTTCAAAATTTAAATTTTTATACAGTCCCCCGGTCCTATCTATCTATACTTATATTATAAAGAGGTAAAAATTGTTTATTTGTAGGAGGTAAGCTCTGGAACTACCGAACCGATTCCAAAAGTAATGGTATCAAAATGATGCAGTTAGCCTAACATAGAACATAGGCTATACCCGTAAGGCATGGTGACGTCACGGCGACGTCGTTGTGAAGTCACACTGTGATTTTGTGACCGTCGATGTGACGTCATAGTGACTATAATGCGAGGTCGTTATGGCCGTTTTAGAGGTCGTTTGTGACGTCACATTGTAACCACTCTGTGAAGTCACGGTGTTACAAATTTGTGAAAAGTGTGTCATTTGTGACTATTTTGGCATTAACTTTGTGACGAACCTGTGACGACAGCGACAATGCTTTGACGCCACACTGTGACTAATTTGTGAAATATGTGTCATTTGTGACGAACTTGTCATAAACAATGTGATGAATTCAAATGAAAATCAAATTTCAAATTAATTGCTTAAAAAGGCAAAGGCAAACACAGAGAAAAAGATTCAACCGGGACTCGAATCCGGGCCATCAGTGTAGCGCACTGACATTCTACCGACTAAACCACATGGAACGAGACCCAGCCTGGAAAATTTCTTACTAGTACATGTTTGCAAGGCTACAAATGCAGCACAAGATGGAATATTTATCGTGAGCCGCCAACATCGGGTAAACACGAAACTTAATCAAATCCAGCATCGATTCAAACTATATAAATACTTGGAAATTTTTCCATAGAGAACCATTCGCCTTGCATACAATATTTCAAATGAAAATCAAATTTCAAATTAATTGCTTAAAATACAATTTTAATTTGAAATTTGATTTTCATTTGAAATATGCAAGGCGAATGTTTCTCTCTGGAAAAATTTCCAACTATTTATATAGTTTGAATCGCTGCTGGATTTAATTAAGTTTCGTGTTTGCCTCATGTCGGTGGCTCATGATAAATATTCCCTCTTGTGCTGAGTTTGTAGCCTTGCCAACATGTAATAGTAAGACATTTTCCAGGCTGGGTCTCGTTCCATGTGGTTTAGTCGGTAGAATGTCAGTGCGCTATACTGATGGCCCGGATTCAAGTACCGTTAGGGAATTTTTTTTCACTATGTTGGCTTTTGCGCCTTTTAAGCAATCAATTTGAAATTTGATTTCCATTTGAAATATTGTTTGCAAGGCGAATGTTTCTCTCTGGAAAAATTTCCAAGCATTAATACTGTGATGATTCTTGTTATAAACACTGTGATGAATTTTAAAATAAAGTTTTGTTTGAAATATACAATATTATCTTTTTACCGTACTTTTTAGCAAAGTATCGCTATTTTGGAGTCCTATTCTTCTAAAATACTTTTAATTTTTACACTGAAAAAAACAATGCTTATCAACTGGCATCCTTTTTTATTAAGTTCTAAGCTTGATCTTGAGTTCAAGCTTTATATTAATAATGTGTAAGTTTTTATGTGTTGCGATTTGTTATTATTTTATTAAATACGAACATGGAGTCTAACGGATATTAATATATTTCCTATTTAAAGAAGAATAAGATAAGCCATATTTATTTAATTTTTTTATTCCCGTGTATATTGTATTTTGTTAATATGAGCTAAATAGATTTGGTATGATTTATAGGAAATGACTGATCTGGGAAATAGAAAAAACAAGTAAGAAAAATCATGCGTTAAGCATAGATTATAAAGCACTTTCCAACTTTTCCTGAATGCTGTAACTAGACATCGTAATTTAAGGAAATAACGTAAATAAGATAACTAAGTAAATATTTTAGAAAACGCATAAAACATTTGAAAAACTGATTTCAGCAGTTACCGTCCATAGCCAAATATGTTTTCCAATTCTTTTGAATAGCCTTGTATTTAATCTGTAGGTTGATATATACTAGTATATAACGTGAAAATTTAGTTTAGCAAGAAAACGCATAACAGGTTGAAATTCTCATTCAGCAATTTATACTAATATATGAAAACATACTTGAATACTTTTGTACCACCCTGTAGAACCTAGAATCTTCATTACACGCCACTATTTAGTTAAAATTTAATTCAAATTAAAACACTCTTAAAGCTGCTGAAATCACATTTCCGGAAATTATAATTTATAGACGGCCATATACCAATTTCCTTGCGTGGCCCTGTGTATCATTTTATCCATATTCTACAAACATTTCTTAGTAAATTAAATGCAGTTCAACATAAAAATCCATAACTCATCTAAAAAACACCTTTAAGCAATTTGCGTCCATACCCCTCAACTCTTACGTATACTTTTGTGTAGCCCTGTATATGAATTATAGCTTTTATATACACCATATACTATGCATAAATATAGTGAATCATAAAAGCGCATATTATAATTAAAAATGCATTTCCAGCAATTATCGCTAATGAATAGTACAATATCAACTTTTATAAATATCATAAATTATAAATATTTTTTTATAAATATTATAAATATCAAATTTTAAAAGGTATAATAAAGCAGTTTAATCTATAAACTTGTTATCAGGCATAAAATACACTTTATTTCAATGCTTAAATGTCATATTTTATTTTTTAATGCGAAGTATCGAACGTGTATCGAAAACGTAGAAAATGAGTTTACAATCGAAGAAAATTTAATAAATGATTCTGAATGTCTACAATTAAATGTTTGATTAAAATCACGAACAGTAAAAACGTGCTTACATACAATTTAAAAAAAAATAAATATACCAATTTAAAAAACACTAAATAATTAGCATTTATAATTGTACTATTAAATAACAACAAAGTACAATAGATGAATTAAATATATTATTAGATTTAACAATTTCTCAAAAATCTCTCCATATGTTACAAGGAATTCCTATTATTTTATAATTTTGGCAAATGTTAAATCTAAAAACATTGATATGAAGATTTAGGATTTTAAATAATAATTTAAAATATTATTAGCAATGAAAAAAGTCTTTCAAAAGTTTCACTACTATGGTATGTAAAACGACATTTCCCATTCAGTATAATGTTAATTTCTAATCTGAAAAACAATTCCAGATCAGTCTCTTTCTATAGGTATAATATAAAACTATTTAACTCATCTCACCAAATATACAAAACAGGAATAAACAATTTAAATTAAATAAGACCTACTTTTTAAGCTCCATAAATTAATTATTAATATCCGTGTGTATCCGAAAATGGCGACGTCTTTTTCTTCCATTAAAAAAAGCACACGCAAAAGCTTACATTTTAGACTAGTAACTTACCGCATCTGTTAGAACAAAAAGTTCTCTGTTTACCCTGCGGTATCGTGGCAGACGATTTTGGGCAGGTGTTACTTTATTGGCTTTTATATAAAAAGATTTGGAACTTACATATGCAATCATTTTATGAGACTGTCTGTATTTAAATTTTTGTATTTGAAGATTTTTCCAATGTATTTTACCTTTTCTTTTTATCAGTTTTAACCCCCCCCCCCTCCCTTTTTGTAAGTAAAGATTATTTCACACATAATAAATACAAAATATCTTCCTAAAAAATAATAAGATATAAATAAATATCGAGGATAAAAAAATTTTCTTTGTCAATCGTCATTTTTTTCATGTTAATTTCCTGTAGAATACAACAATTCGTAAAATAACTTTTTTTTAGAGTCATATCTCTAAAACACAAATTTGAAATACGAATAATAAATTATATCATGGGTTTTGCATAAATTTTGTATTTTTTTTTTTTTTTTTTTTAATTCGGAAAATGCTAATTTTATTTTAAAAGTCTGAAAGAAGTAGAATTTTTTTTAAAAGTAGTTACTTAAAATAGGTACACTAACAGGAAAAAATATGACTTGAATGCAAATTATAAATCAAGAAATGTGTGTATGACTAAACTCTGAAGACTCTTTCTACTTGCTCATTAAAAGCTGCAGACTTAACTATAATAGAAATTTTTTAGTTTGAAGCCACAAAAGTGTTTCGAATACCAGTGGTCGGTAAAAATAAATTAAAAAATTTCCTTCCTGCAAACTAAATATGTAAAGTGTATATATTTAATATTCCTAATTCTAAATATGTTATCCAAATTGCTCCAGCACGTACCATTTTTCCGAGAAACACTTTTATAATAATAAGAATAATAGAAGGATTATTATATTAAATTGCAATACTAGATAAAATTGAAATCAGGAAAAAAGTATACTTTCAATCTCTTAGATATCAAATTGATAAAATATAGCATGAAAATCTAGTTTGTTGATACTTGTACCGTGAATTTTCCTTTATATGCCCCCCCCCCCCCCCCACCACCACCACCATCTATTCGTGTCTGAATTTACTATTTGCTATCCACTAATATATTTTCATTCCTTATGCCGCTGTAACTCGGGCCTTTTTAAAACATTTCTCTTCATTTTCAAAGATTTTTGAAGTTCATATTTTTCTCACACTGTGACTTTCAATATGGGAGAAGTTTTTTTGTGAGTGTGGCGTGACCTACGTTACATGCAGTGACATAACAATTCTTTTTTATTGCCAGAAAAATAAAATTTTACAGTAACAACATGTTTTGAAGAATTTCTGTAATTTTTTAAAGTTTTCTAAGAAGTTCACATCTCAGTCACAATGTGACATCACTTGGTGGTGGCATTTCGGTCACAGATGTGATGTGACCACAGTGACTCACAGTGACGTCACAACGACGTCACAAAAAAGTCCTAAAAATGCGATTTTTGTGTTAGTGAAGGGCCTAGAAACATGAAATTTGGAATGGCAGTTACTTATAAGATACTAATGATCTCTAGGGACATTTCTTAAAAAAATCGAAATTAAAAAGGGGTGGAAATGCGTGAAAAGCGTTCTAAAAAACGTTCTAAATGGCGATTTTTACGCCATTTCAGGAAGTACCAGACCGATTTAAAAAATAATGGTGTCAAAATGATGGTGACAACACTTTCTCCAACATAGGCTACATTTTATGTCGTGCACTACACCTAAAGGTGGTGCAGGAGCAAAATAAACGTTCGAAATTGCGATTTTTATGTTACTCAAGAGCACAGATACATGGAATTTGGCATGGTAGTTATTTATTAGATATAAATGATCTCTAAGAACAGTTCTTAAATTCGAAAATTAAAAGTGGTGAATATGCGCAAAAAGCATTCTAAAAAACATTCTAAATGGCGATTTTTACGCAATCACAATAACTATTTAACTGATTTAAAAAATAATGGTGTCAAAATGATGGTGACAACCCTTGCTCCAATATAGGCTACATTTTATATCGATGCCGCTACCCGTAAAGGGGGTGGAGGAGCAAAAAAACTTTCGAAATTGCGATTTTTGTGTTACTGAAGGGCCCAGATCAAAGCGATATAAATAAGCGTCCTATCTTAAATGGAAGAAGTAACCGCAACATTAAAAGCGAGGTCACATCAATCAAGGTCACGCGCCACGTAGCGGATGGAGTGTGAACTACAGGTAAATACCTAACTGTTTTTTTACTCACACCACTAAAATTATAAAGTTTCTTTCACCTTAATTAATAAATGAAATCAATTTGACAAGGTAAAGAAAACCTCGTTGTGTCAAGTGCATATGGGTGCTCTTCTTGCTACGCCATTATTTTGCAATAAATGTGGCAAAATAAAATTCACTTCCATGAGAGGCTAAAGATTTAGAAAATATGCACCGCCCTAAAAGCCCACGTATGTGGATTATCACTCCGTCCGCTAGATTGCGCAAGTGTGTTAATTTACGCCCGATTCCAGCATTAAGTTTGCACGCTTACTTATATCGCTTTGGCCCAGATACATGGAATTTGGAATGGTAGTTACTTATAAGATATAAATGATCTCTAAGAACATTTCTTTAAAAAAAATCGAAACTTAAAAGGGGTGAAAATGCACGAAAAGTGTTCTGAAAAACATTCTAAATGGCGATTGCTACGAAATCTTAAAAAGTACCCAACCTATTTCAAATGTAACGGTTGGAAATTGATTATAACAGTCCTTGCTCCAACATAGGCTCAATTTCATGTCAGTGCCACTAGCACCTAGTGGTTGCAGAAGAAAAAACATTCTAAATTGCGATTTTTGTGTTACTGAAGGGCCTAGAATCCTGAAATTAGGCAGGGCAGTTATTTATAAAATACAAATGATCTCTAAGAACATTTCCTAAAAAATCGAAATTTAAAAAGGGTGAAAATGAGCGAAAAGCGTTCTAAATAAGTTTCTAAATTGCAATTTTTACGCAATCTCAGGAAGTACCGAAACGATTTAAAAAATAATTGTGTGAAAACGAGAGTGACAGACCTCGCTCCAACATAGGCTGTATTTCATGCTGGTGCCTTTACTCCAAAGGGGGTGAAGGAGCAAAAAACGATCTAAATTGCGTTTTTTGCAATACTGCATGGCTAAGAACTTGAAACTAGGCATGGTAGTTACTCATGAGATATAAATGATCTCCAAGAACATTTCCTAAATAATTCGAAGAGGTGAAAATGGAGGGAAAATGTTCAAAATTCCGATTTCTATGCAATCTCAGAAAGTTCCCAACCGACTTCAAACGTAATGGTAGGAAATTTATGATGACAGCTCTTGCTCCAATATAGGATCCATTTCATGTCGGCGTTATACCACCTTGCCGTTGCATTTTAAAAAAACGTTCTAAATTTTGATATGTGTGATACTGAAGGGGCTATCAACTTGAAATTTGGGCATGATAATTACTTATGAGATGTAAATATTCACTGAGAAGAGTTCTTAAACATTTGAAATTTGAAAGTGTTGAAAATGAACGAAAAGCGTTCTAAAAACTTTCTAAATAGCAATTTCTACGCAATCTCAGGATATATAAACCGATTTCAGAAGTAATGGTTTCAAACTGATGGTGACAGGCCCCACTCCGTTTATTTATTTTACGTTGTTGTCACTACCACCTGGGGTTACAGGAGAAAAAAAATTTCTAAATTGCGGTTTTTGTGTTACTGAGGTGTCTAAAATTTTAAATTTGGAATGGTAATTAACTTCAAAGATGTAAATGCTTTCTAAGAATTGTCGAAAGAAAATTCCAAATTTAAAAGGTCTCTGTTTTATGTGTATTGTTATCCCTAATTCATATTCTTTAGCTAAATTATGACTAATATGAAGATGAAACCACACATTATATTTGTGGAACTACGATTCTGTCTAAGTTCTACAAATTCCCATTATTCCATTTCTGTTCTTCTATTTCTGCTATTTTTTAGTATGTTTTTGGAATCTATGTTAAATGCGTTGGGGGGAACTGTATTTTTGTCAATTTGTTAATGTCATTTTATTCATAATTTCACAGTTTTTGTTGGTGGTCGGAAATGTTTACTTAATGGCTATTATATATATTATATATTATATATTACTCTGAGTTTCTTTTGCTTCGATCTTATCTTTCTGTCTCCAATTGATAGAGCATTTTAAGAATTAACCTTAAATGCTAAGGATGCTTTTCTCAACCAGAAATAAATTGTTTTTAACTTATATATTATGAAATATTTCATTGGATGAGGAGTATAAAAATATAAGTTTTCATTTTAGTTTTGTATGTTTTCATATTTGTTTCGAAATTTTCCTATTACTTATTTAATTATACCTTTTGGTGTATATTAGTTTCGTAATTTTCCGATTACGTATTTAATTATACCTTTTGGTATATAGATAATTAGTCAGTTTTATGTTATTACACATGATTAAATTTTTCTGGCTGATTCTCATTTGTTTAAATGGTTTATAATTAAAAAAGTTTTATTATATATATATATAATTTGTGATTATGTTATACCTGTAACCATATATACATGCATTTTAATTAAAAAATAAAATAAAACATATTTTAGTATTTCTAAAAATAAAATAGAATATTATATTATAAAATCAAAAGACGAATTTTTAGTAACATTGTTAGCAATATTATAAATATCTGCATAGCTCAGCAAGAACAAATAAAAAGTTTTACAAATCTTAGTTGTTCTATTTATCATCGTATCTTAGTTATTTGTATAAAAATCTGCATTTATCTAAGCGTTAGAAAGGAAGTTTTTTACGAGTCATTTTAAATTATGGTATATTTCATCTGTGTAATAAATATCTGGTTTGCAATAGAGACAAATCAAAATATATTTTTCAAAACAAATGTTTCCACATATCAACTGCAAGGAAATTTTAGAAATTAATCAAAATATTACATATATATTTTTTTGATTTGAATAAGTTAAAGTACATAGAAAGAACTGTGTACCAGAGTAAACATATCATGCCTCTAATTGTTGTTATTCCGCATACCTTTTTTTAAAAGATTTGTTCTCTAATTTTATATTAATTTGAAAAAAAAAACTAAAACTATTATTTTCAAATAAATATGAAAAGTACGAATGATGGAGAAACTTTTGCCTACAAGATTAATAATGTTTCCTCATAATGTATCATTTATCTGCTTTAAACATACCAAAATTGAAACCTTTCAAACAAAGTTAATTGCAGTAAAACGGGACATTCTTCAAAAGAAAATCATTAACAGCAATGATGATTATTAAGTTTATGTTAAATACACATATTTAATCTGAGATTGAGATTCATTTAATGATTTAATTACAACATATTTCAGTAAAAGTATTAGCTTTTACACTGCAATCTGTATAATAATGTAAAAAGCTTAAATGGAAATATCCATCCATTTAATGAAAGATAATTTTATTTACTATTAACAACTATTTTGTTTAAAGATAAAAATTGCTTTTCTCTGTATGTGGGGAAATTAATTTTAGCTGAAAAATACAAGCATTGCGCTGTGACTCTTAATTTTGATAATTGCCTCGAAAATCATATTGATGACATCTGTTTCATTTTGATTCTCTTTTTAAGAGGTACTATTACATTTTAGTATCTGCGAATGAGGATATTCATTAGTTATTCTTCTAATAATACTTCTCAGATGTTACAGTTTATTGCAATGACAGGAAATAAAGAGTTTTTCAATGTTTAATTAACGCAAGGATGTTTAATTACAGGAAATGTAAACATGTTTACCAAATACTAGAATACACTAATAGAGTTATTTTTAAATACACAAATCTTTTTCAGGAGTGTTTTAAATATTATCAGTTCTTCCACGTCAGTATCTAGCTCTCTCATTGTATTTTCTTCTTTCTGTAGGTCAAAGGGATTATGTTATATCTGTAGAATGATTAGCGAACAGGGACAAAATTTTAGTGATTTTAACACTTTATTTAATTTTTTCATGTAACCAGCTTGTATAATTTTCATGTCGCAATTACATAGAATTATAATATGTAAAATGAATTTTAAATTTAAAATGACTGTTTACATTTTGATTTCGGCAATGACATATTCCATAATCTTAAGCTTTTAAATTATATAATAAAAAAACAAAACAAAAAAAAAGTATTTTATTTGAAATAAATTATCTTACTTAAATAGTTTGTATCAAATAATTTTAATATAATACTCAATAAAATAACAATGAATTAATATATATTTCTATGCTATTTTCTAAATTATTTTAAATAGTTCTCTTTATATACGTATCGAGCATAAAACCTCGTAACCTAATATTCTATGTTTTATATTTTTATTAATTTTGTAAATTTAGTCTTAGTTTTTAGTAAAAAAAAAAAAACAAGTATTTTATTTTAAATAAAGTATCTTACTTAAATAGTTTGTATCAAATAATTTTAGTATAATACTCAATAAAATAACAATGAATTAATATATATTTCTATGCTATTTTCTAAATTATTTTAAATAGTTCTCTTTATATACGTATCGAGCATAAAACCTCGTAACCTAATATTCTATGTTTTATATTTTTATTAATTTTGTAAATTTAGTCTTAGTTTTTAGTTAAAAAAAAACAAAAAAAAAACAAGTATTTTATTTTAAATAAAGTATCTTACTTAAATAGTTTGTATCAAATAATTTTAACATAATACTCAATAAAATAACAATGAATTAATATATATTTCTATGCTATTTTCTAAATTATTTTAAATAGTTCTCTTTATATACGTATCGAGCATAAAGCCTCGTAACCTAATATTCTATGTTTTATATTTTTATTAATTTTGTAAATTTAGTAGTATTTAAAAAGTTTCAATAAATTGTTATTAAGTGTAATTTTTTTCTAATTGAAATTTACATTCCTCTTCTTTCTTCTTCAAAACAAAATCATTACCAGTAATTATGTTTAATAAACTTTTTACGAAATACAAACATTTAATGTAAGATTGTAAATGTTTTAGTTAAAATAAACTTCTGTAAACATCTTAGGTTTTGCGATGCAGTCATATTAATAAGGTAAAAATCACAAATGAAAATATTTATCTATTTAATGGCATGTAATTGCATTCAGCATTAACTAGTATTTTATTTAAAACTAAAAAATGTATTTCTCTGTATAGGGGGTGGGGAAGAATAATTTTACTTGAAAAATTCAAGCACTGAGTTTTTACTCCGTATTTTAATAATTAGTTTGAAAATCATACTAATGACATATGTTTCGTTATTACTCTCGTTTAGAAGTCAATGTACTTTTTAATTTCGTCGGAGGATAATATTATTTGGCTGTTCCTCTCATAATACATTTCAGACGTTATAGTATAATTTAATCACAAACAATAAAAATCAATTTCTCATGGTTCAGTAATGTAAAATTATTTAAGCGCAGATCTGAGGTTATTTAAGTCTGAGTACAAAAAAAACAATTATTTACGGAAATTGGTTTTTAAAACATAAATCAATTTCATAATATTTTAATTATTACCAGTTCTTTCTCTCATTATCAGTTTGCTACTGTCCATTTGTCTTTCTATTTTTGTGAGTGTGTATTTAAATTACTAAATTTTACTCAACGGTTTTGTTACCTAAATTTTAGGCATCAAATAAAGGTAATTAAGAAAACAATTATGAATTTGTTGTTTTTTATATTAGTTTTTTTCATTATACGATTAAAATTGTTATATTTTTAAAAACCAAATAAATTTCAAGTTAGTGTAATTATTATCAATTATCCCGCTCTCCCTCACGGTACCCCTCTCATTTGTTTGTGTGTGTATTTAAATTTCGAAATAGTGCTTAACGATTATTTTACCTATATGGTACGCATCAAATAAAAATAATTAATAAAATAATTATAAATGATGAAAAAAATATGAATTGATATTTTTATTTAAAATTTCATTTCCAGTTAGTTTAAATAAGATTTTTAATAGCTTGAATACAATTTGAATGATATAAATTCGATAAAAAGTTTACGAAATCAAATTCTTTGCTGACTAAGTGATAAAAAATTAAAGGATGTAAAAAGACAAACAAATTTATAAAAAAATCTCTCCAGTTATTCCATTTTATAAACTGTAATCTAATCGCATCCAAAATCTTTAATCTAAATAAAAACATGCGTCCTAAGGAAAGAATTTGGATACGATATAAACCAATTTAAATCCAGCCATTATATTTGACTAATTTATTTTTTCTAGACGTCCTAGGTCGTTCTTTTTACAGACATAATTCATTCTAGAACTTTAGAGTAATTTAAGGGGTTATATTCGTTCTCATATTTCAAAATATCGACCTTTTTTACGGAAATCAAATCCCTATAATGTGTAGAATTGTGCGTTAAAACATTTAATGTGATATCTCAATTATTACGAAAATTATGGGCAAAAGTATGAGCGCGCGCACAGTCTATAAAACCAATTTCGGCGGAAAATATAAAGCCAGCTGTAGCCTTCCGGTAGAAACTCACAAATACGTAATTTCGTTGCTATGTTTTCAATTTGTGAGAATGTATTGAGCCATTTTAAGGATTCTATTACCTCACAGAATGCTAACGAATGTTTGAATACTAAAATTTGGAAAATTTGTCCAAAAGTCACACCTTCACTGTTCAAATTGCCACCGATATTGCATCTACCACGTATAATGATGGCGCATAAATTTACATGCAGATACTACAAGAATAGGATGCAAAGGATAGCGCCAATCGTCCAGGACATGCTAAAATCAAAGCAGCACAAGCAACGAAAGTGGCTCGTACTGCTCGTAGGTGTAACAAAAAATTTAAAATCAGCAGATTAAGGCACATGAGAGTACACAATATGACGTAACAATAGCTAATTAAGTATATAAGTGAACAAAATATCAGTATCTATTTTACTTCTAAAACTTTAAATGCGATTTTCTAAAAACTACATTTTTAAACATTTGCAGCATGATAACTTGAACAATTTTTAACATTTTTAAATAAAATTTGCACTCATCTACGCATAATTAAATTTTCTAAGGGCCATCAAGCTATTTTTCTAAAATGTTATTTTTTTTATATTCTTCCAATAACTTTAAACGTCAAGATTGTGATGAAAAATTCAAAATAGCACAATTTTCCTATTTTTCAAAAATTCAAAAATTTGACCCGACGATCCTTAGCTACAACCTTATTTAACTAAAGAAATCGAGCCTGGATATTTTGGTACAGGTCAAAGCCGCTGCAGGTTTCCGACGTAATATGTTTGCAAATTTATCCTAAATATTTTTAATACTGGAGTAATAAAAAACAACGTCGGTTTATTAGTTTTTCTATTAATTTTAGCCCTTTCCTAAAAAGAAAATCCAGACTATTTAAATTTTTTGCAATCGAGAAAGTATGTAACCCTCTAAGACATTATAGGATGCTTTAAGTTTTATGTTTCCAGATTTTCTACATGAATGCCGATTTCTTTTAATCACACACGTAGAAGTTATATTTCTTTAAAATCGTTTAGAATGTTTTATAACATTTTCATAAATGAGCTCTAAATTTGTAATGAATGATAAAGGGTTTGTATTTTATTTTATGATTGAAAATTAAATGCGTTTTTCTTTTCTTATTTGTACAAATTCTACATAAATTAGAATTTAGAATAGTTTAAGACCTTTTGGTGCTGACTTTAGCTTATGAAAAAAAATATAGGTACTATATTTTTTCTTTCTAAAACGTTTAATTCGATTTTCTAAAAACTACATTTTTTTAACATTTGCAGCATGATAACTAGTACAATTTTTAAGATTTTTAAATAAAATTTCCGCTCATCTATGCATAATTAAATTTTATAAGGGCCAGCAAGGTATTTTTCGAAAATGTCATTTTTTTTATATTTTTCCAATAAGTGTATAGGTCAAGATTTTGATTCAAAATTCAAAATAGGACAATTTTGTTATTTTTCAAAAATTCAAAAATATGGTGCGATTGCCCTTAGCTACAACCTTATTTTAGAAGAAGAAATCGAGCTTGGGACTTTTGGTACAGATCAACTGCAGGTTTCCGACGTAATATGCTTGCAAATTTAGCCAAAATATTTTTAATACTTGAAATAATAAAAAACAAAGTGGGTTTATTAGTTTTTCTATTAATTTTAGCCCTTTCCTAAAAAGAAAATCCAGACTATGTCAATTTTTTGCAACCGAGAATGTATGTAATCCTCTAAGGCATTATAGGATGCTTTAAGTTTTATGTTTCCGGATTTTTTACATGAATGCCGATTTCTTTTAATCACACAAGTAGAAGTTAGATTTCTTTAAAATCGTTCATCAGAATATTTCATAACACTTTCATAAATGAACTCTAAATTTGTAATGAATTTTTAGAGTGTTTGAATTTTATTTTATGATTGAAAATTAAATGCGTTTTTCTTTTCTTATTTGTACGAATTCTATATAAAATAAAATTTAGAATATTTTGAGAACGTTTTACGCTGATTTTAGCTTAAATGACGATCCAAAAAAAAGTCATTAGAGATCATTTAAATATTTAAAGAACCGCAATGCGTAATTTTAAGTTTTTAGCCCTATCAGCATCTCAGAAACCCCAATTTTAGATCGTTTTATTTTTTTGTTTCAGTAATCTTTCACATTATGTTTTTGTAAATTGTTCTGTTGTGAGTATTTATGTGTGAAAAGTAACAGTAGTGTCAAGTTTCAAGTTTTTTCTCTTAATATCTCGAAATCAATCGTAATATGGAATGCCTTTAGAATTTATTTATTTTTGTTGATATTGTTGTTCGTGCACCATTTTCATTAAAAAATTATTGTTTTTTGCGAAAAAATGTTCGTCTTAAAAGTAACAGCTATGTCAAATTGGAAATTACTAACCCTAACTGTTCTAAATAAACTGTAATTTAGAACGTTTTTCCGGTTATTCCGGTACATTGAATCAGTTCCTATTATGGGATATCACTGAATTAATTACCCATGATAGGATTTAATAGAATGAAGAAAACTTTTATTAATATCTTTTTAAGTTTTGATTCTATTTTCATAACATGATAAACGACTCGACAAAATTCTGCAATGATTATATATGTTAAATTTCTAACCATTCAGTTGTGTAGTTTTTGCGCCGTTATATGCGGACATAAGGAAAAACGAACAAGCTGACGGACAGAATAGACGACGGCTATAGGTTCTACGTATTTATATAATTACGAACGCACCTAGAAAAGAGTACTTGAAATATCTGCAGTTCACTAATATTGATTTTACAGTTTTATGTTGCGTGTTACTCAAGTGCTTGAAATTTTCATTTGAATATTTATTGTATAACCCTGTTTCTTATTTTCTATTTTAGGTGTAATTATTTTTATAATAAAGTTGAATTGAAAACCATATCACATTTTATAAATGAAACTAAATAAAAAAAGTTGTAAATTGCTCTTCAAACGTGGCAAATAAGCTATACTATACTAGTTTTATACTAGTTCGTACTATAACTAGTTTTATAAATATTTTTTGCACTGAATATTGTACTGAATGTATATTCTAGTGACTTCATAAGGGCATATCCATTTCATTCTGTTCGAAAGGCTGTAACATCATTAAAATGCACTTGAAATAATTTTTTCCCATTGGACTTTATGTAACGGAAAAATTTTGACTGTCCCTGTAATTAAACATAACATCCAATTTTCATAAAATTTGAAATGACTGGACAAAATGTTGCAAAAATTATATATTTAAAATTTTAGACCATTCGGAAGGCTGTAACATCATTAAAATGCACTTGCAATATTTTTTTCTCATTGGCCGTAATGAAACGTAAACTTTGGCTGTCCCTGTAATTAAACTATACATCGGATTTTCATAACATTTGAAATGACTCGACAAAATTTTGCAACAAATACATATTTAAAGTTTCAGATCATTCGGTTGGGTAGTTTTTGCTCTGTTATATGCAAACAGACAGACGGACGGACAGACAGTCAGACGAACCGAACGACGACTATTGGGGCTACGTATTTGTATAATTACGAACGCACCTAAAAAGGATGGAAAATTTCCAGGTAAATATTTTTAATCGTATATGAAAATTTCGCAAATAATTTCTTTTCATCTCACTATTTATTAAACTGTTAATGAAGCTTCACGGAGAAAATTTATTTTCATAGCAGTATTTATGAGAAAGCATTTCACGGATGGTTCATTAAGCGTAAGCGTTGGTTTTAATGAATGCGTTTTTGCAAGCACTATTGAATTTCAAACTTTATAATAAACAAATCTCATTATTTTTCGTGAAACAAATTAAAGGCGTTTCCTTTGTAATTGGAGTACATCTTTATTTTAATTTAAAATCTGAGATAATTAAGCACCTTTTTTCCTTGTTTTTGCTATTTCTTCCTGAGATTTTGAATGAAAGGTTTAATTTCTTATTAGTTCTTTACGATATTTTTCTTAGTTTAAATAGTAGTTTTCAAAATGCTTTACTTTCAAAACATTTGTATTCTGGTGCTATCAGATGGCATCACAATTTAAAACAATTCAAAATAAACAAACCAAAATATTGCATAATTCTACAGAATTTTATTTCAAATATCTAATTCACGTAATGATTTTTAAAATTCCAATTCATTACTTCATTCCCCAGGAATGTTATAAGATGACACAAGTTCGACAATTTTTTTTAATCGTCTCAGATAATTAGTAATTTCACATAAAGTCACCAATAAACTAGGTTTTATTTAAGTCTAATTAAAGAAATAAATGAACGAAATCTGAATAGATAAAGTTATATAAAGTTATAAAAATAGAAATCTGAATATTTATTATGCGCAATTATAAACGAAAAAGATTTTTCTGAAAATATGTTTAGGTATGTATATATAACGAAATTCCTCAATGAGATTTAAAAAAAAAAAAAAAAAAAAAAAAAAAAAAAACTTTTTTCTGATTATCGCCACTCCTTGTTTCTAACTTTTATTCTAATCATTAAATTGTTATTAGATGTAGCAATATCAAACATTGTTAACAAATACAGACTGTACACAAAATAATACCCCAGTTATAAATTTTAATAGTATCAACTGTAACCGTTGTTGAGTGTTTGTTCAAGGTCACAAATAAAGAGCAACTCAAACTGTTTTAATTTTAGTGCACGCATGATTAACACTTTATTATTTACACGATCTTGGTGCCACATATGCAAAATTGCGACTCATATACATAAAGCGTTATTGCTGGGTTTAAGATTTAAAAGATGTTAGAGCCATGAGATGTTTTACTTTTGGGGTTTTATGAAATATCGTGTCTACGTTCCCCCGCTACCTAATGATTTGCCAGAGTTTAGACACAGAAGAAGCTATTACTTCCATTACTCCGAATTTGATAACCAAATATGGAAATAATACTTGAACTTTAGGTTGGACGTATGCCGTACATCTAAAGGTGAATATATTGAACATTTGAAAGAAAACTAGGTTAGTTTACCTTTAGTTTGATATATGATTTGTTATATATAGTCTAAATTAAACTATTATAATATACAATTGAATCTGGAACATTCGTTTATGGACAACCTGTATTACAAAAGTGCAAGTTACAGCTGAATTTTGAAAAATATGATTACAAATACAGTAGCCTCCCTTTTAATCTGCCTAAACGGGGCCGAGGGTTAGCCGATTAAGCGAAAAAACGGTTAAACCGGAGAAGAAGAAAAAAATTAAATAAGTAACTCCACATTTAATTAATTAAATGCATTTAGTTTTATAATTTGTGTAGTTTAAGAAAAGTACATAGTTTCTATATTTTTGAACGGAATACTAGTTGTAATAACTAAATTTAAATAAAAATGATCACTAATAACAAATAATGAACAATTTTTAATACAAATTAAATTGTTGAAAACCTTGTCACATACCTTTTGAATGAGTTAAAATTATTCTACATTATGTAAGTTTGAGTTAATTAACCATAAAGGAATGAGAACCAAAATTTTCATTTCTGAATTTTGCCTGTTGTTGGGGAAAAAATAGTCGTCCGGTTAAAGCGGTGTTCCGGTTAAGAGGAGGCCAGTTAATAAGGCTACTGTATATCCATAGTTATTAACCATAATACCTTTGCTAAATACAACAGAAAAGAAATAAGTAAATAGAATAAGAATAGCAAATATCCGCAGGAAATGTTTTAAACTGAATATGAAAATTACGAAAATAATTTATTTTCATAAAACTATCTAAATTTATTAAACTGTTAATAAATAAAAAATGTAATAAACTGTTTTTATTACAGTATTTTGTTGAAATAAATAAAAAAAAAGGCAGACATAAAGGTGTGGATCGAATTGAGTATATTTGATACAAGAACAATTACACAAACATACTGAAAGAAAACAGAAAATTTACAGGTATTTATAGATTTTGCAAGGCCCATGGCGGAGAACTGGCGGCCGTGAAAGAAAGATACATTAAACAACCAATCACAATAAACATAGTTGTACAAAAAGAAATTAATAAGAATTTAATGTAATGCCATGATTATTTTCAACACCCGCCCATAATCTAGCATTACATCAGAAAACAAAGAAATTTCTTGAAATCAATCATTAATAATAATATGACACAATTTAAACATTACTTGTACAAACAACAAAGAAATAATAGTTCATAAAATTTAACTTCAGGTAATGCCTTTGTAAATAAATCAGCAATTTGCATATTCGTAGGAACATATTCAATTTTGATGTTATTTTATTTTATAATATTGCGAACAAATTTCAATTTGATATCAATGTGTTTCATTCTACCATAATTACTCTCATTACTGATACATTTTATACATGATTGATTATCCTCAAAAATTACTAAATCCTTAATATTTACAATTTCACTAGCAATATTTTTAAACCATAACAAGTCTTGCAAACTTTTAGTTAAAGCAATGACTTCAGCTTCAGTTGATGATAAAGCAACTGATTTTTGTTTATTACAACACCACAGAACAGGCATGTTACAAAACATTAAAATATAACCTGTTACTGATTTGCGGTCATTTGTGTTAGCCCCCCAATCAGCATCAACATACATGGATAATTTAGGATCAGAATTTTGCTTTTTATACACAAGTTTTAAAGACAATGATTCTTTTAAATATCTTAAAATTTTCTTAAGTGCTTTCCATGCAATTTCAGTAGGATTTTCTTGCAATTGACTTAAACAGTTAATAGCGTACAAAATATCAGGTCGAGAAATATAAGCTAAATATAATAAACAACCTACAAGTTCACGATATGGGCCGTTAAAGGGTTTACCATTTTTGAAATCAGATGGGGTGGACTTAGGAGAAATAGGAATGTCACTGGGTTTACGATCTATCATATTAAACTTACTTAACAATTTAATTATGTAAGACTCTTGATCCATTATTAAACTATCAGAATTGAATTTCATTTGAATACCTAGAAATTCTGAAACACTTTCCGATTTTGACATGTGAAACTCGTTATGTAATAGGGAAATAACTACATTAGTTTCATTTACATCTGAACCTGCAATTAACATATCATCTACATACAAAGCAATAATTATTTTATGATCATTATTATACCGAATAAAAATACAAGGTTCATTATCACAAGATTTAAAATTTAACTTTGAAATAAATTCATGAAACCTTTCAAACCATTGTCGTGGGGCTTGTTTTAGACCATATAAACTTCTTTTAAGTTTACACTTTCGCCCACTTTTATCATCATAGCCTTGCGGCTGATCCATAAAAACAAGATCATTTAACTTACCATTCAGGAACGCTGTTTTAACATCTAACACAAATGCATATAAGTCTTCATTTAAAATCAAAATAAGAACCAAACGTAAAGCTGGCATACTTATTACAGGGGAAAAGGTTTCACTATAGTCTAGCCCTTCTTTTTGCATAAATCCACGAGCTACGAGTCTCGCCTTATGTCGACCATCTCTTTTGATGGTAAATACTCATTTGCAGGAAATAGGTCGTTTGTCAGATGGTAATTTTTCAAGATCCCAGACATCGTTGATTTTCATACTTTCAATCTCCGCGTCAATAGCTTCTTTCCACAAGTGTTGTTCATCGCTAGGGAGGGATTTGATATCATCAAACGTTAATGTTTCTTGTTGGCAAAGTAATGCTTCGTAAACTTCAGGATCTGGATACCGTACAGGTTGCTTTTTAAATCTTTCAGATTTTCTTGTTTTGTCTTCTTTCTCTTCAGGATCATCTAATTCATCACTCGTATTTTCTAGAACATCTGGATCAATTTCATTATCGACTGGTTCTGAATTTTCTAGAATGTATTGTTTCGACTGAACATTTTCCTTTTTCTCTTCGTCGAATTTCACATTTCTTGATACAGTTATGCGTTTCGTTTCAGGATCTAGTAATCTATATCCCATTGAAGAATAACCAATGAAGATCATTTGTTTAGACCTATCGTCAAGCTTCTTTCGATGAACGGAAGGAATTAACATGTAAGCACTGCATCCAAAAACACGTATGTTCTTGAAATCGGCTTCTTCTCCATATTTCAGGAAGTACGGAGTTTTGTTCTCAATAGTGCTGCTTGGCATTCGGTTTTTCAAGTAAGCAGCTGAAAGGATAGCTTGACCCCAAAAAGTCTTTGGTAAATTTGATTCAGCTATCAAAGCACGTCCTATATTCAGAAGCGACCTATTGCAGCGTTCAGCTACTCCATTCAAAGATTGCGTGTATGGAGGAGCGGGATCGATCACTATACCAAGATCTCTAGTAAAATTCACTAAATCATTAGAAAAATATTCCTTCCCGTTATCATATCTAATTTTCTTCACTGTAGGGTTGGATTTTAAGAACATTTTTAATTCTTTTGAGACTTCACTTTTATGTTTCAGTAAACGTACTTCAGTAAAACGAGAAAAATCATCGATAAGAGTCATAAAATAGCACTCGCCAGAAAAGGTTGTCGGAAAAATAGGTCCACAAATGTCACTATGAATCAAAGTCATTGGCTTGGTTTCTCTTTTTCTTGGTCCTCTTCCCATTGGTGTTGCACTCTGTTTTGCCCGAGCACAAATATCACAAAAAGAATCAGGTACCGGAAGCTTCATATCTTTCAATACTTTGTCACTCGGATGACCAAGTCAGCGATGCCAGATATCACAATGATTTTTCTTTGAAGTAAGAACGGTTTCGTAAACAGGGACAAAGTCACTAACGTATTGTCCATTCAAATCACGTTCACCGAAGTAAAAACGGTTTCTCCCTTTTTCGATAAATACTTTTTGATTCTTGAAAATAACTGTATAAATTGCACTTTCAATTTTCCTAACGGAAATGAGTTGCCCGTTTAAGTCTGGAACATAAAGGATATCCTTTAAATTAATTTCCATTCCATTTGACAGTTTTCCATTAATATTTCCAATACCTTTGATTTCTAGATTCGTTGTTTTTGATGCGCATTTAATAGTTCCTGAAGAAGGATGCGAAATAATTCTCATTAGAACACATATGGGAAGTTGCTCCGGAATCTACTATAAATTCATTCCTTTTAATGCTTCCAGCAACGAAAGAAACAGCTGAAGAGGCAAGTTTTTCTTCATTTGAATTTTTAACAGCTTTACAGTTACGTTTTATGTGTCCGAATTTTCCACAAGAATGGCAAGTAATTTTCTTTCTACAATATTTCGCTGTATGCCCTTTAGAGTTGCAAATTTTGCAAAAGAATTCTTTGTGAGTCGACACAAATGCAGTATTATCATGAGCAGCCTTAGTATATACTTTTTCTTTCTTTGAATCCAAAAGAAGTGCTTCAGCATCTAATAATCTTTGTGTCACGAAATCTAATGTCAAAACAGAATTCGGTTGGTTTTCTAAAGCAATCTTAACATTTTCAAATTCCTGAGGCAATGACATCAAAATATAAACAATAGTATCCGTTTCATTAACTTCTGCCCCAGACAGCTTAAGATCCGAAATTCATTTATTTATTTCATCAATGTGATTTCTCATGGAAACTGTACGATCTTTCTTAATCGTTGCCAATCTCTTCCGAATTAAAATTTGATTCACTGCACGCTTTGTATCATAAGTGCGTTCTAATTTATTCCAAATTTTATGAGCTGTATTTTCATCTTGAAGTGATGCAAGAACATTGTCACTTAATAATGATAATAATAAAGCGTAAGCCTTTTTTGCTTTCACGACATCGGCGGCATTGTCTAGAGCCGCTTCATTTTCCAGGAATTTTTCCAATTCCTTAGCAGCAAAAATTGCCGTTACTCTTCATTTCCATAGCGAAAAAACTTTTCCATCACCTTCAAAAAGAGGGATGCCGTAAACATCTTTTGAAGAATCCATTCTGCTCGATAAAATATATAAAAAGTAAGATAAAATCTTTTTCACTCAAAATCCCAGCAGAAATGAAAAACAGAAAAATAACGGCGTCAGTATGTATCGCAGCTCATTTCAACTCTTGCTAGAACCACGCTCTGCTGTTGAAATAAATAAAAAAAAAGGCAGACATAAAGGTATGGATCGAATTGAGTATATTTGATACAAGAACAATTACACAAACATACTGAAAGAAAACAGAAAATTTACAGGTATTTATAGATTTTGCAAGGACCATGGCGGAGAATTGGCGGCCGTGAAAGAAAGCTACATTAAACAACCAATCACAATAAACATAGTTGTACAAAAAGAAATTAATAAGAATTTAATGTAATGCCATGATTATTTTCAACATATTTAAAACACAGCATTTAACGAATAAGTTACTAAGCACTGTCACTATTCATAACGTGTGCGTTTCGGCAGTTGACAGTGAATTTCAGACCTAATAAGAAAAAAAAAAAACTCATTACTTTTTTAGAGAGAAACAATTGGGGTTTCGTCTGTAATTTGAGTTAATTTTAATTTTTTATTTAAAACTGCAGAGAAGGAAACATATTTTTACTTTCTTCCATCTTTACAAGAAGAATGTATTGGATTCGCAAAAATTTTCGACTTTCGGTTTTCTACGGATTTACTCGTTTTAGGGGTCAGATATTCCG
The DNA here is from genome assembly GCA_963932465.1 of Maratus speciosus. Taxonomy (NCBI): domain Eukaryota; kingdom Metazoa; phylum Arthropoda; class Arachnida; order Araneae; family Salticidae; genus Maratus; species Maratus speciosus. Next base: position 251,752,990 of record OZ010790.1, read on the forward strand.
AAAAACATGTTTTTAAAAATGTCTGTCTGTGAGTCTGTGAGTCTGTCTGTCTGTATGTGAAACAAATTTTGTGGGCGCTCTATCTAAAGAACTAATGCACGGAATTTAATAAAAAATTATATTCAGTAAGTTCCTGATATAAATTGGTGCTGATTAGTTTTTGGTGTAAATCGCTCAACAGGTGGCGGTGCTATGCAACATTTTTCACGATTTACACAATATTTCAATCTCCAGAACTAGCGGAAGGATTTTCATCAAACTTTAGATTCAGTTAGTCCTTGACATGAATTGACGTTTTATACCTTTTGGTGTAAATCGCTCAACAGGTGCCGTTGCTATGCTGCATTTTTGGTAATTTCCGCAATAGCTCTATCTCAAAAACTAATGCTTGGATTTTCAACAAACTTCAGATTCAGGTATACCTGGATATGAATTAGTGCTGTTTAGTTTTTAGTGTGAATAGCTCAACAGGAGGCGCTGCTATGCAGCATTTTTCACGATTTCCACAATAACTCAATCTCCAGATCTAATTCGCGGATTTTCATCAAACTTCAGATTCAGTTAGTCCTTGACGTGAATTGATGTTTTATAGGTTTTGCCGTAAATCGCTCAACATGTGGCTCTCCTATTCTGCATTTTTTGCAATTTCCGCAATATCTCTATCTCAAGAACTAATGCTTGGATTTTCAAAAAACTTCAGATTCAGGTATACTTTGATATGAATTAGTTATGTATATATTTTAATGCAAATCTCTCAACAGGTGGCGCTGCTTTGCTGCATTTTTCAGAATTTCCCCTATAGCTCTAACTCAAGAACTACAGCCCGAATTTTCATCAAACTTCAAATTCAGATATACTGTGATATGAATTGGTGCTAAATTGAATTCTTGTACTATTTAAATGATTTAATTGACGTGATTTATATAGAAGAAAGTTTTGTGATGGCCACAATATACTAGTTTCTAGTGTTTTCTATTAATTTGTTAATTTTTAAATAAATATTTTCTTATCAGTATATAACGATACTTTTTAATGTTTAAAATATTGTCAAAACTGTCTTACATGGAAGGAATTCAGATTTAGTTGTTATTAAATGCAGAAGAAATTAAAATAAATAAAATTTTACACAATTCAACTGAATTTTAAAATCAGATATCTAACTCACGTTATTTATTTTTAATATTCTGAACCGTCGAGCAACAAAGAGGTGCTTCTTAGTTGCAGCAAACTTCATGTCCAATCTATGGATAAAATGTGTTGCTAGTAAACGAACCATTACGTACTTGTAGTATATCTGTTGTTTTGAAAATACTCATGGGTTTAAAATTAACGTAAAAGAAGTTGAAACAGTTCCCTATCACATTTATAATTAATATTCTAATATTAAATAACTAACAGAAAATTATTCATTATTTCTGATAATTAGTAATTTTAAAAAGTATCGTCCGCACAGTAAGTTGTATTTTAATTCTCATTAAAGAAAAACTCAGTGAATGCTAATTACCTGCATTGAGTAGTTGAAAAAAAGATTTTTCACAAAATATTTTATTTTAACCCTCTCGCTGCGCAACCCGAGATTTCCTCGGGCAACGTAAAGGTAGCAAAATTTACGCAACTCGAGATTTCCTCGAGGATACATTTTTTCCACCTAATTAACACTCCTTGATTATTTCCACCAGTTTTTTTTTTTTTTTTTTTTTTTTTTTTTTTTTTTTTTTTTGTAAATTTCGCCTTATTTAAACGAAACATTTTCCCGATTAAGTTAGACAAAAATTTTGTCTTGAAAAACCGGTGACAAAAGAATAAAAATTCTTAAAAGACGCTCGTCGCGAAGGGGTTAAATACGCAATTCTTTAAGTTACTTTGATAAAACAATTACGCACCGAGAGGTTTAATATTATGAATTGTTTAATCTCTTTATCTTTTTAAAACCTATTTGTTTCTTATTTTTTGCAATTTCTTGTTTGTAAAGATCGAAGTAATAAATAAACTGATATTAGTTATACGACATTCATCATTGTTAAAAGTATACTTTTAAAAAATCCTATGTACTAACTATGTACTTTTCAGTTTTGAAGATTTTCCGAATGATATAAATAAGGAAAAAAAACTAATATAATAAACCCATAGTTAGCAATCATGTAACATTTATCAATTCGACAAATAAAATTAAAAAAAACTTAAAATGGCAACGTGAAATTTCCTGGAAAATTTTTTCAAATGACTATGAAAACTTCACGAATAACTTCTTTCCTTCTCATCATCTTAGTCTATTAACCGGTTAATATATCATCACTGTACAAACCGTATTTTCTAGCAGTATTTATGCGAAAAATTTCAAGAAAAATTCTTTATGCGCGGTCGTTATTAATAATGAAAACGTTTATGCCGGCGGAATTTAATTTCAGCCGCCATAATAAACAGATGTCATTATTTTCCCGAAACAAATTAACGGCGTTTTCTTTATAATTGAAATTCGTCTGCATTTTTCTTTCAAATTCCAGATAAATTAATACTTTTTCTTCTTGAAATTTTTCTATGGAATTTCTTATCTATGATTTTTAATGCAAAGAGTAAATTATTACTATTTTACAATGGTACTTCTCTGCGCTTAAGATAATTTTCAAAAATAGATTTGTTTCAAAGATATTCAGATTCTGATAATCTCAGGTGACAGCAGAATTAAAATTATAAGAAAATAAGTAAAATAAAATATTACACAATTCTAATAAATTTTATAATCCACCATACTCACTTCAATGAAGTGATTCTGATAATTCCAGTTCTCTATTTCATTCCTCATTAATTTTATAATATGACATTTCTGGGAGAAAAATATAACCTTGATAAGTAGTGATTTTACAACATGTCAACAGTATACTGATGTATTTTACAACTCTCAATTAAGAAGATGTGAATTAAAACTGATTTTTTACTTTTTTATTTAACTTTTTTCTTGTTTTTGCTATTATTTGTAAATTCCAATGCAATATATTTTATATTCATATGAAAGCATAAATATATACAAGTTAAACTGCAGTAAAAGAAGTGAATACTAAGGCTGAGATATAACATCTATATTAATAGAAAACAGGAATTCTGTTTTTTCAGAATTTAGTCCCGCCCCCGGTGAAAAAAAATGTATATATATATATATATATATATATTGATAGTACAAAAAATATTTCAGTTTTAAGACTTAAAACACACGCTTTAATTTTATATAAAACGACGTCATTCGCATCCGCTAAAGAATTCTTCATTTGCGATCCGGTATTAAACAACATCTACAGTAAAGTACGCCTACGGCGTCAATATCTCTGAGTAATACACAAACACAAAAAAAAGAGATATTGTCATTCAAGAAGCTCGACAAAAAATCGGCTATCTAATGATTCATATTGCCTTCATTTGTTTGTAATATTAATATAAATACTTAAAAATAAATTTAGTTTATAATAGCTCCATGTTTAATCAGAAATCATCCATTTATATTTTTTCAAAGTAGCACGTATTTTAAGTACATTTTCTCAGTTTTTATGGAAAAATGACAACAAAAAGATGTAATTGCTATTTTCCAAATTATTTTTCATTTACTTTCTACAGCACTGGGGTACTTGAGTTGCCAAAATTAAACAAATGAGGCTAAAACTACAAAAGTAATTAATATCTCAAATATAAATGGAGATGCTGTTTTCAAACAAATTGCATTTAAAAGTACTTTTTTATCTCAAAACAACTGTATAAAAATTGAAAATATGTGATGCTTACAAGTTTAAAAAATTGCAGTAGCGATTATTCCGAACAATGATATATCTGCTTTATTTTACGGCTGGCTATACAATGGAACTTCATTTTCAGGAGACGACATTTTATATGCTGGGAGAGTAAAATACCATACCGGGGGCTAATAAAGGGCGTATTTTTAGAGGTGTGGTCTTGAAATTGACAACATTATTTCTAGTCCTAGTCAATTTGACAGCGGACAGATGAGTTGTGCTCAGTACGTTTTGCCATTTCACCATGAATTGACTTAAGCCAGAAAAACGCTTTCTGATTGCGCAAATTTATTTGAAAAATCAGAGTTCATTTCGCCAAACTTACCGTGCGCTACATCCATTTTACGGTTGACATAATTGTCTATCCGAGTTACTTATTAGAAACACCATCGATCGCTATCGCACCACCTAGGTTCAGTTTGAAAATACGCTTCCACAGAGACGCCGTTAACAGTGCACCAAAGAAAATATCGCTCCTGTGGTGTGAAGTATTGAAGAGAATCTGAATGAATCAATTTAGCAATTGGAGCCCATATACTTTATGTAAGATTTAGCCGAAAGATCTTGGTTTAAGAACTTACAAGATCCTTCTTGTTGGAGAATTAAAGCCGTGTGATCAATACATTGTATGCTTGGTGAAGCCGCATAATTTGGTTTAATTGACCTATAAACTGGCCTCCAGGGTCATGTGAACTCACACCAATGAATTTTTTCTGTGGATATATGTGAAGTCTCTGATCTACGCCGATAAACCACAGACGTTGACCACATAGAAATCAACATTCTCAGCGTTCTTGCAGATATACGGCCTAGCTGCTCGATAAATTGGTCGAAAATTGAACTTTGCGCTTCGTTCGACCAGCCACGGTGCTCATATGCCAGAAATCATTTTTTAAACATTAATAGATTAAAATTATTTATTCAATAAAACTAATATCATGACCATTAATGTTATTTTTATGCGTTTTATTTCGTTTTAAATTTGTATGCCTCTAAAAAAAGACACCCTATATTTTATTGAAAGAATATATGAAGATGCATTTCAATGAATTTACGAAACTTCTATGAATTTATTAAAATGTAACTAAGTCGGAAAATTTATATGCGTATTTGAGTCCTTCTCTTATAAAAACGCGCAAAATAATATCATGAAATGATTATTCTAAAAGTAATTTCAAATAAACTGTTATGGCAACGTAGCAGCCACGATTTTTAGAGATCAGTATTTACTAAAGTTCTTTTTAACATTATTTGACTTCTAAAATCTTCGCTAAAATGTGTAAGAATTTAATATTAAAAAATACTGTTTTTATAAAAATCTTAGCAGGGAAGCTGTGAAATAATGTAATGTTCTGCAGTCATAAAATACATGCTTATAATAAATAATAAAATATATTAATTTTTCGTAAAAAATTACGTAAAGTGAGTAGGCGAAATCATGTCGTGTATCTGTCACAGTAGAATATTGTACTATTTTTTTATAACTGTTAAGTTGATTTTATATTTAAGATTATTTATTTTTAATTGTGCGCCTTTTAAAGGTAATCTCAAATTAAATTTTAATGCTTAATATTTAGTATATATAATTTTATTTAAAATATATCTAATGTCAAAATAAACTGTATTATGTTTATTGATCTTCATAATAGAATGGAGAGCTATTTCCGTATTGTCTTACATTGAATGCGGTGATCCGCACTTGATACAATGCAATACAATTTCAAAAGAAAAATTATGATAAAACACTGATTTTCTCCCACAGGGTAATATGACTTAAATATTTTAAAATTCAATTTTCTTTTTTATAAATGACGAATCTGTTAAATGTTTTACTGATATATACAGGTTGTTTCATAAAAGAAGAGCAAAATTTTAAGAGGTGATAGTACACATCAAAACTTTCATCAAAGAAAGTATGGTCGGAATTAAAACGGAAAGCGAAAGTATGTTGTTATAAGAGCCAAAAACAGACAAAGAACGATTAAGTGACAAAAACAAGGTAATAAACCGATCTCCATGCAATCGTTGAACCTCTGAGAAATTTACATTTGCAGTGTCGTTGATAAAATGCATATCAACCTTTTCCCTATTAGTGTAGAGTGACATCTTCTGATACGTTCTTTCTGCGATTGGCAGTTGCACACTCGGATCAAGGGCTTTTATGTATTAATCGAGGCAAAATTTTGCACATACGTTCTTCTCCCATACCACATTTTTTACATGCTATTAATGTTGTTCTTCTCCCGATAACTCGCAACAGGAATGGAGTTTTAGCATTTGCATGGATCAAGTTTCTAAAAATTCAAGCACTTTTGCGTTTTACTTCTATTTTTAGGAAACACCCTATGTATTTATATATATATATATATATATATTTTAAATTTCATTATAAATATTGAATTTTTTCACATTTATTAATAAAATCTGGTGTAAGATTAAGGTATCTATTTGCCTACGTTGGGAGTTTTCTTTTAATCGTACAGTCGTAGGCGAAAAAAAAAGTAACTACCCCTAACTAACTCTGCAAAAAAATATCGTAGAAGAAAAATACTGGTACCACAAGATTGGTAATAAAGCCTACTTTTGAATTATGTATATAAAATTTGCTTAGGGGGCCATCTCCATATATGAAAACGAACTATAACTTTGTTTTTTTCAATAGCAGTACACAATTCTGACAGCATAAATTAACTCTACATTCTTAAATTAGCCCCCCCAAAAAAAACAATTTTTAGGCAATTCATACGATAAGTTTCTGAGAAATTAATTATTTTAAAACGATCGTATTTTAGGGGCTGTATCCCAATTGAAGTTCGGTACTTGATTGTTAACCGAGAGAGTCTCCTTCTTGATCAAGGTATCTTAAGTGCCACTCAGGCAGTCATTGAAGGCTTTTAGGTTATAGGATAGCATAAGAAATTTCAAAATATCTAATCGCTTCTATCACAGACAGTACCTTAAACAATCATTTCGCCGTTTTTTAAGCATAATTTCAAAACTACTTGGAAGAAAAATGTGAAATTTTGGATTTCCATAAAGCAGGACTTAATAAATCTAAATCCATAAAAAATGTAGGTTGCAATTCATAATTTTTCCGATTATTAATTTAATAATACATAATTCATATCTTAAAATTTAAAAAAAAATACAAATTCAACGTATTTATGTTTGGGTATGTTAGTATTATTGCTACACCAAAAATTAGCACATTTGGATTATAATTTCAGGAGATATTAGTGAAAATATGAAAATGTAATTTAACATTAGAAGCACTAAATTTCAAATGTTTATAATTCGAAAACTTATCATTCAAATGACTTTAAATTTGGCGTCTAATGTATAGTTTGAACCGAAGATTTGAAATAGCTTGTTAAAATTGGGTATTGCCATTGAAAAAAAGTAAAGTTTGGGTTTATTTTAATATGTAGATGGCCCCTTAAGCAAATTTTATATGCATAATTTAAAAGAAGACATTATTTCCAGTCGTTTGGTACCAGTAACTTTCTTCTACGATAGTTTCTTGAGGAGTTAGTATGAAGTGTTTTTTTTTTTTTTTTTTTTTTTTTTTTTTTTTTTTTTTTTTTTTCACGACTGTAGAGTATTGAAAAACTACACTTCATTTTTGTTCAATTCTAATATGTAATGATGAAAAAACATAAAATATAGTAATATTTTCACAATCATTTAAGAATTTGGGGGCGGGGGGGGGTTACCATTTTTTTAGAAAAATTCCAAGCTTACGTCTGACAGCGTACGACACTCAATTCAACTAAATATAATTCAAATCACTTTGTACTACATACTACTATTGCACTCACGTGTGCACTGAACTAGGATTTTTAGAATATCTTCAAAATTAACTGAAATATTCCAATGTATGTCAAAAACAGATTTTTTAAATTAAAAATTACAATTTTTTTTATTCGAATTCCTACACTGTAAAAAAAAAAAAAAAAATCTGTAAAGTTACTAAAGTTTTTCAAGGAAACTGGGATTCCTAAAACATTTTATGTAACGGCAACAACAAAAATTCCTGTAACAGACTCACTTTTGCGCCGAAAATCAAAAAATCTGTAAGGTTACTAGATTTTTTTTAGGAAACTGGGAAGCCTAGAACTTTTCATGTAACTGCAACCCAGGTTACAGATAAAATTTTAGTAAGATTACTGTAATTTTAGCAGATTCATTTGTACAGTTACAGATTTCTGTAGCTTTACAAAAACTTGTTTTGTAGATTTGCAGATTTTTTTGTACAGTTACAGATGAAAGTTTAGTAAGCATGTAACTTTACATCTGTAGAACTACAGATTTTTTTTTTACAGTGTATAAAATAAGTTCATTATCACACAGAGCTTAGATTCTTATTCAGAGCATAGTGAGTAATATGGAAAGCATTCAAACAAAATTTCTCTGAAATAGGTGTAATACACTTCCTATAACGAAATTTATGAAATCGAACTACAGCTTGTCTACTCTTAGACAAATAATCATAATCGAAAAGGTTGTTGTATGTGGCAAAATCTCTATCGATTTTTTTTTTTTTTTATATTTAACTCATGACATGTATCTACTACAAAAGTATAGCCCTTAATTAATTTCTAAAATAACGGATATTTTTTATTTCAAAATACTTTTTGATGTTGCTAAAATACTTTTGATGTTGCTTGTTATCAAGTTAACAGAATTTACTAAATGTAATGGATATATTAGAATGTTTTAAGGGGACATAGAATTTTCAAACTGTTTTTTTTTTTTCTTCTTCATTTGTAAATTGCACCTTAAATACTATTCTAGGGCACACTATATAAATTATGGCATACATTTATCACACAAGAAATTTAAAAAAGAAAATGTTTCGGTGAAAAATAAGGAATTTTTACTGAATATTTTAAGCGGTATGAGGAACTTTCGAAATGGCCCAACTTCGAAGCATATCAATTAAAATCGCAGATATCTTTTGTGCCAGTTGGGTTTACATATATAAATAAAACTGTGCATAGTTTTTTTTTTAAACTAAATATAATTGGAAAAGTTAAAGGTAGTTAAGTGCAGAAATGGGATGCAAAAATGCCGAAAATTTCATAAAATTAAGAAAATATTCTTTTTTTTAACTTCATATTTAAATATATAAAATTCGATGTACAATTGTATTTGTGTATGTAAATGAAACTAGCATAAATAACATTGTAGATTTTAATTGATATGGACTGAAGTTGGGACGTTTTGAAAGTTTTTGATAACGCTTAAAATATTCATGAAAATTCCTTATTTTACTCAAAAAATAAATAAATAAATAAATAAATAAATAAATAAATAAAAATAAATAAATAAATAAAAAAAAAAATAAATAAATAAATAGATAAATAAATAATTTGTTGTGTCATATGACATTATTCATATAGTGCGTTCATGAACTGTAATTTAAGGTGCAATTAGAAAAAAAATAGTTTGAAGTTTCCTTGTTCCCTTAAAAAATGATTTTCACATATTTTCTTTATACCTGTCTATCTGTTCCGGATGGATCGCATGGTATTTATAAAGGATTTTAATAATATTTCTTGTTTTCAAAAAGAAAAAAAGAAGTTTTTGTTAGAAATTTGCTAGCAACTATTCAGCCATTTTGCCATTTTTATATAAAACGGTTATATAGACGTAATTTAATTGAATTCTGATTGTAATATGTTCAATAATATGTTCAGTTATGCTTCATAATATGATTAAGTAGCATTTTTTTTTTTTTTAATGATAGAATGACTGAACATTTTGCTTAAAATTTTTATCAGTGCATATTTGTTTAAGTAGTTAATGATGATTAGTAAAGATAATTTTTAGTGATGTTTTTCACAAATCCCATGCTTTTTTTATGATCCTGACTCAACAAGATTGCTTTATCCAGTGATAGTTTTATTTTGTTTTATACGGGCGTGAAGTGCACAAAAATGCATTTTAGTGCATTACCGAATTTCGCACATTTTTATTATTCCTAAGCAACGAGTTTGCTGAATTTGGTAATAGCGGCCTTTTCGAGTTTCCCTCATTTGCGGAATTTCTGTGTGCTACAATATGGACGATTACTACTAGCAGAAGCCGCGACCTACCTTCTTCTTGTTTAAAACAAATGCTTGGGTAGAAAGCTGCACTTTTTCACTATGCACTTGTTCTTTTATTTATTTGCTTGACTACCGCGCACTGCACTGAGCATTGGAAGAAACTGCCTTTGAAACTTTTTACACCAAGGATTGAACTGTTATGTTAACTATACATGGAAATATAATATCAGTGCTTACATTTTACAAATCTGTATTATAAAACAGAAACGTGTATTTGTACATGAGTAATATTACTGTTATGTTGAGCTGTAAAGCATGACCAACAAAGTTCGCTTTTACAGCAATTTTGTTTTAATCTTGTAAACATCCTAAAATTTTATTTTTTACACCGCCGAATAGACGAAAAAAAAAATCAAATGCGATTTATTAACAAACTGTATCTCAATTTTCTGATTTTGTATGGATTTTAAATCTATATAAAATTAGAAAAGATGTATGTGAATAACACTGACATCATACTTTCAAAGGCGGCAACTTAAACAATAAAGTTCGCTTTAAAGGCAGATTTTTTTTTAACTTATGAACATTTTCAATTTAACACTATCAAATAGAACAAAAAATACTTTAAAATGATTTTTTTAAACTGTTTCTTAGTTAATTTATAAAGTAAAGATTTCAAAGGAATTTCAAGCAGTGCTATTTTTAAATTTAATTGCAATCCAATTACGGAATATTTAAACGACTTCAATGAAAACTAGTTGGATGTGCCAATCCCAAAACTTTCTTCTATCTTATACATCTTAATATTTCAAAAACTAGTTACACATGTTAATACTTCAATATTATTAGTTCAATACTATACCAACTTTGATTTTCATCTTAAATTTCTGCTTCAGTCAATTAAACGAACTAAAAACGAGTTAGTCTATATCATGATATTTGTTAAAATTAATAGTTTTTCCTTATTCTGTTGTTATCAGATGTTTGCGAATAGTCGGCTTAGCAGGAAGCGAGTTCCGGCCTTTGCACGAGCCGTCGAGGGACAATAGAACTACGAAAAATCAAGAAAGTTATACAAAAATCGCTATCACAGAGCCCCTTTACCGTGCAATATTTCCAAATTCAAGAGGACCTGTTGGCCAAAGCCAAAACCATGCACAAAAAATTTGGTTCAATTGTATGCATAATTTATCCACTTTTCGATTGTACAATAAAGAAAATGACACAAATACCGTTATTACAGCGCCCCCGTCTGGCAGATTTTTTTCAAATTCTGGGAGGACTTGTTTGCCATAGCCAGAAACATACACAAAAAATTCGGTTCAATTATATACATAACTTCATACGCTTTTCGATGGTACAATAATGAAAATGGTACAGACATCGCAATTATAGCGCCCCCTTCCGGTGGAATTTTTCCAAATTCAGGGAGGACCTTTGTGCCATGACCAAAAACAAACACAAAAAATTTGGCTCAATTCTATGCATAACTTCAAACACTTTTCGATGGTACAATTTTCAAAATCGCACAAAAATCGCTATTACAGCGACCCCTACCGGCGAATGTTTTCCAAATTCAGGTAGGATCTGCTTGCCGTAGCCAAACACTTAAAATAAACATTTGGTTCAATTCTATGCATAACTTTATACACTTTTGGATGGTACAATATTCAAAATCGCACAAAAGTCGCTGTTACATAGTCCCCTACCGGCGATTTTTTCCACATTCAGGGAGGACCTACTTGCCATATCCAAAAACTTAAAATAAAAATTTGGTTCAATTCTATGCATAACTTCATACACTTTTGGATGGTACAATATTCAAAATCGCTTAAAAATCTCTATTACAGCACCCCCTACCAGCGATTTTTTTCGAAATTCAGGGAGGATCTGCTTGCCATAGCCAAAAACTTAAAATAAAATTTGGTTCAATTCTATGCATAACTTCATACACTTTTTGATGGTACAATGGCTATAGACACACGGACAGACAGACATTTTCTATAAACATGTTTTTTGGGATCTCTGACCCCTAAAAGGTGTAAATCCGTCGAAAACAGAAAGTCGAAAAAATTTTCATTACAATACTTTCTTCTATTGAAGATAGAAGAAATTTAAAATGTGAGCATTTTATTATTTCCGTGCAATATTTCGTAATTTAACAGCCAAACGAAATTAAAACTTCTCAAATAACTAAAAAATCACAAAGCTTTTAGAATTTTAGTCGAACTGTGCCGCAGTATGAGGTGTCTTTTCACTTGTTCAGTCTCTGGTTATATCTGCGCCAACTGTTTTTGCAGAATTTTTCTAGATTTAAAGAAATAATTCATCACATTATTACTATTTTGTGCGATTAAACATAATTATTAGCTAATTGCCGAAACGTCAGTGAAGGCTTACTGTGGAGACACGAAAAGTTTTGGTTTCCGTTAGTCTGTCTGTCTGTTCCGCGATAACTGCCGCAAAAAGCATCCAATCGTCTTGAAATTCCCTGGGCATGTTGATGAGCTCCCCGGATTTAGCTGTATAGTTTTGGGTTAAATTTGGTTCATTCGTTCGGAATATACAGAACATTTTATTTTGTGATATAATGCTTTCCTATGGGAAGTCAGACGATTTTCAAATTTTCATTTGTTGAAAGAAATCGCTCATATGAATAATAGATTTAAATGGTAAATTTTGGATGCTGAAATTTTTAAATAAGAGTATTAAATTATTCTTATTAGTTTGCAATTTTGTCAAAACATTTGTCAGAGCTTTTAAATTAGGTGTATAACTTATGATAGAATTTTATACATGTGTTCGAATAATATAAAACATTTTATTTTATGAATTTACTTATATTTCAATTTTTCTTTTAACCGTTGCGTAGCAACAGCATCACATCTAAAAATATCATAAATGTGAAAGTATGTATGGTTTTTCGAAGTCAAATCAAAGCAAAAGGAGTGAATTAATGAATGCCTTTGTATAGATATTTGCATATAGATTTATTTAAACGCAGAAATGAAAATAGTATTTATATACTATATAGAATAATATTTTCATTTATGTATTCAACTACTTGATTATAAATGAAAAAGTTCGTTATTTTCATACAGAATAAACTGACATTATTCTGTTAAATTTTATAAACTTTATTGTTGCCAAAAAAAAATGAATAACAATTTCTCCCAAAGAGTTAATTTTAATTTGTAAGATTTTCACGCGCAAAAGAAAAATGGAATAAGCAAATAAAAAATACAAAAAGGATACATAGGACAGGAATGAATACATATAAACATTTCACACCAAATACCACCTAAAATAGTTTTTGTAGCAGTATTTTCCCAGCACTACGAAGAAAGATTCCTCGATTTACACGATTTTACTTGGCCTTCCTTTTCTCATTCTTTGCGATTTCATTTTCGCAATTGCGTGCATTAATTGGCACAAAATTTTACATTTTTATGACTGAGATATATGTAAGGCCATACAAATAAGAAATTCCGTATTGTCTCCTATAAAATGTGATAAAGTGTTGGTTAATCATATATGTTTTTATTAAGAGGATCAGAGCTGCCAAGCCTCCGGCGTTCTGGATACCAGTATTTTAATACAGAAAATGTTACTTTATTTAATTGAAACATTTGCGCAATTTAAAAGAACATTTTCTCTAAGATAATAGTGATGTGCAAAAAGCTTGAGACTTCGTATGTCTGGTGGGGAGTGAAATGTTTTACTTAATGCATTTATCTCTATTTTAATGCTACGTGAACAACGTCCGTGTAACAGCTTGTAGAGTGTAAAATAAATTAAATTATTAAAATAATCCTTATTACGAAAAATGAAACAGAAAGTCCGGCTAAGGGAAATGAAATGTTAGTTAACCTTTCGTAATTTGACCTGAACATAGGTTTGCGTCAAATTTCAACGGTATTTGTAACATCACGATTTTAAATTAAATGTAGATACTATTAAAAGAAAATCACAAAAAATACTTAAAGGCGCCAAATCATGTTTATCTATTTAACGATGATGAATTATTAACTGTTAGGTTTAGAAGCCCCCCTACTTTAGGGTGATTTTAGTAAGTTAATGCTATCGAGTAAATTTTTTGATATTTAGATTAGATCTTAGATATAAATATTGCAGAATGGTAATCAAAATTATTTTTTTATAAACAAAATTTATAAAGGTATTAGATTTCTAAATTAGATGTTTCAGTTTACATTTCCAAAAGTTCTTTATCCATTAGATACAGGCATTTGTGGTTAGCAGGCAAGTAAATACTGCTGTATGGATATTAGGATAACGTAAAATGCTTGACCGAATTATTGCTTATCCTTATAAATCGCAGTGTAAAAAGAAATCTAAGATATAGGGTAATCATTAACTCAACCAGTAGAAAATTACAAATGCAAAATAAATTACACAACGGGGGGTTCAGGGGGGCAGAGCCCCCCTGAAGAAATTTGCTTTATTATATAAAAATTACTAGAATAAGTAGCTCGTGAGAATTTCAGAATATCCTTACATAACAACGTGTTTAATTTAACGCTTTTAATGTCTGAAACCATCGAAATATTTTTTTCCTTTTATAAATGTTTGTGTAATTTAAATAGTTTAAATTTTGTTTTTGTAGAAAGATTAATATTACGCAAAGTTTGATAAAAACAATGAGTTGCAGAGATGACGTTGAGGCTCTTGATCTGCAGATTTACTAGTATAAAGTAATTATGAGTGAGACGAAAAGTGATTTTATTCAGTATATTTAGATAAAGCAACGTATCCCATATTTTGTCATTTGACAGCGAATATCTTCGAATCAGAGTGCAAAATGTTCCAAAACTATATTTTATGACACTGCGAAGTGCTAACAAGATGAACAACAATCAAATGACAATAAATAAAAAAAATAGATAATATACATTTTTCACTTGAATTTTTCACAATAATTATTATTCACAGTAATTAGTAAGAAAATAATGACTTTCAGGCATAAGTAAAAGATAAAATCGCCAAGCACATTGAACAATGTTGCAAAAGCTGAGATTGTGTACAAAACAAAAAAAAAAAAAAAAAAAAAAAAAACTGATTTACGTGTCTAGAATCGTATTCCTAGTTACTATAATTTAATAATCGGCATTTTTGCTTAGTATAATTGGTAAGCCCTTGTTTTCAATAGTCTCCAAGCTTATATTTAATTTAATCCTTTAACTCATAGACATTGGTTTAAAATTTGGCTTTAGGTAACATTTTTTAGAATATCTTTAAAACATCATGAAATAAGAATTTCAGAAATTTTAAGTAAAATCACTTCATAAATCTACTAGAAATAGAAACTTAATACTACGCGTTTCGAAGGGAATAATCGCTTTTCATCAAGCACAAAGGGGCACACTGCAACTAGGAGGGCAGAAAGAAATCTTCCGCCTGCCTTCGCAGCGGAAGGATGTGCTGTAGTACAAACGCATGAATTTCAGAACTGTGAAAAAATAAGTTAACAATATACTCAAAAACAACAACAAAAAAAAAAAAAATTGCATTTTTCATGCAACAACGGCTGGCGTAAAAACTAGACTGTAGCAATACCTACCGAAGTGGAAGCGTGAGTAGAATGCTGGGATACACACACATGCACAAAGATCAAATAATCTTCCTTAGCCTTTTAGAAGGCAATGGTGGGAAACATAATCTTAGAAACACACTTATCACAAAGATTGTTAAAGGGTTAAAGAATTGTTGGGCCCATATTGAACTAGATTCGATATAAAGATGCATTTATTTTCTCCAATTTAAAACCGATCGAATTGGCAATCACTAATCAAACCGTGTTATAGTATAAAAAGGGGTATTTTGTGTAATTTTCCTGTAAAATTATTTAGAACGTCAATCAATATCGAGCTCAAAAACTTATTCTTTATGCGATAGGTTAGCAGGCATTGATATAGGGTTTCATACTTTCAATGCCTGGACTATAATATAATGAAAAGCCTCTTCCAATTTAAAATACGAATAAAAAATTTCAAAAATGATATTTACAAAATAATTAACTGTTACCAGAAAATACTTACCATGTTAAATTTAAATATTTTTTAGTTATATTTAAAATTGTAACCTTTTAGCCGTACGATCGCGATTCTTGTGGCATCTTGATTAACCTACTGGCAGTAAGATGAGTACCAAAAATTTTAAAGGAATATTCAGTAATACAGAAACAAATTAAATTTCGGAGAATGGTCTGATGAAAAAAATTAAACTAGTATTCGCTGATAAACAGACAAATTACAATTCGTAGCGTGTTTTAAAGCAACTTTTTTTTTTTTTTTCTTTTACCATTTTAACGTAAGTCGATATTAAGTTTTTATTCAACATAAAATCAAAATCAGTGCTTTCGTTGGCATTTTTTTGTTTAGCTTCTAATTTTAGTATAAACTGAACAGGATTCAATGCACTGACAAGATTTATTTTTTTAATGCAATCGCATAAAGTTACTTTAGAACATTTATGAAAATTTCTCACGTACCACTTTATAGATCAGCTTCTTAAAAAAGAAAAAAAAAATGTTACTTATGAAAAAAGATTCACAGCGTTCACCTATCACTTTTCTCGGAAAATGAAGATTGATTATTACACAGCAAATAAAAAACAAGATTTCTTTAATATTCTCATTAATACCGGTGTTCTCAAAATTAAAAATAACCACCCACGAGCGCTGTTTCTTATTATTTCGTAACTGAATTGAGGTTACATCCATAAAAAATGCAATAATGCTTTGTTCTGCCTTCTCATATTACTTTACCCAGCAGCTGTTAGAAATTGATTATGTTATGTTTTTCAATATTAATCACAATCTTTTATTCATGGGCAAAAAAATCATTATTCTACTTAAGATTCATTAATTAATGTATTGATCAACTACTTATTAACATTTTAAAGAGAAAAAAGCAAACACATGTTTGATATGGTGAATTAGATAATTAGTGAAGCTCTTTAAAATAGTTAAACACGTGATTTCTAAAGTGAAAAGAATTTTTAAACTCACCTTTTCAGCGATAAATATATATATGGGGCATTCTCACAATCTTTTGACTTTTATGTCCCTGAATATTAATTTTTATTTTAATACATTTTTTGTGTTTTTTTTTTTTTTAATTTCATATACTGGGGAACATCCCATTACATGATTGCATAACAATATTAACGAGATAAATAAGTTTTGGACGATGTTGGGGGTCCAAATACAGGAAAACTCCTATGTCGTCCCGTGTCCCTGATGCTGATTTTTAAGTTTGGAGCTGTCTGTATAAAATTGTTTCAATAAAAGTAATTCTATGTACTTTTTTCCGAAACTGGGACGATTGTTTTATATAAATATGTAGCAAAAAATTAACCTGCACACATTTTTATGTTTGATATTATTTTTTGAACTCTGTCTCTGGGTTTTTTCATCCTTACAGGCCCATCTTGCTAAACTTACACAGAAAATCCCTTCAGATGCGGCCACAGAGTTTTTATCAAGTTTTTTCTCATGCTAGAGAAATGTATGCTAGAGAAATAATGCCTAAAATTCTTTGACAGAAAATTTACTGCAGAATTTAAATCAGCATTTAAATATCAATTTCAAGATCGTGGCTTTGTTGGTAGTCTTACAACCCCAAAGATTTATTTCCTGCACTTTTCGAGGTAAATTAAAAATAATAATAATAATAATCCAATGTTAACAACTGTTTCTAAAAATCAATGAACATTGTGGCTATCACTTAGTCTTAACATGATTTGACTAAAAATAGGTATTAATTTTCCTTACCGTTTCATCCTTACCGTCTCTTTTTTTCTTATACTGTCCCCCTTTTTTACCTTACCGTCCCTTCTTGAACACCCCATTAAGACAATGTTATTCAAAAATTCTGTATTAAAAGTACTGAATTTTTATTATTTCTTATTTGAATGTCCTGTGGGTACTATGCAAATTCATTATAAGTAAAAATTTAGAAGAAAATAAAAAGTTATAGTGGTAAAATTGTAAGGAAAATTAAACTAGCAAGTTTAACTTAAACCTCAATTAAATAAAAAATTCTTCGCTGCTGACCTTTTTTTCTTTATTTTGAATCATTAAGGCATCTATCTGATTAAAATGTTCTTTTAGCAAGTTTAATTTCACCATATTTTTATTCCCGAAAGTCAAAAGATTGTGAGAATGCTCCATATATATATATTTAAATTGGAAAGTTTGTGTATAAGATTGTGATTTCATAATGCCTTTAATGTATTTAATGTAATGCTGGTATTTTCCAAAATTGTAAAATATAAATAAATAAATAAATAAATAAAATAAATTCGAATTGTTTTTGTTACCTACGTGCTCATCATGATATCATTGTCCGTGTGCTAACCATGTCATATTGTCATGTTCATAGTTATGATGTCCCTTGATATGACAATATGCTACCCGAATTTACCAGTTTTGGCAATGTTAACTATGGTTGGATATTTCCGGGTAAAAATAAAATAAAATAAAATAAATAAATAAAAATGCGTATTACAGCAATCACAATAACGGAACTATGTGCATTTATGAGCATAAATCGTTAAAACTACAATTAGAATAAGTAACTTTACAGTGACGAAATTATATCGACTTTATAAATGATAATTGGGGTTTCCTTTGGCGCGTGTAACAGACAAATGGGAGATTTCTCTGACAATGCGAAGGAAAAATCAACTAAATGGCTTTGCATTTTGTGAAATTCAATTTCATATGGCATTAACTTAAAATTGAGAGTTACATTTTCATTCATAAAATCTAAATCTAGAATGATTCCTTAAAAATGATGTATTTTTGTAGACGTCATGACTAAAAGTCATGATGTTAGTGATGGTGTTTTGTTTGAAAAGAGAAAAAACTCACTCTGAAAAAAAAAAAAAAAAAAAAAAAAAAACAGGTGCTATGTTTCATTTCCTATTTATTGTAATTCTCAGAAAATGTTATCACTGCATCTAAAGTATTAAAATACTTAGCTATAAGTTATTGCTGTTTTACACAAACAAATAGTATACAAATAAAACAAATCAATCGTTTGTTTAACGTCAGTTTCACGTGACAGTGAATATTTTGAAAGATTTGTGTATAATGATAAATTATGGCTGGTTGCAGGTAAATGGGGTGAAGGATCAGAAAATTTTCTGAAAAAAGCTGTAAATTTACTACTTTTCAAAAATGTACGTATATCATGTTTCGTACAAATCGGCCAAAAATTGTAGATTTGTATAAGGAACCTATATACGAACACCTTAGACATATTCGTAAAAAAACTAGACTGAATTGAATCTTGCTGGTGGTGTAAATTTTCAACATTTAATATTGTACGTCTTTTTTTTTTTACTATTATATGTTACTTAAATGTTTTTAATGTTTTCCTCACTAAGGTAAATTTCGCCAAACGCATAAAAATTTTGGCAGTACAGTTCAGGGAAAACTCACGTGATTTCATGAAATATTTCTTTTATTAAATGAAATTTTTGTTTTTCGAA
This sequence comes from Maratus speciosus, assembly GCA_963932465.1. NCBI lineage: Eukaryota > Metazoa > Arthropoda > Arachnida > Araneae > Salticidae > Maratus > Maratus speciosus. Next base: position 251,772,335 of record OZ010790.1, read on the forward strand.
TTAGAGTATTTTCGGATATTCTAAACTAGTTTTTATACTTTAATTACTATCATGAGGTTTCGGTGATTGTTGAAAAAATGGTATACACAAAAACTCCGTTTCTAAAATGAAAAGTTTCTGACAATGCAAGTGCTGGAAAACTCCAGTGATTTAACAAAAATGCATCTTAGATTGGAGGATTTCATGAAATTTTTACGCTAGATAAAGGAGTTACAATGTAAAAAATTAAGTTTGATGTTTCATCAAGAAATTGGTGAAATCTAGCTGAAATTTAGCTGCAACCAAGATATAGGTAGTAAGTTTCATAAGTTTCGTGGTGCATTCACAAATACCATTACATTAGTGAAATGTTGAACGATGATTCATTTTTTTTTCTAAACCAGTGTTATAGTGGAAGTTTGAACCATTATTCAGGTTTTTTGCTAAACTGATTTTAAGAGGAAATGTTGAACCATAATTCATTTTTTTCTGAACCGAATTTATGGTGAAAGGTTGAACCACAATTCAGATTTTATTCTCAATTTTATTCTCAACCGAATCAATTCTGAAAGGGGTGAACAATGTTTCAAGCTTTTTTATAATTCAATTTTAGAGTAAAGGATTGAACCATGATTCAAAAATTTTTTTCCATGATTTAAATTTTTTAAAACTAATTTTATTGTGAAGGGTTGAACCAAAAATCAAGTTTTTGTGTTAACTACCTTTATGTGGAAAGGTTATATATGGGATGGGGGGGGGGGGATTTTGCTCTAAAATGTTGAACCAATATTTGGGTTTTTAATTTGTCATTTTATAGTACAGAATGAACCAAGTTTCAATTTTTTTTTTCTGAGAGATTCTGTATTCCCAGAGAACCATAATAGGTTTATTAGATTAAACTGAAAATTAGTATTAAAGTTTTAATTATTGAATGTAGATCTTTGTCTTTGAAATATATCTAAAAAACAATTTATTTTAAACAATTGATTCTAATTAATTACGAAAAATAATTTCATATTTTTTTAATTACAAAATTCCTGATTCTTATCACTCTGTCCTTGTAAATTCTCTAACACTTCTCCGCACTTTTTTTATTTATTTATTTATAATATTACTAGCAAACCCCGCGGCTTTGCTCGCGTAATATTTGAAATATGCCAAGTGATATTTATATGTCTAATTTTTATTAAAAGGTACTAAATAAATTTTAATTTTATTAAAAGGTTATATTTTATTTTATTAAAAGGTACTTATTACTTTTAGGAATAATTCATAAATTACTATTTAAAACACAGTTTGATTAAACATCATTGTTACACTGCATAAGGCAGAAATGAGACTTAAATTAATAAAACGAAATAAAACTAAATAAGTAATAATTTAGAAAATATTTTGAAACTTTTATGCTCAATTATTACAGTCATTTCAGTATTCATTCGAATTTTTTTAGAAACCATCTTCTTACATCTTAAAATTAACTATCATGTCAAATTCCAAGTACTACCACCTCTCTCAACAAAAAGGGCTATGTTGAAATAGGAACTGTCACCATTAATTTGCCAACAAATTTTGAAATCGGTTTGTTATTTCCTAATATTCCACAGAAACGTAATTTAGAAAGCTTATAAAGGCCTTTTTTAGAACGTTTGCTGTTCCTGTGAATCTCGGGAGGTAGAATCATCGGCGTAAAATATAGCCTGTGTAGGATCAGAGACTGTTACCATTGATTCGCAACTATTACTTTTATAATCGGTTTATATTCCCTGAAATTGCATAGAAATCGTAATTTAGGACTTTTTTAGAATGCTTTTCACACCTCCCCTTCGCTTCACCCCTTTTTAATTCAAATTTATTTTCGACAGTCTTTCGAGGGCATTTATATTTTATAAGTAACTACCATGCCATATTTAAAATTTCTAGCCTTTTCAGTATCATATAATTTGCAATTTAGAAAGTTTTCAGCTCCTGCAACCCTTTGGTGGTAGCGGCACAAACATAAACTATGGCTTATGTTTCTGCAGGTTCTATCACCAGCAATTTGTTATCATTATTTTTTTAATCGGTTTGGTATTTGATAATATTGCATAAAAATTGTAATTTATAACGCTTTTCGCTCACTTCATCTTTATAAAATTTTTAATTTTCTTTCGACTGTTCTTAGATAGCAGTTGCATCTTGTAAGTAAATACCATGCCATATTTCAAAGTGTTAGACCCCTCAGTTTTGCAAAAAATGCAAATTAGAACATGTTTTGCTTTTGCAACCCTCAGATGGTAGTGACAGCAACATAAAATATAACCTATGTTATAGCAGGGACTGTCACCATTGATTTGCAACCATTACATTGGAAATAGCTTTGGTATTTCCTGAGATTGAGTAGAAATCGTAATTTAGAACTTTTTTAGTACGCTTTTCGCGTATTTTCATCCATTTTTAACTTTCTAGTTTTTTCGAAACTGTTCTTAAAGATCATTTGTATGTAATAAATATGTACCTTGCCTAATTTTAAGTTGCTAGCCCATACTGATCACAAAAATCGAAATTTAGAACGCGTTTTTCTCCTGCAACGTCTAGATGATAGTGATACTCACATAAAATAGCGCCTATGTTAGAGCAAAGGCTGTCAGCATCAATTTCCTACAAATACTTTTGAATTCAGTTTGATTCTTCCTGAGATATTGCTGACAAATCGGCATTTAGAATGTTTTTCACGCATTTTGCTCCTGTATCTCCTCTGGGGTAATGGAAACAGATATAAAATATAGCCTATCTTGGAGCAAGATCTGCCATCATCATTTTTACACCAGTATATTTGAAATCGGTTCAGTACTTCCCGAGATTGCATAGAAATCGCAATTTAGAACGTTTTTTACAACACTTTTTGCGCATTTTGACCCCTTTTAAATTTCTATTTTTTTTTTTTTTTTAGGAAATGTCCTTAGAGTTCATTGCTATCTTATAACTAACATTGGCACCGACATAGAACATAGCCTATGTTGGAGCAAGGGTTGTCACCATCATTTTGACACCTTTATTTTTTTAAATCGGTTTGGTATTTCCTTAGATTGTGTCGAAACCACCATGTAGAACGATTTTTAGAACGCTTATCGCGCATTTTCACACCTTTTAAATTTCGAATTGTTTAAGAACTGTTCCTAGAAATCCTTTATATCTAATACGTAGCTAATATTTCAAATTTCATATTTCTAGGCCCTTCAGTAAAGCAAAAATCGCATTTATAGAACGTTTTTTGCTCCTGCGCCCCCTTTCGGGTAGTGGCACCGACATAAAACATAGCCTATGTTGGAGCAAGTGTTGTCACCATCATTTTTGACACCGATATTGTTTAAATCGGTTTGGCATTTCCTGAGATTATGTAGAAACCACCATTTAGAACTTTTTTTTTTTTCCTACGCTTTACGTGCTTTTTCACCCCTTTTAAATTTCGAATTGTTTAAGAACTGTTCTTTGAAATCCTTTATATCTACTAAGTAGCTAATATTTCAAATTTCATATTTCTAGGCCCTTCAGTAATACATAAATCGCATTTTTAGAACGTTTTTTGCTCCTGCACCCCCCTTTGGGTTAGTGGCACCAACATAAAATATAGCCTATCTTGGAGCAAGCGTTGTCACCATCATTTTGACACATATATTTTTTAAATCAGTTTGGTATTTCCTAAGATTATGTAGAAACTACCATTTACAACGTTTTTGAGAACGCTTTTTGTGCATTTTCACACCTTTTAAATTTCGAATTGTTTAAGAACTGTTCTTAGACATCATTTATATCTTATAAGTAACTAATATTCCAAGTTTTATATTTCTAAGCCCTTCAGTAACTCCAAAACCGCATTTTTAGAACGTTTTTTTCTCCTGCACCCCCTTTGGTGTAGTGGTACCGACATAAAATATAGCCTATGTTCTAAGTTGGACTAACCCCATCATTTTGATACTATTACTTTTGGAATCGGTTCGGTAGTTCTAGAGCTTACCTCCTACAAATAAACAATTTTTACCTCTTTAAAATATGAGTATAGATAAATGATAAAATAATGATATCTTTTTTAATAGAAATTAGCATCAAATAAAAATTTACTTAGATTTCGAAGAGTTTATGTAAACCTGCATTTTTTCTTGTTGCAAATTAAGTTAAACACATTATATTACTATCTATAGTTTAAAGTAGGTGTTCTCAAATTATGATACGCGTACCAGTACTGGTACGTGAAGCTCTTCTTACTGGTACGCGAAAGTCTACGTGAAATGAAATAAAAATTACAGCATTTGAATCAAAAACAACTCAATCCCACCACCTTCCTCTTTCTTGATGTGTCAGTTCACCGGATTTGCGGTGTTTGCTCTCTGTTACTGCTTTGAAAGCGTTTTGCATGTAATTTTTAGATAAATTTTTAGATAAATGGAACAAATATTCGCTAGATGTTGAGTTGACCTTACATACACCCCGAAAAAAAAAAGTTTACTTCCATTACTATATTGTATGAGTGTATATTACTCATTTCAATGGACTTCGATCTAGTATTAATAAGCAGTTTCCTTTCAGAAGGTATGTAAATTTCTTATGTGGGTTATTCACTTATTAAACATTCTTATGTGTATTTTACTACTGATGTAAGCATATTATTGATATAACAAAAATTGGCGATCAATGTGATTTCAAATGTGTATTTTTTTCCATGTTTGTTTAACAAACTTATGCAGTAGTTTTATATTTCAATATATCTTTATTTGTCACCCAAAAATGATACACTTTATATACACTAAAAAATATTAAAGTCAATATAAGCACTAATTTAATAATGTAATCATGTAAATCAATAAAATCTCTTCAGATGGAAGCACAAATGACTGTAAAAATATTTCGTATTAGACATATTCCGTTTACACGGTTTTTCTGTATTAACTTTGAGTTTGTCAACTGGTGGTACGCGGAAGTATGAACTTCTATTTAGTGGTACTTCGGTCTAAGATTTTGGGAACCCCTTGCTTAAAGCATATCTGTGAATAATACGGACACATATCCATAGTGGCAAAAAGTTAAGCAATTCACTTTTACTTCTCCTCAAATTAAAAACTTCTAACCATCACAAATTTTCATTTTCACACCAGAAAATAAGGCAAAAAATGCAATAAGTTATTTGAAAACTGAATTTCATTTAACTGATTTTCCATGATTTTTAATATAATTTTCAAGCACAATTTTTTAAAAAATCAATCTCCACCATGTGCAGCTAGATTAACTCATTTGCATTTTTCTATACCACCAAAATAAAATTTCAGGTATCTACATTTTGTTGTGGTACATATGAAAAATGTTAAAAGTTGTGAATTTGAGGATGGAATTTTCACAACTAATTCTGAAGCACAGACTATTGATTTTTACATATTTTTCTTACGACATTTACAAGTTCTTATACCCAATATATTTATTTCATGGTTAGTAATTGCATGATACCTCTACATTTAATAATTAGAATGATTTTTTACATGCTAAAAGTTTTGTAAATACACACATTTGGCAACAGCTTTCATCCATTTCGTGCAATTGAAATTCTTAATCGCAGCAGTCACAGTAAAAGTACCAATAGCTTTGGCACATTTTAATACAAAAATAAAACCGTTTTATTTATAAGTAATATAAATGTAACTAATCCAATTTAAGAATTATAAATATTCAGTAAATTAAAATTCTTACTCCATTAGACTTATTTAATAATAAAAGGGCTGCTAGAGTCTGCAATCCTTTTCTAAATTTGTCTACATTATTTTAATCATGTTCTAAACAATAATAATATACAATTGTTTTTAAATAGTGGTAGTTGAAAACAAAATAGTTGTCAACGGCAGCTCAGTGTTAGCTAAAATATAAATGGTCACATATACAATAAAAAAGCAACACAATTCAATTAGCTCGTGGTATGCCGCTCCAATTATTGAAAGTACAAGTTATACATATTGAAAAATATGTACGATAATGTAGAATAACATAATTATTTTACATACAAAGTTTTCCACAGACAGTTTTGGGAGGCTGATGAACAGGTCTGCCTTTTGGTTTAAAAAAATAGCCACTTTATACATCAAATTACAATCTTTAATGCATCGAAATTATAGGCAGAAAATGAATAAAATTTGAATAAACAAAATTTGAAGTATAGTTTCAATCCTTCACTTTTCGTAAAATTTTACCACATTTTAAGTAAAGATCTTGATAGTTCGTTCACGTTTCATGGAACCACTTCTGGCACCTTATGCATTGTATCCAGTAATCATTTTTGGTTGTGGTATTATATTCTTCTCCATAACCAACATAGTTATCCTCATCCAATTCTATCCCCTCGGAATCTGTAGAATCTAATAATTTCAATTGTATTTCATCTTATTCACTGCTGAAAGTGTCGTGTTTCTGTTTTATTTATGTATTTATTTTCTCGCGTTTATTTTGGACTTTTTGACGGTCTTAAGTTTATTTATCAACTTTATCTGTTTCTGGGATGAACATTCCCGAATTTTTTCAATATTTTCTTAAAGAAAAGTACATCGTTAGGTCATATTATATTATTGTTATTGAAATATTTATATTAGTTAAAATTTAAATAATTATATCAATTAATATGATTATAAAAATAAAAATTATATAATTATTTAAAAAATAAGTATATTTAGTTAAAATTCTCAATCCGTATAATTTTGAAATATTGATTATAATTCGCCATCTCTTCCCGATTTGATATGGCCATCTATCCTAAAATTGATGGGCAGATTGCCACCTAATTTAATGTGTCCCTCCGCCATTTTATGTCTTTGGTTTAGACTTAAAAGTAAAGATCGGGGTGCCTTAAAAGTCCCCATAGTACAAAAAAAAAAAAAAAAAAAAAAAAAAAAAGTAACATACATATTGCAAAATATTCAGATGCCTAACTCGACAAAAATATCCAACCACTAAATTAAATAAACATTAAAATTACACTTTGTTTTTATAATTGAAAAACACAGCTGTACATCGCAATGAATGAAACACGTTGAACTATTTCTTACAAACAAATTTTATGCTGCAATTTATGATATAGGGTTTGAAATATTTAGACATGGCATCTCTATTCTATGGCCATATATCCTAGAATTATCCTAATTAAACTAAGGTTTGTTTTGTTTTGTTTTTTGCAAAAATTGTTCAAAAACTCTTTGTAAAAAATATTTCTTGTGTGATTTAGTGAAAAATATGAATGCTTAAGCATAAATTTAATTTAACCTGATTCTAGAAAATCGACTGGGAACTGTGGTTTGTGGAGCATCCGTTTTCGTAAAACTTTTGTTGTTTTTCAGAAATATCTGATTATTATATTACCTTTATTGTTTTAGTAATAATAATAAAAATATTTTTTAAATCGCATTTTTATTGTCTTTTAGAGACCTAGCTTAAAAATGTAAATGAAAAAAAAACTGATTATTCTCAATTACAATGGAAATAAAAACTGGAAAAAAAAATCATTCATATTATAATCTCATAATTTTCCATTAACATAAAATATAAATAATAATTGCTGAATGATACTGCAATGAGCATTTTGGTTCAATTTCTGCTAAAAGTGATTTTCCACCATCACTGTAATTATATCTCGGTACCACAATCTGCTTCAATAAATACGGCTCAGCGTCCTCCAGGTAAAAAAGTCCTTCCGGCCAGTGCCGGGAGGAAGAGGTAGCTTTCATTTTCCTTATTTTAAAAAGCCAACTTATATTATTCAAACACACGAAGCTCAGTTTAGTGGAAACCGAATATAGGAGATTCAATACTAATTTTTATCAATACTAAATCATTATGAATGAGAATTTCGCGAAATTAGTCAGCTTTAGCCAAGCTGCTTTTATTTACAGTAACTTATATTTGGATGCCAAATTCGGTGATTTCTTAAAGTTCCTGCCATTTTAAGACAACATGGTGGATGAGGCTAACCAATGAACTTGGTCGATACCTTAGTAATTGCTGTGCACATGCTCACTCACATCGGAATCGGTTGATATATACGAGTGTTGTCGCAGGCAAAAAATAAGATTTTTCAAAATGTCACCCACATTAGAAATTGAAACTGCTATATCTGAGCCATTTTTTAAGATAAAGACAAACAAAAAATGCTCGTGAATGCTTATATCAAGGTCGAATACTTAAGAAAGAAACCTTTTTCAATTTCTAATTTTTTTGCACCTCACTTTAAATATAATTTTTTTAATTTAATGGCCACCATTTTGAAACAAGATGGCTGATGAATCTGGCCAGGGAACTTGGTTGAGATATTGATGTATACTATCCACATGCCTTCTTCCATCGAAATAGGCGAATACGTGTGTTATCGCGTGACAAATACAAGATCGTTTCAAAGTGTTAGCCATGCTAGAAATTTAAAGTGCTATAATTCAACTAATTTTTAAGATATAAACAAAAGAACAAATTTTCAGAAACAAAAACTGCTCCAGAATCTTTGTATCAAGGCCAAACACAAAAATTTTTTTTTTTCATTTTCCAATTTTTTAATATTTCATTTTAAATTTTAAATTACTTTTTTTTTTATGGCAACACTTTTGAAACAAGATGGCGAATGAAGCTGGCCAACGAACTCGGTCGAGACATAGGTATGTACTATGTACAGACCAAGATACATCCAAATCGGTTCATAAATACGCCTGTTATCGCGTGACAAAAATCAGGTCGTTTTAAAATGTCAGCCACAATAGAAATTCAAAATGCTATAACTAAGCCATTTTTTTAGATATAGACAAAACAAAACGTGTTCCGGAATCTCTGTATTAAGGTCAAACACATTCAAAGAAAATCTTTTTCATTTTCTAATTTTTTGGTATCTCATTTTAAATTTTAAATTTTTTAAATTTTTTAAATGGCCGCCATTTTGAAACAAGATGGCGGATGAAGCTGGCCAACGAACTCGGTCGAGACATTGGTGTGTACTATGTACACAACGAATTACATCCAAATCGGTTCATAAATACATCTGTTATCACGTGACAAAAATCAGGACTCTTCAAAATGTCAGCTACGCTAGAAATTCAAAATGCTATAACTCAGCCATTTTTTCAGATATAGACGAAACAAAAACTGCTCCCGAATCTTTTTATCAAGGTCAAACACATAAGAAAAAAATATTTTTTCAATTTTCAATTTTTTGGTACCACATTTCAAATTTAAATTTTTCTTAAAAATTTAAATGGCCGCCATTTTTAAACAAGATGGCGGATGATACTGGCCAACGAACTCGGTCGAGACATTGGTATGTACTATGTATAAGCGAAGTTACATCCAAATCGATTCATAAATACGCCTTTTATCGCGTGACAAAATTCAGGACGTTTCAAAATGTCAGCCACGCTAGAAATTCAAAATGCTATAACCCAGCCATTTTTTTAAGATATAGACGAAACTAAAACTGCTCCGGAGTCTTTGTATAAAGGTCAAATACATAAGAAAAAAATATTTTTCCATTTTCAATTTTTTGGTACCACATTTCAAATTTTAAATTTTTAAAAAAATTTTAAATGGCCGCCATTTTGAAACAAAGTGGCGGATGAAGCTGGCCAACGAACTCGGTCGAGACATTGGTGTGTACTATGTACACACCGAATTACATCCAAATCGGTTCATAAATACGAGAGTTACAGTGTGACATAGGTCAGATATATATATATATATATGGATATATATATATATATATATATATATATATATATATATATATATATATATATATATATATATATATATATATATATATATATATATATCAATTTTGAACAGAGGGTGGTTTCGGGGTCTGGGGGTCATGATCGATGAAAATATACCAAAATTTTTTGAAATCGCTTTCCTCCGAACGGCTGCAATAGGTAGCTTTTTGTAATGAAAGCTACCTAAAACACATAAACATTTCAAATAAGAAGGTTGGGTGGTTGGCTGCGTGCGGTACTTTTTTTGCCAAATTCGAGGAGAGATTGGGATCTCCGCTTAAAGTGAAATCCGATGCACTACAATCAGTCAAGCATGGCGCGAGATTTGATCCGTTACTTTTTAATGAGCGGGCAGCGACGTAACCACTATACAAGAAACTGGGGTTAAATAAGGATGAATCGGTATTAAGTATTTATGATATTTAATTTAAATAGATTTTATACATTCAAAATTTTCTATTTTAGTGAAAATGCGTCTGTACCGGGAATCGAAACCGGAAACTTTTTGACTTAAATTGGGAATGACGATCTAATTAAGTCATCTGAAATAACACACTTCTGGCATAATTCTCTCAGACAAAATATTAGCAATGGGATTTGGTCTAGAGACAGCTCAACAGAACAACCCGCTGTTAATGAAACTCTATTAGAACAATTACAATAATGACACTCCTGGATTTCCATGTCATGCAGATTATTCTGTTGAGTTCTATATCGGGATGGTTCAATAATTATTGTCCCGAGTGTGTATAAAATATTTGTACTCCGATGGTTGATGTGAAATATTGAAGCCTAATGTCTTAGATGCCTATAGGTTCAATTTAAAAAAATGTAGCTACTTTATTAACATATTTTGTTTTGTTTTTGGTGTGAAAGGTCGCACCTAGCTTGAAAGGAGGTGTTGGAGGGGTGATAGTGAATGAGACGTTGCTTCTGTCGTTTGGGCTCGGGATCATACTGATGTAGTCACGTCCCGCAGTAAAAATATTTTATACAGATTCGGGACAATAATTATTGAACCACCCTCGTACATGGAAAACCAAATGCTATTGAAAAATGTTGTCTGGATGAATCGTGTCGGCGAGTTGTTATGGATAGTTATATCGGAATAGGATTAGCAAAGTAAGTCAAAATGTTATGAGTAAGATTTCCAGTCTGGATACTTTTCTCACAATTTGAAAATATTCAACTTCAGTGATATATTTTCTAATCTGTATGATTGTATTAAAATTCTATAAAATTATTTTGCAATAATTATACAAATTTTCATAATTTTGTAGCAATGAAATAACTTTAAATAAAGATTTTCTGAATTTGTAATACTCGCATTTGGGAATCACTAAACTGGATGTTTTATCATCTTTTCATTATATTAAAAAAATCATAGTAGAGGTGTCTGGGATATAAAAATATGAATTTATAGATTCCGTGGTATTCAAAAGTTTCATTACCGCTACTCTAGTAAAATTTCAATAGAAATTCCTTAAATATTGTTCATTTTTTTATATTTGCTAGATCTTATTCAAATTCAATTAAAAATAATCCTTAAAAAGTATGCGTAAAATGTCCTATTATTTATCATTTCTGCACGCAATCATGAAAATAAATCAACTTCATAATGCCAGTAAAATTGTACATCCCCCGATTAAACTATTCGCACTAACAAAGAACAAAATATTTTATATATTATATACTTAAATTTATTTAAATTCATTTAATTGATTATTCCAATGTTATTTTTAGTGTATTTTTGTTCTAATTTCATAAATTTTCTCATTTATGGAGAAAAGAATTTCATTTCATTAAATATTTGCATTATTTTGCAACGGCGTGTAAGCATGTTTGTCAGTAAACGGAATACTCATCTATTATATACAAGCCAGCAATATATATAATGATTGATTATATACTATCAATTTGATTCGGGAAATTTCAGGAAGGCTTTTGTAATTTTAACTAGAAAAATGCCAAAAGCTGGAATTCCAATTATTTGTCAAAACTATCGTTAAATTCATAGTATCAAGTAACAGAAATCATTGTTGCCCAGTAAACAATTTAAAAGGAAGAATTTAATTTTAAAACATAACTCTTGATGCGCTGTCTTCGAACAAATACATTTTCTGGTAAACAATTCTCCTCTTCTCCTTAGCAATTTTTATGTTGCAAATTCTTCAATGTAATACGTGGCGGTTAAGTAATTCAAATCTCTGTCGGTCACACAAGCTTATGATATTAAGGAAGGGGAAAGAAGAATGAAAATGCGCAAGGAAAATTGTGCTCGGTAATTACCCTTGAGATGTAATTCTGAAATTAACGATTACAAGACTAGTTTATCAGTGAAATGGTGCAATGGTTACTTTTGTGAATTAAAATAGTAAAGCTACAAGTCATTTTGAAACAGTGCATGGTTTCGTAAAATGTAAATTTTTCATTCTTAGTATTATTTGTTTTACAAAGAATTTTCAGTTACAGACTGGGTATATTAAATTGAAATTTTGATAAATTGTAGTTATAATTATGCATAGAATGTTATTCAAATACCGAAGTTTTTATACACCCCGTATTAAATACGAATATCTGATTTAACAATTTTCACATAAAAGTTTGCTTTCTTAAATTTCTTTTTGTCCATTATTGTTCATTTATGTGTTAAATTTTATTTTCTCAAATTTGGATTTAAAAATGTCTTTTTTTAAAATAAAATTTGGACTGATTATTGTTTATTTTTTACATTTTGCAATAAAACATTACCGATTGTGTATTTTTAAAAATGTTTAAATGATGCATTATAGTATTTTATTATTTAAAAATATGTACAAAAACACTATTAAAAAATTGTAGGAAAAGCATCTGGAATAAGTTTAAAATAATACTTTGAAGCATCAAGTGAAAATTTTGATAGCAATTAAATTTTATTTTTAATATATTAATAAAAATATTTGTAAAAGAAAAAAAATTTTGCCTAACTCTGTCCGAACTTTTAATAACTTCAAGCAAAAGTAATATATTACATAAGAGTTCATTATTTCTGCGTTACTTTGCACATCTTTAATTATACTTTTCATAAAATATATGCCTAATAAGGATTTTAAACACAATAAGAAATAAAATGTAATAAATACTTTTGTTTACCGCACATAAAAATCTCGTAGGTGAAACTAATGTTTCACAGTGCTTTTCTGAACTTTTAACTAAAGAAAAAAATCTAAAATATATATAAATGAATGTTTCTTTTAATATCGAATGTCAAACTTGTTATAAATTTATGATTAGTTAATATGTATAGTAAGTACAGAACACTTTGGAAATATTACAAGTCAAAAATAAACATGTATACCATAAGATAAGTATTTCTTATTTTTGAAAAACATTACGAATTAAAGTTTGAAAAGTTTTGACAGTAAAGTTGCGAATTTCGATATATTAATAGCAATTTACACAGAATGAATTAGTAGCACAAGTTTAAGTTAAAAGCGCTAACAATACTTTCAGCGAACTTTTATAAAGTAAATACAATCATCCTGAATAAGTTATATATGATACATTTTTATATAGATTAGTAATATTTCAACTTTCAATATTGCACGAGAGATATTTTCTATTATTTAAGATATTTATCGAATTTAATAATTCTTGAAAGTTTTTATTTTCTGAAAGCTTGCGAAATTTCATACGTTCAGAAATGTTTTAATCATCTAATTTATTGCAAATTTTGAAAGAAAATTAGAACATATATATACTTAAAAAAAAAAAAAAAAAAAAAAAAAAAAAAAAAAAAAAAAAAAAATCTAGATTTTTTGCCGATATCTCCTAATTTTTAATAGTAAAAATGTGAAAAGTTTTAGAAAATTGGTATTGCGAAACATCAATTGAGGTTCCCAGTGGAGACATGATAAATGTTTGCTTTCTAACTGTTTATCTGTCTGTTTGCCTGTGAATATATTTCTCAAAAACTGATGGGGAAAAATATTAGCACTTAATTAGGACTAAGTTATCCCGAATAAACTGCAGAGATTTTTTTAACTACATTTGGTTGGCTTGTCGGAAAATAATAAAAATATTTCTGTTACTTTATGATGTTTTTCTTTGAAAATTCAAACGAATTTCAGAATTTACCAATCAGTGAGAAAAAAATTGGAAAAACATTTAAGAGTTAAATATGAATGCTAAAATTTCTGAATTTCTTAAATATCGCAAATATTTTTAAATTTTGTTAATACATTTGTGAGATTTTAAAATTGTGTATAAATTTTGAGAAATTATATAAATATATTTAAAAATTAAAAACATTTTTTTTCGTCAATTCTCAAAACTGCATTCGTAAATATTTCCTTTTTTCACACTCATCAGGCAACTGTATTTAATAGCGTATAAAGCAAATAATCAAAACTATCCCTATTGCGAAATAATAAGCAAAAATCATAATAAGAGAAATAAAAGGACTAGAAAATAGGAATTCTACTTTTTGAGGATTTAGTGTTGCTCCCGATGAAAAAAAAAAATATATGTATATATAAATAGTACAAAACAGATTTCAATTTTAAGACTTAACGTACATACTTTTATTTTATGTAAGATGACGTCATTCGAATCCGCTTAAAAATTCCACATTTACGATCCACTCTTAAACATCTACAGTAAAGCATGCATAGGATGTCACTATCGCAAAATAATACACAGATGCTGCAAAAACATGCCGCCATTAAAGAAACTCGGCAGAAAAAAATGGTTATCTAATGATTCATAGGCATTCATTTATTTGTAACATTAATATAGACGATTTCAATCGTGACGTTTTGGTTGGAAACTGATACCAAACAAACGGTTGCTATGTTGTATTTTCTATTTTGCTTGAGTGTTGCAGCTATATCTTATATCTATATCTCACATCAAAGTGTTTTAATACTTGATATGTACTGGTAAAATTTTCCACGATTTATATTTAAAAGGAAATGACCCATAGCAACCATTTGTTTGGAGTTAGTTTCCAACCAAAACGTCATGACTGACGTCACACTGAAAGCGTCTATAAATACTTCAAATGAAATATAGTTTATAATAGTTCCATGTTTTAACACAAATTTTTCGTTTATAATTTTTCAAAATAGCACGTATTTTAATTACATTTTCTTTCGGTTGTTATGAGAAAATGGCAACAAAAAGATATAATTGATCAGCTATTTCCTCTACATAAATGGAGTACTTGAGTTGCCAAAATTAGAAAAATGATGCCGAAAACTACCAAAAAATTAATGTTTGAAAAATAAATGGAGATACAGTTTTCAAACAAATTGCATTTAAAAGTACATTTTTTTTTCTAATACGACGGTATAAAAATTAAAAAAGTGCGATACTTAGAAATTTAAAAAAATGCTAAAGAGCATTTAAACGTATTGATTTGTTTAACGGCAGGCTTCTGTATGCTAACGTTATTTTTTGAAGGCGACACAAAATAAGCTGGGAGAAAGAAATAGCATACAGTACCGGGGGCTAATAATTAATCTTAGTTTAATTTTCAAGTAAAATCATTACTATCTTTATATTCTCAATTCATTTTCACTATGTGTAAAATTTTCTAATAAAAATTCACTGGCCGCTCTTTATTTAATTTTTTTTCAGATACCTTCGAAAATGTATAACAATGTTGTTCAAAGTGAACACGGAAATGTATTATTTCTCCAAAAATTAAATTGCCCATATGAAGCTCTGAAAATCAAAAATGGAACTGGAATGTTACTACTTATCCGTGCACTAAATCTACTTAAAAAGTAGAATCTGAATTTACCAATTATTTGTAAGAGAGAATTTGTCATAAATAATTATATTACGTGCTTTTGTTTCTAGTATAAGACTGCAAAAACGAAACATTTTATAACGGAATTCTGCATCAAAGAGATGAAGATCATTCTCTCGTTGAAAGGGACATAGAGTTAACCATAGAGTCCCAAAAGTTAAAAGGCAAAAGGTTTTTTTTTTTTTTTTTTTTTTTTTTTTTTTTTTTTTTTTTTAAATTTTCCCATTCAAAAAGTGAAGTTACAATTTCAAAACAATTTATGATTATAAATAATAGCAAGGCAAATAATACGATACACAATTAAAACTTAAATTTGTCTATCCCAAAAGTTTATAGACAACGCATATATTTCTTCTTCCTTTAACGTTTAAATGCTTAAGCCTTTGCTCTAATCACCTCAAAAACTTGATCAATCCTACTTAAAACAAGAGTTTGAAGAAGTTCTGGCTTTAAAGAAAATCAACTTCGTTCAAATTGCATGTTTATAACTTGAAACGTTGAAAATTGACGTCTTTTAGCAAATACATCTCTAGCTAATCTTCCCCAGAATTTCTCTATTGGGCTCATGCAAAGACTAAGGGCTGGCCAGTCCATAACAGTTAATTGGTTTTGTCTAAACCACTTTATTGTAGAATTGGACACAAGAAAGGAGCAACAGAGCTAATTGGAAGCGGAATTATTTATAAGCAATAAACTAAACAAACGCGACCAAAAACATATTGCTATCTAAAACTTTAAAGCTTTTATTACTTTGTGAGATATTTAACTCATTTTGCAAGTAATCTTCTAAATTAATTTGATATTTATCAGTATTCAATCCAATACAGAAAATCTTTTATTTTAACAAAATACGTTAAAGTTTTTACAGATATATTTCACTGTTATCTAACTAAACGTTTTTAAAAGAAAAACAAATGTAAACTCTTCAGTTAATTTATTTTATTAATTTTGATCTCATATTAATACATACATCATAACTGGCAAAAATGGTTACGAAATAATCTAAAACTAATATAAATTTATTAAGACATTTTGTCCAACTGTTTTATTTATTTATTTATTTATTTTTACATGTCATTCTTTTAATGCTCATAATTCATTCTAGAATATAATGCAAATTTACTCGATGTTATAAATCTTTTGTTTTCTGCTTTTTTAATGCCAATTTCTTTCAATCATGCATCCAGAATTTATATTTCTTTAAAATCGTTCATTTGGAAGTTATTTTTAATTTTAAAAATGGGTTTTAGGTTTGCATATGAATATTCGAGTGTTTCTACTTATTTTATTATTTAAAATTGAATGCATTTTTTCATATTGTATAATTTAAAACAACCTATTATAGGACACAATACGATTATTTATCTTCCATTTTTGATAAATATAGATATTTTTTGTTAATTAAAAAAAAATTAAGATACATTTGAAACTAGTGACATTTATAATAATAATAATAATAATAATAATTATTATTATTATTATTATTATTATAACATGTTATGGTAGTTTATTTCAGAAAGCTTATATGCAATAGACTTCTCTAATAACCAAGGTCATCTTATAATGTAGTACTTTTTTTCACTTTCGTATTTATTAACCAATAGTCTTCGATTGCTAATAAATCTGAATTCTATTGACATTTATTTATATTAAACATTTATCAAAGAAAATGCTGAAACTGCGATAAATAAACTAAGAAAAATCTTCATAAATATCATTTTATGTCAATATAAATAACAGTAGTTTAAAATATTCTTTATGGTAATGTTAAAATTGACCGCTGCTTTTAACTTACAGAGCTCACCTGAAAACAATAAAAAAGCGTAAAGTTTTTAATGCCACCTAAATAACTACTAAAGAGTTGTAGCTAAAATGTGAGCAGGGGAATAATATAGGTTTTATAGTTTTATTTTGCGCATTACCTGAGTGATTGGAATTTTTAATAACGTAATAATTGACATTGACAACCACATCACTATTCTTAAATGCAACAAGAAAAAATAATAAAAATAAGAGCCGAAAATTCCGTAGAAAGTTTCTTAAACATATATGAAAATTGCGCGAACAATTTTTGTTCATCTCGAAATTTAATTTATTAAACAGTTAATGAAGCATCAAGGAGAAACTTTATTTTCATAGCAGCATTATTAGAAAGCATTTCATGGATGGTTCATTAAACATAGTCGTTATTCCTAATGAGTACATTTTTACAGGCGATATTGAATTTCAACCTTCATAATAAACAAATCTCATTATTTTTCATGAAACAAATTAACGGCGTTTCATTTGTCAATGGAGTTCATCTTTATTTTTAATTTAAAATTCGAGATAATAAAGCACCTTTTTTTCCCTTGTTTTTTGTATTTCTTGTGTGTGATTATGAATGGAATGCGTAATTTGTTATTAGTTCATTACGACATTTTTCTTAGTTTAAATATTTTCCAAAATGCTTTATTTTGAAAAGCTTCGAAATCTCGTGCTATCAGATTGCAGCATAATTTAAATCAATTTCAAAATAAACAAACCAAATTGTTGCGTAGTTCAACAGAATTTTATTTCAAATATGTATATGCATGTAATGATTTTTAAAATTCTATTTCATGAAAATTCCATTCATTTTTTACAAGAAAGTTATAAAGTGACGTAAGTTCTACTATTTTTTTTATCGTCTCAGATAATTAGTAATTTCACATAAAGTCAACAATAAACTATATTTCTTTAAGTATGATTAAAGAAAAAATGAATGAAATGTAAAAATCTTTCATGTGTAATTATAAACAATAGAAGAAAAACAATTTTCTGAAAATACGTTCAGGAATATATATATATACATGTTGTAACTTTTATTGTAATTTGTAAATTGTTATTATTTGAAACAGTATTAAGCATAGTTTCAATTTTATTACAAAAGTGCAATATTTTTCAGAAGTTGAGCTTTAGATACTTAAAGAAAAAATATACAGTCTTCATCTAGAACGAATAGATAGTCATTTTCTAAATTCCTAAACTAGAAATATAGATGCCCGAGTTATGCGAATAATGTAAAGGAATAAATTGAAAAGACGAAATGATCGAGAATTTTTAGTTTATAGTTTTTCCGGTGACGAAACTATACATTATATTATGAATCGGTTAAACTGCGAAAAATTATCACACTAGTTTTCTAGAATTAATTCGTATTAGTTACTAAAACTCAATTTTTGTGTTCCCATTTATTTGGAGAATTTTTTAAAGAAGTTTAAATATCATAGTATAGAAAAACACCATTGAATTTTTAGGGGACCAGGTAAGCTAAATTCGACAAAAAATATATTTTTACTTTTGAAAAAATAAAGCTACAAAAAGGAAACTTGAAGAGTCGTGTGATATAAAAGAAGGTGGTAATCCTTCATTCAACTCAGGATTTTATTAAATTTAGCTTGTTATTCACCAATAAAGCTATAAATTAAATCTCTAAATGAGATTGTCTGAAAATTTGGATTTTTCTGATTGGTATTCCTTTTTTTTTTCAATATCTATGAAACTTAAGAACTCGTATTTTTAATAGCACTTACTTTTTGTTATATTGAACACTTTAACACAGAGGTTTGAGGATTTCATCAGAATTATTTATTTTAGGCAGTGAAATTTTACCAAAAATACTAATTAAAAAATTATTTTCAATAAAAATCTGATAATAATTTTTCAGTTTCACTTAGAAAGAAAATGATCCGTTCAAGTATATAAAGCATGTTATTCTAACTACCTTAAACAATCTAGGACTCTATCTTTCACCGTTTCTGAGAAAAGGTTACATAAATTTGATAAATTTAACATGGAGGAGATTGGACTTTCCCGGTCCCGTTAATGGGGTTAACTAGAATCCTCTAGAAAAGGGAACTAGAATTTATAAGGATGGCATGGAACTATTTTTTCTAGAGCCACAATTTATTTTCTAGATACCAGTGATAGAATTTTTCTTCATTGAAGTTCTCTGAGCTGAGAACAGAGTATTCAAAATAATTATTATAAACAAATCCGCAGATAACAACCATAACAAATTTTCTAAATAAACCAAAACAAATAAATAACTAGAAAAAGAACAGAAAATTTCCAGTGAAAATGTTTTCAAATGAATATGAAAATTCTGAAAATAACTTATTTTCATCAAACCATCTAGATTTCATAAACGGTTAATGAAGCATAAAGGAATAAAATATGTTTCATTGCAGTATTTATGAGAACCATTTCATTAAGTACGGTCGTTATTCATAATGTATACTTTTTGCAGGCGATATTGAATTTCAGACTTTGTAATAAACTATTTTTTTTTCTTCTGAAACAGACAAATGATGTTTCGTTGGTAAATGCAGTTTATTTTTATTTTTCATTTAAGAATTGAGATAGTCAAACACCTTTTATCCTTGTATTTGATATTCCTTGTCAGTTAATTTTAATACAAGTAATTTGTTATAATTTAAAACGGTACATTTCTTTATATCGAAAATACCTTACTTTTAAGAGATTCTGTTTCTGGTCACCATAAATGCTATAACAAATTTTAAAAAAAACCACAAGTCTATTGAGTTTTAAAATTAAAAGTATAACTCTATTGATATTTAACACTTCAGTTTACTATCGTATATTGCAATATTAAATGCCTTGTACAAAATTTTTCATTAGTTTTGTTAATTAGTAATTTAAAAAAAAAGTCGCCTCATAGTAAATTGTATTTTAAATCTCATTAAAGGATTTTCGATTTTGTTTGCAATTTTTTTTTCAAGAGGATGCTTTCACTATCGAAAGCGGTTCCGGAAATAAAAGTGTTATTTTATATCGCCGCACTTTTATTATTATTCTTAACTAAGGAAGAAGGCATAACTGTAAGATTACTTATAGTTTTTATTTACGTATGGACAGCAGCTGCTAAACGCAGCTCTCAGAACAAATCATTTGTTACAACTGCCTAGAATACTCTGGTTGCATGCGAAACCTTACAAATCTCAAACTCTCTCTGTATCGTGCTGCCATCTTTTAATAAAGATCGCTACTAATTCTGATTTGGTTGGGATATGACACACCTCCCCTCATAGTTCAAACGAACTACAGGCAATATTGCTCTTTGACTTCTTCGAACTGGAGCACTTTTCTTACAGTCCTCGTCATAAGTTTCAGTCAAATTGTCTTTTACCGTTTTATCTGTCGTAACATCATTTTTATTACTAATAACTGTACCTGTTACAATATCATACGAAGGCTAAGATTGACTTGGTTCTATAGTATCATCATTATTAAGCTGTTCTTTTATTTGTCCATTAATTTTCGTAAAACGGCTTTGATTAACCCTTTCATACCTATCACAATTACTGTAATTTTTACCACTATGTCCCATATTTTCAACTTTGTCTGACATTAGTTTATCATTTCGATTCATCTCTACAACTCTCTCTGGTATTTCATAACTTATCTCTTTATTACGTCTCAACTGATCAACGTGACGTTTACACATTATTTCGTCACATCTATTTACTAAAACCCATCTACTGCCCAATAATCTCATAATTTTTCCTTTTACCCATTTCTCCCCTTTTTCAAAATTTTTAACAAAAACAAAATCATGAAGCTTATATTTGTGCAGGGGTTGCTGTATTTTAGGTTTTGATGTTAATACCAAGTGAAGGGCTGTTCGAACTGGCCTTCTAAACATTAATTTAAGAGGAGTTTCACCAGTTACCGAATGAGGAGTGAAATGATTTTCTAAAAAAAATCGTGAAATTGACAATGTTATGTCACTTTTATCTAGGTTTTTAAGACATTTTTTCACAGTTTGCACATATCTTTCCGCTTGTCCATTCGAAGACGGATGATAAGGGGGAATATGCGTATGCTTAATTCCCTTATTTTTAAGAAATTCCTCAAATTCATCACGTGTGAACGCGGGACCCTTATCACTGACCAATTCAACAGGTAATCCAAAAGTAGCAAAAATTCTCCTTAATACCTTAATTGTAGTTTTACTATCAGACCTGGGTACTACCTCTACCTCCAACCATATAGTATAAGAATCGACTACTATTAAAAATATTTTACCTTCAAAAGGACCGGCATGATCTATATGGATCCTTTCCCAGGGCAGTTCAGATTTCCATTTCAAGGGTTCCATTTTATGACAATCCCTCACAAACATCTGACATCTATTACAAGAATTTACCATTTCTTCAATTATCCATATTTGGCCACCAAACTACCCCTCTAGCTTTCGCTTTCATACTCGATATACCCTGATGAACGGAATGCAGTAATTTTAATATATATTCACGGCCTTCCTCTGGTACGATCACTCTATGTCCCCACATTAGACAATTTTCTAGGCAGGAAACTTCTTCCCTTCTACGAAAATATGGTTGATATTCTTCTTGTTTTATCTTTCGTGGCCACCCATGTAACACCCACTCTAAAATTTGTTTAGTTACAGGATTTTCAGTTGTCCACTTTGCAATAGTTTTAGAAGTAATAGGCCAATTATCATTATTTGAAACAAACATTATTTCGGCCGGATTACTTACTATATTTACAGTTTCTGGGAGAGGTAATCTACTTAATGCGTCAGCATTTTTATTATTTTTACCCTCGCTATACTCAATTGTATAATCATAACCAGCTAACATTAACGATCATCTCAGCATTCCAGGTGATAATGTATCAGGTACCTTTTTAACAGGATCAAATAATCTAATTAAAGGTTTATGATCTGTTATAATTTTAATATGTTTCCAAGCTAAATATTGGTGAAATTTAGTGACACCAAACATTACAGATAAAGCTTCTTTATCAATCATTGCATAATTTCTTTCAGTTTTATTTAAAGTTCTAGAAGCATAAGAAATAGGTTTCTCTTTACCCTCAACAATGTGACTTAAAACTGACCCTATACCATATTCAGAAGCATCACAGTTTAAAACTATATTTTTGTTAACATCATATAATTCTAAAACAAGAGATGTACATAATAATTGTTTCACTTTTGAAACGCTTTTTCATGCTTTTCTGACCATGTCCAGTTTACATTATTATCTAATAATCTATGTAAAGGTTCCAAAACATCTGAAATATTAGGCAGGAAGTTTCTATAATAAGAAATTAAGCCTAAAAATGAACGCAATTGTGACACATTATTTGGAATAGGAGCAGTCAAAATAGCATTAACTTTATCTGGAATAGGTCTAATTCTTTCCTGAGATATTTTTTGTCCTAAATAAGAAACTTCCGAAACCATAAATTTTAATTTATCCTTATTTAATCTTATAACATGCTCAGAAAAGCATTTCAGAACACTTTCAACTCTTTCAGAATGTTCTGATTCACTAATGATAACATCATGTAAAAATACACCAACATATTCAATTTTTACTTTCAATTTTTATTTGGAACATACCAGGAGCACATTTTACCCCAAATGCTAATCGTAACACATTAAACAATCCTTTATGTGTATTTATAGTCAAAATTTTACTACTTTTGTTTCCTACAGGTTGTTGTAAATACGTATCTTTTAAATCAAAAACAGTAAAA
Source organism: Maratus speciosus (assembly GCA_963932465.1). Lineage (NCBI taxonomy): Eukaryota > Metazoa > Arthropoda > Arachnida > Araneae > Salticidae > Maratus > Maratus speciosus. The sequence continues at coordinate 251,795,414 of OZ010790.1, forward strand.
AATTTACCACCTGCTAATTTAGAGAATAATTCTTCCATTCTAGGAAGAGGATAATTATCATTTACAGTATTAGCATTAACTGTTGCTCTATAATCACCACATATTCTAACAGAACCATTAGACTTAGGAACAATTACTACAGGACTAGCCCATTCTGAATGATCAACAGGTTTTTAAATACCCTCATTAGTTAATCGTTCTAATTCTACATCAGTAGTTTTTCTTAAAGCAAAAGGAACAGGTCGAGACTTAAGAAAAAATTGGTTTGGCATCTTTTTTCAAATTTATTGACACGGGAGGACCATTGATTTTCCCGATCCCGTCAAAACATTAGCAAAAACATTAGGAAAATTTCTAATTAAATCATCTTTCGATATTCTTTTAATCATATTTACATTAGGCCAAAATAATTTTGATGCTTTTAACCAAGTTTTTCCGATTAGATTCGGACCATCCTCTTTAATTACTAATATTCTTAAATCAGGTATACAATAATCATCAACAACAGCATTTACTTTTAATTCCCCCAAAACAGTTAAAGAATCTCTAGTATAAGTTTGTAACTTAATTTTAGATTTAATTAAAGGCAGCTTACCTGAGAACAATTTATGAGCAACACTTTTACTTACAATAGTATGAGCCGCACAACTATCAATTTCAAATTGTATATTTACCCCATTTATTTTAACCGATTTTATCCATGACACATTATTGGAGTTGTCGTTCATGAAATTTAAACAATATTCTTCCTGAACAGTTTTAATTTTTCTGTTTTTAAAGTGTTTCTCATTTTTCATTCCAAATTTTCTATTTCGACAGCAAATTTTTAAATGACATAATCGATGGCAAAAATGGCATTCTGCCGATTTAAAAGGGCAGAATATTGGATTATGATTTTTTGAACATCTGTAACATGGTTTCTCAGGCGCGAATTTATCTTCCTTAGGCTTAGGTGCATGAGCGAACTTCTCTACTTTCGGTTTCTCTTTCTCCACTTTCGAAACACGCACTTTATTGAGAGTCGTACTTTCTCCAATGTGTAGGGATTTTACTCCAGCCTCCGCTGTTTCAAACGACTCTGCGATTTCCACCGCTGTTTGGAACGTTAAATCTTTAGAATCCAGTATTTTTTGTTGTATCTTCTCATCCTGCATCCCAATCACTAATTGATCCCGAAGGCGGTCGTTAAGAGTGTTTCCGAAGTTGCAATATTCGGATAAACGACGTAAATCTCTAATGAAATCGGCTGTATTCACTCCTTGCTTCCTTAGTCGTTTCTGGATCTTAAATCGTTCCACAATTTCACTAGGGCGTGGTGAAAAATGATCCTTTCCTTTCTTTAAAAGATCCTCGTAACTGGTTTCCTTCAGCGTATTCGGAGAAATAATATCTCGTAAAATAGCAGAAGTTGTTGTTCCAACCGAACGTAGTAAAATATTTTTCTTCATTTCATCATTTTTGATGCTATTCGCTGAGAAATAAAAATCAATTTTTTCGACGTAAATAGTCCAAGGAACATTTGCATTATATTCTTCCAAGTGTTCCAGAGAAATTATTTCTTTCTTGGCCATCTTCCGTTCTCTTTTTCTTTTTCTTTTTCAAAAAAAAAAAAATAAATAAATAAATTCACAGCATTTTAATTTTGGGTTGGTTTAATTTTCGTTCCAATGTTACTAGTCAATGTAAAATATTTCATTTTGTTGCGTTAATAAAGTAGTTACAGAATTGGTGGTAAAACTTATTGTACAATCCTCGTATATATTTTAAAAATCCTATATTCTAAATAAGTTCAGTTTTAAAGTTTTTGAGATGAGATCAAAGATGAAAAATAGTTATACAAATAAACGGTATTACAGTAGAGCGCCGATTATCAGAACTCCAATTAACCGAACTTCCAATTATCTGAACAGACTACTTCTCTCAAAAATATTTTTAACCGAACTTCCGATTATCCAAACACCCTATTTCTCTCTCTCTCTCTCTTTTTTTTTCATGCGAAATCAAATTCTTGATTAGTGTATCGTTGGTAGCCGTAACAAGAGAATAAATAACTTGGGAGGGGGTGAAATGAAAGAAAATGAAAACGAATGCTCTGAAAATAACCCAGGTCCATCACATAACGAAGCCTCTGAATGTTTGGAAACAGCTATGAAATGGCTGGAATGGCAGAAGAACGCTGATCCTATTCAACTAACGTATTTAAGAAGAATTCGAAATATGACAGCATTGAAAAGAATGACTTCTTTGAAGCAAGTCACAATCGAAAACTTTTTGCTTAAATTATAATCTGGAGTACAGAAAATGGTAAAAAGAGAAAAAAAAAGAATTTTAAATGATAAAAAAGTATACAAAAAAAATTAAAACATGCCAGCACTAACCGAATAACTGGTTCTGTCAGTCCTAAGCCTGGATAAAGTGTGAAGGTTTTAGTATAGTCAGGAACATCGCATAAATTGTCTGTCCATTTATCCGAACTAGGGTCAGTCCCGACTTCTTCGGATAATCGACGCTCTACTGTACTTAGTTATGCTGTCGACCAATTTCGCCAAATTATACAAATCGCCCAACCACTCGCCTAATTACACAAATTGACATAATTTTTATTTTAAATAACGAAAGAACAAATAAATTAGTATGACATTAATAAAAATACAAAAAAGATGTCGAAATAAAAATCACTTGATGACGTAAACACGTGTAACTTGTGAGTCGTACAACCGTCATTGGCATATGATCTTATAGTTTCGAGATAGATTTTTGGTCTACGGTGTAACCAACAATAAGTAAGTAGTACCAAATTATCACCGTTAGCAATAACTATGTAACATTTCTTACACATCACAAAAAAATTATTTAAAAGAGTGTCAACATAACATTTCTAGGATAAATGTTTTAAAATAGATTTTAAAAAAAATACACGAATAATCTCTTTTCATCTCGAAATCTATATTATTTAAAGTGTTAATGAATCATCATGGATAAAAATGTGTTTTCATAGCAGTGATTATGGGAAAGCATTTCGAAAATACCTTACATGGTCGTTATATCTAATAAATACGTTTTTGCCGTTGGTATTTAATTCCAGTCTTCATAATAAACAAGTCTCATTGCTTTTCTTGAAAAAAATTAAAGGCGTTTCGCCTGTAATAGAAGTTCGTCTTTATTTTTCTTTTAAAACTCGAGATAATTTAACATATTTTTTTCTGGTATTTTGTATGTCGTGTCAGTGAATTTTAATACATAGAATAACTTTTTTACAACGGTACTTCCCTGTGTTTAAATTATTTTAAAAAATAGTTACTTTCAAAGGGATTTCGATTCTTGTAATTTCAGATGACATCATAAATAAAATAATTCTAAATGAAACTAACAAAATTTTATGTATTTCTAATGATTTTAAAAATCAAATATATAACTCAGTGACAAAGGGGTGGGAGGGGGTAAAAAGAAATGTGACATCACACATTTTGGTTAAAATAAAATCATTAAAAATCAGCAGATTAAATTTTGAAGTTATTTTGAAATTGAAGTACTTTTTGTGTTTATAAAGTAGATTTAAAGCCAAATATATTAAATTCCATAATACGACTGTTTTCAACTGCTCTTCCGTATTAATTTGTTATTACTATTGTACATTAATTATGTTTTTGTTATAAACCTTAATCTTATTTCATACAAAATAAGTACACGAATCATTTTTATTGTTATGCTCACAAATGTCGTTAAAACACATACTTAAAGTTTAAAAATAAAGTTTGAAATATGATCTATAACGTAGTGCTTTGTTTCTGAACTGCAAGTACATGTTTATGTAATATAGCGTGACATGTGACAAGGGGGGAGGGGGGAGGGTGAAGTGTGACACTTTGTGACAAAGGGAGGGAGGGGGGTCAAAAATATTGAAAAAAAGTGTGACATCATTTATGGACCGCCCCTTTGGCACACATTTCTTCTCTTACTTCAAGCTTATGCTAAACATAAACTACAAAAGCTACAAACTCAGAACTCCAGGTATTTATAGCCAAATGTTTTAAATTTTGTTAAAAAACTTTTTTTTAAATTAAAAAAAAATTACTAAAAATCAATAAGTAAAAACTGCGCTTAGCAGCACCGGTCTCCCCTAATATAATAATAGTTATTCTAAGTTAAGATAAGCTTTGCAGTGTTACACTGTAATATCTCATATTCTAAACTAAAAAAATCTTATTTCCAATGAGTGCAATTCAAATATTTCGTCTAAATGAAAATTCCACTTTAAGACATTTTTAATATATTTTCTATGTATATATATTTATATATATATATATAAATTAAAAAAAATAAATAAATATTTTTCTATATATATATTTTTTTATTTATATTTTTTTATTTATATATATATTTTCTATATATATATATATATATATTTATATATGATAATCTATTTTCTATAGCTTACAGGCTCAAAAATTGTAAAATTCATTTCCGAACACTGTGCATTTTGGAATAAAATTTATTAAAAAAAATCCATCTGATCGCCAGTCTTGAAAAGAATATATTATCAAGAAACAAAAAATTCAAAGAAAAAATATTTTAAAGGAAGACTTTTTAAATTTCCACTTTGATTGATTATAGTTCAAAATATTAATAGATGATGAGATTAATTTACATATTTTTTACTTCTACAATAGTGAAAAGAGTTTTTTTTTTAAATTCAGTCTTGCAGTTGTTCGTCGTTATATGATGTCGTTGTTCATAAAAAAGCGTTTTGAAGCGTTCGTTTTATCCCACTTGAAAAATGACACTTGGCGGAAAAAAAAAAAAAGGCCCTACACTTAGGGGTTTGGACTTTTTTACTAGTCATATAATTTTCCAAAAAAAAAAAAAAAAAAAAAAAAAAAAAAAAAAAAAAAAAAACATGACGATGTTAATCAAGGTTGATATAGTACATACATCAATCAACAACTTAGTACTTGCATTTATTTTTTTTTAAATTGTTTACTTTTTTTTTTCTTTATGAAGAATATCGCCAAAAGCGAATACATGAATATTAATGTGAAGAGCATTTTTAATGATTTTTTTATATAATGTCTTCTATTTGGAGTTATGTTGAACATGAATTGAGTTATATCAATCTATATTATAAAGAAAAAACATGTCCACTATAAAGGCTGACGTCATATTCACGATGACAATAAATTTCGCTTTTAGGAAATTTCTATGACTTATAACATTACACAGTTTAATTTAAAAAACAAAAATGGAAAATAACAATTCTTTCAATTGAAATTAAGTAGAAAACTATTTCTCTATTTACTGATTTGTATGGTTTTTAAAATAATTTCTAGCATATATTTTTAAAAAGATCTATCTCTATATCTTTCAGTTCTTGAAAGATTAACCCGTTTGTATATAAAGCAATGTAATTACTTGGGCACTGATTTCCACCTCATATACTAATAATAAATATAAAACTTCGTTAATAAATAAATAAGATAAAAAAAACAACTTTTTTAAGATATTTAATCAAATTATGCGCTTAAACACTAAAATAACCAGAATAGAAAAAAACAGGTGTAAGTAGATCTTTGCGGATTTCTTTGGCTATTAACTGATGGCAAGCAGCTAATACAAATGCATGACTTTTAATAAATTTCTAAACTTGCGAATATTTTTCAATTCCAAGTATTTTTTCATGGTTCTTGTTGGCATTCTATAAAGATGTATTAAATGCAATGGGTCTATTGGTATTTTTAATAAAATTATTTTCTCCTATGTCTTGTACACCGGTCATTATGTTCTGAAACCCGGAAACCACCTGGTGAATTGCATGATATTTATAAAAGTTCTAAACTTTATTTCTGGTTTTCTAAAGAAATAGATATGTATATCGTAAGAAATTGGAAGCAGGCTGTCTAGTCATTGGACAGATTTATAGGTAAATGGTTATATTAGCCCAAATTAATTGAATTCTGATTATAATATGGTTAGTAATAAGGTCAGATGTTTTTCATAATATGGTCATGAAACTGTTGTATTTATAAACTGCGGAATGACTGAACAGAATGCTTCATAATTTTAACAGAGTATATATTTATTAGTAATAGGTACACATGTATGAAGAGACAAACTTTAAATACAAATAATACAAGGGGTTTGTTTATAAGTTGCACTTTTTTGTTAGATGCTTTAAATTAAAAAAAATTCATTAAAATTTCATATATTAGATTATAATATCTAAAGTTAGATTCCATTAACAGACGTGAACAAAGTGTATCTTTATTTAAGTAATTTAAGCTTTCAGTTTCGGTAGAGATTTCATCGAAAAGTTTTAATTTGTTTATTTCTTTTTAGTTAATATAATCTCAATCTATGTATTATAATCTAATATTGGATTTAGATGGATTTTTTTATTTAAAGCTTTTAAGAAAAGAGTGCAACTTTTCAACAAAGCCCTTGTTTTCAACAACAGGAATGTAGGGCGATTGATGATGATCATTGATGAGTGATGATTGATGATTGAAGATTATTAGTGATTGGTGATTGGTGACTCATAGTAATTATAGTTATTCATTATTTCTAATGGCGATTGATGATTGATGATGGTTAACCACTTCACTGGCGACGAGTACAGGGAAACAGTTCTTTTAACCCAGACTTATCTCAGGGCAAACGTTGAAGTGGAAGATGATTTTTTGTGATGTTTTTCATGAATTTCAAACATTTCTCTGATTTCTACACAACAAGACATCCAGATGGGTTTTTGTTCCGTTTTTGTTTGCAATGACAAGGGGGCGGGGGGAGGGGGCAAATACGTGCGTTTTACAAATTGCGGTATTACCGAATTCCAGGTATTAGTTTTATTCCTACCAAACGAGATTGCTGCATCTAATGATGTTTTTCTTTTAATTATGGGCGCGATGCGCGAATACAGGCATTTCAGTACTGGCGGCATCACCGAATTTCGTGTATTCTTGTGAATATTACACAACGACCTTGCTACATCGAGTATTTACATCGTGACAACGATGCGATCTCTTGCTTCGGCGTCAGAATTATTGCGCAAACAATGGCTGGCGGGATTTGCAAGGAATTGTGGTAAAAAAGAACATCATCGAACAATTCTATTAAAAAAACATTCGAAAGAAAATAATTTATTTTTAGAATAAAATGAAAAAGTAATTTAATGGGTTTTATAAGATGAGACGAATGGATTAAGTTTTTTAGACTAATAAAAGAATGCGCAGTTTTAAATGCATGAAATAAAAGACAAAAGGTATTAAGATATTATTAAAGATAGGTAAAAAAAGAAAAATGTTAAGAATTTGGAATAGTTTTACTAAGATAAAAGGGCGAAAATTTTTATTATTACACATATATATAGTATTTTAAATATTAACTTAAAAAATATTTGAATTTAGTTATTGAGTAGTGCTTAGAAAACTACTCGCGTTGCAATCTATTTAAAAAATCATTAAAAAAATACAACATTAAGATTCTCCAACTTTAAATCAAAATTAAGTGTTACTATTAAATATTTTAAAGCTTTAGAATTTATGTGTATAGACCACCCTTAAGTGAATCTTAAGTACAACATAATTAGTAGACGTTAGTACTAATCGATTAGTACATGTTACATTTTTATACGAGGATTTGTGACAGGGGTAATACGCTGCGTTCTTTTTTGTTTTAATGTCTGTTCTTATAGTCTGAGCATAGATTTGTCTACAACGTGGATACTCAAAAAACCGCCTGACATACTTTATGTAATATTTCTGAATTTAAAAAAAGTCATTTATCAGATTATTTCTTTATAGTCTGATTAATCATAATTATATGCTAATATAGTATACTTAAGACTGAGACGAAAAGTTATTTTCTTTAATATAACTAGATAAAGACAATAATTTTCATATTTTGTCTTTTCATATCTTGTATAATATGAGATATGATAAATGTAAAAAAAGACATTGAAAATTATATTAAATTTTACCTTGAGTCACTGTTTATTTTCAACAGAGCTAATATACTAGATGTCCACATTTCTGTTCTTGCTTAAAATTTATTGTTTTCTGTTGTATTTAATAACAGAAAACAGTGATGGTGAACCTCTTAGAATCCGCGAGCAACTTGTCCAAAAAAAAAAAAAATATATTGACTATGTTGTGCTAACAACATGAGCAGAAAACACAAAAAATCGAATGAGAATAAATAAAAATTACTTGAAATTTCTTATAAGTTTTAAAAAATATAGATGATATATATTTTCTGCATGAATTTTTCATATTAGTCACAACAATTAGTCCGAAAATAATGGCTCTCAACAATAGGTAGAAGACAAAATATATGCACTCAAACTTCTTTGAACAATATTACAAAAACTGAGATTGTGCAAACAAACTGCTTTTACGTGTCTGGAATTATATTCCAAGTAACCATAATTTTATCATCTGAATTTTTTATTATAATACCTAGTATGCCTGCGTTTTCAATGGACTCAAAGTTTACCCTTTATTTAACCCTTTAATGCTCTCACTTCTTTTCAAATTTGAATTTTGACAAGTTTTTCAGAATATCTTTAAAACGTCATGAAATAAGAATTTTTGAAGTTTTAAATAAAAGCACTTCTTAACAGTACTATAAAAAAGAAACTAACTCAAAGTTTTTCGAAGAGAATAAGCTCTTTTCATTAAGCACAAAAAGACATACTGGCACTACGAGAGCTGTAGGAAGTCTTCCGTTCGGAAGGACATACGGAGGACGGAAGGACATCGGAAGGACATACTGCAGTACATACACGTGAATTTCAGCACTGTATAAAAATAAATTAACGATATATTCCAGAAACAAAGGCATTTTCCTTCCAACAACAACATGTGTAAAAACTAGAATGTAGCGGTTCCTAGCGAAACGGAAGGGTAAGTAGAATGCTGGAATACACACAAGTGCACAAAAGATAATACAATAACATTCCTTAGCTTTTCAGAAGGCAATGGTAGGAAACATAACGTTGGAAAATATTATTCCAAAGAACGTGAAAGGGTTAATAAATTTTTGTTACCGTGTTGATTTAGATTCGAACTAAAACTTATTATTTAGCATTTATTTTCTTCAATTTACAAAATCAATCGAACTCGCAAGCAATAGGAAACCTCCGTTATAGTTTAAATTCGTGTATTTTGTGTAATTTTATTGTATTTTGATTTAGAACATCAATCGATATTGAACCCAAAATAGTGTACCCTATGCGATAGATTTACAGGCGTTGATATAGAATTTCATACTTTCGATGCATACACTGTAATATACTAAATAACCACTTCCACTTTTAAAATACGAATTAAAACTTTTAAAAACCATATTTCTAACGTAATTAGATTGTGTACCAGTAAATCCTTACTGTTTTAAATTTTATTAATTTTTAGTTATCTTTAAAGTTGTTATTTTTATATGTAGGATCGTTATTCGTGCAGCATCTTAATACACCTACTGACAGCAAGATGAGCAACGAAAATTTGAAATCAATATTGAATATCATCAGTGGCGTGGCTTCCGGTCATCGCTGGATGCGGCGATGACCAAACAATATTTTAAAACTCTTAATAAGCTTTTAAAACTCTACGATCCAGTTTTAGCAGAACATTTGGAGTTCATGTATAAGTGAAGGTAAGACTTAAAGTTTCTTTTTTGAACATTCAACCATTGAATTTTAGAGTTAATAATTTTTCACCACAAACTTAAATAATTGCGATGACCACCGAAAATTTTTACGCCACGCCACTGAATATCATAGACACAAAATACAATTAAGACAATGATCTGATGAAAATTTTGAAATGATTATTCAATGATGAACAGACAAATTAGGATTCAAAACATGCTCTAATGAAACATTTTTTTAATCAATTCAACGTAACTAGTTATTAAGTTTTTGTTCAACATAAAATCAAAATCCATCATTTTGTTGACATGTTTTAGTTTAGCGGAAAATTGTGTTAGAAAATGAACAGGAATTTATGTTTTCAATGTACTGACAAATTTTATGTTTTTAACGTAATCTCATAACGTAAGTTAAGAACATTTATGAAATTTCTCACGTATCAATTGATACATCAGCTTCTTAAAAAATGAAAAAAAAAATACTTCATATCGTTTATCTATCACTTTTCTCGCATAATGAAGATTGATTATTATACAGCAAATAAAAAACAAGATTTCTGTAATATTCTTATTATTACTGGTGTTCTCAAAATTAAAAATAACCACCCACGAGCGCTGTTTTTTGTTATTTCATAACTGAATTGAGGTTGCATTAATAAAAAACTCAATAATGCTTTGTTCTGCCTCTTCATAATACTCTAACCCGCAGCTGCTAGAAATTGATTATGTTATGTTTTTCGACATTAATCACAATCTTTTATTCATGGCAAAAATCATTATTCTACTTAAGATTCATTAATTAATCTATTGATCAATAACTTATTATTAACATTTTAAAGTGAAAAAATCAAAAACATATTTGATATGGTAAATTAGGTACTTAGCGATGCGCTCGTAAATAGTTATACACGTGATTTCTAAAAAAGAATTTTAAAACTCAGTTGTTATCCGATAAATATATTTTTTCTTAATTGCAAAGTTAATGTATAAAAATGTGATCTTATATTTCTTTAAATGTATTTAACATCAAGCTGGTATTTTCCAAGATTGTAAAAAAATGATTTATTAAATTCATATTGTTCGTTATCTAAGTGCTATGTTTATACTCATGATCTCCATTGAGGTGACTTAAAAAAATAAATTGCTACCAGAATCTCCCAGCTTTGAGAATGTTAACATGGTTGAATCTTTGATTATAAAAGAAAAGAAAGAAGTAAATATAGCGATCGCAATAACGAAGCGCTGTGCTTTACGCCCATAACCCGTTAAAATTATAAACAGAAAAAATAACTTTACTATGGCGCAAAGTTAGTAAAATCCCACAATTTTATAAATGATAATTGGAGTTTTCTTTGGCGCTCATGTAATATTAAATGGGCGATCCCTCTCATCATGCGAAGAAAAAAATTGACTAAATGGCGTACCATTTTGGGAAATTCCTTCAATTTCGTTTGGAAATATTTTTAAATGAAAAGTTACATTTTCAGTTATAAAGCTAAACATACGAGAAATTTCTAAAAAAAATTAACGTATCTCAAAAACTAATGCACGGAATTTCATGTCTTTAGAATCATGACGGCCATAGATTGCCATTTAATTTCAGCTCTGTGCTATCGAAGTTTGAAGTATTAACATGTATGACATAGAAGAAAGTTTCGGGATTGGCACATCTGACTAGTTTGAGAAATGTCAACAGGAAAGATGAAGACGCATTATTTAAGCCTCTCTTCAGGATTTCTAAAGTGATTTCTCAACGTATAATCATAATTAGTTTAATATACAACTATTTATTAATTAAAGTATATATTTAAAAAATATATATTACAATCTTTATTTGTTATTTTTCTATTGTTCTAGTGTTTAAAACATTCCATTGTTGCAGTACCACAGTCTAGTCTAAACTAAACCTGGGGCTTAAAGACCCATGAAGGATTGGGGCCTACAGTACCGAACCCTGTTACTTGAAGCTGGTTCCGAGGAGCTATACTGGGTACGTCAAGATCCGGTGATCAGCCTAACGTGAGACACTCGATTTTTAGTTCCCAAGCAAGTTTGGTACACATTTTATAAACACCGAAGGGATGAAAGATTGAGAGGGTATATGGCGTATACCCCCGTATACCCTCCACTACATCACTGGTTGCAACTCGTACACAATTGCAACCCTAATGCATATTTGACTATTTATCACCACCTGTGGTGGGGTAACGGAAAAATACCTTAAAACCAATGCATTAATTTATAGTTGAATTCTAAAAATATTAAAATATTGTATTGTCACCGGAAGCATAGCTGCAAAAATTGGATTTAAAATTCTTCTGTGTGGATGATCGACTAAATAATTGCATGCTTACTTACAAAAACATAGTTAACTAGAAGCTTGTAAAACGAATTTTTTTAAGTGTACATGGTACCGATGGTACGGTTGTACGTTCATGATTTTTTTCACATTTATTTCAAAATGTTGTAACAGAAAAAGTTGTAATCTAATTTCTTGTAGAAAATGACAAGAAGGCTAGTTTTTCTCTTAAGGACTTTTGCATGTAAATGTTGAGCTACTTAATCTCTTAAGATAAAATGATTAAGTGGGTGCTCTTTCAATTTAGTGCTTTTGCTGCTAAATTTGCTGCTAAATGTTCAGCTACTTAATTTCTTAAGCTAGTAAGTTTATCTGCACGGATATAATTTAAAATTAAGTTATGACTGTTATCAATTGCATAACACAATAGATAAACAAGATTACCTTTGGAAATTGATCTGGGATTAGTTTTTTTTTAAAGCACCGTATTGGAGGTAAAATAATGTTTATGAAAGTAAATTAAAATACCTTTACATATCCTAGAAGTGATACAAACTAGAAGTGTGATATTTCTTCGGCATTGCTTGCCATCCTCTCTTGATAAATCATTTTTAAGAAAAAAAAAATAAATTTCTTTCAATATTTAACTATTTATATATAGTGTATGTTATAGAATACGACATTTCTATTGTAACATATTTTCAACTGAAATTACTATTTTGTAAAAAAAAAAATTATTGATCGATCAATTTTATACGACAATGACCGTAATACATTTTATTTAAACATATCGTTGAAACAAATTAACACGAATTTCACCAAGTCACAAAAATTAAACTTAAAAAAAAAAAATATTTTTTCTTTCTTCTAGTGCAAGTTTGGTGCTTGTCTCAAATTTTTTTTATCGCTTTGTTAGTTTTCATAGATTTTACTCAAAATCGTTTAAAACGTATTCCATAATTAGTTATGACTCACACTGTCGATTTTCACATTTTAAAGGCTAATGAAATTTGAATCATACTAATTTATATATAATACATAAAAATTGAATGCAACTTAAGAGGTCTCGGGACTCTCAAAGCATCATAAGTCTCGAAATTTAAATTTTTTATAGATGGTAAACTCCTGTCTTTTCAGAATATATTTATATATTTGTTTCCTTGAAATTCCTGTTAAAACAGAAGTTATGGCTTTTAGAATTATACCCGCTGAATAGCTGATGTGAGTTTACCGAAATTTTGAAGTCATTTTTCTACAAATGACGTTTTTGGGGATAACGCGCACGATATCTCAAAAACTTCTGAACGTTTTTTCAGGAAATTTTTAAAACATATCTTTCACGTTATTCTGTATAAAGTGCACCTAAAATTTTCTTTTCATTGCTCGAAAAAATATTTTTTTAGGTGATTATATTGTTGAAAGTTTCAAAGTTTTGCATTAGATAAATACAAATTTGTATTAAAAATATAAAAATGTTTTAAATACTAATTTATTTAGGTTCGGGATAATTATTGCAATCCTAAGTATAAGTAAGCACTAATAATTTCATTATAGTTGCAAAATTTATTTGTAATCCTCCGCGTAAGCTGTTATAGGGCAGTTCTACAGAAAATTATCATTTGGCAGGGCAAGTAAAATTAATAATATAGTTAATTTAAGGGTATGATTTGAAAACATGATATTTTTTATGTTCTATAAAAAATTCCTAGTAAGAAGGCGTTGTAAATTGCTGTTCACAAACTAAGTTAAGTACCATTATTGTATTTTTAATGTTATAATGTTACATCAGTTACACAATGAATGTTACGTCAGTTACACAATGACTGTTACGTCAGTTACGTATGTAAACGCCATACTTTTTTTTTAAATTGTTCATAAATTAATTAAACAACTATTATTATGTTTTGTTATTACTTAGTGTTGTTAAAAACATAAAATCACTTATTTTAACTGGATAGTTTGGATAATTTTCACACTTCAATGGAGGCAGAAAATATGTCTGTCTATTTTATGTTACATGAGTTACAGAACTAAAATAAAGACTGACATAATTTGTAGGTATTTGGGTATTAAGTTCTTAATAAGGAATATTTTAAATTATATATATTTGTTCTACCTTTATTACTAAATTTTCTGCACAGTTTAGAAAACAATAATCAGTCATCAAATGATAGATCAGTTACGATGTAATTGACCTATAGCAATTTTCTGCTTTTCAAAAGCCTGACAGTTTGGAGCTGCTTATAAATGCTATTTCTGCATCTTGCAATTTTTTAAATACGTGAAATAAAAGAACAACCGTATATCTTTCATCCCAATAAAACTTGTGTTTTTAAATCATATACATTTTACGATATTAAATGTTGAAAATGGTCTTTTTTTTTTCTTTTTTTCCCCAATTTTAAGAGTCCTTAATGGTGAAAAAATTATAAAAAAAATTACTGAAATAAATATTTTATTTCACTTAACGAATAAGACACCGCCGTAAACAGTCAATGTTTTAAATTAGGCTAATATATATTCTGCAAAAATTGTTCACAACTATTTGTAAAGAAAAATATTTCCGATGTGATTTAGTGTAAAGTATGAAAGTTAAAATATAAATTTTATTTTGCTTGATTTTAGAACACCGGTTTGCAACTCGTGGTCCCTGAAGGAACATGTGTTCTGGAGAAACTCCTGTTGTTCTTGAGAAACATCTGATCTTTATATGCTCTTCATTGTTCCAATAGTAATAATAAAAGAACATTTTTATTATCTTATAGATATTTAGCTTAAAAATGTAAATGAAAAAATCCATTGATAATTTTCATTTACAATGGAAATAGAATATTATAGTCTACCTTATATTATTATCTCATTTTGCATTACCATAAAATATAAATATTAATTGCTGAATGATAATGCAAATTTTTTTGGTAAAATTTTCAATGACATATTTGTGAGAAAAGCAATGTTTGCATATCACAGTAATTACATTTCGGTACTGCACCTGGCTACAATAAAAACGGCTCTGCGTCCACCAGGTGAAAAATCCATGCACATTTCAAATGAGAAGGTTGTGTGGTTGTCCGCGTGTGGCACTTTTTGTTGTCTACCGAACTCAGGGGGAGATTGGGATGTCTCTTTAAAGAGAAACGTGACACACTACAAATATTCACGCTTGAGGCAATATTCCATCCGTGAATTTTTGATGAGCGGGCAGCGGCGTAACCACTATACAATAAGGTGGGGTCAAATAAGGATGAATCGATATTATAAATTTAGCATATTTAAATAAAAAAGGTATTACACGTTGAAAATTTTCCATTTGATGTCTATATCGGGAATAAAGAACAGAAACTATTTATCTTAATTTGTCAATAGCCACTGCGGACTTCATGTACAGTGAAGCCCCGTTCTCCTAATTTCGTACTGGCTGTCAGTTCGGCCACTTACTTAAATAGACATTTCCTCTCTTTTTCCCGTCATTCTGTTCTTGATTCTCGGCAGTGAAGTTGGGAATTATTGACACTCTCTTTTATAGTAGTGATTGTACTACACTTAGACTAACATTTACTCTTTTTTCTTATAATGTGCTGCACAAATACTCATCGACAGGGTGTGGATTTGCTCTGTAAATGGGAAGCCCCTGGAACTATCTGCTGTTCGCTGTTCTGTTCGAATTTATCTATTTGGAAGAACAAACGGCGACATAATTCGCTCAGACGACCTTTTAGTAATAGGATTGGCAAAACTCCTGGATTCCCATGTCTTGCAGCATATTCTGTCGAAATCTATACATGGCAGACCAGATGCTACTGCAAAATGTTTTCTTGGTGAATCGTGCGGCAAGTTGTTGTTGCAGATAGCTTAATTAGAACAGGATTAGCAAATTAATCCAAATTTTCTCTAAGTAAAATTTCCAGTATAGATAGTTTTTCACACCGTTGGAAAAATTTTCTACTTGAATAATATATTTTCTAATCAGTATGATTCTGTTAAAAATGTATAAAATTATTTTGCAATAATTAAATTAATTTTGATAATTTCGGGACATTAAACAAGTTTTAAAAAGCATTTCCGAGTTTGTAATACTCGCATTCAGTATCAATAAAATCGATGGTTTCTGATCATTTTATTTTATTTTTTTTTAAAACAAATCATATTAGTTGTGTCTGAAATGCAAAATTATAAATTTACGGATTCGATGGTGTCCAGAAGTTTTCTTACAGCTGCTCTAATATTTATTCAGTGACTGCATTGAACGGAATTTCCGTAGATAAAAGTAATGTTGGTATAATTGCTAGACTTTATTAAAATTCGATAAAAGTTAATTTTTTTTAAATGCATGCATAAAATGTCATACTATTTATCATTTCTGCACGCAATAACAAAAATAAATCAATTCCAAATGCCCGTAAATTTCAACATTTACCTACTCCGATAAAAAAATGTGTACTAGCAAATCCCATGAAAATTTGTTTGAGATATACTTACGTTTATTTAAATAAGTTTAATTGATTATTGCTAAAATTATTTCAATGTTATTTTTAGTATATTTTTCTTCAAATTTCTTAAATCAGCTTCTCATTTATGTAAAATGAATATATTTCATTTTATTAAATATTTGCGGCTTTTTGCAACAGCATGTAATCATGTTTGCCAGTAAATGGAATATACATCTATTATATACAAACGAGCAATTATACAATCATTGTGTTGTATTTTCTGACTCAAATTCCAAACCCTTTGGTGCGAAGTAAAACAAACAAGCTGTGTGAACTAAAGTGACCCATTTTTGTTTACGATTTAATTTTTATGTTATTTGTTGTTCTATGAATTTCTGCAGACGAGATGAACGAAGTTTAAAATTGAAGATGTTCAAAGATAGTTTATTTACCAGTTTTAATGTTAGTTTTCGTTTATTAAATGTTTGTTTCGTTCGTATTCTTCGAAGGAAATACACATTTATCGAGATCAGCCATAATAAGGGCGTAGAATTCTCGACTCAGGTGAGAAAGTTTTAGATCAATAAGATACCGTTACATTTTTTTATATAACACATTGATTACATCCTATCAATTTGTTTGAGAAATATTGAGGAAGGCTTTTGTAATTTTCACTCGCTAGATGCCAAAATCTGCAATTCAAAATATTTCTCAAAACTGTGGTTAAATTCATAATCTTAAGTAACAGAAATCTGTGTTGCCCAGTAAACAATTTAAAATGAAGAATTTAATTTTAAATGAAGTCCTAATTCGCCATCTTCGAACAAATACATTTTCTAGTAAACATTTCTCCTCTTCTCTTTGGAAATATTTCAGTTACAATTCCTTTAATATAATACGTGGTAGTTAAGGAATTCAAATCTTTGTCGGCCACACAGGCGAGCATTACGAAGGAAGGGGAAAGAAGAATGAAAATTTTCAAGGAAAATTGTGCTCGGTAATTACCCTTGAGATGTAACTCTGTAAATAACCATTACAAGACCAAATTATCAGTGATATACTGTAATAATTCCTTTTGTGAATTAAAATAGTAATGCGACAAGTCATTTTACAATAGAACATGGTTTCGTCAAATGTAAATTTATCGTTCTTAGTATACTTAGTTCTACAAAGAATTTTCAGTCATTACAGAATAACTATATTAACTGCACAATTTGGTAAATAGTAGTCATGTTTATGCGTATAAAGTAACTCAAATAATAGAGTTTTTATACCTCCTATATTTATCTAAAAAATTAAATACTAATATGCGTGTTTAACAATTTTCATATAAACCTTTACTATTATTCAATGTATTTTTATCAATTATTATTCAATTACATGTTAAATTTTAATTTCTTAATTTTTTTTATTTTCTTATTTTTTCAGATTTTTGTCTTAGAGTTATTCTAATTGTAAAAATAAAAGTTGGACATATTATTATTTATTTTTACCCCTCTGCAATAAAACATTACGAATTCTGCGCTTTTAAAAATGTTTAAATGATTCGTAGGATAAATTATTATTTAAAAATTATACTAAAAGCACTATTAGAAAATATTTTATAGGGAAATCACCCGATATAAGTTTAGAATAACACTTTGAAACCTAAACTGAAAAGATAAATATCAAATAACATTATAATTTAAATTTTCTTATAAAAATGCTTGTAAAAAGGAAAAAAAATACATTGCCTATCTCCTATCCAACTTTTAATAATTTCAAGAAAAAAATAATATACTATGTATTAATTCATTATTTTTGTGGATTTTTGCTGTTGTTTTTTATATATCTTTAACCCTCTCGACACTATCTTATTTTTCCAATTTTGAGAAAAATTGCTTTTACGCTAACAAAATTAAAAGTAGCTATCGAAATCACAAAAGTTACAGTTTACTGAAATTTAACGAATCTGTTCTTTACAGAAACCTAGCAAATGTAGTTGTGTTGCGTGTTTTTCTTATAAAAATAGTCTAAGGAAGAATTTTTTAAGACGTTTGGAAAATGTCGTATTGCAACCAAATTAAACAAACATAAAAATTGTAGTAGTATTTTTTATCTTTTATCACAAATTACTAATTCGGAAAAGGAGTCCCTAATATAAATTCAAATAGTGAAACCTATGTTTGAATTAAAAGAAACGCCAACGGTTTACTAATAATTAATAAAACAAATATTAGTATTATTATTATTAAATGCTGAAACATCAGTAAATTCATAATAGTAAATGTATCAACATATTCTATCACTATTAGGTGCTGGAATTAACAAAATTTTTTTTTTTCTTTCAAATACTGCAATTCGAAGTAGGAGCCTCATATGAAGCTCAGGGTGACGAGAAAGTTAATTATACTTTTCATTAAATACATGAACAATAATGAGTTAAAACGTAATTAAAAGTAAAATGCAATTAACACTTGAGTTTATCTCACAAAAATAATCTCGATGTTGAATAAAATGTTTTGGTTTGGTGAAATATAAAACTCGTAGAAGCAACCTATGATAGTCTATGATAGTCAGCATTTAAAACATAATAGCTGTCAGTATCGCCTAATTTTGACCCTTGGCATGCAATCTTATTAAAAAACACGGTCTTTATTTTAGATACCGATCTCTGTCCAATTTCGTCTTTCTTTGTTCACCTATCTTGATACAGTTAGGATTTTTTGGTATTTTTTATATTAATAAATATGGATAAATATGGTTACCATACCCTATTCATATTGCATTTATTTAATTTAAACTATAAAACTTTCACACATTTCATTTAAAACACATATCTTTCATTAATTTCATTTAAAATTCTAAAAAGAAAAAAAAAATAAGAAAAAATAATCTTATAAACAAAGTAATTTTACTTTGACATCACAGAATTGTTTCAAATTTACACACGCAAAATATAAAAGTTGTCATTGACGAAAAAAATATATATTGGCGAGAATTGCGTACGGCTAACATAAAAGTTCCTAATTTTCACAAATACTTATATCACTGACGTCAGCGTTTACGCTTGGTGTCAACCAGTATTGCCGTGTCTGGCTGATTTTTTATATAGGCATTCCGAATTCTCACCAATAAGTTTTAGTAGTTATTTTTGTATTAGAGGATAATAGGTGAATAGATGAACAGATGATATTTTGATGGTATAACCAGTATCAGTGCTAATCCACTCCCTGTAGATGAGTACATGTTTATCACATCATAGGTGAACCATGAAGAAAAGTCTAACCATATCACATAACTTGTGCTAAAATATAATGACAGAAAAGATAAAATAAAAATAAGAAAAATACTGAAAATTTTTGAATGGGTAATTCGAGAGTAAGAGGTGCTAAAATTTAACATACACATAATCATACGTATGAAAGATAAATAAAAAGAGTAACTTAGAAGTGAGTTTAAAGAAGATTAAATTGTTTACATTTTTCATTACCCGTCATAACCGGACGAATCCAAAAATCTAGATGTTAAAAAAGCTGTCTATCCCACCCACTCCTTAAAAGAGGCCGTTTTCATTGCAATACATTATAAATATAAGGATAATTTAAATTTAGTAAACTAAGTAAAATAATAATATAAATATATATATATATATATAGTATACAAAAGAAACAAAAGACAAGACAATTAAGTATTAGCCGTAGAGCGTGACTATTTTCTAATACAGTAGTATAGAGGAATTTTATGTTTTGAAGGACTTAGAATGTCCTAGTCTGGGAATTCATAAACAATATCATTAGGATAAAGATAATTTCTAATGGTAGTATTACGCAGGTATCTAAAGTCATTACTAATATTTCTGAATTGTTTATTATGAAATTTAGAAAGTTTGTCCATACTAGTTTTACAGACGAAGCCCCATACCAGGCAAGGAGTATGCAGGCATTGTAGATGAGTAATTTATTATGCAGGACGTAAAAGTGGAGAATGGGATTTAGCAACCCGAGAGGTTTTACCACGAATATTAAGGAGCTGTTTATCAAAGGTTAGGCGTTTGTCAATAATAACCCCCAGGTACTTAGCTTCGTCAGATCAAGGATTAGTTATATTGTTAATAGTAAGTCCATTCGAATAGGTAAAATAACGAGAGAAGAAAACAGCAGTGGTCTTACTTTCATTAAGTATGACGCGCCGTAGATGGCACTAGTCGATAAATGAATCGAGATGACATTGAATATTTTTGTAGAGAGAATATGGATGATGTGAAGTAGCAGAAACTGTGGTGTCGTCCACCGAGTAATGTGGGCGAGTAATGTGACGAGAGTACGAGGTATATTATAAAAGTTGAGATTGAAAACGGTGGGGCCCATAATTGAGCTCTGAATAATCCAACTAAGAATAAAGTGTAATTCAGATAGCATGTTGTTTATTCGGACGGGGGAAAAGAACGATCGCCAAGGTATGGGTATATGAGACGTATATGTCCGGTAGGAAATTTAAGCTGAATTAATTTGTAAATAAAACATTCGTGCCAGACTTTGTCAAGGCCTTGGCGATGTCTGAGATGGCAGCAGTGAGCTTTTTAGTTTATTTATTTATTTATAGAACAATAGCAATTATATAAATCAAATTAACGAAAATTGCTATTCAAAAATTTCTGGTTTGAATTCAGTATTTTAAATAAAAAATCTGACAGCTGCAGCAACAGTAATGTCAACTGACTTCTAAGATCTCTTCTAGGTTAATTACACAGCGCCAATTATAGGAACTTTTTTTTTTCTACATTGCAACTGTATAGTTAATACTACGTAGTCGAAATATCAGAGTCAATTGCAGAAGCATTTATGTATAACTGTGTGATGTAAGTTAATATAAATATATGTAGATATACTATGCGGTTAGACTATATATCTCATATTCATTCTGGCTGATAAAACTTACAGGGAAAAGGGAAGCTACTATCTTTAAATATTTTAGTTAAAAACCGTTAATCTGATGTTATAAACATACACTAAATTAATGTTTTGTATTATTTTATTTTGCTTCGACATCATTTATATTTTTTAATGATGTTATGTGTTTAATAAATGCGTATTAAATTACTGTTTTGAACGCGATTGACCAATGAAAATAGGAAATATGATAGTGGATAAACAGAATTATGCTATATTTTGATCAGTTTATAGGCGCGATTTATTTTTCTAAAGCGCTGAAAAATTCACCGCATAACAGCTTAGTTCGCGAATGATTATCTCCATGATTTAATAATTTATGATTCAGAGCAAACGAATCTCTTTTGTTTGTGTACTTTAATGCAATGAGATATTGGCTTTCAACATAATTTCATCTGATTTCTCTGAATATATACACATTTGAATGTAATTAATCTCTCAAACAATAATTTTGTTTGAACGAACTTTCTCAAAATAAATGTAAATTTTATGCAGATTGATTCGAAAAAATAATTGTTGTTAAAAATGGTTGACTCGCAAATCTAAATTGAAGCGGTCAGCCTGTAACTGTTGATAATAGTCACATTTCTTAGGCTATTATTATAGAGATGCATCTACATCTTGTATTATGTTTTAGGTATAATTATTTTCATAATAACGTTGAATTCTCTTTGAGAATCATACCACTTTTCTTAAATGCAACAGAAATATTTAAAGAAAATAAAAGCAGAAAATTCCCAAGGGGAAAGTTTTAAAACGTACATGAAAATTACGCAAATAATTTCTTTTCATCTCGCCATCAATGTATTAAACAGTTAATGAAGCATAAAGGTGAAACATTATTTTCATACTACCATTTATGAGAAAGCTTTTCACGGATGGTTCATTAAGCTGAGTCGTTATTCCTAATGAATACGTTTTTGCAGGCAATATTGAATTTCAGCCTTCATAATAAACAAATCTCATTATTTTTCCTGAAACAAATTAACGGCGTTTCCATTGTAATTGGAGTTCATCTTTATTTTTTATTTAAAACTCAAAATAATTAAGCATCTTTTTTCCTTCTTTTTGCTATTTCTTGTCTGTTACTTTGAATGAAATGTGTAATTTATTATGAGTTTATTACGGCATTATTCAAAGTTTAAATATTTTTCAAATTACTTTATTTTCAAATGATTTAGATTCTCATGCTATAAGAAGGTATCAGAATTTCACACAATTGCAAAATAAACAAACCAAAATATTGCACGATTCCACCGAATTTTATTTCAAATATCTAACTCACGTAAGATTTCTTTTAATTCCAATTCATTACTTCATTTGACAGGAATGTTATAGCTTGGCGTAACTTGGAACAAAATGTTCATCGTCAGATAATTTGTAATTTCATAGAAATGCCTTCATTAACACGTTAAGCGCCACGTCAGTCACTGGTGACTGACACTAAACTTCCCGTTTAAAACGCGTCATTCACCGATGACTGACGATCTAAAATATGATATAAAACTATTTGTATATGTATTGTTTTAAGTAATTACTGAAAATTTATTTAAAATCTACTTACCTTTTATTTATTATAGGATTATACTTTCTTAAAAATTACTTAAAACATTGTAAATTTTTCAGTTTCAGAGTCAATCACCGTGGCAGTCAACGTGTTAAGGGGACAGTACACATTTATATGTCTCAGAACATGATCAATTTAAAAATAGCAAATAAAGCCTTTGTGCAACAGTATTAAAAAGCAGTAAAAACAACGTTTAAAAATGCACAAATAATACATGAAAAGCAGCAAACAGCTGTTTCGAATCTATTAGCGAGATTCTTCTTCTGTGCAAGATAGGAAAAAAGGAACAGCGTGATAGAAAAAGCAAGGCTGGGCAAAAGGATAGACAGAGACGCGTTGGCTTATATACCCTATGTGGGTAGCGAAGGCGCCAAAAACAACCAATGAGAGAGAAGCAGTGGAAACGACAGGGTGGGCAAGTAGCGAGATCTACCGGAGAAGGAGAGAAAAAGAAACAAAAAAGGGGAAATTAAATGAATGCCTTCCAAATACTTGGAAAATCAGGAGTACTAGATAAGTCATTGACTAAAGAGTGAGAATTTTTAATGATGTGGTAAGCTTCCCAAAAATCAAGATCAAGGTTAAAAGAGCATTTTTGGATAATGATGGCTGAGGAAAAATCGAACCTATGTTGAGAAGACCAAGAATGTTGAGCAATAGAAGAACGTTTGAGCTCCTGATTTTCAACATAACCTTCATGCTCTTTTAAACGAAATCTAAGAGCACGTTTAGTCTGGACAATATAAGAAAGTCCACACTGACAAGAGATTTGGTAAATACACCAGTTATCTAGGCGATCAACGGGGTGTTTGAGATTTGAAAAAGTGATTTTATTAAGATGAGAAAAAATAACATTAAAATCAAACCTTCTAAAGATTTTAGCAATTTGCTGACTGATTTTAGGAAAAAGTGTTAACACAACTGAAGTATTAGAGTTGGAATTAGAATGCTTTTCAGAATGGACGGATTACGTCAATTTCTTATAAATAGAATCAATAATATTAGAGGAATAACCACGATCAACAGCAATAGCTTTGAGGTAATTAAGTTCATCATTGAGTAACTGAGGAGTGGAACAAATATTGATAGCCCGAAAAACAAAAGTATTAAAAACAGCGAATTTCTGATTAGGAGGATGAGAAGAATATCTGTGAGGTGGAAGACTGACAGCAAAAGGTTTACGAAAGACGGTAGTCTGAAAGCCATTTTCACAATGAATAACAAGGATATCCAGGAAAGAAAGACAGTTATTGGTTTCAATTTCAGAGGTGAATTGAATGCAGGAATCAATGGAATTCATGATAGAGAGAATATGATTAATATCCGAATTTATTTTAACCAGGACATAAACATCATCAACATAACGAACATAGAACGGAAATTTTAAAATTTTGAAAAGTTTGACCTCAAAATAGTGCATCTAAATATCGCATAAAATTGGAATAAGAGGATTACCCGTAGCCAAACCGTCAATCATACGGACGAAATTAACATTAAAAACAAAAGTGTTTTGCGACAAGCAAGCGTGAGTGAGAAATCCTTTCTTCCGTATGATTGACGGTTTGGGTATGGGTAATCCTCTTAGTCCAATTTTATGCGATATTTAGATGCACTATTTTGAGGTCAAACTTTTCAAAATTTTAAAATTTGCATTCTATGTTCGTTATGTTGATGATGTTTATGTCCTGGTTGAAATGAATTCGGATATTAATCATATTCTCTCTATCATGAATTCCATTGATTCCTGCATTCAATTTAACTCTGAAATTGAAACCAATAACTGTCTTTCTTTCCTGGATGTCCTTGTTATTCATTGTGAAAATGGCTTTCAGACTACCGTCTTTCGTAAACCTTTTGCTGTCAGTCTTCCACCTCACAGATATTCTTCTCATCCTCCTAACAATAAATTCGCTGCTTTTAATACTTTTGTTTTTCGGGCTATCAATATTTGTTCCACTCCTCAGTTACTCAATGATGAACTTAATTACCTCAAAGCTATTGCTGTTGATCATGGTTATTCCTCTAATATTATTGATTCTATTTATAAGAAATTGACTAAATCCGTCCATTCTGAAAAGCATTCTAATCCCAACTCTAATACTTCAGTTGTGTTACCATTTTTTCCTAAAATCAGTCAGCAAGTCAGCGAAGTCAACAGAGCCTTTACTTTCCGGTATTTTTTAATAACGCTATAAGAAAATGATTTTAAATCACACGTTTTACATCTGACGTAATTTTCACCAAACTTTTCTTTTTGTAATATTCACCAGAAAATATTTTTATTGTTAGAAAGGAAATATTATTTGCGCTGTTTTAGAATTGACAACAATAGTGTAAAAGATCATTTCAAAATATGAAATAAATCTCTTATGGACGTGTAAATATGTATTTTAATTTAAACTGATTGACACTATTATTTGTCTATTTGAAATAGGACGTAATTTCATCCGCATTTGCTGATTTTAACACATATTAAATAATTAATTAATTTACAGTTTTCTTTTTAAATATTAGCGTGTATAAACAATTTTTATCACGTAATTTTCAATATTTTCATGCTTTTAACACGCAATCATTTAATTTTAATTTCTTAGGGGGTTTTTGTGTTTATAATACTCACGTATAAATAATCGTTTCACTTAAAGAAAATATTACTCTTTGAGAAGTTTTTTCTAAATTGGCAACAATTTAAAATAATAAACTTTTCCTAATATATAAAAAATATCTCTGGAAATGCGGGAAATTTGAAATTAAAATGGAAATAAACCCTGAAGAAATGAGACATATTAAAAAAGTAAATGCAGCGTGCACACCGGAAAAAATTATTAAATACCGATGTATAGTTTTTTATTTTATTAATCTTTATTAAAGGAACTATTTTGACCAACTTTAACATTAAATAAAATAATCGTTCGATTTAAAAACTGTCTGCATCAGCGTGTTTATAAAATATTTCTCTATAATGCCACTAATATTCATATTTTTGAATGCAGTAGTTTTCTTAAAATTAACGAAGAAAAACCCGGATCACAAAAAATTCCAGAACTCTTTTTTTAGAATAGAGGGATTTAATTTGGATATATTATAACAAAAAATATTTCACGAAACAGTTTCAAAGTGCTAGTTAAAATTATTACGATCGATAACAATTCGCAGTGCGCATACATCTTATGCAAGTTTCAAGCGAATTGCATACATTTTATTTTAAATTAAATATAATACGTGGGCTATAATTTGAATATTTTTTTTTAATGAACGGTTAATAAATATAAAGCATAATTATTTTTTAATTTGGAAAATTAAGAAAACCAAAAATTTTTAGATATGTTCAATTTTATATTTTTTGCTTCAAAACACAGCTTTATATTTCATTTTCGTGATTATATATACGTGGAACAAAAACTTTAAAGCTTCAAACGGTTTTGGAGATGTTATGCGCGCCAGAGTGCAAAATATCATTTTGAGAAAAAGTCGTTTAAAGATTTAATTGTGTTTTTAAACTGTAAAATACATAATAAAATAAACAAAAATATTAATTATATACCTTTTTCAGCATTAAGATAAAATAGGATGCTAGTTTAAAGTGATAAATATCAAATGATTTGTAAATTACTGCGGAATATAGAAATTTGTGTCAAAAATAAATATGTATAAATTGTAAAATTGTAGCACTGTCAATTTCAAATAATAATAACTAGAAAACAGGAATTCTGCTTTTTTCAGAATTTAGTGTCGATTCCGATGACAAAAACATATATGTATAAAAATATAGATACAGTAGAGTCCCGGTTATCCGAGTTAATTGGACTGATGGCTTCCATTATTATAAAACAGTCATTATAAATGAAGTATTAGGTGAAGATGAAAGAGCAGTCGTAAAAAGTTAGAACTCTGTTTTTTTGTATTAATACATGGAAATTATTCCAGAGAGAAACACTCGCCTTGCGTACATTATTTCAAATGAAAATCAAATTTCAACGAAATTGCTTAAGAGGCGCAATCGCCAACATAGTGAAAAAGATTCCATGCCGGGTCTCGAACCCGGGCAATCAGTATAGCACACTGATGTTCTATCGACCCTATTCCATCTTGTGCTGCGTTTGTAGCCTTGCCAACATGTAATAGTGAGAAATTTTCCAGGCTGGGTATCGTTCCATGTGGTTTAATCGGTAGGACGTCAGTGCGCCATGCAAGAGCCCGGCATGTAATCTTTTTCAGTATGTTGGCCCATTACACCTCTTAAGCCATTGCTTTGAAATTTGATTTTCATTTGAAATATCTGATTTTCTGGTTAGAATGGGGAAAAAAATGGCCATATATATATTTTTTATCAAAAAAAAAAAAATGGCCATTTTTTATGGCCATCAAAAGAAAATAACTCGGTGAAAGCGAAAACTCCGATAAACGGGACTCTACTGTATTTCAGTTTTAAGACTTTTATCACGCGATTTTATTTTACATAAAGTGACATAATCCACATCCGCTGAAGAATTCATCATTGGCAATCCAGTGTTAAACAACATCTACAGCAAAGTATGCTTAGGACGTCACTATCGCTGAACAATACACAAATCAAAAAAAAAAAAAAAGAGATAGATTTCGTCATTTAAAAAACTCGACAAAAAAATCGGCTATCTGAAAATTCACAGGCCTTCATTTGTTTGTATTATTAATATAGATATCTAAAATTCAATTTAGTTTCTAATAGCTCCATGTTTTATCAGAAATCCTTCATTTATATCTTTTCAAAATAGCACACGTATTTTAATAATTTTTTTTTTCAGTTTTTATGGGAAAACGGCAACAAAAAAATATAATTTCTATTTTTCTTTCACTTTCTACAGAAATGGAGTACTTCCGTTGCCAATATTAAGCAAATGGCTCTAAAAACTACAAAAAAATTAATGTTTCAAAAATAAATGGAAATACAGTTTTCAAACAAAATGAATTAAAAAAAAACTTTTTTTCCCAATACGACAGTATAAAAACTGAAAATGTGTGATGCGTAGAAATTTTAAAAATTGCTATAGAGTATTTAATCGTACTGCTTTGTTTTACGGCTGTCTTCTGTAAGGTAACGTTATTTTTCGGATTACACAAAATAAGCTGGGAGAAAGAAATTGCATACCGTACCGAAGGCTAATAATAATAACAATAATAATTCTAAATATGCCAGTTAAAAGTTTGTTTGGAATTGTTAGCTAAATAAATTAAATATGTGCTTTTATAAAACTAATCTATTTAACGCCAAATACAGGTCAATTTTAGGGATTCTAATATTTCTATATCCGATACACATACTTTGCTGCACAAAAATTTGTATCATTTATTATAAAATATGTGTATTTATATAAATATAAGCAAATTAGTATTCTAAACTGTCACTTAAAAAAAATTCACTATCAAATTGACTACTTTTTAATTTTCTGAAAGATAAATTAGCACCTTAGGACATATTTTGTATTTCGATTACCAATAAATTGACTCCTCTTTGGAGGCTGTTGTGAAACACGTTTAAAATTATTATTCATTATAAATTCTAATAAAT
Organism: Maratus speciosus; assembly: GCA_963932465.1. Classification (NCBI taxonomy): domain Eukaryota; kingdom Metazoa; phylum Arthropoda; class Arachnida; order Araneae; family Salticidae; genus Maratus; species Maratus speciosus. The sequence goes on from OZ010790.1 coordinate 251,823,828, forward strand.
ACTAAGAAGTTCAATAATATTACAAAATCAAAAGAGCGTTGTTCTGAAAATAAAAAATTTAAAAAAGGCAGAAAAAAGCACTTTTGCTTCAATTTAAGCACTTTACAGATAATAAAAATAAACTACTAAGCGAATTTGCGATCATGTTTCACAGCAAAAAATTTAAAATAAATGAACTTTGCGAAAGTGGAAGTTCAAGTTAACCCTTAAATGCCTGAATTTTCAAATATAATTGTAATAATGTTTTTCGGCTTTCATTTTTTAAATAAATCATGGGAAAAATACTTTAAAAAATCATATTTTGTTTTCAGTATGGTTTACGACTAAAAAACAGTTTGTTACTAATCGGCAATACTGGTCTTTAATTGAAAAAATAATTTTCCTTGATAAAATTCTATAATATTAAACGCACAAGAATTTTAGGAACTATAATAAGAAATACATTTTACTTGCTCACTGCAAAACAAAATAGGATATTTCGCAAGCTTCCAAGCAAAACAAACAGAACAAGTAGCAACAATTGAAAAAACAAATCTATCCTTATTCTTAAACAGCACAAGTGTTGCCATCTACATGTTGAAAATCGATTTAATAATATTTTCAGAATGTATTTTATTGGCAACATTAGGCATTATAGCTTCAATATTATTCTAATAGTATTTTAGAAGCCTAAATTGAGTATGTTGCCGAAAAGCAACACCAGGCATTTAAGGGTTAAAGTTTTGAAACTTTCTTAATGTTATTTACGCTGTTCAACTAAAAACAATTGACACATTTTAGCACATTCCCAAAATGGCGGTAATGTGAAAGCGTAATAAGAACATGTAAACAAGTCGCCATGGCAGTTGTATCGGTGCATTTAAATCGTAAATGAAGAAATGATGTCTACATTTTCCCTAATATCTCAGTAAATAATTGCGTCACAGTTAAAAGTTTGCTAATAATTTCTTCACAATAATGTACATTTCTAAAGATGTAAAACTCTTAAAATCGATTTTTAGACCTTTTTAAACGTGTACTGCCCTTTTTAAACTATTTTTTGTTTAAGTCTAATTATAGAAAAAAAAAGAATGAAATTTGAATATCCTATATTATAAACAATTCATAATACAATATACAATTAATAATTATAAACAAAAAATATTTTCCTGGAAGTTCAGAAACCATAACACTTTTCCTAAGTACAACAAAAATAAAATAAAAATATTTCGGAAGAAAGATTTAGGAAGATAAATTTTTCAGTGGATATGTTTTCAAATGAATATGAAAATTGCGAAAATAACTTCTTTTCCCCTATCTAAATTTCCTAAACGGTTAATGATGCATATTATAATAAACTCTGTTTTCATTGCAGTATTTATGAGAAAGCATTTCACGGATGGTTCATAAAGAACGGTCGTTATTCATAATGTATACGTTTTTGCAGACGATATTGAATTTCAAACTTCATAATAAAGAAATCTTATTCTTTTTCCTGAAACATATTAACGCGGTTTCGTCTGTAAATGCAGTTGATTTTTATTTTTCATTTAGAAATTGAGATAATAAAATACATTTTTTTTTCTCTTGTAAGTATTTACTATTCCTTGTGTGTGGTGTTGTGTTGTTTATAATGACCAATCATTAACACGAGTTATAAAGGCTCAAAGGGGATGGGGATATCTGTCCGTGGGATTTTTTCTAAAGGAACCTAACCCTTATTTACGCATGAAAATCCAGTGCTCGAAGAAAACCACGGTAAACACCGAACTATTCGGCCGGCAGGCGAGATTGAGATCGAACCAACACCTCTTGTCTGCCAGCTTTAAGAGCAGAACCTCTCGTCCACTGGTAGGGCCCTTGTCTGTGAATTTTAATATAAGTAATTTGTTATTACTTTATAACGGTCATTTTCTTTGTTTAGAATAGCTTTCGAAAATATCTTACTTTCAAGAGATTCAGTTTCTGGTGTTCATAAATGACATAAGAAGTAAAATAAATAAATAAATAAATAAACCAGACAACTCTATTGAATTTTAAAATAAAATATCTAACTTTATCGATTTTTAATATTCCAGTTCATTACTTTATGTATAATTAATATTACAGTATTTAATGCACAGTTTTTTTTCATTTGTTTTGTTAATTAGTAATTTTAAAAAATGCCCCCCACGTAGTAAACTGTATTTTAAGTCTCATTAAAGAGAAAATAATGAATGCTAATTACGTGCATTGTGTAATTATAAGCAAAGAAGATTTTTCAAAAAATAAGTTTAGATTTTTGATATATTACGAATTGTTTAGTTATCTTTTTAAAATCGATTTTTAAAAGAAATATGTTTCTTATCTGTAGTATTAATTGTTTGTAGATTTTATATAGTACACGAACTGATTGATATTAGATATAACGAGATTAATCCTTGTTAAAATATGTATTTAAAAAATCCTATTTACTAAATGAATTAAGTTTTAAATTTTTCAGATGAGATCAAAGATGAAAAATTGTAATATAAATAATTTCACAATTAACAACCATATAACATTTCTTACACCCCCCCCCCCAAAAAAAAAGTATTAAAAAAAAGCAACGGAAAATTACCATGATAAGTGTTTAAAAATAGATATAAAAAGTATACGAATAAGTTCTTTTCATCTCAACATCTATGTTATTTAAACTGTTAATGAAACATCATGGATGAAAATCTGTTTTCATATCAGTGTTTATGAAAAAGCATTTCAAGAATATTACATTGCTAACGGTGGTTATTTCTAATGAATACATTTTTTTCGCTGGTATTTAATTTCAGTTTTCATAATATACAAATATTATTACTTTTCTTGAAAGAAATTAATGTCATTTCGTCTGTAATTGAAGTTTTCCTTTATTTTGCTTTTATAACTCGAGATAATTTAACATCTTTATTTTTCTTATATTTTCTACTCTCCCTGTCTGTGAATTTTAATATACAAAATAAAGTTTTATTAGTTTATAGTATTTTCCCACGTATAAGGTACTTACAAATCTAAGTTTCTCTCAAAAAGATTCCGATTCTGTAAATTTCAGATGACTTCAGAATAAAAATAATTACGAAAAAATAAATAAATAAATAAATAAATAATAAACAGATCTAATGAATTTTTATATCAAATGCCTAAGTCGCTTCATTGGTCATGTAAATCCTAATTCTCTATTTAATTTATCAGCAATGTTATATGAAATTTCTCGAAAAAATTTAAATTTGATAGCAACTTTACAAGATGTCGACAGTCTACTAATGTAATAAAAAAGAAAAGTGCCCAGCTAAACTGATGGCATTGAGCTCACAGACTCACACTAATTGTATATTATACTCTTATTTTAAAGAATAATGCCACTCAAAAAAATAAGTGAAGGGGAATTAGCCCCCGTTTCCCCCTTTATACTTAGCCAGTGAACCTCCAAATCTAATCAGGGAAGCTCCTTATCATAATAAACCGGTATACCAAATTTGGAGCAAATCGAATAATCTTGCAAAAAAAAAAAAAAAAAAAAAAAAAAAAAAAAAAAAAAAACATTTTTCTAAATTAAGGGGGTGGACTAGCCCCCTTTATCCTTAACCAATGAGTCGCCAAAACGAATCAGGGAAGCTCCTTAACATAATAAACCGGTATACCAACTTCGGAGCAAATCGAATCATTCTGCATGAAAAACCCATTTATCTAAATTAAGAGGTGCGGGCTAAACTCCCTTTTCCCCCCCTTTACCCTTAACCAATGAACCCCCCAAAACTAATCAGGGAAGTTCCTTAACATAATAAACCGGTATACCAAATTCGGAGCAAATCGAATCATTCTGCATGAAAAACACATTTATCTGAATTAAGGGGGGTGGGCTAACCCTGTTTTCACCCCTTTATCCTTAACCAATGAACCCCCAAAGATAATCAGGGAAGTTTCTTAACATAATAAACCGGTATACCAAATTCGGAGCAAATCGAATCATTCTGCATGAAAAACCCATTTGTCTGAATTAAGGGGGGGACTAACCCCGTTTCCCCCCTTTATCCTTAACCAATGAACTCCCAAAACTAATCAGGGAAGTTCCTTAACATAATAAACCGGTATACCAAATTCGGAGCAAATCGAATGATTCTGCATGAAAAACCTGTTTATCTGAATTAAGGGGGTGGACTAACCCCCCTTTTCCCCCTTTATCATTAACCAATGAACCCCCAAAACTAATCAGGGAAGTTCCTTAACATAATAAACCGGTATACCAAATTCGGAGCAAATTGAATGATTCTGCATGAAAAACCCATTTATCTGAATTAAGGGGGTGGACTAACCCCGTTTTCCCCCTTTATCCTTAACCAATGAACTCCCAAAACTAATCAGGGATGTTCCTTAACATAATAAAGCGGTATACCAAATTCGGAGCAAATCGAATGATTCTGGATGAAAAACACATTTTTCTGAATTAAGGGGGGTGGACTAACCCCGTTTTCCCCCTTTATCCTTAACCAATGAACTCCCAAAACTAATCAAGGAAGCGCCTTATCACACTGAACCTAGGAAAAAATTTTGAAGCAAATCGTATGTTTCTATCAAGAGTTATCGCGTTACGTACATACATACATACATACGTACGTACGTACATACATACATACGTACGTACGTACATACATACATACGTACGTACGTACATACATACATACAGAACCGGCGGGCACATTAGCTCTCAGGCTTTGATAGCCTGAATAAACCGGTATACCAAATTCGGAGCAAATCGAATCATTCTGCATGAGAAACACATTTATCTGAATTAAGGGGGGTGGACTAACCCCCCTTTTCCCCTTTATCATTAACCAATGAACCCCCAAAACTAATCAGGGATGTTCCTTAACATAATAAACCGGTATACCAAATTCGGAGCAAATCGAATGATTCTGCATGAAAAACACAGTTTTCTGAATTAAGGGGGTGGACTAACCCCGTTTTCCCCCTTTATCCTTAACCAATGAACACCCAACACTAATCAGGGAAGCGCTTTATCACAATGAACCTAGGAAAAAATTTTGAAGCAAATCGGATGTTTCTATCAAGAGTTATCGCGTTACGTACATACATACATACATACGTACGTACATACATACATACAGAACGGGCGGGCACATTAGCTCTCAGGCTTTGATAGCCTGAATAAACCGGTATACCAAATTCGGAGCAAATCGAATCATTCTGCATGAGAAACACATTTATCTGAATTAAGGGGGGGGGGGGGACTAACCCCGTTTTCCCCCTTTATCCTTAACCAATGAACCCCCAAAACTAATCAGGGAAGTTCCTTCACATAATAAACCGGTATACGAAATTCGGAGCAAATCGAATCATTCTGCATGAAAAACACATTTATCTGAATTAAGGGGGTGGGGGGGATTAACCCCGTTTTTCCCCCTTTATCCTTAACCAATGAACTCCCAAAACTAATCAGGGAAGTTCCTTAACATAATAAACCGGTATACCAAATTCGGAGCAAATCGAATGATTCTGCATGAAAAACCCATTTATCTGAATTAAGGAGGTGGACTAACCCCCCTTTTCCCCCGTTATCCTTAACCAATGAACCACCAAAACTAATCAGGGAAGTTCCTTATCATAATAAACCGGTATACCAAATTCGGAGCAAATTGAATGATTCTGCATGAAAAACACATTTATCTGAATTAAGGGGGTGGACTAACCCCTCTTTTCCCCCTTTATCCTTAACCAATGAACCCCCAAAAAAATCAGGGATGTTCCTTAACATAATAAACCGGTATACCAAATTCGGAGCAAATCGAATGATTCTGCATGAAAAACCCATTTTTCTGAATTAAGGGGGGGGGGTGGACTAACCCCGTTTTTCCCCCTTTATCCTTAACCAATGAACTCCCAAAACTAATCAGGGAAGCGCCTTATCACAATGAACCTAGGAAAATTTTTTGAAGCAAATCGGATGTTTCTATCAAGAGTTATCGCGTTACGTACATACATACATACATACGTACGTACGTACATACATACATACATACATACAGAACGGGCGGGCACATTAGCTCTCAGGCTTTGATAGCCTGTGAGCTAAAAAGTAAAAACCTGCATAAAATTACTTAAAAGATGCCAAGACTCACAAAGATGTTATTGTATCCGGAGATCTCTCGGACGAAACCTCGTTCATTTTCAAGGGAAAAAATGCGACTGACTGGAAATCAAGAAAAACATACCTAAAACAAGATGAATGAGTACGCATGTGCAAGCGAGGGCAAGTCCACTGCCCCAAAATAGGGGGCGGGGTAAAAAATTAAGTCATATTATCTGGATCTCTCGAAATACCTACACTGTAAATAAAAATGTCTTAAATTCAAACACTTAAGTGTCTGAAACGGAGTGTTCAATTTTCAGACATTTTAAAATGTCTTAATTTTTTCAGACACTTTTTGCGTCTGAATTTCAGACACTTCAAACGTCTGAATCCGTCCATTTTTTTTTTTTTTTTTTTTTTTTTTTTTTTGTAAGCATAGCGCTTAGCCATGTTTGACCACGTTGAATCCTGGAAAATATTTGGCTGTGGCCCTGCCCCTTCCACCCCAATACAGCCTGATTTTTTTTTCTTGTGCTCCCACTTTTGGTATGAAATTTTCTTTAGACTGATAACGACATTGTGTTGATTTTAATCAATATCTTGAACTTCAGGAGTAGAACAAGATTAATGACAAAAAATATTTATCTAAATATTAGATTTTTTTTAATTCTTTTTTTGTAATCTTATTTCACTTTAAAAGTTCAAAATATTGATTATAATCAGTACAATTTTGAAACAGATTTAAAATATAAGTTGACAAATTAAGATTAAAATATAAGATTACAAATATTGCACATCAAATTTGGGGGCTCTATAATCGTAGGGGGACTGGACACTGTCCAGTATACCCATGCTTTAATCATCAAGTTTTTTTTTTTTTTTTTTTTTTTTTTTTTTCAAAAAATGCAACCCTGCATTATGGTTATCTAAATTGAGATGTCCGGTATTCGGGAGTATCCGTTGTGGAGATTAATGGACATTCCCGAATAGCGGACACCTCTATTTAACGAATACATTTTTAATCCGCAAGACATACATACTTGTATATTTTTACTTCACAAAAGCAGTTGTCTCCGTTTATCGGACAAATTCCGCGGTCCGAAAGTGTGCGCTATTAAGGGCTTTTAAGGTACATGGATAAATATATATATATTTTTTATAATCTTGTCCTACTCTAAAAGTTAAAAATATTTACTATACTCGGTTGAACGTCGAAAAAGATTTAAAATATCAGATGTTCAGAATTTGCAAAAATCCCCCCCCCCCCCCCAATAAAAAAAATGAAAATTCATATAATTTAAAAATTAGATGAAAAAAAATTATATTGCCACATAGGCAATTTCACATATACTATATCAGGTGATACAGCTATTTATACAACAGCTATTTAACTATGAATAAATAAATAAATAAATAAATAAATAAATATTCTACTTTAATAACATTGAGAAAAAAATTCTTCGGTATTTTGTTAAATATATTTGCATTTTTAATTTTGTCTTACTCTAAAAGTTCAAAACTTTCATTATAATCAGTGTAAGATTTTAAATATCAGCTTTACGAAAATTTCATACAAAATCCCCCCCCCCCCCCGAAAAAAATGAAAATCCTTATAATTTAAAATTAGATTTTTTAAAAATTTATATATTGCCACATGGGCAACTTTTTATGTAGATCAGAGGGTAATCACAAAAGCTATTCAACTATCAATAAAAATAAATAAATAGATATTCTATATTAATAACATAAAGAAAAAATAACTTACAGTTTCCAAACTTCTTTCGTCTTAAATTTATATAGTAACATCTAACTGTCATTTTTTTATTTTTCGTAGAAGTGCATATAAATAAAAAAATAAGTGCAAAATCTAGTTATAGCCTTTTACTTTTTCCCATTATAAATTTCAAATTACTTTTTTTATTAAAAATAAACAAAAAATCAATATTAGAGTGTATTGCAGATCAAATATATATGTATATTTTCACTGGCAGCTTCACATAATAGACGAGTCTCATGTACTTTATTTATCATTTTTTAATCTGCGGTTTTATGCCAGGAAGTAAGAAAGCATTTGGTGATCTTACAAAGATTTTTTTTCTTTATTGCTTTGTGGTCGTCGTTTACTGTGAAATAAGAATTAGCTATTGAAACTAAAAACTGCCATTGAATATATAATTTGTAATAAAAGACAGCATCATAAGTTAAAAAATATATTCTTCTAGAATTAGTGAGGGTTTTTTTGCGAACAGATTCAAAACTAATTGTATTTCATGCAAGATTTTTTAAAATAAATAAAATCATAAAAGACACTAATTTTAGTACTATAAAGAAATTATGGCACTTACTTCAAACGCTGTTTGCAAGAGGTAAGAAAAATTCCTCGATTTGGAATTTTAAAAACTAACACCGTGCAGGAGAAAGACTTACATCATTTTAGAAGAAAATTCCATAATGTATCCGACTAGCCATATTTAAAGAATGAATTGTTTCATCCTCAAAATATCACCCGCCAGAAAAAGATTTTTTTTCTTGGCAACTTTGACAGGATGAAGACGAATAACACAATATTATTGATACAATACAAATTAGCACTAAGTCCATTGCACACGCTTTGTAGAGTTCCCGGGTGTAATCTTCAAGTTGTTGTTTACTCTATCACGAACTTATATCGACGACAGCTTATAAGAGACATTTGGTGTCAAGCACACACGTTAGATGTATGTATTCAATTTATAAATAAACTAAGTGAATGCGAATTAAAATCACAGTACTTCACATTTCGCAAAAAACTAATTAAAATACACGCGTACATAAAAACAAACTTTCCGTTTGAATTACAAAGTAGCTAATTCAAACGAAAGACATCTAAAACGCGTGCGCAACTGAGAGTGCCCCCTGGTGGCTATTGCGTTGGAAGAATCAAAACGTCTTAAATTAAGACACGTTTGAAGCAACGAAGTATCTTAAAATAAGACGTTTGCGGATATTTTAGACACTATTCTCAGTTCGTTTACGCCATGACCATAGTAAGACACTTATGTATCTTAAATTAATGTCTTAATTTTCTATAATGTCTATAATGTCTTAATTTTCAGATTAAGACACTTAAGTGTCTAAAATTCTTTTTCAGTCACATATGTGTCTAATTTTAAGACGCCTCTATTTGCAGTGTAGAATGTTAAACCAAATAGCGGGATTATTGTATGAAAGGACATCATTACAGACAGTATCATTTCTAAGCAAAATTTCAATGGATTCACGGATTATTTAAGAGTAATGTTTAGATGTAGGAATGATAATTTTAGCTTTTCCGAATTCTAGGTCAATATTTTCTTTCTGATTCAATCTGGGTAATGCTGTACATGGTTTGTTAAATTTTATATCAGATAAATGTTCATTTATCCTTTCTTTAAACTTCCTAGATGTCATGCCAATATAGGATAAACTTTTTTGATCTTCTGTGTTGAATGGGATTATGTAAACTCCTGCTTTTTCACTATTTGGAACTGGATCAATTTTATTGTGAATCAGATCTTTTAGATATTGACTAGCAGACCCACACGGCGTTGCCCGGGCCCGTGATGAATGAACCTCAAATTTGTATGATTTTGTACCTTTAATTCCCTTTTGTCTGAATTTATATTTTTAAATATAAAAAATCGCAAGAAAAATATTAAATTGAAGATACGTAATATTTTGCGTAAGTTGATTTTGGGAGTCTATGCGTACCGAAAGCGAGCGGAACTGCGACAAAACACTCAAGTTTTTACTGGTTTCGTGGACATCTTCAGACATTTTGTTTTGTAAAAAATATTTCTACCCTTCCGAACGTTTCGAAATTTTTATAGGAGATGAACATCTGGTCTATTTAGATACTTCGATAAACATTGTGTTAAAATAAGGACGTTGACTAAAATAATAAATTAAGAAATTTGCTTAATTTACTATTCGAAAATAGTGGTTAGTGCAACATTCCACCGACAGGGAGCGCAATATGTTCTATACAAATATTACTCTATGAAACAGTGGTCAAAGGGCTGTTATAAGTTACGTGAAAATTTTAAGTCGATCGTTTAGTTCGTTTTCCAAATTTTAACGAATTCGCGTTCATTCTCTATTAAAAAAAGCGTTTCTTTTTCTTTTTAAAAGTCGATTTTTTTTTTCCATTTCGAACAAAAAGTTCTGAATCATTTTTTTTAAATTTACATACTCTTAATTAGTCTAGAAATATAGGCCGAGAAGCTAAAGTTTAAAATCTGTAAATGCTATATTTTTAAAATTTTGGTCTCCCATTTTGAACTACCATTAAAATTTTACCCTATGATTTTTATCCTCTCCAAAATGAAAGTATGTGTTTTTCAAAGCAGAGATCATGTCTGTAACTTTTAATAAGTAGCATATATCACATGACACCCTCCAATAACGGCATATAAAAAGTCGGAAATGCTATTTTTTTAAAAAGAAATCTAGAGCCCCTCCCTCCCGTCCTGGAATTTCACGCACCATTCTTTATTACACTTTATCATTTGTGTTATAAACGTTCTTAAAGTTTCAAACCGATCGCCTTGCTACATTTCCTAATTTTAACAAAAGGGCGTAATGTTAGTTCCACATTCCACCACCATAAGATATTTGTTGAAATTACTATTCGGAAATAGTGGTAACTTAACTTTTGTCACATTTATCTATACTCATATTATAAAGATGTAAAAATTGTTTATTTGTAGGAGGTAAGTTCTGGAACTACCGAACCGATTCCAAAAGTAATGGTATCAAAATGATGGTGTTAGTCCAACTTAGAACATAGGCTATATTTTATGTCGGTGCCACTACACCAAAGGGGGTGCAGTAGAAAAAAAAAAGTTCTAAAAACGCGATTTTTGCGTTACTGAAGGGCCTAGAAATATGAAATTTGGAATATTAGTTACTTATTAGGTATAAAGGATTTCTAAGAACAGTTCTTAAACGCTTCGAAATTTAAAAGGGGTGAAAATGCGCGAAAAGCGTTCTAGAAAACGTTCTAAATGATGGTTTCTACACAATGTCAGGATATACCAAACCGATTTAAAAAATAATGGTGTCAAAATGACGGTGACAACCCTTGCTCCAACATAGGCTATGTTTTATGTCGGTGACACTACCCCAATAGGGGTGCAGGGGAAAAACGTTCTAAATTGTGGTTTTCGTGTTACGGAAGGGCCTAGAATCGTGTAATTTGGAATGGTAGTTAGTTATAAGATATCAATGATCTCTAAGGGCATTTCCTAAAAAAATCGAAATTTAAAAGGGAGTCAAAATGCGCAAAAAGCGTTCTAAAAAACGTTCTAAATTGCGATTTCTATGCAATCTTAGGAAGTACTGAACCGATTTCAAATATAACGGTGTAAAAATTATGCTGATAGATCTCGCTCCAAGTTAGGCTATATTTTATTTCTGTTTCCACTACCACAGAGGAGATGCAGGAGCAAAATGCGCGAAAAGCGTTCTAAAAACGTTCTAAATGCCGATTTGTCAGCAATATCTCAGGAAGAATCAAGCTGATTTCAAAAGAAATGGTAGGAAATTGATGCTGACAGACTCTGCTCTAACATAGACGCTATTTTATGTCGGTATCACTGTCACCTAGACGTTGCAGGAGCAAAAAAGCGTTCTAAATTTCGATTTTTGTGATCGGTACGGGCTAGCAACTTGAAATTAGGCAAGGTACATATTTATTAGATATAAATAGTTTTTAAGAACAGTTTCGAAAAAATTCAAAATTTAAAAAGGGGTGAAAATGCGCGAAAAGCGTACTAAAAACGTTGTAAATTGCGATTTCTACTCCATTTCAGGAGATACCAAAGCTATTTCAAAATTAATGGTTGAAAATCAATGGTGACAGTCCCTGCTTTAACATAGGTTATATTTTATGTTGCTGTCACTACCATCTGAGTGTTGCAAAAGCAGAACATGTTCTATTTTGCGTTTTTTGCACAACTGAGGGGTCTTATACTTTGAAGTATGGCATGGTATTTACTTGCAAGATGCAACTACTTTCTAAGAACAGTCAAAAGAAAATTCCAAATTTAAAATATGAAGTAAGCGAAAAGCGTTATAAATTACAATTTTTATGCAATCTTCTCAAATACTAAACCGATTAAAAAATAATGATGACAAATTGTTGGTGTTAGAACCTGCTCAAACATAAGCTATATTTTATATCTGTGCCACTACCACCAGAGGGTTGCAGGAGCTAAAAACTTTCGAAATTGCGATTTCTGTGATACTGAAAAGGCTAGAAACTTTAAATATGGCATGGTAGTTATTTACAAAATATAAATGCCCTCGAAGGACTGTCGAAAATAAATTTAAATTAAAAAGGGGTGAAGCGAAGGGAAGGTGTGAAAAACATTCTAAAAAAGTCCTAAATTACGATATCTATGCAATTTCAGGGAATATAAACCGATTATAAAAGTAATAGTTGCGAATCAATGGTAACAGTCGCTTATCCTACACAGGCCGATGATTCTACCATCTGGGGTTTACAGGAACAACAAACGTTCTATAAAAGGCCTTTAAAAGCTTTCTAAATTACGTTTCTGTGAAATATTAAAAATAACAAACCGATTTCTAAATTAATGTTGGCAAATTAATGGTGATAGTTCCTAATTCAACACAGCCATTTCTGTTGAGAGAGATGGTAGGACTCTGAATTTGACATGATAGTTAATTTTAAGATGTAAGAAGATGGTTTCTAAAAAATTCAAAACTTCAAATGAATACTGAAATGAGCGTATTAAATGAACAAAAAGGTTTCAAAATATTTTCTAAATTATCATTTATTTAGTTTTATTAATTTAAGTCTCATTTCCGCCTAATGCAGTGTAATAATGATGTTTATCAAACTGTGTTTTAAATAGTAATTTTTGAATTATTCTTAAAAGTAATAAGTAAAAAATTAGTTAGTACCTTTTATTAAAAATTAGACATATAAATATCACGTGGCATATTTCAAATATTACGCGAGCAAAGCCGCGGGGTTTGCTAGTATGTACTAAGTAGCATGTATCTGAGGATTCCGTCAAAAAATCGCAGCTGAAACTGTATGAAACGCAAAGATAAAAAAAAAGAAATATTTCGCCCCTCCCCTCCCCCCCACCCACTGCCCGAAATTACACGCGCCATTTTTTATAAACTTTTTCTAATGTGTTATAAACTGTCTTAAAATTTCAAGCAGATTGCTTTTTCAGATTTCCTACTTTAAATGAAATCGCGGTCTCTTAGTTCCACTTTCCACCACCAGGGAGCGCACTGTATTTTTAACAAAACTGTATCTGAACGTAACTCCGTTACACAACCTATCAGTAGATATGTTACTCGAGGGGGTGGAAGTCTTAAGCAAGAAATTAAGATATTTTTGAAATTACTATTCGGAAATAGTGGAAACAAACTTTTGACATTTTTATATTTAATAAGACTCATTTATCATATCATCTCAAGACTCCGTCAAAAAACCGCACTGGAAATGGTAAGAAACGCAAAAGGTAAAAAAAAAAAAAAATCTATCGCCCCTCCTCCTCTCCCCACCTTCCCGCATTTCACGCGCCATTCTTATATAAATTTTTTTAATATGTTGTTATCTATCTTGAAGTTTCAAACAAATCGCCTTGTTAGATTCCCTACTTTAAATGAAATCTTGGTCTGTTAGTTCTACATTCCACCACCAGGGAGCGCACTCTATTCTTAGCAAAAGCTTATATGAACGAAACCTCTTCACACAACTTACCCGTAGATACATGGATGGGGGGGGGGGGGAGTCTTAACCAAGAATTTGCTGAAATTACTTTTCGAAAATAGTGGTATCAAGACTTCTGAAATTTTTATCTTGAATAAGTAACATTTATGCGGTATTTTTACAAATCGCACGCCGTTCTGAAGAATACTACAGTAAAACGTAAAGTGACTACCGTTTAAAATAAGCATATAAAAGAAATAAACCAATTAGTGAAATTAGCGCCCCCCCCCCCCACTCATAAATTAAGGGCGCAAAAAGTTCTGTACAAACATCCGACATGAGTTCCCACTGATTGCGGTACTGTATAGTAGGCGGGCGATAAATTCGGAACATTTTTCTGTATTTAAAACATAAAAGAGAGCAATTAAAAAATGCGTTAAAAATGTCTTTAAAAAAACACTTCTGGAAAAAAAAAAACATTATCAGTATCAAAAATGAAAATTTAAATTCTATTAAAACTGTTGCTACCCGCTACAGCAGCAGAAAGTATTAGAATGCAAGGACTTATTGTTGCCAATTTCTAATTTCTAGTAGTAAAAGAGCCACTAAGGAGTATTCTAATCTTTTATTTAACGTTTAAAAAACACATTTCTTCGTATCTAAATAAATCAGCATCAAACAGGCACCTCCAATTTTCCGTAAACCAAACAAAATCGCCGATTTTTTAGCAGATATTATCGCTCAACCAATCAAAGTAGAAAAAAAAAAAAAAAAAAAAAAACAGAAAACAGTGTGGCAAACAAAAAGCCTGCTAGGTTGTCAAGCTGGTTGCTATGTTGTGACGTCATTTGAAACTAATCCCTTCTCTTAACCGCTCATTATTATTAAATATGTTTTCAAAGCATGTGTTTCACCTTCATGCTAAATTTAATGTTTAGTTGAAAAAACAGTCACTCTTGAAACATTAAGCACTCAAATTGGTTTATTTAATTGTATCCCGGTTTACTTAATTATTTCTGCGAAAGCTTTATGCAACCAACCAACCGAAAGCAAGCGGAACCAAAGAAACGTATTTTTGATGAGCCATGCTTTTTGAACCAACCAACCGAAAGTAATCTGAGGGGAAAAAGGCGTACTTTTGATGAGAGTGATGTCCGAATATTAATTAATTACTCAGCTAATAATTAGAATATTAAAATTCTGAGGATATGGTGCATTAGAAAAGCTTTGGACTCTTTTTAAAAAAAAATTGAAACTCGTACGTGTCGTAGATTTTGCTAGCCATCGCACACAGACAGAGCGATTTGTTCTTTTATTAGTATAGGTAACAAGGTGAAAATTTCTTCACGGCACTAGTTAATTTAGTGTTTTGATTTTATTGAATCTACTGATGTTTATTTCATCTCTCCTTAAAGTATAGAACAGTTACTATTTTTTTAAAGAAACCGTTCATATTTTTGCCTTTACTTGTTAGAAAATTGCAATGCAATATCTCTTATAATAATACGAAAGCATAAATCTACCCTATATATATGAAATCCTAATGAAACGAATTTATGAAATGCTTTTATGAAACGGCTGAATGAAACGAATTTATGAAACGATTTTATGAAACGACTGATTTTATTTCACGGCGATTTTTCATAAAATATGGAATACTATGCTGTAAAATTAACACCAAAATTCTGTATTGATCAGCAGATCTCAAAACTGGTAATAGAATTTAAAAATTCGAATTAATTTTCAAAATATTATTTTTTTCATAATTTTAATTACATTTCTGTAGTGAAAATCTGTAATGACAACAAAATTACTCCTTTTTTTTTTTCTTTTTCTTTGAAAAAAGGTGGCAACAAGAAAAACTATAGGGATCATTAGATTTCTTCTTTTTCGTCAATTTCAAATTGATAATTGAAATTATCTTTTATTTTAACCGATAATGAAACAATATTATGATTAAATTATGTTTTTCAGGTAAATTTGAAAAAATAAAATAAGGTTTATTTTTTATTTTTATTTATATTTATTTATTTATTTTTATTTTATTATTTATTTATTTATTTATTTATTTATTTGTCGAGAAAAGTGAAATTATTCAAATAGGAAAGAAATTTAAAAATAAGAATTAAATGTTCACGTGTTAAAAGCAGAAAATAAGGAAAATTACGTCAAAATATTTACACGTAAGTATTAAAAATATACGAAAACTTAAAACAAAACAAAAAAAAAAAATTCACGCGAAACGCATTCAAAAGAGATAATTACATCAAAATTCCCAAATATTAAATATCGTCATAATTAAAGTGAATGGACCGTATTCTTCCATTCGGTTCGAGGCTATAAAAATCGCCATTTTACCAATTGTGACGTCGCAAGAATACTGTCCATTATTACGCGTGTAAAACTTCTAATGTTGACTATTAGATTATATTTGAAAAGCTCAAGTAATCATATTCCCACACACTTTAAAATTAAATAATATATGTGCCCGTGAATTTTAAAAGCGATTTTTTTAAAAGAAATTAACTGTTATATGGGTAATGCATTTAATAGTGGAAATTGCGTCATATATTAATTTAATGCATTTAAAACGATTTTCATTCCGAATAATTTTAATGTGACGTCAGATGGTATAAATGGAGTGCGACTAGCAAATTTGTTTATATATTACATGATTTGATGCAGCGTAAATACAGGTAAATGTGTGCGCAATATACTTTCGTTTTAATTTGTACGAATTACTATTCGATAAATACGTTTTAGAAAATTCGGATATTCATATAAAACAATACAAACAATATACAAAATAAATTGCAAAATATACATGATGGTGCATTAAAATAAAGAAAAAAAAAATTGAATAAGCTATATCTGTTCCTGAAAATATCTAAAACTCGATCAAAACATTAAATATAAGGTTAAAAATTAAAAAAAATACATAATGCTTTTCAATACAGTGGTTCTGAAAGATACTCCCCAGCAGACGGAGTTTTTTAACTTCGAAACTAAAAGAAGGTTATTGTCCATAGTGTCATTATAAAAGGCAGAAAGATAACAACATTTTTAACCTAACCATTTTATACAAGCTGGTTTTCAAATGTGTAATTAATCTTACTTATCAATCCTGAAAACCGCCTTCAGTTGTTACGACAGCGATGGATGAGGCCATTGTAATAGAGTCATAATAAAAGGCAGAAAGATAACAACGTTTTTAACCTAACCATTTTATACAAGCTGATTTTCAAATGTGTAATTGATCTTAATTATTAATCCTGAAAACCGCCATCAGTTGTTACTACAGCGATGGATGAGGCCATTGTAATAGAAAAGTACCCCATTCAAACGGAAAAGAATAGCAACTAGATAACAGAAGATAGCCACCGCTATATTAATATCATTCAATCTTCCGTAACCTGGTAATATTTTTTTAAATAGGGCACATTACCTTGTGTTTGGAGTCTCTGAAGCCTGAACAGGGGTTGGCGGGCGTAGTTCGCAGGGGACAGAGCCCCCTAGTAATTATATATTACTCAAAGCATATAAAAATACGTTTAAATAATTTTACGAAACACCGATGCAATTATTTTTAAGCTAGCTAAACATGTTACTAATAGTTATAGCTAAACATGTTACTACTATTTATAGTGTAATTTAATCAAATATTTAGTGTATAAAAATTGGTTTAGAATTCAGACGCTAGCGACAAGTAATATCATGGTAAAGAACATAACATCTAAATAATGAAATAATGAATTTATAAAAGATACCTTCTAAGATGTGTGTAAATAATTCCACGCAAAGAGTAATAGAAAAATATTCTTTTATACCCTTTATTTTTTTTTCCAATATACTGTGCATGTTTAAAAAAAAAATCATTAATATCGAGATTCATTTTTTTTTCGTAATTACGAAACATTTGGATTTTTATATAATGACTTCTTTTAAATTTTAATCTTCGATTTAAAATAATTACGCCCATTAATTTAACTATATTTGCATATTTAGCAGATAATTTTTTTTAAAGAAATGAAGCTTAGATCTTTCCGTTCATTAACTGATATGTTGTTTATAAAAACTACATGAAAGCAGGATTTTTTGAGCATATGCACTGTTTGAAATTACAAAAAAAAAAAAAAAAAAAAAAAAGAAAGAAGAACCTTAATTTCTTTCTTTTTGTGCTGGGATAGATTTGAAAGAAAACCGTAACTATTGTCATTAAGATTATTGAATTAATACATCAGGCAACAACTTAGTAGTTTCCTTTTTTCTTTTCTTCTTCATTAAGATTCTCTCTAGAAGTTTGCAAATATTCATGGTAAGGACAGTTTCAATAAATTTCATGCAAACAATGTCTTATTTATAAACATTTGGAGTAGAAATTAAGATAAATATTATCAAAAGATTCAGGTGTATTTTTTTTCAGGATAACGAAAAAGGCTACCTGGGTTATATAGTTTGTGACAAAAAAAAAGCTTAACTCTAACTGATAACACTTTTTAAATTACCCCTCTTAAATTCGAAAGGGTAAAAATATAATACTTTGCAAAAGTTAATATATCGGCATTAGAAAGAATTCAGTACTCAAATAGAATTTTTTTTAGTATTATGTATATTTTTTCATCACCTACAGTAATATTTCGTATTTAGTGCTATACAGATTTACCCCAATCTTAACAATGTAAATTATACACACACACACTCACACAGGAAAAAAAAAGACTCATCTCAATTTTTTTGAGTAAAATTCCATTGATTCGTCTAGATTTAAATATTTGATTAGCGCTATGCAAAAATAAAATTGTTTTAGAATGTGTTCTGGAAAAAAGGAATTGTAAATGTAACCCGAAAAAAACTTTTTGAAATGTACAAACTAAATTTCTGTTGATAAAAAATAAAGAAGCTTTCAAATGTTAAAATACGCTTATTCGAAAGCGTTTAAGAATTAAATAGACAAAGGGTAATTTGATTGAGTAATATGTGAATTTTCATTCTAAGTTAATTTAATCATTTGTGTTCTTTCACTGTTATATCTATCATTCTTAATTACAAAACTATTAAGAATTTTCTTGACTTAATTCTCAAGTGGAGTATTTTGCCAAAATGAAAACAAAATGTACTTTTAAATACATTTTCTTTCTCATCAAAATATATTTTGCATAGCTTACAAGGCTGATTTTTTTTTTAATTTAGTGCGTAATATTCTGAACTTTTGAATTAAATTTAATCGAAAAAAATCAGTCAGATCACCATCTTGAAAAGGATTTTTTTTACAGAAGGAAAAAAAATAATAATAATATTTTTAAGGACGATTTTTTAAGCTTCCAATTTGATTGATGATAGTTCCGAATATTAATAACATGTGTGATTAATTTAAATATTTTTACTTCTACAATAGGGAATAAATATTTTTATTTTAATAAGCCTTATTCCTGGTGATATGATGTCGTTGTCCATAAAAATTGAATACAAGCATGCTCTTTAAAAAAACACTTGTTAATTGATGATAAAAAAATAATCGACACTTAGTTTTTTGTTCATCTTTTTTATCATAACACTCCCCCTTCACTCCCCCCCCCCCAAAAAAAATGACGAAGGTAATCAATATTCATATAATGAATACAACAACTTAGTACTTGTCTTTTTTTTAGTTTTTAATTATTATTTTTTTTTAATCAAACATATCACCAAAAACGCGTATTTTAATACTAAAGAGAACATATTTTTTAGTATTGTTCTTATGTAAAACTATGTCTGTCTAGTTATGCTGAGTATGAATTGAGTTAAATCTATCTATATTGTAATGAAAAAATATGTCCGCGAAAAACGGTCACGTCAAACTGACGGTGGCAACGGCATATACAATAAATTTCGGTTTTATCCAATTTCTATAACTTGCGAACATTACAATATTTGAAAACAAACATGAGAGAAAAATGTAATTTTTACAAATGCAATTAGTTAGAATTCTATATATTCATTTACTGACGTTTAATGCTTTTTAAAATAACTTTTCAGCATTATTGTTTGAAAAAATCAATCTGTATATCGTTCAGCAAACGAAAGACTAGACAGTTTGTATATAACGCAATGCAAATAGTTGAGCTCTGATTTCCGTCTCATATTCCAATAATGAATTTAAAATTTCATACATAAATAAATAAATTATTTTAATGCATTTTGCAATGCAATTTTTAGCATTTTCTCGAGTCCTACGGTACTTTTTTGTCATTCGGAAGAGGAATTTGGTTTCAAACATTTTTGTCTAATATAGTAAATTTTGACATGTACGATTTTTTAATTTTAGCGTTTTTCCATGCAATTTTTTGAGATTTTGTACGTTCCGTGCATATTGTGTGACATTCATGAAAGATTTACGATTACAGAGCTTTACCCTATTAGAGTAAATGTTGACCACTGCGATTTCGAAATATTCAGTGATTTTTAAAGGGATTTTTAATAAGATTTTAACGATTATATGAGTAACGCGTGATTTTTTTTTAGATTTGTGAAAAAAATTACTTTTCAACATTTTAGTTTAATGCACTAAATTTTTTCTTCTACAATTTTGTTTTATTTTAGCGATTTTTAGAGATTTTTTGCACTTTGCGTCGATTTTTTGTCATTTATGAAAGGATTACAATGTTTTACTTCATAATAATGACTTTTGTCTCCTGTTACTTTTTAATATTATGCGATTTTTCCAGAATTTTTAAGTTCCGCGTTTATTTTTGGTCATTCTTGAAAGATTTCTGATTAGGGTGTTTTTCCCCAGCACTACAGTAATTTTTGACCACTACGATTTTCGAATATTTAGTGATTTTTAATGCGATTTTCAATGAGATTAGTAGCGATTGTATGTGTACCGCGGCGGTTTTTTGACATTTTTAAAAAGAATTCTCTTTCAATGTTTTAACGAAATATTGTAAATTTTGTCCTCTATATCATTTTAATTTTACAGTTTTTAATGAGATATTAAAAAAAAATTAGACTTTTTTTTCTGTCATTTGTGAACGAATTCAGATTACAATGTTTTATTCAATAATAGTAAATTTGGTAAACTGCTGTTTTTGAATATTTAGCTACTTCTAATGCATTTTTGAATGTGAATTTTAGCGCTCTTTTGAGTCCCACGCCGATTTTTTTTTTTTCAAAAAAATAATTTGGTTTCAAACATTTAGCCTAATATAGTATATTTTGTCATCAACGATTTTTGAATTTTAGCAATTTTTAATGCGATATTTCGATATTTTTTTATGTTCCACGACAATTTTTGTATTATTCATTGAACCTTTCCATTACAATGTTTTCTACCTTATTAATAATTTTTTCTGCAGCTATTTTTAAATATTTAGCAATATTTAATACGATTTTCAATGTGATTTTCAGCGATTCTTCGATTTCCGCGGCGACATTTTGACATTCGGAAACGCATTTCCATTTCAAACTTTTTCCCTAATTTAGTACATTTTCCGATTACACTATCTTACTCGTTAATATTAAATTTTTACCCTAACGATTTTTTAATATTTAGTGATTTTTAATGCGCTTTTGTGGGGACTTTGAAATTTGAAAAAGAGTAATTCTGTTTAAAATTTTTAACCTGTTCGGAATTTGGTTTCATACCTTTAGCCTTTTCAGTACATGTTCAACCCTGCGATTTTTGAACTGTAGCGATTTTTAATGCGTATTTCAATTCCATTTTTAGTGGGGTTTTTCCATTTGCGCGGTGACGTTTTGAGATACAGAAAAGGAATTCTGTTCCAGTTTTCAGCCTAATATAATAAATTTTCTCCTCTGCGATTTTTGCTATTTTATCGAATTTAATCGCAATTTTTTAGAGTTTTTCCGCGTTTAACGGCGTTGCTTTTGACATTCATCAATGAAATTAAATTTCAAACTTTTATTCAAAGTTAGTAATTTGTGCTTTTCGTGCTATATGAAGTCTTTGAGATTTTTAATGGCTTTTTACGTTTCTTATAGATTTGCGGCTCTTTTTTTTTAACATTCGATTTTTGCACTAATATATTAAATTTTGCCTTCTTTCAATAAAGTTTATTCGGATTTCGTACTGAGTCATTCCATACAAAATTCGCAAATCACCTGTGGCAAACATGTCACATATTTTAATGAAAATCTGTTTGTAAGTAGATGATATGTATGAGTAAATGTAAAATAATAGATTTTAGGATTGTTTATTTAAGTATTAAAATTTATATTAAAAGTGGATGCAAAATCGAATTTTTGCCTACATGCTTGAAGTTTCAATTTTGATTATTAGCCTTAAGAATGCAAAAACTATATTAAAAATTATTTATAATTAGGATTGAATAATAAGTAACAGATTGACGTAAGTTAGTAATTGCATTTTTATTCCGTAATGAGAAAAAATTTGAAAATTTTTGAGGGAAAAAATGCAACATTCCTATTGTTTGTTTAGAGATGAAGGACACCTCTGACAATATCAAAATTACTTGACGTTATATAGCTAAAAGTATATATATTAAATATTCAAACTTTCATTCTTGCCTTTTAATTCCTTAATGAGAAAAAAATAAATAGTAAAAAATGTTGAGGGTAAAATGCAATATTTCTATCACTTGTTTCGACGTGAAGGAAAGCTTTTCAAAACTTTTAATTTTTTTTAAATATTATAGATAACAGTGTATATTTCAAATATAGAAACTTTTATACTTGCTTTCAGTTTATTTTTGCCTCAAGAAGATTTTTAATTAAAGTAGAAAAAAATGGCTCAATTGAACAAAAAATTATATATTCCCAGGTAAAAAAATCAGACACAAACCTTTAAAATTTTTGAGATGTTGCAGCCATTTTGAAGGTTTCAGCGGGTATCTTTAAGGAAAATGAAAACTAAAGGTTCTCTTAAGAGAAGTATACCGCTTTTTAAAAGATTTCATACAGGTTTATTTCTGTAAGTTATCGCCTCCAAATTATCTTCAATGACTTAGAAAATTTTCGTGAAATCGCTTGAGATATTTTCAGGGAAAATGAAAACTGTTTCTCATGCAGGTAATATGAAGGTTTTACTTGAAAGTTTTATTATTGCACATTATGGTATCTAAGATTTTGATATGCCTGTGTTTCCTCATTAATAATTTTAATAAATTTCTAAATTAATATTTTAGATAATACACGGAAATCATTAAGTCAATGACAAGTCTTCCATCCGTAAAATCAAAAATTTTTAACTTCTGAAATTATTACAAGTAACATTACCTCTAACACGCTCAAAAATTTTAATCTCAGAAAATTCCCCCTAAAAAGAAAAACAAATCACAAAGTTATTTCGAAGTCCTTTTTGACCTTAAATTTGTCACAATTTTTTCTAAAATTATAACCAGGAACAATATCACCTCAACTCTAACACGATCAAAAATTTCAATCTCAGAATATCCCCCTCTATAAATAAAATAATAATCACGAAATTATTTCAAAGTTTCTCCTTTTTATCCTAAAATTTTTCATAAATTTCTCTTAAATTCCCACTAGTAAAAATATTCCCTCAAACTCTAACGCATACAAAAATTTCAATCAACAAAAATTGTCCCCTAAAAAAAATCTCCAAATTATTTCAAAACCCCTTTCATTAATATTTAAAATGTATTCAAACACGCACAAAAATATATTTTAGTTAAATTTTAGTATCTAACGATGGACAATGGGGCCCCAATTTCCCCCACCCCCTTTCTGTAAATGTCTTATTTAGTTTTTCATTTTAAGTTTTCCTAAAAGAATAAATTTTACTGTGTTTTTCTAAATCTGTCAAAAAAAAAGAAATTTTAGTTAATTAAATTTCAAAATACAGAAGGGACAATAATGGCACTGACCCCTCCCACCATGCCGCTCTTTCATCCAAGTGCGACAGTCATAGTTCCTCTTTAAAACCGCCCCACCAGTGGCCGAGAGGTTCTGCTCTCAAAGCTAGTAGACGAGAGGTGCTGGTTTCGATTCCAATCACGCCCGTCGGCCTAATCGTTCGGAGTTTTCCGTGGTTTTCTTCGAACCTTGGATTTCCTTGCTTTCTCTTAGAAAGACGCCAGAGCACCCCCTCCCCTCCCCTCCCCTTTGGGCCCATATCCCAAGTGTAGGTAATTGACCGTCATAAAACACACCAACAACAGCTCTTTAAAAAAGAGGAACTAAGAATTTTGCACATACAATCTATATTACATCTACTATATTACACTATCTACATATATTTGCTAAAATAAAAGAAGCTCTTTTAATTTAGTTACTCGTTAATAATAAATTTTATATTGTTTTTGAAAACATAAAAAAATATGTCCAGTAAAACCTCCCTAAAGCGACCACGTTCCGTTCCAATAAAAATTGGTCGCTCTGAGAGTTGGTCTCTTAATGGAGGTTATGTTTAAATCTAGATTTTAATTGTTGAAAAACGATAACAATGTTACTAACATTTATCTTTCACATTAAGAAAAAATATAAAAATTTAAGTATCAAAACAAAAGCTAATTACAGTAAAACCTCCTTAAAGCGACCACGTTCCGATCCAATAAAAATTGGTCACTCCGAGAGGTGGTCTCTTAATGAAGGTTATGTTTAAATCTAGATTTTAATTGTTGAAAAAAGATAACAATGTTACTAACATTTATCTTTCACATTAAGAAAAAATATAAAAATTTAAGTATCAAAACATAAGTTAATTACTACAAAGTTAAAAAAATGAATACGGTTTTATCTTTTATAACTTATCCAACCAAGTCCTTTCGAAGTTCAGTAAATAAATGCTTTTTTTTTTGGGGGGGGGAGCAATAAATAATGAAGATTTCATTAATTTGTATCTATTATTATCTATTTCTTTGAGAGTTTCCTGACAGAATAGGGCAAGGGAGTTTATTGACCGTCATTCTTAATTTGTCATTAGAATTAAATTCATTGCCTAAAAAAAGGCATAAAGGGGTTTAAACACTTAAAAGTTACCGGAATAATAATAAAAAAAAATCTAAATTTAGTTTAGAAGTTTGATGAATAATGCGCTCTCCGGAATTATTTTTCTAATAAAACCCTCTTCAAGCGACCAGGAGAAAACGGAATTTGTTTCATTTTCTTCAAACAAATTGGTCGCTCATGAAGGGAGTTCAACTGGGATGGTCTCTGAATGGAGGTAAAATTAGTATTGAGCCTATAGGAATAAATTTCGTTCCATGAAAAAAAATAGTCGTTCTGAGAGGTGGTTGGTTAATGGAGGTGGTCACACAGGGAGGTTTCACTGTAGTCACTTAAATTTCAAAATCAATGGAGGGGAAGAGATTCTCCCCCCCCCCTCTCCTCATTTTGGTGGCGTCCACGATAAAAGCTGAAAAATATAGGTGGGGTTATTGCATGCATAATTTGCCCTTATTCTCTATCAGGCGTGACTTCCAGTTTTTATAAAAATTACTTCTTCAAAAACAAATGAAAAATGTATAATTCGTATTAATTTATTTATTTCAAATTTTCGTTGGAACATTTGATTTTTCATTACGCCGCTCTATTTCTGACTCCATGTCACGGGAGAATGAGAAGGAAGTACCCAACTCAACTCTGAGACCGTGTGTTTACGTTTTAACCGCCATTCGGAAAATTAGCGGGACTAATCGTCACGTTGTCATGTTGTTATTGTATTTTTTTCTTTTTGCAGGGAGTTTTTCAACAGTATAGTAGTCGAATTTTAACTAATTTTTAAGTTGATATATATATATATAGCGTAAGAGGGCTGTATTACACTTCTTTTTAATATTAATATTGATATTCGGCACTTTGTATTCGCTACGCATTCGACAAGAATCATGTTCGGTAAAAAATATCGCCACATTAATTTAGAAATGCTGTGGTATGGGGAAAACTTTTTATAAGAAATTTTCGTGTACAACTAAAGATAAATTTCACTATTTTTTTAAATAATAGCGAAAAATACATTCATATATTTCCATTATGTTTAAAAGTGAAAGACTGATTTTACTCCTAAATAATTAAACTTGTAAAAAGTTCAGTTTGGAGGTGGGAAAATTTTGTGAAGGATCTTGTTTGCAGGTGAAAAGTTTGATGAAGGTACCTTGTTTTGAGGTGATAAAATTTTGTGAAGGGTCCTTTAAAGGACCCAAGTTAATAGATCCATGTATTGGAATACAAATTTTACTAGTAAGTACCTGATTTAGTTTCCTTTATAAATTGAGCAGCTATAATCTTTTTAGGAACATAACTGCTTGATTAATGCACAGTGAAGGTGTAATGTCTCTTGCAAATCATTTAGCAGGGCTCAATATCTTTGGCTGCAATATTCGACTCATAAAAATAATTGGTACTTTTCGGTTAGCTGTTTGCCAGTGTTATATATACATACATATATTGCATATATGTGTACATATATATACACATATATATGTATATATAACACTGGCGCCCAGCTAACCGAAAAGTACCAAATAATTAAAAGAATTTTTATATATTGTAGATTAATTTATTATGTAGAATATGAAATATGGAAAAAATAAGGTACTTTTCGATTAGCCGGGCGCTAGTGTTATATATTACAATATATATGTATATATAACACTGGTGCCCGGCTAACCAAAAAGTACCAAAAATAATTTTACATGTGTATAATTATTTTAAATAAAGTAATTTTTTCATGAAAAAACAGTTACAAATTTAAAGCAATATTTTTTTCAGATGAGTGCAGAATTTTTGCAATTTTTTCCCGCAACCAACTGATGAATTTTGCAATATTTTATTTCTACCAATTTGCATTTAAATGTTGCATTTTTTCTTGCACCCAATTGGTAAACTTGTGAGGTTTTTCTTTTTCTTATTTTTTTTTTTTTTTTTTCATGTGATCGCTGGGTGAATTAAGCAATTTTTTCCCTGCTACAACTGAAGAAGAATGTGATTTTTTCATCGTAACTGACTGGTGAATTTATATAATTATGCATTCTTTTTTGTTTACATTGATGTTCAATAATTATTATTCAACGATAATATTCAATTGTCACTTAATGTGATTAATTTAGCGATTTTTCGCTAATTTTCTGCATTCCATTTTTTTTTGCAACCGAATAAAGAATCTCATGATTTTTTTCTCACGATTGATTGCCCGCTACGTTTCATTATTTTTTCCATTGCAGATTGACAAATTTCACAATATTTTAAAGCAACACACTGAAGAATTTCTTTTTTTTTTTTTTTTTTTTTTTTTTTTTTTTCCCCAATGACCCAATAGCAGCAAATTCTCCAAGTGTCTGTGACAGATCTTTCAGGGACTGAAAATAATCTGCAGATAAAATGTTACAAATGAACCTTTAATTAATTAATCATTTACTTTTAATGTTTTTAAGCATTTTACTCATTTTTATTAATAATAAACTTAAGTTTTAGTAATAAATAATAAAGAACTAAACATGGCTTTTTCCAACTAAAGTTGGAAAAAGATCCAATGGAAAAAAATATCTGCAAAAGGGAAAAGAAAATCTGCGGCGCACGTCACCCGTCAGGAACTTTCTGCTACCGGGCCCAATGATTACTGGTGAATTTCTCAGATTTTTTTTTTTTCCCCCTGATGACTGAATGAAGAATTTTGCAATTTTTTCTTGTAACCAATTGACGAATTTTGGGGTATTTTACTTGTACTGATTGGCAAATATTGCATTTTTTCTTGCGAGCAACTAGCGGAACTGAATATATATATACATAACAGTCGACTGACATAACAGTCAGTTTATGAATTTTGTCGATCCCCCCCCCCTCCCCTCCCTTACCTAAGCTGATCAACAGATCTCGTTTTTTCTGATAAAAAGTTGATAAATTTCCATATTTCCCCCCCACAACTTACTAACAAAACATTTTTTTTTCATGCGATCAATGGATGAAGTAAATAATTTTTTCCCCCCATGACAATCAAAGAACTGTGTGATTTTTTTTAACCCTTTACTGACTGATAAATTTCTTGGGGTTTTTTCTTTTTCATATGACCAGTTGACAAGTTTATGATGCTTCCCCCTGACCTAATGATGAAACTTAATGTTTAAAAATTAGCAAAATTCTTCATTTGATTACGGGAGAAAGAAATTGTGACATTCGTCTGTTGCTTGAGAGGACAATTGACAAATTTCAATCAGTCGTGGGAAAATATCAAAAAATTCTGTTGAGAAATGGGAACATTAAACAAGCCAGTTCCAAATATTGTTTTTTTTTTTTTTTTTTCTGTTTCTTTACAAGGTACAAGTGTGTCCTTTATTAAAAAAATCTGTGCCTGATGGGCACTGACCCGTTTTTTCTACAGTAAACTTCTAGAAAAAAGGGCACTCGTATGCAGCGATGTAAACGTAAAAAAAAAACAAACAGAGGGTATATTCAGAGTTTCTCCCATGTTTAAAAAAGGGCAGGGTGCTTCTTGTAGGAAAAGGGCACTTTTGGATTCCGAAAGGCATGTTTTGGATTTTTAAGGACATTTTTTTTTAATTTTTAAAGGCATCCTTTTGATTTTTAAAATTACTTTTAATATTTAATAGACAGGACGCTATTTTAAAGACAGCAATGAGGCAATTTTTACTATGCAAGTAAATTTTTTAATAAAGAAAGGAGTAAAGGCACTTTTTTCAGCTGGGGGCAACAAGGGTGCTAATGTTTTCCATCAGGGGTAAGAGGGCTGCTGTTTTGTAAACCTAAGGGCAGGCAGGGTGCAGCACCCTCCTGACACTGTCTACGGGAAACTCTGGTATACCTTAGAGTGTATATACAATAACTTTTTTGAGAAACGGAAGTTAAGCAGTGTTACTGAAAAAGAACCAGAAGGTATAAGACATTTACCTCTGTATACCCTCCACTTCTGACAGCAAATTTTTTCTCTCTTTTTTGCGAACGATATTTTTTTCTGCTACCGATCGACGAATTTCGCATTCTACTCGTGACAGATCAGTGAAAATTGTGATATTTTTTCACAGTCGAATGATAAACTGTGTCTTTTTTTCAACTGATTGGCCAAATCTTGAGGGTTTTTTTTAGCATGGCTGATCGACGAATTCCCATTTTTTCTCTGATCTACTGACGAATTTCGCTTTTTTTTTTTTACCGGTGACTGATTTTTAAATTTTGCTATATTTCTCTTGAACCAGTAAGTATATCTTGAGGCCGATTGGAGAGAGTTTTTTTCCGCTACTGATGTACGAATTTTACAGTTTCTTCCGTCGATCTACTGACGAATTCCGCGATTTTTTTTTAGCCACGACCGATTTGCAATTTTCTGGATTTTTTCTTTTAACATAGGTGAATTTTGAGACTTTTTCTTGCGACCGATTAGAGAAGATAGTGGGTTTTTTCTGGCGGTGCACTGACGAAGTTTTTTACCTGCAACTGATTAGCAAAAATCATGGATTTTTTCTCGCAACTGTTCGTCGAATTTTGTATGTTTTTCCACAACAGGCTGAAGAATTTCATGGTTTGTTCTCCATGACTGATGAACTGTACGAGTTTTTCTCGTGACCCATTGATGAATTTCACAATCTTTTTAATAAAGATGAAAATAAGGAATTTTGCTTAGTAGCCACTGGCCGGTAGGTTGACTTTATTTAGTAGGCAGTTACTAGCGAGTGAGAATAATTTCTTTAGTAGCCAGTAAGTACATTTATGTCAGTGAATATTTAATTTATGGGTATATTTTAGGTATGTTTATCCACTGAGTAGCAGGTATGATTCAAAATTGAAAAAATAGGTTTAAAAAATCTGAAATTTGCAGCAAATTTTCTGAAATGTAAAGGGAGGGTTGGTAGGGGATCCCTCCTGGTACTAATTATGCATTTTTTCCAGATACTTTGACGAAATTCACGCTTTTTCCGGATCTATTGGCAATGTTTTCGTTTCTTTGGCGTTCCTTTGACAAAATGTGCGTTTTTTTTCACGATCTTTTGACAAAATTCACATTCGTTTTCGCAATTCTTTGGCAAAATTCTCGGGGTTTTTTTTTCGAAATTCTCATTCCCCTCCCCCCCCCCCCCGGCGATCCTTTAACTTAATTTGTGTTTTTTGACGATCTATTGACGAATTTTGTGTTTTTGCCATGATCCATTGACGATATTTGTGTTTTTTCTTTGCTCTATTGATGATATTTGCGTATTTTCGCGATTCTTTGACGAAATTTTGGATTTTCAGAGATCGTTTGATGAAATGTGTGGGGTTTTTTGCGATTCTTTGACGAAATTGTTTTTTTTTTTTCTGCGATGTATTGACGATATTTGTGTTTTTTTTCCGCAATCCACTGACCATATTTGCATTTATTCCAGAATCCTTTGACGAAATTTCGGATTCTTTGCGATCCTTTGATGAAATTCGGGTTTTTCCACGATCCTTTGACGAAATGTGCTGTTTTTATTGTGATTTTTTGACAAAATTCTCGCTTTTTTGCGATTCTTTGATACAATTCGCTTTTTTGGTGATCGTTTCATGAAATTTACATTTTTTTTTTCGTAATCCTCTGACGAAATGTGTGTTTTTTCGCGATCTTTTGACAAAATTCACATTTTTTTCTTTCCCAATTCTTTTATGAAATTCCTTTTGGAAAATCTTGCGTTTGGCTGGTACTTTCCATATTTTTAATCGTCAGTTTTTCACATTTACTCGTTGAGTGGCGACTGGCGATTGCTTATTTTCATCTTTACTTTTTAAATGAACGATTAAAGAATTTGGTGATTTTTTTTCTAACCAATGAGTGACAAATTTTGCGATTTTTCCTACATTGAATGGTGAATTTTCTTGAAAATGAAAATTTGAAATGTTCTGCAGTGAAATCCGTTGTTCTGCGATGTACGTCGCATTTATAAGCATATTCTGCTTTGGGGGATTTCATTATCTCTTACTTTTCGGACTTTTTTTGAAATTGCAGCATTTTCATCGGAGGTTTCCGGTAAATATTATTTGTAATATATAAAAATTTCAAAGGGTGGGTGGGGGGGGGGGCACAATACTAAAGCCCAAAGTGTGGCACTTTTCTAACTTTTACCAACACCTGTCCCTATCGTGTAACATACAGTTGGAACGGCCTGTGACCACTTATTCATGTTATACACATCCGATATCCATGCTGCCACTTTGCTCCCCCCTGGGAGGGGCACTTTTCTAAATTTTGCCGGCACCTCTCATGTGACATATCGTTCAAAAGGTCTGTGACCACTTATTCATGTTATGCCCCTCCCCCCCACTTTGCCCCACCGGGGGGGGGGGGGGGGGGGGGGGCACTTTTCAAAATTTTGCTGACACCCCTCATGTCACATATTGTTGGAAAGGCCTATGACCACTTATTCATGTTATGCACCTCTAATGCCCCTCCCCCCACTTTGCCCCCCCTCGGGGGCACTTTTCTAAATTTTGCCGACACCCGTCATGTGACATATCGTTCAAAAGGTCTGTGACCCCTTATTCATGTTATGCACCTCTAATGCTCCCCCCCCCCCCACTTTGCCCCCCGGGGGGGGCACTTTTCTAAATTTTACTGACATCCCTGATGTGACATATCGTTCAAAAGGCCTATGACCACTTATTCATGTTGTGCACCTCTAATGCCCCTCCCCCCACTTTGCCCCCCCCTCGGGGGCACTTTTCTAAATTTTGCCGACACCCGTCATGTGACATATCGTTCAAAAGGTCTGTGACCCCTTATTCATGTTATGCACCTCTAATGCTCCCCCCCCCACTTTGCCCCCGGGGGGGCCCTTTTCTAAATTTTACTGACATCCTTGATGTGACATATCGTTCAAAAGGCCTATGACCACTTATTCATGTTATGCACCTCTAATGACCCTCCACCCACTTTGCCCCCCCCGGGGGGGCACTTTTCTAAATTTTGCCGACACCCGTCATGTGACATATCGTTCAAAAGGTCTGTGACCCCTTATTCATGTTATGCACCTCTAATGCTCCCCCCCCCCACTTTGCCCCCCGGGGGGGCACTTTTCTAAATTTTACTGACATCCCTGATGTGACATATCGTTCAAAAGGCCTATGACCACTTATTCATGTTGTGCACCTCTAATGCCCCTCCCCCCACTTTGCCCCCCCCCTCGGGGGCACTTTTCTAAATTTTGCCGACACCCGTCATGTGACATATCGTTCAAAAGGTCTGTGACCCCTTATTCATGTTATGCACCTCTAATGCTCCCCCCCCCCCACTTTGCCCCCGGGGGGGCCCTTTTCTAAATTTTACTGACATCCTTGATGTGACATATCGTTCAAAAGGCCTATGACCACTTATTCATGTTATGCACCTCTAATGACCCTCCACCCACTTTGCCCCCCCCGGGGGGGCACTTTTCTAAATTTTGCTGACACATCATGTGACATATCGTTCGAAAGTCCTGTGACCACTTATTCATGTTATGCACCTCTAATGTCACTCCCCCCACTTTGCCCCACGGGGGGGAGCACTTTTCTAAATTTTGCTGACACCCCTCATGTGACATATCGTTGGAAAGGTCTGTGACCACTTATTCACGCTATGCATCTCTAATGCCCCTCTTTCCACTTTGCCCCCCCGTGGGGTGTGGGGGCACTTTTCTAAATTTTGCCGGTACCTCTCATGTGACATATCGTTCAGAAGGTCTGTGACCGCTTATTCATGTTATGCCCCTCCCCCCCACTTTGCCCCACCGGGGGGCACTTTTCTAAATTTTACTGACATCCCTGATGTGACATATCATTCAAAAGGCCTATGACCACTTATTCATGTTATGCACCTCTAATGACCCTCCACCCACTTTGCCCCCCCGGGGGGGCACTTTTCTAAATTTTGCTGACACCCCTCATGTCACATATTGTTGGAAAGACCTGTGACCACTTATTCATGTTATGCACCTCTATTGCCCCTCCCCCCACTTTGCCCCCCCTCGGGGGCATTTTTCTAAATTTTGCCAACACCCGTCATGTGACATATCGTTCAAAAGGCCTTTGACCACTTATTCATGTTATGCACCTCTAATGCCCCTGCCCCCTACTTTGCCCCCCGGGGGGCACTTTTCTAAATTTTGCTGACACATCATGTGACATATCGTTCGAAAGTCCTGTTACCACTTATTCATGTTACGCACCTCCGATGCTTTCCCCCCTTAGTTTTTTTCATTAATATGTATATATCCCAGGTAAAAAAATCAGCAAGAAACCTTAAAAAAAAACTTCAGGGAAACTGAAGGTATTTGGAACTAAAATTACCTTCAGCTTACCTTTAGGTAAAAAAACATGTATTTTCCCTTAACCTTCTTGGTTCTAAATACCTGCTGTTTTCCTTTAGGTAAAAAACCTGTTATTTCCCTTCACCGATTTTGGCAGAAATATCTGCAGTTTTCCTTTAGGTATGAGGGGTTCATCTTCCGGTCCCGGGGCCCTTTTCAGGCCCATTTGTCGACGCAAGGAACCGCCCGTGAAGCAAGCCCCGCGACGCGTCCCGAAGGTCGCCGCCAGACAAAAAACCTGTATCTTCTCTTTGCATTATATCATTGCACCTGCATACAGACAGCCTTCTATGCAAATTCGCATCAGATCAATACATAATAATGATTACATATCCAGTTCGACAATGATTTGATACATATTATGCATAAAATAAACTTCAAATACTCAAATGAAATTAAAAATTTGTGAAGTTGGTTGATTTAACATTAGCTTTTGGGGGTATCATGTCATGGCTTTGTATAGGCTCGTTTCTGGAAATCAACTATGCTTATAATAAATTGCACGAACAGTGTTGGCAAAATTTAGAAAAGTGCCCCCCCCCGTGCGGCAAAGTGGGGGAAGGGGCATTGAAGGTGCATAACATGAATAAGTGGTCACATGCCTTTTGAAAGATATGTCACATGAGGGGTGTCAGTAAAATTTAGAAAAGTGTCCCCCCCGGGGGGGGGGGAAAGCACCGGAGGTGCGTAACATGAATAAGTGGTCACAGGACTTTCGAACGATATGTCACATGAGGGGTGTCAGCAAAATTTAGAAAAGTGCCCCCCGGGGGGGGGCAAAGTGGGGGCAGGGGCATTAGAGGTGCATAACATGAATAAGTGGTCAAAGGCCTTTTGAACGATATGTCACATCAGGGATGTTAACAAAACTTAGAAAAATGCCCCCCCCCCGGGGGGCAAAGTGCGGGGTAGGAGCATTACAGGTGCATAACATGAATAAGGGGTCACAGACCTTTTGAACGATATGTCACATGAGGGGTGTCGGCGAAATTTAGAAAAATGCCCCGAGGGGGTGGCAAAGTGGGGGAGGGGCATAACATGAATAAGTGGTCACAGGCCTTTCCAACAATATGTGACATGAGGGGTGTCAGCAAAATTTAGAAAAGTGCCCCCCGGGGGGGCAAAGTGGGTGTACGGTCATTAGAGGTGCATAACATGAATAAGTGGTCATAGGCCTTTTGAACGATATGTCACATCAGGGATGTCAGCAAAATTTAGAAAAGTGCCCCTCAGTGGGGCAAAGTGGGGGGGAGGAGCATAACATGAATAAGTGGTCACAGACCTTTTGAACAATATGTCACATGAGAGGTGCCGGCAAAATTTAGAAAAGTGCCCCCCGGGGGGCAAAGTGGGGGGAGGGGCATTAGAGTTGCATAGCATGAATAAGTGGTCACAGACCTTTCCAACGATATGTCACATGAGGGGTGTCAGCAAAATTTAGAAAAGCGCCCCCCCCCATGGGGCAAAGTGGGGGGGGAGTGACATTAGAGGTGCATAACAGGAATAAGTGGTCACAGGCCTTTTGAACGATATGTCACATGAGAGGTGTCAGCAAAATTTAGAAAAGTGCCCCCCCAGGGGGAGCAAAGTGGGGGCAGGGACATCGGATGTGTATAACTATGAATAAGTAGCCACAGGCTTTTCCGACAATATGTCACATGAGGGGTTTCAGCAAAATTTAGAAAACCGCCCCCTCAGGGGGAGCAAAGTAGGCGGAGGGGCATCAGATGCCCATAACATGAATAAGAGGTCACACGTCTTTCGAACAGTATGTCACATGAGGGGTTTCGGTAAAATTTAGAAAACTGCCCCCTGAGGGGGGAGCAAAGTGGGTGGGGGGGCATCAATGTGCATAACATGAATAAGTGGTCACAGACCTTTCCTACAATATGTCACATGAGGGGTGTTAGCTAAATTTAGAAAAGTGCCCCCTCAGGGGGAACAAAGTTAGGGCAGGGAGGTCAGATGTGTATAACATGAATAAGCAGTCACAGGCTGTTCCGACAATATGTCACATGAGGGGTTTCAGCAAAATTTAGAAAACCGCCCCCTCAGGGGGAGCAAAGTAGGCGGAGGGGCATCAGATGCGCATAGCATGAATAAGAGATCACACGTCTTTCGAACAGTATGTTATATGACAGGTGTTAGAAAAGTGCCCCTCTTTGGGACTAGTATTGTGCCCCCCCCCCCTTTGAAATTTTTATATATTACAAATAATATTTATCGGAAGGCTCTGTAAAAAAATTCAATCTAAAATGATGAAAATACTGCAATAAAAAAAAAATCTGAAAAGTAAGACATAATAAAATTCCCCAAAGCAGAATATGATTATAAATGCGCCATACATTGACTTCACAGCAGAACATTTCAAATTTTCATTTTCAAGAAAATCCACCATTCAATTGTAGGAAAAATCGCGAAATTTGTCACTCAATGGCAAGAAAAAAAAAAAAAAAATCGGCAAACTCTTTAATCGTTCATTTAAAAAGATTGCGAAAATCATCAATCAGTCGCAAGAAAACTTGTGCAATTCGTCAGTCATGGAGAACAATTCATGAAATTCTTTAGCTTGCTGTGGGAAAACATACAAAATTCGACGAACAGTTGCGAGAAAAAAATCCATGATTTTCGCCAATCGGTTGCAGGTAAAAAAACGCAAAATTTGTCAGTGCACCTCTAGAAGAAACAGCGAAAAAAAAACCACAATCTTCTCTAATCGTTCGCAAGAAAAAGCCTCAAAATTTGCCTATGTTACAAGGAAAAATTCGTGAAAATTGCAAATCGGTTGCGGTTAAAAAAAATCGTGAAGATTGTCAGAAGAATCTGCGAAATTCGTAGATCAGTAGCGGAAAAAAACTCACGACTTTCTCCAATCTGTGTCAAGACTTGCTTACTGGTTCAAGAGAAATATCGCAAAATTTTAAAATCGGTCACAGGGAAAAAAAAAACTAAATTCGTCGGTGGATTATCGAAAAAAATAGAATTTGTCGATCAGTCGTGCAAAAAAAAAAAAAAAAAAAACATGAAGATTTGGCCAATCAGTCGCAGAAAAGCGACAAAGTTCACCAGTCGACCGTGAGAAAATAATCACGATATTCACCGATCTGTCGCAGTAGAATGCGAAATTCGTCGATCGGTTGCAGAAAAAAAAGGGTTTTTTAACAAACGTTTACACGAAAAAGAGAAAAAATTTGCCAATCAGTAAAAAGAAAATATAATGAAATTTGCTTATCAGTCGCATGTAAAAGAAACTCTGAAGTTGTCAGAAAATTCACGAAATTCTTCGATCAGTCGTGGAAAAAACCAACGATTGTTTCCAATCTGTCGCAAGAAAAAATTGGAACATTTGCCAATCAGTCTTCGGTAAAAAAGCATGAAATTCATGGATCAGTCGTGTGAAAAAAAACTACGATTTTCTCCAAAAGGTCAATGAAAAATATCACAAAATTCATCCACCAGTCGTGGTTAAAAAATGCGAAATTCGTCAATGAATTGGGGAAAATATATCAAAATTCTTCACCCAATCGCAGGAGAAAAATTGTGAAATTCAACGATTTGGTCAGAGAAAAAAGGCCAAATTCGCCAGTTGACAGAGGGAAAAATCTGAAATAATTCGAAAATCATCAATCGATTGTTGGAAAAAAACCCCACTAAATTATCATTCGATTAGGAGGGAGGGGGGGGGGAACTCACAAAATTCACCAATAATTTCATTCGTGTGAGTATGTCAGGGTTTTATGAAATGTCTTTTGCATTT
This sequence comes from Maratus speciosus, assembly GCA_963932465.1. Taxonomy (NCBI): domain Eukaryota; kingdom Metazoa; phylum Arthropoda; class Arachnida; order Araneae; family Salticidae; genus Maratus; species Maratus speciosus. Next base: position 251,860,607 of record OZ010790.1, read on the forward strand.
CTATAAAAGATGCAATTGCACTTCTTCATATATAAAGAAAATTTTCCTGTGACTTTTTTTTTTTAAATTCACACAGAACATTTGATTAGCTGAAGTACATTGCAGAACATTGCAAAGTATTCAGCTTTGGAAATGAAATTCTTTGATCAGCCGCAGAGAAAATCTGTGAAATTCATTCAGCGACCATATGAAAAAAAAAATCAACTGTTTATAGGAAAAAATGAAGTTTGTTGATTAGCTGGGAAGAAAATCGGCAAAATTCATAAACCGGATATGTGAAAAAAATCACACGAGTTTTGCCAATCAGCCGCAAGGAAAAATGCAATATACGCCAATCGGTATGGTTTAGATGTATTATAATCCCGCATTTGCCATTTTTGATTTTTTTCTTGGATGAAAACTCCTTTTTCGCCAAGTAGTAAATGTCGCCAATGGTTAAATATTGTTGATAGATTAATATAACATTGAAAAAACTGGAATATAATAATTATTATTAATTATTAACTATTAATTAAAAAAATTTTTAATTCACACCAAGAAAAAAATCCAAGATGGCGGATGTGGGATTATAAAACATTTGTTCTGAAATAAAATATTACAAAATTTATCAGTTGGTTGCGGGGAAAAAATTGCAAAAATTCTCATTCAGTCACCTGAAAAAAAAAAAAAACTGAGAAATTCAACCGTCGATTAATGGGGGTAAAAAAATCTAGAAACCCTTCAGTCGATTGCTTTAAAATATTGTGAAATTCGTCAATTGGTCACAGGAAAACAACATGAAATTCAGCAGGCAATCATGAGAAACAATTGTGAAATTTTACCGTTGGCTGCAGAAAAAAAATGTGAAATTCGTCAATCAGTTACAGGAGAAAAACATAATTCGTCAGTCAACAGGGAGGAAAATCAAGAAATTTCATCAGTTGCAGGAAAATATCACAAAATTAAAAAGGTCAAAATAAAAAAGGACTAAATGCAAAATATTTTCAGTGAACAAGGTTCTTGAGTGTTTTTTTTAAGTGTCCAGCTGGCAGTAATTTTTTTCTAGAGTCCACACTGTTGAAGGCATTTTTAATATAATTATAAAATAAAATGAAATAAGTGATTACTACTCTATTGTTATTCATACTGCTTAATATGTTTCTGAATAATTAATTTGTCAAGACAGTGTTATTGTGAATTTGTATTTTTTTTTTATTATTATTTACATTTGCTTGTGGATATTTCTTTTAAAGGTGATTTCAATATAAAAAAGAATGCAGGTGTGCATTTTTATTATCTTCCTCTTAAATAGGAAAAAAAAAAAGAAAGAAAGAAATCTTGTTTTTCACCCTTTTATGATATGAATCCATATATATTAGCATTGTCTAAGCCGCTTTAGCAGGGCGCAGCGCCGGCAGCCCTTTTTCTTTTTTGTGCATGGCAAAGCCCCATTAAACCCTTCTGCTCTTTTTAACACTTCCTATGCTCCCTGTGGCAATTCAACTGATCGTGGGAAAATATCGCAAATTCTTGGGACTCTAAACAAACCAGTTCAAAATATTTTTGTGAATAATGTACAAGTGTGCCCTTTTTTAGAATGGTGTTTCCTTTTTGAAAAATTCCCCGCCCGGCAGTCCTTTTTTCTAGAGTCAACACTGCATATGTAATGTAATATTAATGTTAAAAAAAGGAAGGAGGCACATAATAAAAATGCATACATGCATACTTTTTACACGATTAAATCAAGTTGACAAAAAGATCTAAAAAACACCAACTGACCAGTAGTAGAATTGACATAAAAAAGGCACTGGTCCCAAGGAACAGTAACCATGAGAATTTATTTGTCCGCAGTCATCACCGGTCTGCTACATAAAATTCTATTTCATCCCTTTAATCCTTTGAGTGACAATTAATTACTTCATCTAAGATTTAATCGAATTTTCTTTGTTTTTTTAAATAAAATAAAGTTATGCGATATGTGCTTAGTTGCAGTTTTTGTAGGGAGAAGAAAGTTTACGTTTACCTGTCAGATAGGGGGGAGGGGGGGGGAGTTACTGGTCCTGCAGATTATAAAATTTTTCAAATTAGTGGTCCAATTGAATTTCTGGTGGTACAGAACAGTCCCAGCGAACCCCCAGGGAAATCAAAAGCTGAACTGACAATGAATAATATGACTTTTTAAATATTTACTACTCAAAAACATATTAAGCAATATGAACTGAACAAGCACAGAATGAAATCAGTTATTTCTTTTAAGCCTGTAAATGATAAAAGTAACAATGCAAAAAAGAGAAAATTACACAAATAAAATTTACATACACAATAAAACATGCGAATCTGCTCAAAACATAGAAGATTCTCACCCATTACAGAACAGTCCTTTTTAATAATTGTTTTGTACACACAGGAGGTAAACACAGGGGTCGATTCGGATCAGGTCCATTACGTGACCCGATGTGAGCTGGGGTCTTCATTCTTTTCTTTCCTGCAATGCACGGTCTCCCCCTCCAAGATGTAATTGGCACTTTTACTTGGCGCGTACGAGATGGGTGCGATAATTATTTTAACCTTCCACCGTGAAGGGAAAGCAGTGGTAAGGTTTGTTTAGGGGGTTGTATTCTTATTAAAGTAGAATGACAAGTTAGTAGATTGTATATTCAGTTTATAATACGATAGAATATTTACATTTCGCGATTGTTTAAAAATTGTTTTCGGGTCGTTTACTTGTCTCCGAAATTTTGTCACATTATAATTTTCATGTATAGTAGTCTCAAATAACATCTTCAGAAATAAGTCTTTAGAAAAAGTGAGGTAAAAATAAATTATGAGATTTTAAAAAGGTACTTTAGCAATGTCAATTTTAAAGGGGGGGGGGGGGGCGGCGAAATCATAAGAAAAAAATGTAGTTCATTTAATAAAGATTACATCAAGCACATTTTTTTCTTTTAATTACTTTATAACAATGCTAGAATACTCACAATTTATTCGCTTCTTTTAAATTCAAATTCTCTTGCATCACTAAGACCATTAAACTTAAAAAATGCACAGAATTATAACACTTTGTTCTTACCTAGATATTTCTTTTTAACACACTTTCCAGAAAAATTAAGAGTTAACTTCTACAAATAGTAAAATGAACTTCAAAAGCACTTCAATGGTCATATAACGATTAAATTGATTGATATGAAATTAATGCATATACTTTTTTTTTTTTTTCCTCACCAATTTGAAAATGTCTTCATCAGTTAAATGAAGTATTTTATTTTCTCTTTGGGACTAAAAAAGAAAGAAAGAAAAAGAAGAAGTACAGAAAAAAAGAAAGAAAGAAGAAGGAGTATTTGAATTTGGCTTAAAAATGAATGCAAGCAAAAATATATAAATAATTTTTAAAAAGTAATTTCTCAACGACAAAAATTTTTGGCCCACCACCTTCCTCCAGTTGTAGCGTTATATATCACTAGGGGAACCATAACAGGCTTCCCGGGTTATAGAGTATAGATTAAAACCATTTTTTTAAATTGAAAGCTCTAATAGACCTTTTATATTTGATTTGTTTTATTTTAGATTCCACCTAACAATACGAAAAATTTTGGAATTCAAATAAGGATCTGCAATTTATTAAAAGCGATAGTTTAGTATTGAGCTGGTGCCATGAATTAACAGCCGATATGTATAGTAATATACCTACAGTAATATGTATAGTAATATGCCAATATATGTTAAATAAATAAAAATATCAATAAAACAAAAATCTAAGACATTTAATCAAATTACGCGCTTTGAACCACTTAAATTATCAGAATAAATAAATAAAAAAAACTCCTATAAATAGCGATTTCTTCGGCTATTAATTCATGTCACCAGCTCAATACTAAAGTATGGTAAATATATATATATATATATACATTTTTTTAAGTAAATGTAAAAAATAATTTTTTTTTCATTTTAAAAATTTACTTCTAAAAAAGTACTTATATTAATGCAACGTGATTACTTAGACAGCATGTTTAATGTTTCATCTATTTATTGCATTTGAAACCATTTCTTGTGTCTTTTATTGTATATATTTCTTTTCTTCTTTTTCTTTTTGTTAACACTTTAGGAATAAATACAAATTTTCAATATGAATGATGAGTAGGGGAGCTAGGGGATGAATGGGACGAGGGATGGATGGACATTCTCAATATTTCCGGCAATAAACATTTATTTTAAATTGCTTCCTAAAACGATATAAGGTTCTACCACAGTGTGCTTCAGAACTAAAAGTATGACCACATTGCTGTTTTCATTTTTCTTCAAAGTTGCATTTTCTGAAATCTCTGCTTAAAAGTAAGTTTTTTTTACATTTGAAGATGTGAAATATCTTATACAATATAAAAAAATTAAGCTATGTTGTAGCTATTTATTTTAAGGTTCAATATCGATAATTAAACTGAATGAATAGTAACCAATGTGACAAAATAATTTTTGAGGTAAAATGGCTGAGAAGGGAATATATGCATCATGGGGATGATTGGGACATTTCAAATGGGGATGAGTGGGACATTCTCATTTATCCCTAGAGATGGTGAAAATTTTATTTATTAACTAAATAGTATTATATAGGTTGATAAATAGGTTTTTTTAAATTCATAATATTTTTCTGAATAAATCATAATCTAGAATAAATATTGTTCATATGTGTTGTCAAATACCTAATATATGAAATGTGATATATAATATTGATAATAACTTAAGTAAAAAAATAAAAATAAATATTTTTGTGAAAATGTCCCATTCATCCCCCATCTCCCCTATGTATTAAATTTACATACTCATATTATATTTGAAATATATACATAATTATATGTGATACAGTTTCTGGATTAATTTGGTATTTTATAACTATGTATGTATTTCAAAATAAGTATTTTTCTGTGCTTGCTCTGACTTTAGCTAATTAACTTGTGAAATTGGTATAAGCTATTGGGGTTTACTTATAGCATGTCTCCTATTAAAAATAGAAAATATAGCATGTATAGTTTGTTTAAGGGGACACACAAAAGAATTCTGTTACATTTCGGTCTATGAGGGAAAATCGTTTGCGGTAAATTTTAATGATGTTACACTATTTCAAACATACTGAAATTAATAAATATCGCTGAAGTGCACCACGGCATGCTTAAAACGAAATATAGTGTGTGATGCATTCATCCTTTATTTACAGGGACATATTGTGTATGTCTATGAGGAATAATTGCTGTAAGTGCGTTTTCAGTTGTGGTACGCATTTTTAATGTGTCGCGCTATTTTTTACACAAAACTTGGTAAATATAACCTTTACTAAGATCATATTATAGCTCATATACAGGGATGCACAAAAGATCTCGAGTACATTTCCAATTTCCGCTTATTGATGGAAATTGCTGAAGGATAATTTTCAATTGTGCCGTATGTTTCCTAACTGAACTACATTTTAATATGTAGTATACATACAAATCTTATAGATTATATACAGGTCTCCACACAGTAATTTGGAAATTTACCCGACTATTCATGCTAATTGCTGAAATTGTTTTTTCAAATGTATTGTGCGTTTTCCAAATTGTTTACGTTGGTATCTTTGTTATCTTATTAAACAGTGGAACTATTTCTTCGATGCTTGATGCATAATTTTTCTTTCTCGTTTTAATTCATATTTTGTACAAATGCAGATAATTAATTCTTGAAAATCAATAAATTTAAACATATGAGTTATAAGTATTTACGAAAATAATTTATTGATTTTCATATTTTAAAAATATATCATCAACAGTTGTTTGCATTAAAACATGTGATTTATATTTCTGTGTTGTGTTTTGCAATATTTTATAAATAAGCTAAAAAAGAAAGACTATGTCCTGTATTTCTGAAAAACAGATTTTTTTTTTATTTAATTCTGATTTATATGATTTTGTTTTCCCCGTGTTAAAATACCTGAATAGCTATCAAGAATTCCAAATTTCTAAAACAATTAACTTCCTGAATGCTAACATAATCTATGATTTTGTGTTACATTTCAATTAATAAAATTATGAATAAAAATCCAGTTTTCAATTATAAATAAAAATTAACAATTGAATTCAATAATAAGAAGTTTGCATGTTACTTTTTACATAAATAAATAAAAATACAAGTTTTCAACACAGGATAAACTATAATTAACAACTATAAGATACAGTTGAAACCTTTTTATCATAACTTTTTTCATCACTAATATTTCGATCCTTATTTTTCAAATAAAACCTGATAAAGGTGACCTTTGCAAAGTGCTCGCCAAAAGAGATACTCCAGAAGAATGGTCTTTTTTTTTTCCAGGAAATATGTGGTCAAGCGGACGTAATTAGAAAGTTAGAGACGAGGAGGATCCCCTCAAATCCCTCCCACACCTTCCCTAAACGTTCCCTTCTGCTAAAGGTAAACACACCACTTGATCGTTATCAATTGACTTTGAACGATGCTATAAAGTAACCTTGGGGTAATATAGGCTCAACTTTCTGCTCTCTAAAAAAAAAAAAAAAATAACATAGTTGACAATTGTTTCTAAAAGATCTAGTTTAGATCCAGTCACATTCACATATTAATAATTCACAGTATCCATCAAATGCTTCTGGGAATACGTTCCGTTTCCAGAAGAAATTCTTACATAGTTAGTTCTCTATGTATTGAGCTAAAAATTTTAATGAAGTAGTTGTAAAGCAGTTAGTTTCAAAGCAATAGAAAAATCTACCATCTTATTTATTTTTCAGTATTCGCTTTTGATTGTGTCATTCCAAATTTCATAAAAACATATCTAAACATAAAACATATTTATAAATATTGTTTGCATTTTAATTTAAGTACAATTAAAAATGAGGGGAGGGGGTTTGCTTTAGATAAATCAAGACAGAAGTTCGACTCTTGTGTCTTGTCGCTTTTTACTTTCTTCTATCTTTACAAGAAGAAAGTATTGGATTCATGAAAATTTTCAACTTCCGGTTTTTGGCGGATTTACATGTTTTAGGGGTCAGAGATTCAAAAAAACATGTTTTTACAAAATGTCTGTCTGTGAGTCTGTCTGTATGTGACACAAATTTTGTGGGCACTCTATCTCAAGAACTAATGCACGGAATTTAATAAAAAATTATATTCGGGTAGTCCCTGATATAGATATGTGCTGATTAGTTTTTGGTGTAAATCGCCCAGCAGGTGGCGCTGCTATGCTGCATTTTGCAGGATTTCCGCAATAGCTCTATCTCATGAACTACTCCACGGATTTTTATAAAACGTCAGATTCAGTTATTCCTTGATATGAGTTGGTGCTGTTTACGTTTTGGTTTAAATCGCCCAGCAGGTGGCGTTGCTATGCTGCATTTTGCAGGATTTACACTATTTTCGCAGTAGCTGTATCTCAAGAACTAATACACACATTTTCATCAAACATCGGATTTAGTTAGTCCTTTATATGAAATTATGCTGACTACGTGTTGGTGTAAATCGACCAATAGGTGGCGCTGCTGTGCTGCATTTAGAACGATTTCCTCAATAGCTCTATCTCAAGAACTAATCCACGAATTTTCATCAAACTTCAGATTCAAGTACACCTAGATTAATATTGCTGCTGATTATGTGTTGGTGCAAATCGCTCCACAGGTGGCGCTTCTATGCTGCATTTGTCATGATTTGCGCAACAGCTCTATCTCAAGAACTAATGCATGAATTTCCCCCAAATTTCATATTCAGTTAGACGTTGACATAAGTTGATGATGATTAGGTTCTGGTGTAAATCACCCTATAAGTGGTGCTGAATTTTGCTGTATTTACACGATTTCAGCGATAGTCATATCTCAAGAACTAAAGCATGGATTTTCATCTTTTTAGAATCATTATGATGAGCATAGGTTGCCATTTAATTTTGGTAAAGTGATAACGAATTTTGAAGTATTGACATTTATGAGATAGAAGAAAGTTTTGGGATTTCCGACTAGTTTACTTTCTTCTGTCTTTACAAGAAGAAAGTATTGGATTCGTGAGAATTTTCGAATTCCGGTTTTTGATGGATTTACACGTTTTAGGGGTCAGAGATCCCGAAAAAATGTTTTTAGAAAATTTCTCTTTGTGAGTATGTCTGTGAGTCTGTCTTTCTGTCTGTATGTCTGTGTGTGAGACAAATTTTGTGGGCGCACTATCTCAAGAACTAATGCACGGAATTTAATAAAAATTTATATTCAGTTAGTCCCTGATATAAATTGGTGCTGATTAGTTTTTGGAGCAAATCTCTCAACAGTTGGCGCTGCTATGCTGCATTTTTTACGATTTCCTTAATGGCTCTATATCAAGAAATAATGTACGGATTTTGGTGAAACTTCAGATTCAGTTAGTCCTTGATATGAGTTTATGTTTACTATAATATGTTTACTATATATAGGTATAAATCACCCAACAGGTGGCACTGTTATAAATCATTTTTCCTTATTTCCACAATGTCTCTATCTCAAGAACTAATGCGTGGACTGTCATCAAACTTCAGATTCAGTTAGTCCTTGATATCAGTTGCCGCTGACTACGTTTTTGTGTAAATCGCCCAACAGCTGCGCTGCTATGCTGCATTTTTCCTGATTCCCGCAATAGTTTTATCTCAAGAAGAGCACGGATTTTAATCAAACTTCAACTTCAGTTATCAAGTTGACTTAAGTTGTTGCTTATTAGGTTTTGGTATATATCGCCCGACAGGTGGCGCTGCTATGCAGAATATTTCACGATTTCCGCCATAGCTCTACTCAAAAACTAATGCACCGATTTTCACGAAACTTCAGATTCCGTTAGAAGTTGACATAAGTTGTTGCTGATTAGATTTTGGTGTAAATCATCTAACCGGCTGTATTTTTCAGGAAGTATTAACATGCATGAGATAGAATAAAGTTTTGGGATTGCCACATCCGACTAGTTTTCATCAATTTTGGATTTAATATTTTAAAATTAAAGACAATATAAACTAGTCGGATGTGACAATCCCAAAACTTTCTTCTACCTCATTCATGTTAATACTTCCTGAAAAATGCAATATAACAGCGTCGCCGGTTAGGTGATTTACACTAAAATCTAATCAGCAACAACTTATGTCAATTTCTAATTGAATTTGAAGTTTGATGAAAATCCATGCATTAGTTTTTGAGATAGAGCTATTGTGGAAATCGTGAATAATGCAGCATGGCAGCGCCACCTATAGACGATTTACACCAAAAAGTGATCAGCACCAGTTTATATCAGGCACTAACGGAATATAAAGTTTTATTAAATTTCGTTCATTAGTTCTTGACATAGAGGTCCCACAAAATTTGTGTCACACACAGACAGACATTTTGTAAAAGCATTTTTTCGTGATCTCTGACCCCTAAAACGTGTAAGTCCGTCGAAAATCGGATTTCGAAAACTTTTACGAAGCCAATACTTTCTTCTTGTAAAGATAGAAAAAAGTAAAAAACTGAAATACTTTTATTTGGGTCTTTAAAGGGATTCCACTTTGAAAATATGTAAAGTCAGAGTTTGTTTAAAATTTTACGTTGATTACAAATCTCTTTAATAATCTTTTCTGCAAGTATCATGTATTTGTGTTAAAAAATGAGTCAGAATTTTTTGCGTTGATTCTAGTGTCCTATGTGTTTCTAGGGTGCCCCAGGATTTTAACTGGAATCTAGAAACGGAAGAATAGAATAACTAAATGGAAAAAGGATTCAAAGAATGAAGATATGATTAAGAGTATAGGGGCAGATTCCAAAAATTTTAAAGGAGCCACTGGCTCCTAAACCCAAATAATTCAGTCGCCACATTATAAAAGAAATGTATAAAAGCAATAGCGTTTATACGGGGGGGGGGGGAAATCAGGAATTCAAAGTGAAAAATAACTTACACATGTACAAAAGAAATACAGACTACATCAAATGTTTATATTTCATTTAATCACATAATTCTTTTAATTTGGATCTAAATTAAGTATAATATAAATCTTTAGTTATGTGCAGTCAGAAGATAAAATTGGCCAAGATAGAGGTTAAAAAAATATATCTATAAGAATAAGCTAAGCAATCATGGTAGTGGGGAATATTAGAAAAACAATATTTCTTATTTTCATTTTGTCACACAAGAGTAAATATTTAAAAAAATGTGAATGTGACATTATTTTGCACTATAAAGATCACAATACAATTCAAACATTTTCAATAACACACAATAAAAATTATCTTTAAAAAAAAATTATCACAGACTATTACATGGGAGATTCTGTTCCGAATTTTCCGAAAATTTGGAAATAAAAAAATATCACGGAAAAATATCGAGAATTTCGACAGTTAGTCGCCGAAAAAAATCAATTTTCTCAATCGTCAACAGAAAAAAGGCGCGAATTTCCTCTAAGGATCACATTTGAATTTTGAACAACCTTTACCTTAAGGCTGGTCTCAAATCCAAAGGGTCAACTTTCTGACATAATTTTTAATTCATTTTTATTCGGAAACGCATGAAACTAGAAAGTGTTGTTATTCAGAAACTATGCCATCGAACTGTTTTTTCCGTTTTCTTGTAAACGCAATAGATCTTTCAGAAAGTACTGTCAAAGTTGGCATTTTGAACAAAACTTCCGAACGAAAGAAGAAAATCCAGTCAGTAAGGGGAGAAAAATACCGTGTCAGGTGATCAAAATCGCTTCTAACTCAATAGTTAAATGATGGATCCAAAAATGGAAAACACAGTTGGATTTCAAAACTCTTCCATGCTCAGGCTTTCGAATTTTATATCTTTCCGTTAAAAAATAAATTTGAAAATGTGCCAGAACGTTTTCGCTTGTTGAGCAGAGCAGCTGAGAACATCCTTAAGCAAAACAATGGAAAATAACAATTTTTGTTGAAAAAGCTGATTTTACTAGATTTTTCTTCATCTACAAGATCAGAATAGCAACTTAAATGGGGTAAGTTAGACATACATTTGAATTCTTCTGTATGATTAACGTCTTAATGAGTATTATTAATTAAGGTTGTTCTTAACCGCTCTGCTCAACAAGCGCAAAACGTTTTGACACATTTAAAAGTTCATTTTTTAACGGAAAGATATAAAATTGGAAAGCCTGGCCATGGAGGCAATTTGGAATTGAACTGTTTTTTCCATTTTTTGATCAATCAATTACCTATTGAGTTATAAGGAATTTCGATCACGTGACAAACACGTTTTTCGCTCGCTCTTGAGTCTCTTTCTTCCTTCGCGCGGAAATTCGGTTCAAAACGCCCACTTTGACATTCTTTTCTGAAAGATCTATTGCGTTTCTAAAAAAATGGGGAAAAAAGCTCAATGACATAGTTTCTGAACAACAACACCAGCTAGTTTCATGCATTTTCGAACAAAAATAAATTAAAACTTATGTCAGAAAGTCGACCTTTTGGATTTGAGAACACCCTTAAACAAAATAATTGAAAATAACAATTTTTAAGGAAAAAATCTGTTTTCTGTATTTTTTTTCTTCAACTACAAGATCAGAATATCAACTTAAATGAGGAAAGATAAACATATATTTAAATTTTAAATGATTAACATCTTAATGAGTATTATTAATTAAACAAAACAATTGAAAATAACGATTTTCAAGAAAAAAAACTGATTTCTTTAGATTTTTCCAGCTATAAGATGAGAATATCATCTTAAAAGGGAAATTTAAACATATATTTAAGTTTTTCAACAACCATTACCTTAACCAATTTTAAAAACAAAGGAAAATATGAATTTTTTAATGAAAAAGACGAATTTAAACGAATTTTACTAACTTTTATACTAGTTTGAGATTTTAACATATATTTAAACACTAGTTATGTAAGATATAAAACTTTAGACTACAGCACTACAAAATATAGTATATTTGAACAAAATAAATTCAAAACTTGAAATTTCACATAAAAAAATATTTTCACGTAAACGCATATAAAAATACGATTTTTTATTCTAATTTTCTTATCTTTTAGCAGATTGAATAGGATTTTTTCGACGAGACAAGTATAAGAAAATAATTCCAACTCCTATTTCCCACCGTCAACCCCCTCACATTCCCTAAACTTGGGGGGTTCGCAACAATAGAGTTTTGATGTCACAAAATCATATCGGAAATTGTTTACATCCAAGAAAAACATCAATTTTTACGCTTCTTTTCAGTTGTTACGTGAAAGATATAAACTTATATTTTAGTTTTTAAAAATCATTACCTTAATGATTATTAATAATTAAGCAGAACAGTGGAAAATATCAATTTTTAAGAGATAAAAGATAATTTCTTATGATTTTTTCAGATGTAACATGGAAATATCAACTTCTAACAGAAGAGTTAAACTTATACGAGGGTTGTAAATTAAATAGTGGCAACTTAACCTTGAAACTCGCAGAAGGGCGAGCATGCGCAAATAGGATATCGGAGCGGTGTTGTGGCGCTGTTGTCGATGTGTAGAATGCAAAAAAAAAAAAACAGTCGGTCTGCTTAGAAGAGTAGTTGTTGTGTGGCGTTAAAGTAAGGAATTTCGTTTCCATCGCTCTAAAGCATGTTTTCAAAAGGGGATCAGCGGTCGTGGCTTAAAATCGAGGTTGCCCGTGTCAAAAAAGCAACAGAATGCTATCGAAGATTAGTGGAAGCCTGTGGCACAAATGCGTTACCGTATAGGACAATAGCACGATGGGTTCAAGCATTTCGTTCGGGTCGGAATGAGACTGCGGATTTGCAATGCACAGGTTGGCCCTCCATTCCTCAAGAGCAGATTGACATCCTGAGCGGTCTCCTTACCATACACCGTCGATGGACTGTCCGAGAATTATCCTTAGAGGTTGATCTGAGTCCATCTGTACTCTACGCAGTAGGGCGCTCGGTCGCTCACATCAACAATCACACCTTGCCACTGGTCTACAACGGCTTCCCGACATTTGACAAAAGGTTATAAGCTTTGATGGTGATTACATAGAAGGAATGTAATGCAATTGTACTTGTAAGTTCATTAAAAATTGATTTATACCTATGTTGCCATTACTTAATTTACAGCCCTCGTATTTTAGTTTTTAACAACAAAAACTTAATAAATATCATTAGTTAAACAAAAAAAAATATCAGTTTTCAAGAAAAAGATGAAATTTTACGCAAATTTTCAACTTTGAAATACATTTGTTTATATATTGTTACAAGATACTAATTATATTGTTAAACTTTATCTATCTTAAAAAGCTTCATTACCTTTATATAGTGTTCATATTTACATCTATTCACATCATGACTACTACATTTGAAACCAATAGTACAAATTTCTTCCCTATATTGGAAACTGGAAATGAATAAAATTGATTTATGCATTCGAGATCATTTGATCATTGAAACATTCAAGATTTTGAGCAGATATCTGAATTTTGAATGAACAACACTATAATGAATATTAATAATTAAGCAAAACAATGGAAAATATCGATTTTTAAGGAAAAGGACCGATTTCTTTAGATTTTTTCAACTATAAGATGAAAATATCAACTTAGAGAAAAGTGACTAGGATTTCAACTTAAAAACGAAATTTAAACATATATTTCAGTTTTGAACAACCATTACCTTAATGAATTTTAATAATTGGACAAATAAAAAAAGGAAAATATGATTTTTAATGAAAAAAGACGAATTTAAACGAATTTGATTAGCTTTTACACTAGTTTGAGATTTTATCATACTTTTAGATGCTAGCTATGTAGAATTTTAACCCTTGAATGATGTACACTTCAAGAAATACTCATTACTAAACAAAAATAAATTAATTTTAATCTAATCAATAACTGATAATTTCACATTTAAAAAATATTTTCATGAATGTACATATAAAAATATGAATTTTCAAACTAATATCATTATTTTTATTACATTTAACTGGATTTTTCTACACTCAAACTTAATTTTTCATACACAAAACATTATTTAATCAAATTCAGTACTTTCTAATTTAACCCTTTCAGGGCAAGGTACTGGTATTCGTAAAACGTTCAAATAATTTACTGACACCAGTATTAACAAGAGACTTTATTTGTAAACAAGTAAAAGTAAATTTTCGTGTATTTAATAAAGATGACATTTTCATAATAAAATTCCGGTGCCAATGTGGCAATTTGGGATTAAAATTATGTGATGCCGTGACGGTATCACCTCCCTTCAAGGGTTAACGAAAGTCAGTGATTTCTCCCTGTTTAAAGCAATCCCAAGAATTAAAAAACATGAGCGTCTCCTATAATTTTATAGCTTTGAGTGAAACGAAACGAATTAGCAGCACACTAAAACTTAAACACAAACAAAAAAGAAGTTATTAAATAATTGCTTAATACGTAAATTTCCCTCAAAATGAAAAACAAATGAATTCTTGAAACCTCTAAACTTACTAAGTAAAAACAAATAATAATAGTCGCCCTCGGGCGGATTCGAACTGCCAACCCCATGGTTAACAGCCATATGCACTATCCGACTGCACTACAAGAGCATCGAAGATTTCTGAACTATTGCAGTACTTTTCAACATCAAACTCGATTCTTGCTCCTATATATTTTAACATTACATACGTTTAACAATTTTTTTTATCCATCTATCAGAAAATTATTAAATCACAGAACGATCACGCATCAAGTTGTTTCCAATATGAATACTATATTTACAGTTTTTTAATGATACAGAGTATACATGAATAGAAACTTTAATTTTTCAAAAATTTCATATTTCAGATAGTCCATATTTCAAACCAAACTATTTGAAATTTTCACCACATAAGAGCAAATATTACTTAGATCTTTTCACTATTACCTTTTAAAAAATAGCAGATAACAACTTTTGAATTAATTTTCTCAGAACTGTAACTGAAATTAGATCAACTCCTTTTAGAAAACCTTATTTTCACACAATTTCTTGAAATTCAACATCGAATTGACCTTTACAGCAATGCCTATCTACACCAAACTCGATTCTTTCTCCTATATTTTTTAACATTACATAATTTTAACAAATGTACATCGAATTTGTAATGTTTTTAACACTTCGATGACATACACCTCAAGAAAGATTCATAATTAAACAAAATAGTAATTTTTAATCTTGTCAATAACTGAAAATTTCACACATAATAAAATATTTTCGTGATTGTACATATAAAAATAAGAATTTACAAACCAATTTCCATATTTTTATCTCATTCCAACTTAATTTTTATGCACAAAACATTGATTGTACATATAAAAACAAGAGTTTACAAACCAATTTCCATAATTTCATCACATTCGAACTTAATTTTTATGCTCAAAACATTTTTTAATCAAATTGTATACCTTATTATTCCGTGAAATTCGGACTAGTCTAGGTTATTCTGCTCATATTATTAATCAAATTGTCATATGTTTCACCTTGCACTTATTTGTAATTTTTTTTTCTTTTGAAATTATTTTTTTTTACTTTTGTAAATTTTATTTTGCTAATTTACACATTTTTCATTCATCAGTTGAAGTTTTATAAGTAATCGATGGAATTTTATGCGATAGTTAATTATTTTAATTGATTATTAATATTTTCCTTCTGTGATACTTTTCGTGTATGAGGTTATTTAATATATATTACATTTCCTTTACTTATTCATATGATAGTAATATTTCTGAGGAATACATATCTCATAATTATTAGAAAAGTGTGAAGCATAAATTCTGAAGCATTCTGTGATGTTGATAAGCGTTGTAGTAAAAATTCATATAGTTTGGTTTTGAATACAATGTTTTGCGCATAAAAATCAAGTTCGAATGTGATGGAATTATGGAAATTGGTTTGTAAATTCTTGTTTTTATATGCACAATCAATGTTTTGTGTATAAAAATTAAGTTGGAATGTGATAAAATTATGGAAATTGGTTTGTAAATTCTTATTTTTATATGTACATTCACGAAAATATTTTTTTTAATGTGAATTTTTCAGTTATTGATAAGATAAAAAATTATTGTTTTGTTTAATTATGAATATTTCTTGAAGTGATCTGATAATTCTGCATGAAAAACCCGTTTATCTAAATTAAGGGGGGGGGGGCATTCTAAATTAAGGTTAAACCTTTATACTTAACCAATGAACCCCTAAAATTAATCTGGGACGCGCCTTATGAAAATGAACCTATTTACAAAATTTGAAGCAAATTGGATATTGCTATCAAGAGTTATCGCGTTACGTACATACAGAGCAGGGATGAAATTTCCGCGGTTTTGCACACCGGTATTTTGTTAGAGAAAATGATATTTTCTTTAATATGAACATTTTTGCGATTTAACAAAACAACATTTTCCTTAAGAATATATTGGTGTGCAAAATGCGGAAATCTCATCTCTAATACAGAGCCTGTGGACACATTAGCTCTCAGGCTTTGACAGCAGGGCTGCCACAGACGTCCACAGGCGACTATTTTTATATTCTGTTCGCACCACTATTTTAAAAAAAATACATTTTGTAGTATATTTTTCTTGCAAATGTTGTCAAAGCGTATATATATATATATAATTTGTTTTGAAAAAGTGGTGCAAAATAGAATTAAAAAATAGTCGCCCGTGGCAGTCCTGTGCGCTAAAAAGTATAAACGTGGTAATACGAAAAGTACTTCTGTAACTGCAAACAAAATATTGTTTTGAATTTTTAAAAAAAATGTTTAATAAAAATAAAATAACTCGCAAATATCTCGTGAATACACAAATCAGTACTTATAAATTAATGAATTGATAATACAGATTATTGTTTTATTCTATTTGTAGTTTTTTTTATTATTATTAATTATTTATATACATCACTAATTTAAAAGGAAATAAAAATAGCCAGATATTTTTTTCTATTTTTCCTTTTTGGCTGTTTTCACTCCTGATGAACAACTATAATAGATTATGAATCGTTTTTTTTTTTTAATTACTCGGCATCAAACAGTATGAAAAATTAAAATTTTAACGCTTTTAAAATGTTCGAACTGTTCAAGACTATTTTTCTTTATTAAAATTGAAACTATAATGTTGAAACAAAATTGTAACAATGATATTGTAAACAAAACAATCATATTCTTCAGTTAAATTTATACACATTAGTATTCAAGTAATTACAAAAAAACTTCTTTTATTTATAAGTATTGATGTATTCATTGTTCGTACGGGTCCTTGAATTTCCAGACTAAGAAATTCTTCGGTACCAGTATTTTCTTAAAGAAAATCTTTCCTTAAATAAAACGAAATTTCGCGCATTTAAACTAGATTTATTTTTCTGTAAAAAAAATTACTCATATTTAGCCTTGAAAATAAATGTACTCGTACAAACCCTGGTATTAGTATTTGTAATAAATAATTTACCATGCATCATAATTTATCAGCTATCGTTATAAAATAATTTTAATAATACAGGTCATATATTTCTTACAAACTTATCGACAAAAGTCCTGCAATCCATAAATCTATCCTGCTTAAATTTGTGAAGAATCCCCGATTAAATGAAATATAATAGAGGGAGAACAGTTCCCTTTGGAGTCGCCAACTGTTTTCATTTGGCCTATTTATCGCCCCTCCTGGCTTCAAAAGAAGAAACAAATGTTTGCGGCAGAAAAATCGGAATTAGAGATAGAGGAAGAATGATTTCATTCCCTTTTACGGGGCACGTACGGTACGCAATCCGTAGCGGGCAAAATTTGAGGGTTTTTTTAGGGCCCTTTCACAAAAGTCTATTTAATAAAATAGGCCCCATCACAAAAATAAATATTATAAAATGAGCCCCTTCACAAAAATAAATTTAATAAAATGGGCCCCTTCACAAAAATAAATTTAATAAAATGGGCCGCTTCACAAAAATAAATTTAATAAAATGGGCCCATTCACAAAATTCCTTTTAATAAAATAGGTCCACTTCATAACATTCTTTTGCATAAAAACTATTTTAAATATGTAATTAGTAAATAAAACCAGGTCATGCGAAACAAAAACTTTAACTGAAATTTAAAGAAGTTTTTGTTAATAAGTTCTTGATCCGAATTTGAGTAACTGGATTTTAACTATAGTTACAAAATATTACTTTCCACAAAAATAACTTTTAATTTTCACAAAATGGAACCCAAGAATAAAAACTTGCATCGACCCCTGTTTGTTAAAGGCCCCAAGAATCTATATATATAATTTTTAATGATGTTACGCACTGTAGAACAATATTATTGCTCTAAATTTGTCTTTAAATGTTTTTTCGTGAAAAAATTACTTTATTTAAAATAATTATACACATGTAAAGAATTTTAAAATTATTTTTCCCATATTTCAAATTCTGTATTATAAATTATTCTACAATATATAATTTTTTTTAAATTAATTTTTATGAGTCGAATATTGCAGCTAGAGACATTAAACCCCGCTAAATGATTTGCCAGAGATATTACACCTCCACTGAGTATTAATCAAGCATCTATGTTCCTAAAAAGATTATAGCTGCCTGATTTTTAAAGAAACCAAATTACTTACTCATAAAATGATATTCCAATACAGTGATCTGCTTAGAAAGAACTTAGGTCCTTTAAAGGACCCTTCACAAACTTTTTCCCCTCAAAACAAGGGCCCTTCACAAAACGTTTCCACCTCCAAACTGAGCTTTTTGCAAGTTTAATTATCAAGAAGTAATTTAATCCTTCTATCACTTTTATGCATAATGGAAATATATGCATATATCTCCTTAAAAGTATAAACAAGAAACTGAACATAACGATTCTTTGAAATTCAGAAAATTATGACTAGATTTTTCACAAAAATAAAAAGATCAAAAAATAAAATAGTTCTCTCTAGGATGTATTTGAAAAGTGAAGTGTCACGCCGTTTTTAAAACGGAGAGATTTTTATCGCTAATATTTTAAAAAATAGTAAAAATTCATCTTTAGTCATACACGAAGATTTCGTGTAAAACATTATCCCCATACCACAGTATTTCTATACGTGGCGATCTGGTTTACCGAATGTTCAGCATGAATGGCTGAATACAAAGTGCCAATATCAAGCTAAAATATTAAAAATAAGTATAATACAAGGCTCACTTATACCCCTCTTACGGCTATATGTATATCCATTTAAAAATTAATTAAAATGTGACTAATATACAGATAAAAAGAGCCCTGCAAAAAGGAAAAATAGAATAGCAAAACGACAGCGTAACGACTACTCCCGCATTTTTTCCGAGTGGCGGAAAAGTAAACATGCTTTCTGTGTGTTGAGTTGATAACTTCCTTCTCATTCTCCCATGACATGGAGTCAGAAATACATCTACATGAGGGCTGCTGTTACGCGAGGGCCCGGGTTCGAGTCCCTGGGTAAGACATGGATGTAGTGTATGTACCATTGTAGTTTTATAATATATATAATGGAAAATAAAAATTGTTGTGACTTGTTGTTGTTACTATGTATAATAAGGATCATTCGAGGCGACAGCCATTGTAGCTATAGGCCCCAAAGCATTCTCCACCTCGGATGTCAAATGACAGCTACATGATCAAAAATCAAATGTTGCAACGAAAACTTTGTTTTTGAAGAAGTAACTTTTATAAAAACTGGAATTCACGCCTGATAGAGGATAAGGGCAAATTATGCATGTAATAACCCCACCTATATTTTTCAGCTTTAATCGTGGACGCTACCAAAATGAGGAAAGGGGGGGGGGAGGGACCCTGCCCCTCCCTAGATTTTAAAATTTAAGTAACTAGATATTTCTTTTTGTTATGTTTTCAAAAACAATATAAAATGTATTATTTTCGAGTAACTAAATTAAAAGAGCCTCTTTTCTTTAATGTTAGTATGTGCAAAATTCTTAGTTCCTCTTTTTTTAAAGAGGTGCTGTTTGTGTTGTTTTATGATGGCCAATTGTCTACACTTAGGATATTGGGCCGAAGGGGGGGGGGGTGCCTGGGGTCTTTCAAAGGGAAGCTAATCCGTATTTAAGCAAAAAAATCCAAGGTTCGAAGAAAACCACGAAAAACTCTGAACGACTAGGCCGACGGGCGCGATTGGGTTCGAACCCAGCATCTCCCGTCTACCAGCTTTGAGAGCAGAACCTCTCGGCCACTGGTGGAGTGGTTTTGAAGAGGAACTAAGAATTTTGAGCTAGGACGACAGGAGTGGCATGGTGGAAGAGGGGGGGGGGGGGGGAGCGGAGTGCATTGTATCCCTTCCTGCATTTTGAAATTTAATTAACTAATTTTTTTTTTTTTTTTTTTTTTTTGTCAGATTTAGAAGAGCACAGTAAAATATATTCTTTTCGAAAAACTTAAAATGGAAAACTAAATAAGACATTTTTAGAAAAGGGAGAAGGGAAATTGAGGGCCCTCGTTAGATTTTGAAATTTAACTAAAATATTTTTTGTGCGTGTTTGAATACGATTTTAAATATTAATGAAAGGGACTTTGAAATAATTTGGAGATTTTTTTTTTTTTTTAGGGTGCAATTTTTGTACGTGTTAGACTTCGAAGGGTTATTTTTACTGGTGGTAATTTAAGAGAAATTTATGACAAATTTTAGGATAAAAAGGGGACTTTGAAATACTTTCGTGATTATTTTTTTTCGTTTTAGGGGGAATATTTTGAGATTGAAATTTTTGAGCTTGTTAGAGTTGGAGGTGACATTGTTACTGGTTATAATATTAGAAAAAATTGTGACAAATTTAAGGTAAAAAAGGGCTTCGAAAAAATTTCGTGATTTGTTTTTCTCTTTAGGGGGAATTTTCGGGGATTGAAATTTTTGAGCGTGTTAGAGGTGAAATTGTTGGTCGTAATAACTTCATAAATGGGGTAATTAAAAATTTTAACTAGTAGACTCTTCAAAATAATTTCGAGATTTTTCTTTCTTTTTGTAGGGAATTAAAAAATAGTATTTTAAATGGTAATTAAAAATCTCAACGAGGGGACTTTAAGATAATTTTCAGATTTTTATTTCTAGAATGGGATTTT
Organism: Maratus speciosus; assembly: GCA_963932465.1. Taxonomy (NCBI): domain Eukaryota; kingdom Metazoa; phylum Arthropoda; class Arachnida; order Araneae; family Salticidae; genus Maratus; species Maratus speciosus. The sequence goes on from OZ010790.1 coordinate 251,881,588, forward strand.
TATATCGCTATTTAAAATGGTAATTTTAAATATTAATTAAAAATTTTAACGAGGGGGAGTTAAGAATTTTTGACTGAACCGGTGGAAGACGTTAGATTTCCGGGAATTATCTAATATATTAATTTCGAAATAAATTTAAAATATTAATGAGGAAATGAGGGCATATCAAAATCTTAGTTACCATAATGTGCAATAATAAAACCTTTAAGTAAAACTTTCATGTTACCTGGTAAAGAAACAATTTTCATTTTCCTTCAACATACCTCATGTGATATCACGAAAATCTCCTAAGTCATTGAAGGTAATTTGGAGATGATAACTTACAGAAATAAACCTGTATGAAATCTTTTAAATAGAGGTATACTTCTCTTAAGATAACCTTTAGTTTTCATTTGCCTTAAAGATACCCGTTGAAACCTTCAAAATAGCAGCAAAATCTCAAAATTTTTAAAGGTTTTTCTCTGATTTTTTTACCTGGGATGTTTTATTAATATGTTTAGTTTATTAATATGTATCAAATCAATGTCGAACTGGATATGTAATCATTATTATGTATTGATCTGATGCGAATTTGCACAGAAGGCTGTCCGCATGCAGGTGCAACGATATAATGTAAAGAGAAGATACAGCTTTTATACCTAAAGGGAAACTGCAGATATTTCTGCCAAAATCGGTGAAGGGAAATAACAGGTTTTTTACCTGAAGGAAAACAGCAGGTATTTGGAACTCAGAAGGTTAAGGGAAAATACATGTTTTTTACCTAAAGGTAAGCTGAAGGTAATTTTAGTTCCAAATACCTTCAGTTTCCCTGAAGATTTTTTTTTAAGGTTTCTTGCTGACTTTTTTACCTGGGTTAACACCTAAATCCCAATACAGAAAATAGTTGGCAGCACTAAACTTTTTCACCTTGAAATCGTGCAATATTTTAAGAAACGCGCGCGAATTCCAAGAAAAATAGCTCATGGATGTAGTGAGTATTGCTTTTTTGAACCCATTTTTGCTATATTAGGGATAAAAAGGCAATGTTGAAATTTTTTTAGCATATCATGGACTTACTAATCGTTATCTCTGTGCAATATTGTAAATGTCTGACCTTTCCTTTATTTACATATTTGCTCATACATAAGAGGAAAATTTATGATTTTGTAAATTTTTTACAGTTTCTAATTTTTTTGAAGGTGAAGGAAATAAATGGCAACTTTCAAACATGGGGAATTTTATCTTCATATGTAATATTATATCAGACATCAATTTCACAGATGTTTTTTAATTCCTTTGATTTTTATAACGTTTCTAATTTTCTCAAAATTCGCAAATTTTCAATTTTTACAACCAATCAAAGATTAATCATGGTGTTACCAGGCTATTATTACCCAATAAATAAGAAGATAATTTTTCAGAGGTTACATTATTATAAAAAAAATTCATTTCACTTAAATAGTTTTCAAGATACAGAACTTCAAACTTGCAACTTTGGTCGATTGAACATATGCCATTCTTTATCACAAGTTTTTTAAATGTCCAGAACTTCTAAAATAATTTATTTTTTGTGAAGCTATTTTGCAGAGCTCTATTTGAATAAGAATTCTATATGTATCAAATTTTATTAAAATCGGTTACTATGTGGCCATGACTTTTTTTAAATTTTTGCTCATTTTACGTGGATTGACCCTACTGCAATTCTCGAATTTTATGTGATTTTTAGCGTTTTTCGGGATCCCTATGAACTTTATTCGAAATTCGTGCATCGATTTTTATATTTTATCGATTTTTAATTGTGATTTTTAGAGTTTTCTTGCCTTTCGTGCTATTTTTCGTCAGGTCTGGACAAGGCCGGCTCTGTTAGCTACTTGTTAATAAAAGATTTATATATTATTTCTTGTTTTCCGGTGAAATAGATGTAGTCTCTTAGAATTTGCAACAAGATGCCCAGTAGGGCGGAGTGAAAAAGGCGAAAAAAAAATGCAATTTAACAAATTACAACGACCATTTGAAAAATGATTTTTTCAAAGACAAAAATTTAAGACATAAAAAATAGCACGGAGTTGTTCATACATTACGTACGCCATGAATTAAACATTAATAGTGTTATTACACGTAAAAATTGCAAGCAACAGAAATCGCCTGCGACTCGTACGTATTATCCACCTGAAACTTACGTATTATCGAAGCATTTCATTGGCTGTTCGGTAAAAGGATTTTCCATCGTTAGATTTCCAAGAAATCTGACGGCGAATTTTAAATGAAATTTATTTCTTAAACTTCTAAACAAACATCCCACAATATTACTTTTTATAACGTCGTATAGAGAAAAAAAATGTACTTTTAAATGCAATTTGTTTTAAAGCTGTATCTCAATTTGTTTCTGAGTTATTAATTTTTTTTGTATTTTTTATTACTTTTTTGTCATAGTGGAAACACTCTGTTGTCCATCTCTGTTGAAAGTAATGGGAAAAACAGATTACTGTATAGGCCAATCAGAAAACGAATAAAATGATGATTAAACCAATAAAAACCTTCAGATATGCTTTTGATTTCCTACCCTGACGAGGACAATAACCATTTCAAATGGTTAAAAAAAAAAAAAAATCTTGACTTAACAAATGGTACTAGAAAGACACTGTGAAAAAAATCCAACGCAGTAATGCATCGTATTCAGGTTCCACACAGGGGGCCAGAGAAAGGAATGTTAACTCAAAAATTAAAAAAATCAATTTCATTTATTTAATTTTAATGTTTACAATAGCTTTATTTTCAAACTTAAAAACATTTCTAATAATGAAAAAGAAACCGGAAGACCTTTTACTTTAATCAGTCTTTAATTTTGGAGTTCACATGCGGGCCAAAAAAATTAACTTTGGTGTCAAACTCTGGAAGTTCCTTTCGTTACTTGATTCCACTGCGAATGTATCCATTCCTGCCTTCTGCTCCACGTGTTACCAATGGTGCTTGTGTTACTAGTCTCACATAATTCTATAGTGCTTGCGAATGACAAAGGAGCTTCTTTATTTCAAATTATGAGCCGTTTTTGATCATACTTGCTATGCCTTAGTCACTGAGGTCCATGGTAGCTGGTGGTTACAAAGGATTGTCCCTATAAATCATCTCAAAATAGTCTTTTTCTTCGAAATCTAAATTTGTAAGGCGAAATTGGCGTATTTTCCTCTTCCAGTCACTTTTTTCTTGCTTTCTGTTGTTTTCGGAGCCCCAGTTTTCGAATATGTCATCGGTCTTCTAACAGTATTGCCAAAAGGCTGCTTTTAGAGTGAGCGAAATAAGAATTTTTCTGAATAATTTTGTGAACGATTGACTTAAAACCTAGAATGAGCTTTTTTTTTTTTTTATCATTCTCTGCAAGTGACGTGCTCCATGAGTAACTAATGTGATTTTCTTTATTTTAAACCAAGATGGCATGTAAACTTTTATAACATATTCTACTAGGAGCTTAATGTTTTCTGTTGGTTTGGCAGTCGACACATACAGGCGCAGGATTCTGTTGGCTGTATTGAGACATTTTGAATGAGACATCGTTCCGGGACTTCTGTTTGCTATATCTGGAAGGCACTCGCCCGAGGATATTGCCCTAGAAATATCGAAGGGATATTTTCTGCCTGCACTGAGATCTTTTTTATGACATTTACGCAGAGCAACTGGAATAGAAACAAAACTTATCACGTATTATCTTATCATTTCCTATTGTTCCGGAAAACTGGTGCTGCCTAAATACAGTTTCGTTAAACTTCTGGAAAAGGCGACTTAGAGGTAGTTCAATAGTATGCAATAAACATACAAACTAGTGTAATTTGTGACCAACAAAAATTTCAAGCTGTCTAACCGCGCCATTTTTTGTCTCAACATTGACTTTCGTTCCATCACAGCCAACGGAAACCTGTTACGAAAGTGCAATCGACGTTCTCGCTTCAGCTTAATCCATTCAATAACTTTGGATGGAGTATTTTCGGATACAATCCTCATACCAAAGAAGCATAGATGATGCAATGATAGCAGCTGACCTACCCTATACTCCCGTTCTATCACAAGAAACGGCTAGATTTGGCAGTGATATTCTCATTTGGACTGTCTTGCCGGTTGAGGGAGTATCATAGATATTAGATTTCCGACATTTTGCTTCATGAAAAACGTAATCGTTTCATCTTCAGAGTTATCTTCGAATTCTGTATCAGATCCTAAAACGGCGTTTTCTTTTACATCCGTAATATTTTTATGAGCATTACTATATATATTATAATTTATAAGCATTATAGCAGTTCTTCTGCTTTAGATTCCTGATTTTCCCTTCTTCATAGCCTTTCTCTAACACGCTTCAAGTTTTGAGTTGCAGAAATGTTAATTGATCCTGTTTTTCTTTCATACCTTTGGTCTGCTAAAAAATTTCGTTCCATGTTCAACATACGTGGGTAACACTGTCTCTTTCAATTGTATTGGAGAACAAAAAACACAACAAAAAGTTTCAATTTCAGTTGAGGTCATACTGAGGTTAAACTTCCGTATTGTCGTGTCCAAAAAAAAAACCCAAAAGAAATTAGTGTCTACATATTAGTGGTTGAAACAAAGACAAGCATCAAATAAAGACAACCGTCGCGAAAACGAATCATTCAACATAATAAAAGTCACGCGTCAGTCTCAGTTTTTAGATTAGAATACGTGCTGCCATCTACTAGATTTTGAAGTTTAATTTGCTATTTATGTACGGAATGCCCTTTCTAGCACAAAGATCTGACAATAGCATTTTGATAAAGTAATTTATTAATGAAAATGCAAGTAATTAATATTAATTAACAAATTAATTAATTTTATTTTGTTAAAAATGCATTAAAAATATTTTAAAAAGGCTATACAAATATTCACTTGAGGTGTGGAACCTCAAGGTGTCAATATTTTGAGCTGACATTTTGTGACAATTTGTTTCAGACAGTGTGGCACCATATAACGGCTCAGGCAATATTAATTTACAGAAAAAAGTTTTTTTGCTCCACCCTAATGTGCAGTCGTTTGACCGCTTTTATCGAAAATGGTTTTATAATAGTAATTTAATATAATTATGTCTATAATATGGTCAATAATATGATCAGATACTCTTGAAAAAATGGCCAAGCAACACTATCTTTAAAAACTAGCGACAGACTGGACTAGTTGTTTCAAATATTTTAAGTAGTTTAAGCTTTCAGTTCCCGCATACTTTTCAACCGTAAAAGGTTTAATTCGTCTTTTACTTTTTAATCAATAGAATATGAATAAGATAATTACATGGAGTTTTAATGGAATTTTTATTTAAAGCGACAAACTGAGCGACAAACCTTCCAACTAAGGCATTGTTTTCAACAAGAGAATGTAGGTTGCTGCTTCTGACTGTCGATCCATGATGAAGTTATTGAAGTTTGATGAATTTTAGAGATTATGATTGATGGTTATTGCCAATGGTAATTTATGATTTTTTGATAAAGATAATTGATTATTGGTGGTGTTTAATGAAGATGATTTTTACTGATGTTTTTCATGAATTTTACAAGTTTTTTTTTATTCTTAAGCAACAAAAATACTGCATTCATTGATTTATTTTTCATTGGCGTAAAGCGCAGATGCATACGTTTTAGTAATCGCGGCATTGCGGGTTTTCCCTCATTTTTGTGACTTGTACGCAAGGAGGTTGCTGCATCAAGAAATTATTTTTTTTTTCATGGATACTCAGCGCGCATGTATTCGTTTTAGTGATTGCTGCATTAATGAATTTCGCCCATTTTTATGTATATATCGCAACCAAGTTGCTGCGTCTACTCGTGGATTTTTTCATGGCACATAAATGTGTTTTAGTGGTCACGGCATTATCAAATCTCAATCATTTTGTGATTCATATGTAATGCATAGAAGTCGCGTATAACTACACTGTTACAAATCTGAAGTTTCAGCTGCATAATCACTCCACCGCTTTTATAGAAGATCTCTGTTTTGACCAAAGATAATGCTCTAAAATACAGTAAGACGTCAAAAATCCGGCATTCAGAAATCCGGCATCAAAACCATCTTTTTCTCTTGCTTTTTTTTATACTTTTAAGTTATAGTAGAAAAAAAATAGCGATTGTTTATGAATTAAAAACTGCAAGATCGAAAGTAAAAATGCAGAAAAATAATATTTGACATTTTTTTTCATTTCTCAGAGTCGATGATTTCCTGAACAAATTTTCTGGGAGCTGCACTGTTGCTCAGCAACGGCGGGGAGACTAGTACACAGGTTCTTTGGAATCCCTCTTCTGACGCTGTGCTAAATAGAACTACCGATAACACTAGTAACAGCTCCGAAGACGAGAATGTACAATAGGTAGAAGAAAATGTATCACTAGAAAAATGCATAAATTTGGCTAGAGAATTAATATCTGCTTTAAAGAACAAGACTGTTTTTCCGAAATAGATCCGTAGTAGAAATTCTTCATTTGTATGAAATACAAGAAAAAAACTGTGAAAGAACGGCCAAAAAAATTGAAGGAAACAAAATTGACATCGACGTTTCCGAAATTACACGAGAAGAAATATTTTCACTCTTTATTAATTTTTTTTCCTCTAACATAGAAAATATCAATTAATGTAAGTTAATTTTTATATTTAATTTTCTCTTTTTCTTACACAATTATCATTTAATAATGAAAAAAATGTGGCTAAAGGCACCATCAAGAATATAGTACTACTTTTGATAGTCCTAGTTACTACTTTAGACATTCCTTCAAAAATCCGGCATAGTCTTTGTCCCGATGAAGCCGGATTTTTGAAGTTATACTGTATAGTCAAGTAACCGTTTTCTGTAAAAGCGGTGGAGTGACTATGCAGCTAAATCTGTAGATTTTTAACAGTGTAGAAGAAAGAGCGACCTATCTTCCACTTTTTTAATACAAGGAACTAGTTGAGAAGGTGCACTCGTTTTTGAAATTAATTTTCTTGTAATGTTTCTGCTAGGGGCATTTGAGCAATCTAGCCATGAAATTTTTTACACCCAATGCTTCTGAAACTGTTATATTAAAGATAATTTCTGAACGAATACCAGTGCTTACATTTTACAAGTCGATATTATAAAACAAAAAATATGTTCGGGACTATCACTGGCGTTATATGAGCAACGAAAACATCCTGAACAATAAAATTCCCTTTTACAGCCATCTTTTGTATCTTGTAAACATCACACAATTTCAATTTTTACACCATCTTATAGAGAAAAAATTACTATCAAATGCAAATTATTTGAAAACTGCATATCAGTGTCTTGATTTGTTATGGATTTTAAATCTCTGTTATTAAGCAGAAACGGAACAGCTGTGTTTGTGTTGCCAAGATGTCATTTTTGAAAATGATCTCAAATCTTAAACTCCGAGATAAACCAAAATGTACTACCAATACTTTTAAAAGTATAATAATTTTGTCCGCACATTAAAGAAAAGTTAATGTTTTAAAGATTTGAAAGTAATTGCCGTGTTTGAAAACCAAATTTCCTCGTAGTTCCGCAATTACAGTCAATTTCAATAACGATATTTTCTCGGGTTTTTCAATTACGACCAAGTTCACTAACATTTTCAGTGGATTAATAGGCAAAAACAATTTAAAATTAAAGAAATGTTAAAAATTGCAAAAATTAGCTTCGATTTTAATTAATTTTGCCTTTATATATAGGAAAGCAGATCATAAAATTAACTCGGTAATAGTCGCGTCTTTTTTCGAAACGTTATTAGTCGCGCTCGGTCTCTTTGCTGCCGGCCCCCTACGTACAGAAAATGTAAAATAAGAAATATTTTCCCATAATATTCCAATATTACATTTTACTGAAGTTAAAAATTTGGAGTTTACTTAAATCATACCTTTTATTCAAGAGATTTGGAATAATGGGAATAGGTAAAAATGAACTAAGATTAGTGGTCGTTGCGCGAACTTTTCCTTCAATTTCAACTTTGCTTGTAAATATGTACCTGAAGAAAAAAAAACAGAAATGTCTTTTTATTTCACTATGGGGGTGGATAAACATTTAAAATCAGCTTACATGGTAGTTCTCCATTGTATATGCAAGGGGATATGATATAGCAGAATATAATTTATAAGGTAGGCAAAAAGACCGACATGAGACTACTGACGGGTTAAGCTAATAAGAAATAATACAGAAATGTTATTTACCTTATGCAGACAAGATTTTGAGAAACAGATTAAAAAGAAAAGGGAATAATCCAGATTTTAAAGAATCACACGTAAAAATATCTTTATACGGGATGTGAAAAAAAAAAAAAGAACAAGTACAAAAGAAATTGAAACGGCGATTTTTTTTTTTCTTTTAGTATTTGGAGAAGTAGGTATGGTTGAGATAAATCTGCGTTCCCAAAAGTAACTGTTCATCGTCAGAACTTTGATTTTATTAAGCAGGTTAATTTTAGATTTTTTTCTGCGGACGACAAACATATCTGTTCCGCAGAAATATGTTTGTGAATAACGCTGTCATCACACTGACAATGGCGAATGACCTGACTAATTAAGCTCGTTTTTATGATTAGTTTTTTAACTTCTGGGCAGTTTCATTTCAACATTATTGAATAGAAAAAATAGATGTACTTTCAAATGCGATTAGTTCGAAAACTGTATATCAATTTACTAACAATTTATTGACTTTAAAATCATTTCAAGCATTGACATTTTTAAATTTACGTATAGCCGGTGAATTTAATCTGATACAGATAAAATAATTTTAATAATTCTGGATTTGGTTTTTTTCCGAGTAATATTTAAAATTTCCAAAAGAAATTAAAACTTCACAAATAAGTAAATAAATAAATTAATAGAAATTGAATCGAACTATGCCCTTAAATACTGTAATAAACAGAATTGGAAAGTTTGCTATAAATAGTGAAAAATGTTTCCTGGCCGCCAGCATGCGGCTAATACGAAAGAACAAAAAATGCTTTTATGTTTCGATAGTTGGCAATCTAAGAAAATATAATAAGTGCAAAAATTTATTAGAATTTTTAATTAAACACTATTTACATCTAGGTTTTGTACACTGAAGAGTACATCGGGCGTATGTAATTCGGATAGACTGGGTTGGATTGTCTGGCAATTTTAAGAACACAATTCAGGCAAGTTACATATGTTTGATCTTAAAAGATCAAGAGAAAGTTTTGAAAATTATAAAGGATCATGTAGCTTTAAAAATAGGAGTTGTTTATATATATATTTAATTGAAAGTTTACAGTTTTGTCTAAAATTTATGTAATATCCGCTTTATGGAAAGATAAAGAGCCCATCACAGCAGTGTAGTTTGGTATTTTGCTTTCCTTTTTAAAAGAAGAAACGCTATTTAAATCTTATTTTTTTACACATTAGAGTACATCAGGCATCTTTAATTCGATAGATTGGGTAGTTTTGCCTGAAAATTGTAAGGACAAAATTCAAACAAGATAGATATGCTCGGTCACAAAATATCATGAGATAGTTTTGGAAATTATAAAGGATCATGTAGTTTTAAAAATTGGAGTTGGTTATATATATTTTAATTAAAAGTTTATAGATTTGTCTAAAATTTATACATTATCTGCTTTATCGAAAGATACAGAGTCCATTACAGCAGTTTAATTTGGCATTTTTATTTCCTTTTTAAGAGATAAATCGATAACATCCATTAAATTAAGCAGTCGGGAAATATACTTTTTGTTTCCATTATGCCATTTATACTTATGCGTTTCCATATGGTTGAATTAGACATAGTATTTTAACTTATTAAACGGTGTAGTTTTGTATCATTGTTCTGAATGTGTTAGAGAGTGTTTCATAAACTATGCTTTACGCATGATTTTTAATTTCTTGTTAACCTTTAAATGGTGACCTTGACAGAACCAATGCACTTCAACATGAGTTTTTATAGTAGACACTTTAATTAAGTAAATCCTTGCAAAATATTTTACAAAGCGCGTAGAGGTTTTAGCAAAACATTAAAAATACTCACAAGAATGAAATGTAATATCGGGCGAGTATATTTCATACATCTAGATATATCTTTCTGGTTATAAAACTCATGTCGTACATATTTGTTTTCAAATATTAAGTTTAAGAAGTATTTTTTTCTCAATGTAGTAACTAGGTTTTGCAAAAAATCTACACCCATTGCAATCTATTTTGAAATGATTAAAAATAAGTATATAATTATGATGTTCTAACTTTATGACAAAATTAGGAGTTAGTATTAAAAAATTGAAAGTTATGTTACAATTGCAGTGCGTATATTACCCGCTAAGTGAATTTTAAGTAGAATGTTAATTAACAGACGATATTATTAATCGATTGGTACCAGTTAAAGTTTTATACGTTGATTATATGTTTAGTTAATATGAGGTTTTCTTTTCTTTTGTTGTATCTATGGTTATAGCTGCGCAGAGACTTGTCTAGAACTAGGAAGCTCATTAACCGAATGACATTGTAACATGAAGCTACCGAACTACCCCTTGCTTCTTCTAGCTTAGTACAAAACATGTGTAAAAACTAATGTTAATCACAAACAATGGTTGATTTAAGGTTTTTTTATTTCAAACTCAAAATTGTCTAAGACTTGAAAAACGCCCGTACGCGTATCGAAAGACACATACTGTAACAGCGTCTTAATGCAAATTCTTTTCTCTATTACACATGCTGTTACGGAAGACAGCAAGTTAACGTGATTTTTTTACTGCATAATCATCAGACTTTTTCAGGATTTCAAAAAATCATTCATCAAATTATTATTTGTCAGTGTAATTAAACATAATTATGAGCTATTACTATAAAGTAACCATGACTGCGACGAAAAGTGATTTTATTCACTAAAATTAAATAAAGGCAACATTTTTCATATTTTGTCATTCTTGTATAGTATGACATACAGTAAGTCTAAAAAATATACCGAACATGACACTAATTTTTACCCTTTGACAAATTTAATCTTAAGCCGATCTAACGCATTAGATATCCATATTTCTGCTCTGGCTTAAAATATATTGTTTTATGTTCAATTTAATAACATATAGCATTGACGATAAAAATATTCAAATATGCGCGATTTTTTTTTAAGTGACTATGACGTACTAGCACAATAACCAGCAACAACAAAATAGCAAATAAGAATAAATCAAATTACTTGAATTTTTTTACAAAGATATTAAAAAAATAGGTCAGCTACATTTTCTACTTACTTTTTTCATATTATAGTCATATTATGTTCTCCTAAAAATAATGACCCCCACGAATATTTATAAGACAAAATGATCTTTAAACAGAGTTACAAATTTGAAGTTGTGCAAACAAATTTACTATCGGAATTTTCAGTTAAAATACCCAGTAATCCTACGTTTTCAATTGTTTCTAAATTTTCTTTTTATTTTATCCTTCAACATACTCCCCTTGTGTTAAAATTTGAATTTAGGCAAAATGTTTTAGAATATCTTTAAAGCGCCATATAATAAGATATTCTGCAGTTTTGAAGAAAAACATTTTGTAAATCGACTATAAAAAATAAGCCAATGCAGCGTTTTTCGAAATGCATAAGCTCTTTTAATCATCATGCAAAAGGGCATCCTTCCACTACGGCAGCGGTAGGAAGTCTTTTTTTATGCCATCGCGTCGCATCAGTAAGATGAACCGCAGTACGTGCAAGTACATATGAATTTTACCACTGTGTAAAAAGAAGTTAAAGATATACTACAGGAACCAGTGTTGTAGTTGGAAAAAAATATTTGTGGGAACTCACCTTTTCATAGAGTAGATGTTGATGCTACGGAATTTTTGCTAAGCCAAAATCCACTTTAAAACATTTAGCCAAAAGTAAACATTTTTTTTAATTAACAGTTAAAATTATCACTGTAGACTCCGGTTTATCCAAGTTAATAATGACCAAGCTCACCTCGGATAAGAAAAAACTCCGATAAACCGAATTTACACACATATTCATCAACTAAGGATATGAAATGTAAATTTTCACGTAATTCATTCATTTTTATGGTACTAGTAACATTTCTTTGATGTACATTTCCGTTACTTTTAAGAAATACTGGGAATTAAATTGTTTATTTGAAAAAGCCCTTGACAGTTTTTTGTTTGTTGAATGTTTGCTGTTTTTTTTTTTTTTTTTTTTTTTTTTTTCAGTATTACGCTACTGCATAGCTACCAATTTCTAAGATTTTTTCTTACCGCTAAAACGTGCCAGTAAATTTTGCCTAATGTAATCGCCAAAATATAACAATTTTCAACGATTAAATATGGCAAAAATTTGCATTAAATTTTAGAGGTAACAAAACCGTACAAATTGGCAGCTATGTGATTCTATTAGTGTCATGAAAATTGAAGATGTAACCTCTTCTTTCTTCTCAAAGTATTAAATAGTTTTTTCAATCGAACTTATACCTTTGGAATGGATTATTTTCTTCTGATGAGCTGATGGCTTTTGTTATTATGAAACAGCCATTATAAATGAAGTGTTAGGCGAAGGTGAAAGAGCTGCCATGAAATGTTAGAACTCGGAATAATTTTTTTTTCATCATCAATCCATCAGTCTATCAGAAGAAAATATCGGTTATACTGGCTTATGAATATAAGTGAAATGGATCTTGTTAAAACTAGCATAAATTACTGTTTCGTTTAAGAAAAATCGTTCGCGATATTATTTTTTTTATGTAAAAAAACAAATATTTCTTGGAACGGCGTTCCCATGCGTTCCGACCCAACTACAGCACTGTCAGGGACTAATTAGCTTTTTTCATGCGCCATCAGCAGGTTGAAAAACTTGACTATACCGCTGCACAGGAATGGAAGAGTGAATGCGTAGAAGTGAGTAGAAGACTGGTATACACACACGTGCACAATAGAACAAATGAGACTCTTTAACCTCTCCAAGGGTAATGGTGGGAAATATAACCTTGTAAACTATCATCCCAATGAACGTTACAGAGTTAATAAATTTTTCAACAAGTATTGAACTAGATTGGAATTAAACAAGTTGCATTTCCTATTCCTAAATTTAAAATCTAACGAACTGACAACCACTAGTAAAGCTCAGCTACTGTCTGAATTTCGTGTGTTTTGTGTATTTTCCCTGTATTATGATTTAGCATGTCCATCAATATTGAGAAGAAAATATGTATTATGCCTCAAACCGTAGTGTCACTGTCGGTGACATGTAGTTTCATACTTTCGATGACTAAACAATAATGTACTGGAAAACCTGTTTCATTTTCAAAATAACGTTAATAGTTTTAAAAGCCACAATTAAAACATTATTCAAATAAATACCAGAACATACTTAAAATTTTAATTAATGTAAATTATTAATTTTTTTTATTGTAACCGTTTGTCCGTAAATTCAAAACTCTCGTTCTTTTTTGCTTGTCGTACTTACTGGTTCCAAGATGAGGGGGGGGGGGGGGAGTAAATGACTATCCGATGCTGTACAGACAAAATACACTTCAGACCATGTTCTGATGCAGCTTATTCTTAATCTAATTGAACTTATCTTGATATAAATTTTGTGTTCATTATCAAATTAAAAACTGTGTTTTCGTTGACAGATTTCAGTGAGTTAAAAACTGTACTGAAATTTCCATACTTTGGCACCTTTCATGTTTTTAATGCAATTTTTAAATGCTATGTTAGAATTTTTATAAAAAAAAAAATACTTATTTTCCATTACATCCGATTTTCAAATATAAAAAAAAGTCATGAAAAAGAAAACTTACAGCTTTCAACTTTCATTTTTCTTGGATAACGAAGATTGATTGTTATACAGAAGAAAAAAAAAGATTTCTTTAATATTGTAATTAATACTGGTGTTCTCAAAATTAAAAATAACCACCCACGGGCGATTTCGTCAATTATTTTTTTAATGAATTGAGGTTGCACTCATAAAAATGTAATAATGCTTTGTCTTGCTTCTTCATAACGCCTCTCCATGCAGCTGTTAGCAATTGATTACGTTATTTTTTTCGACATTAATCACAACCTTTTATTCATAGAAGAAAAATCATTCCACTACTTAAGATTCATTAATTAATGTATTGATCAACTACTTATTAACATTTTTATGTATAAAATGCGAAAACATATTTGATAAGGTAAATTAGACACTTAGCGAAGCGCTTTTAAATAGTTAAACAAGTGCTAAATAAATAATTCTCAAACACAGAAAAATCTTTTTTTTTTTTCCAAAGATAAACATAATTTAATTCCTTTAAAATTGCAAATTGTATAAAAATATGATTTCATATTACACTGGATGTTTCTAATATTAGGTCGGTATTTTATCGTATTGTAAAATAGAATTTATTAAACTGTATTGTTTTCGTTACCTGCATTCAATGTTCGTAACTATAATGTCTCCTCTACTGACGTACTTATTTAAAGAAAAAGTAAATGCTTCCAGGTTGTGTAATATTTTAACGGAGCTTCTGACTATAAAATAGTCAATGAAACATCGTCTTCATTTTGAATGACCTATCCAATGATATGTCACTGTATAGGGTGCGTAATTTTTTTTTCGTCTCTACCACCATTTTGTATTTTACGACCGCCTATTTGAATTTATAAAAACAAAACCTAGCCTTTAACCATCGGGTCGCTAAGAAGAACTGATAGAGACCTCATTCATTAAAATCCATCCAGCCGTTGGGATGTTTCGAGGGTATAAAGAAATCCACATACACAGATACGCGTGAAACACATAACCTTTCTTTTCAGTCGGGTAATAAAAGTAAAATATGGCAGCTGGTTAAAAAAAGATTTACATGATTTATTACATTTCAAAAGTAGACTGTAATTTTACTATTAAAGAATCGTTCAAATATGTCGAAAATTGTAGATTTGTATAAGGAACATACATCCACACACAGAATTGATAAAGATTAGTTTTAGCAAACGAAATATTGGACTGAAGTTAATCTTGCTGTCAATGTCAGTTTCCTGCAATTAATTTTGCATGTTATTCTCTCCATTTTACTACATTAAATTATTCTCATGTTTAAATATTTTTCACACTCTAAAAAAAAAAAAAGATTCGTGAAAAAACATAACCGTATTATCGAAGCATCCCCGCGATTTGAAGAAAAAAATTATGGTATTTGATAAATTCTCCCCCTTTTGAATGGAGGATTTCAGGATAGTTTGAGCTACATTTGATTCTTTGATTATATTCGTGAGGTTACAGTGATTTGTTGTAAAAGAGACACACATAAAAATCTGACGCACAACCATAGCCACTAAACTTAGTGAAAAATTAACAATTTTATGTTTATATAGGCAACAGACTGAAGAATAATGTAATTTTGAAAATAAAAAGTATATTTATTTCTCCTTGCTGTTATGCTCATCAGAGAAATGGAAAAAAACTAGGAAGAGGAATTCTGCTTTTTCAGAATTTAGTGTCGACCCCGAAGAAGAATAAATATATGTATATATATATATATGTAGATAGGACAAAATATATTTCAGTTTTAACACTTAAAACACACGCTTTTACTTTATATAAAGTGACGTCATCCGCATCCGCTGAAGAATGGAGATATTCCATCTACGTCATAATCACGTGGTCAAGGCAAAAACTTGTAGCGTAAAGAAGGGAAAGCTCGGTAGACGCAATTTAAATCCCCGCCAGCCAGTTAAACAGTTCATGGAAAAAGCAGTAGTAGCATCCCGTCTTACCAGTTAGAAGTTCTTCGGGTAAATGAACTTTATTCGAAATCTGGGTTCGAGGCTGAAAAAAGTCACGTGATACCGGTAATTTACCCAAAGAACTTCTAACTGATAAGAAGTGAGCCTAATGCTGCTTTCCGCATGAACTGTTTCACTGGCTGGCGAGGGTTTTTCATTACGTCTACGGAGCCTTTCCTTCTTTACGCTAGAAGTTTTTTCCTTTCCCGCGTGATCATAACGTAGATGAATATCCTCCATTACCGGTACTACGTGACATTTTTCAGCCTCGAACGCAGATTTGGAATGTAGTCCATTCCTCATTTGCGATCCATTATTAAACAACATCTACAGTAAAGTGCGCATATGACGTCACTATCGCTGAATGTAAAGAAACCCAACAAAAATATCGGCTATCTAATGATTCATATACCTTTATTTGTTTGTAACATCAATATACTTAAAATTAAATTTATTTTCTAATAGCTTCATGTTTTATCAGAAATAATTGATTTATATTTTCCCAAAATAGCACGCATTTTAAGTACATTTTTTCAGTTTTTATGGGAAAATGGCAACAGAAAGCTATAATTGCAATTTTCCAACTATTTTTCGTTTACTTTCTACAGAAATGGAGTACTATAGTGGCCAACATTAAACAAATGTGGCTAAAATCTACAAAAAAAAAATAATAATAATAATATCTCAAAAATAAATGGAGATCCAGTTTTCAAAAAAATTGCATTTTAAAGTACTTTTTTTTCCCTAATACCACGGTATAAAAATTGAGAATGTGCGATGCTTAGAAGTTAAAAAAATTGCAATAGAGTATTTAAGAGTATTGCTTTGTTTCGCGGCTGGCGTCTGTAAGGTAATGTTATTTTTTTTTTTTTTAGACTCAAAATAAGCTGGGAGAAAGAAATAGCATACCGGGGACCGGGGCTAAATAATTCTGTTTCTAAAACAGAAATTTTCTGGCGCAATGAAGTTACAGCATTCGATCTTATGTGGTCAAATCAAAACAAAAAGTCGTGAATTAACAATATAATCAATTGCTGAAAAGTATTTACGATTGTTTTTATAGTTCCCGGAAATGATGATATAATTTCACATTTATGTATCACTATATTTTTAATCTTTCTTCACAGAGATAGAGTGTTACAAATAGCTGTTGCGGCTGCTCTTTCACGTTAATGTTTTTGCTGCTAAATATTGAGGTAGTTATCAGGTAGTAAATTTCAGTACACGAACATAATTCATTTTCGTGTGGTGATAACTAATTAAATGAAAATTAGCAATAATTATCAAAAGCTTTAACTTTTGAAATAGAATCTAAGAATATTTTTAAAAATCAATGAAATATACATAAATAATATATTATGAAATGAAATTTAAATATCTTTAAACATAAAGTAAGTGGTACAAACTAGAGCTTTGACATACGATATATATTATTTATCATCTTATTTTGCCACATACAATCTAAAATTGGGAGGGGTGAAATGTTCACTCTTTGAAAGAGTGACAGGTATTTTCACTCTTTTTGATTGAATTATTGATTATAAAAATACACTCCGTAAAGAATGCAATTTTCCCCTCCCTAGAAAGGAGAGAAATATTTCACTCATTGACGAGAGAGAAATATCTCTCTCCGCTGACGAGAATGAAATACTGGCATTATACACTTTTAAAAATTTCCGATTAACTTTGAACCAATATATACGGAGTAAAATAATTAAAAGCACCAAAATATGACACTTCTTAATTTTCAAAAACTCCATTTCATAATGTATCCTTGGAAATTACGCTCATTTGATACTAAAACACACTCCTTTTCAAGAGTGAATAGTCACTCTGAGAAGAAGTGAGTACCGTATTAGTGGTATTACCCATCAGCCAATCAGAACAGGGTCTGCAACGCTTTCTTTATGATAAGAGAAAGGCGTCCGCCATTTTAGGATTAAAATACACACGGATATTATTAACCCTTTGAGCTCCGGGTTATTAAAATTTTTAAAATATGCTAAAAAATCACTTAAAATGTGATTAGGGGACTGTCTGAAATTTAACTATGTGATTAAAAAAAAAATTTAAATACCCCCTTTAGGCTGGGGGACGTGGGAAGTTTTTCCACCATCAGAGCTCTAGGGCATTCATTTCAACATGCAAATACAAGAAATGACACCGCAAAGTTATTCGAAAATTACTATAATTGCTAAAATTTCAACATATTTTAAGCAGTTACATTGTTTAAACAAATTCTAAGACTATTAAATATTTTTAAAAAAATATTAAATGTGAAAATTCAAAATTTTAAAATCATAATTTAAAAATACAAACTAATCAAAAATATATCAAATTTATAGATGAGACAGATGTTAAAAATATTTAATTTTTGATTAGAAATATTTAAAACATAATAAACTCATCAATCTGTTGAATTAAACACAAATTTAGATTCCTAGGAATTAAATTATAAGTATCCAAATTTTGGTTCTGAAACACTATCAAGTATGTAATTTGTAGTGCTGCCATCTAGTGACAAATCACATTTTTCTAGTCCTTAGAGCTCTATGGTAGAAAATTCTACCATTACTTATTTCTGTCCCCTGTAATTATTTAAATTTTCAGTTTAGTAATTTGCATGTAATTATTATTAAATGTTTGAAGTGCCCAAGAGAAAAAAAAAGTTGCATCCTTTGAAAAATATTTCTTTATAATGCTTGAAAAATACAAAATTTCTAAACCTTCAAAATTGGAGTGTTTTTAAAATCGCATTAAAAACCAACTAGATATTGGCCGGGAGTAGGGCTGCCATCTAGATTTGAACAAGACAAATAAAATCTGCAAAACTCAGTTTTTGCTTTTCAGATTGTGTCGTTTTGATGGAAATTAAAAGATGTTGAATTTATGTGGGTGAAAATTCACCCGGCAGAGCTCAAAGGGTTAAAGCGATTACTTATGGAACGTAAATGTAAGTCTTATTTAATTTTAATCTTTTATTCCTGTTGTTTTGTATATTATAATCATGAGTTAAATAGTTTTATGTTATATAGAAAAAGACTGATCTGGATTTGTTTTCAGAAGCGATATTTTCCTATTCGATACTGTGATGTAAAATATCTTAATTTGCCATCTCTCGAAAAAAAAAAAGCTGACACAGAGGCTGATTTACGCCTACATTCATAGTAAAATGTAAACATTAAACTGCAGTTACTTCAGATTGAGAATGTGTTGAGACAGTGATTTGTATTTTTTTTCGGTTTCTTACTGTTTTCTGATTACTAACAATTACAATATCTATCGTCATTATTATTTTAGAGTTAAATATTATATTCGATTATTATGATATTATGAAATTGTTTGAGATTAGAAATTAGCATTAAACTGGGAAAATGTCTTTTTAGATATTACACTAGTGAAACTTTTGAAAGATTTTTTTTTTATTAGTAATAACATTTTAAATTATTGTTTAAAATTCTAAATATTTATATCAGTGTTTTCAGATTTAACATTTGCCAAATTAAAAAAAATAATAATAATATGAATTTCTTATAATGGAATATGGAATATATGGAGAGATTTTTGAGAAATTGTTAAATCTAATAATTCATTTAATTCATCTATTGTAGATTGTTGTTGTTTAATAGTACAATTATAAAATACTAATTATTATTTTTAGTGTTTTTCAAATTGGTATATTTATTTTTTTAATTGTATGTAAGCATTTTTTTACTGTTTGTGATTTTAATCAAACATTTAATTATAGATATGAATCAGTTATTAAATTTCCTTCTATTGTAAACGCATTTTCAACGTTTTTGATACGAGTAATTATTGACACTAAAAAATAAAATATGATATTTAAGCATTAAAATAAAGTGTTTTTTATGCCTAATGTTTATATATAAATCTTCTTTGGCATATATATATATTTTAAAAGTTCATAGTATCACTTATATAATATAAGACTCAATATACTTTAAAGAGATAAATAACTACTTTTTACATTAAAAATGTTTTGCAAACAATAAGAACAGTACATACGTAGTCATTTCTTTTCTTTTTATATTTCCTTTGTTTTACTATATTCTAGATCAATCGTTTCCTATAAAACATACCAATTCTATTTAGCTCATATTCACAAAATACAATATATACGGGAATAAAAAATTTAAATAAATATGGCTTACGTGGGACCCCCGTGTTATCTTGTCGTTCTATAAATAAGAGTTGCATTAATATCCGTTTTTCAGAAATAGCGAAAGAAAATTTGAAATCATAATTAAGTTAAGGAATATTTTTAAAAGAAAAAAATATGCATATCCAAGAGAATATAAAATTCTAGACTCCATGTTTATATTTAATAAAGCAATAACAAATCACAGCACATAAAAAAAAAAAAAAAAAAAAAAAAAAAAAAAAAAACATACATATTCTTAATACTTAGATCATGCTTAGAAGTTATTAAAAAAGATGTCAGTCGATAAGCATCGTTTTTTAAGTGGAAAAATTAAAAATATTTTAGAATAATAGGACTCCAAAATAGTGATATGTTGCTCAAAAGTATGGTAAAAAGATAAGATTTTATATTTAAAACAAAACTTTATTTTAAAATTGCACATTTTAAAATGATCATTTTATAGGGCATGCAATGAAAGCAAACACTAGAGATAAGATTCTAATAAAATATTTTAGTTTTTTTTCTGTCAGTAATCTACCCAGAAAACGTAAAGCCATTGGTAAGAAATCGGCCGACAGCCTCTTGCCAGCCGTATTGGCACGATACCGGCTGTCGCTATCAGTTCCGTATCTTTTTTGTTGCGCCGCGCGAATGCGGCCCGATTCATGAGGCTCAGAGCCGGTCCGGTTTCGGCAGAAAACTATGCCGATAGCTAACCATGCGAATGTCGGCCGCAAAATTGTTTACAGTAAAACTTACATTTCAATATAAATTTGAAATCTATATTCAATCTGACATATTAATACATAATATACAATTTGTATTAATGATATAAGAGGAAAAAACTAACAGAATTTTTGTAAAATAACATGATGAAAGGCAACAGCCTCAATTCTTTACAAAGTGATACCTATTTTAAAATACTATTAAATTACACTGGCCTGTAAAATTTGGGTTGTGTAGCATTTGATAATTGATTCTTATGTATTTTCTAGCGCTGAATTTGAAATTGACCTTCATTTTTTTCCATCACATAAAGAATTTTTGCAAATCTTAAATTTTAAAGTTAAAAAAATAGCAAAAATCTGATACTATAAAATAGATGAGATTGTTGTGTTTTTAATTTTTGACAATAGATTTTTATGTATATTTTACCGCTGAATCCGAAAATGACCTCCATTTTTAAACATCACGTTAGGAGTTTTCGTAAATCGTAAATTTCGAAGTTAAAATTGAACCCTTCCCCCATCCTCATCGTGCACCTGAGCTGTGTTGCTGTAATAATCCTAGTATAAGCCAAACAATTGAATAAATTATTGGACAAAATAAAATAAAATTAAATTAAAATAGTTTTACATCTGTTTCATAGTATCAGATTTTAGCTATATTTTAACTTTTACATTTGCGATTTGCGAACAATTCTAACGAGAAGCTTAAAAATAAAGATAATTTTAAGATTCAGTGCTAAAAAGTACAAAAAAATGAACTATCAAAAGATAAAGAACACACTCTATTTTATAATATCCGATTTTTGTTATTTTTTAACTTTGATAATTTACGATTCGCTAAAAATCCTGACATGATTGTTAAAAATTAAGGTAGTTTTCAGATTCAGTGCTAAAAAATACATTAAAAAGGAATTCTGAAAGTTAAAGAACACAACCATAGCAGTGTTATGTTTCTTAATCTCAAACTTTTTCTTAAACTACTTGGCGGTAACCTATCGATTTTTTTTTTTTGTGTGTTACCCTGTAAAATAAGTATAATGGTAACGACCGAAAATCATAATAATATTAGATTGTCATTGGATGTACGTCAGTATGTAAATTTTAACTTCGATGGAATATTTTAAAGTGAGTTAAAGTTCAAATACACATTTTGAACTAGAAAAACACATACGATCGTTGCAAGTTAAATAAAAACTTCTAAAATTAACCTCTTTTTTATTAAAAGAAACAGCCTTAAATCCTTACAAAATAAAACATATGTTAAAATACAATTATTTTAGCCAATCTGTAACCTAATTAACTAGTAAATCTGCAGATCAGGAGCCTCAACGCCAGCTCTGCAAGTCATTGTTTTTAGACACACTCTGGTAATATTCAATTTCCTACAAACCGCAATTTAAAGTTTTCAAATTACGTAATTATTTATAAGAATAAAAAATACGAAGTTTTCAGACATTAGAAGCGTTAAATTAAAAACGTTGTGAATATTTTGAAATTTTCATGAGCTATTAATTCTGGTATTTTTTTTAAAGAATAAAGTATTCAGAGGGGCTCCGCCCCCCTGGTCTCATTAATTTACATATGTAACTTTTTATTGGTTGCGCTAATGATTATCGTAAATCTTTTTGCACTTCCGAGCCTTATTTTTCAATACTGGTGGGCAGAAAACGATTTACATTGACGCAATTATATTAAAAGTTTAGGTTTTACGAACGAAAATGTAATTTTCTTTTAAAGATAAAATAATTGTCATTCATATTTTCTGAAATGAGGCGGCATTAAGAAATAACACGCGTCAAAAAATATTTTTTCAGTCAATCTAGTTAGTGTTTGGTTTTTAAGAATGAAAATATTTATTTCCCTATACAATGACGTCATTTTCGACAGCGATAATTTTGCGGTGCATAATTTTGACGTTTACTATCAATTTGCTTTTCCAAAGGTTTTTTTTTTTTATCTCATTGAAATTTTCGATTAAAAATTAAACCTTTTTGTTAGCTGTGTCCAACGATAAACCGTGAGATATTAGTAACATTTTTTTTTTAAATAATAAGAATTAATATCGTAACACAAGCCCCTTTTATTTCATCCTCAAAGCGTATTCGTTTTATTTTTGATATATGAGATAAAATTCACCTTCTTTTCGTATTTTCTTTTTGTTTCCAATATGAAGACGTATTCATGTCTATTTTTTTATTTCATTTTCCTCTTGCACATGAAAATCTTTCAAATCAAAACTAACTGTTTAGGATAAATTATTATTCCGGGATCGGATTTTCTTGGCAACGGAAAAAAAAAGATTGTTAAATTTTATAGCAAAATGTCAATTTATTCCTTATGAAAATCTTTTTTATTTAAAAGAAAAATATTTGAACAAAATCAATAGAACATAGCCTTTCTTTATTTCTGGGGGTAAATTCCATCTATATGTAAAAACACAAAAGCGTTAATTCATCCTTTCGACGTTGACTTGACTTCAAACAATTACACATACTTTCACATTTCCGATATTTTTAGGTGTAGTTCCGTTGCTAGGAAACAGTTTAAAGAAAATTAAGACAATGAAATATGTGATTAAAAGAAAGTAAATTAAAAAAGAAAATATTTTATATTATTGGAACACATATATAAAATCCCTCCATAAGATATACACCGAATTTAAAAACTCTGACAAATGTATACACAAAATTTCATACTAATATGAACAATGTATGGTTCTAATTAGGAAATTCCATCATCAATAATTTATAATTTAAATCTTTCAATCATATGAGCCATTTCCTTTCAACAAATAAAAATGGAAAAATCGTCTGAATTGCTACAGGAAAGCATTAAGGCGGAAAATAAAATGTTCTATATATTCCGAACGAATGAACCAAATTTAACCAAAAACTATACAGCTAAATCCGGTGACCTTAACAACATGCATCCTTAATTTCAAGATAATCGGACGACGCAGTTATCGCGGGACAGACAGCCTAACTAACTAACAAACAAACAGACAGATGGAAACCAAAAACATTTCGGGTCTCCACAGTAAGCCTTCTGACGTTTCGGCAATAAAAGTTATTTCAATCGTAATACTTGTACAATTTCTTTCAAAGCACATATTCATGTGAAATAACATCCTAGAATACTTTAAATACTTGGTATACGACCCATCAAAGCATGGCCGAACTCACCTGTGTTCCGATCAGAAAAGTGGCATACGTTGAAAATTTCGTAACTCATTCAATTTTACTGCTAGATGAACATTGCTTTCGTTGCCTTTCTTTTTAGTGTAACAGGAAATTATTACTAAATATAAGACAGGGAGAACGTATTAAAAATTAAGTTTCGTAATTTTTTAAGAAATGTTTTTATTGACTCGTGCCGCTTTTAAAATCCTTCTTTACCTTATTTAAACCATTTTTGTGATTGGAACTATATCTCTATTATTAACGGTTTAGAAATTAGCCATTGGACATCGTTGAGAGTGGATACCCTGTATATACATATGTTGAAATTCACCGGTTAATGTCGACATTTTTCAATTTTGGTCATTCATGGTAACATTAGATTTCGGTCTGTCACGCTAACATATATATATGTGTGTGTGTGTGTGTGTGTGTGTAGGATCGCATCTTGCCCAAGGCGTCACAGCGCTAGCTTACAAAGCGCAGCGAAGAGCGATTGGAGATCGCAACTCCGCCTTAAAGAAACTCTAGCGACCAGCGGCAACGCATGCGCGCTACAGATAACTGTCGGTACGACAGACGCTTATTGCGAGAAATAAAACTAAAGAGAGTGGAGGAGAAAAAAGAACTTTAGAACATTCGAGTGTTTTGGCGGAATGAGGAGGTAGACTGAAGAATGTTCGAGTGAGACGTACATAAAAAGTAAAATAGACGTCTGCACATAAGCGAAATTAAGATGTATTGGTGATTATGTAAATAGTATCGTCTTGTATATATCGTGTAAATAAGTAATTTTCAATATAATTATTTTTAAGTGAAAGAGTTTCTTATTTCCGGTATCAAAGTTGCATTTTATTATGTAAGCAAAGTGATACTTCTATAATTTTGGTGTCAGAAGGGGGATGAATGTTTTAATGTTTTGAAGCCGCTGCCCACAAGTATGAGTATGATAATATCGCTGATGGTGTAATAAAAATAAAAATAGAAAATTCTTCATTGAAGTGGATATTATTCTTAGTGGTGAGTACATTATACGTAATTTATTTTTTATTTCATGATGAAATTTATTGATATTCCTGAACTGGAACTTGCGATTAAAAATGAAAAAGCGAGTAAAATAAAGCTTTTGCACAAATTCCTTTTTGATGCAGAAGGTGACAGATCCAATAAAAAAAGAATCAGAGAATTTTCTGGTTTTGGTTATCAAACCGATAGTTCCGAATTTAAAAATAACATAAAGAAAAGTCAAATGGATTTTTCTCTGGGTGATTTAATTACAATTTGTAATGTGCTTTGTATTTCGAATGAAGGATCTTTAGTTGATCTTACGACGCGATTAGTTACTTATTTATTAGATTTAAGCTTACTACAAGCTAATGTTCAGAATGACAGCGATACAGATTCGGAACACGAATTACCTTTAAATAATAGTTCAGTAAGTAATGACATGGAATCATCAAATTTGGATAAAAACAAGCAATTTCCTGTTCAAAGTTTTGTGCCATCAACTATTAGTTTCAATCATATTGAAAATGCTGTACCTCCACTTGATGGTAGTTCCTTTCAGGATGTAAATGTATGGTTGAGGAACTTTGATGATGTCACTAAACGGAATTACATAAATTCATTTTTTGTAAAAAGATCCTTAAGAGGAAAAGCTAAATTGTTAGTTCAGATCGAATTGCATATAAATTCATATGAGAAATTGAAGCAAATTTTGATTTCCGAATTTAGTACTATTTCTAATTCTGCGGAGTTACATCATTTGTTAAATAAACGAAAATTACATGAAAATGAAACCCTTGAAGAGTATTTTCTTGTTATGAAGCAATTAGGCTCATGTGGTAACATTGAGGATTCCGCATTGATGTAGTATGCTATAAATGGTATACTCGAGCTTGTTTTTAGAAAATCAATATTATACGGATGTCAATCGATTTGCAAAATCTCATAAACAGGAAGGAGCTAAGCCTAAAATGTAATCCGAAGTTGAAGTTCAGAACAGATTTAACAAGTAAAGCCAAATATGTCCTGTTAGAATTGTGGCGGGAATAATAATAAAAGCATTAACTGCGCTAATAAAGATAAAGGGTTCCTTTGTTTCTCTTGTAACAGTTATGGCCACAAATCATTTCACTGTAATAAATCGAAACATACAAATGTTAAAAACGTTTAGGCACAAGTTAACCCTATTACATTCCAAGATTTAATTCTAAAAGAGATAAAGCTTTATTTTTTACATTTAACCTCCTTGATAGACACTGGTAGTCAAAGGACTCTATTAATGAAAAGTGTTTATGATAATTTGAAGAACTTTGTGGAATTAAAATCTACGGGTATCACTCTAACCGGTTTAGGAAAAACCTTAATTAAGCCAGAAGGTTATTTCGATTCAGAAATTGAAGTTGATAATTCAAAATTTAAAGTTGACATTTTTGTCGTTAATGACAGTTACATTAATTTCGATTTAATTATTGGCACTGATGTTATTCATCAAGGTACATTAACTATTTCTCAGAATGAAGTGAAATTATTTAAAACGGAAGTTCAGTCTAATGACTTTTTAGTTAACATTCTAAACGTTCTTTATGAGCCTAAAATTGATTTAAATCACATTGCTGAAAAAATTTGACTTCGAAATTATCCTCTTTAATTGAGAATTATTTGCCAATTAAAACTAAAACAGTAGATGTTAAAATGAAAATTAATTTAACTGATGAAATCCCAGTTTGTTCTTCCCCTCGAAGATTACCGCCATGTGCGAAAAAAATAGTTGAAGACCAAATTGAGGAGTGGCTAGCTCAGGGAATCATTCGGAAAAGTTCTTCTAATTTTTCGTCGCCGGTTGTGTTGGTTAAGAATAAAGGTAACACAATAAGACTTTGTATTGATTACAGACGTCTTAACAAAAAGACAGTGCGTGAGCATTTCCCATTGCCAGTAATATATGATGTTATAGATCAATTACATTCTGCTGAAGTATTTACAACCATAGATTAAAAAAAAATCATGTAGAAGTTGAAGAAGGGTCACAAATTACACCTCTTTTGTCACTCTTGAAGTACAGTACGAATTCTTAAAGTGTCCATTCGGGCTAACCAATAGCCCTAGTGTTTTTAAAAATATATTTATAATGTATTTCGAAACCTATTAAAAGATCACACCGTAGTCATTTATATGGATGGCCTAATAACACCCGCCAAAATCAAAGCTGAAGGTCTGGAAAAATTAAAAATTGTTCTTCAAACTGCATCGGAATACGGGTTGGATTTAAATCTTTAAAAATGCAATTTTTTGAAGCGTGAAATTGATTTTTTGGGGGTATAGAATCATAAATGGTAAATTGTGTCCCTCTCCACTGAAAACAAAAGCAGTAATAAATTTTCCCGTACCAAAGATATTCAAAGTTATTTAGGATTGACAGGATACTTTCGAAAGTTTATAAGAAATTATTCCGTTATAGCTAAACCGTTGAGTTACTTGTTAAGAAAAGATTCTAAATTTAAGTTTGATGTAGAAGAACAAAAAGCTTTTAATGAAATCAAACGCATTTTTCGCAGAACCAGTACTTTTAATTTGCAATCCCAAAAGCGCGACTGAATTCCATTCTGAGGCCAGTATTGGTGGCTATGGAGCTGTATTAATCCAACAATCTCCGGTAGATAATCAATTTCATCCAGTTTATTTCGCCAGTAAAAAGCCAACCGAAGCTTAACGAACGTATACTAGCTATGAATTAGAGGTCTTAGCTGTAATTGAAGCCTTGAAATAGTTTAGCGTATATGTGCTAGGTATTCCATTTAAAATTGTAACCAACTGTAATGCATTTAAAATGACTATGGATGAGAAAGAAATTAGTACAAAAATAGCTAGATGGGCATTAAAGTTATCTGATTTCGTTTATGCTATTGAGCATAGACACGGTACAAGTATGAGGCATGTTTGATGCATTAAGCAGATATCCTGTTTGTATGGTATTCCAAGATAGCTTAACTTTAAAAATTATCCAAGCTCAAGAAACTGACGAGCATATTAAAATCATAAAAAAAATTCTAAAAGTAAAATCTTATGATGATTATTTAGTTAAAAATTATGTTCTTTATAAATGTGTCAATGGTAATGATTTATTAGTTGTATCAGATGAAATTCAAATAATTAAGGCCGCTCACAAAAAAGGTCATTACACAGTCGCACGAACGGAAAAAAATTTTAGAGAATGATTTTTACATGCCCAAAGTTAAACAAAAAATAGAGAAATGTATATCAAATTGTGTTCCCTGTATTTTGATTAATAGAAAATCTGGTAAACAAGAAGGTTTGCTACACCCGATAGAAAAAGAAAAAACTCCGTTACATACTTACCATGTTGATCACTTAAGTTCATTGGAGAGCACGAATAAAAGTTACAAACATATTTTTCAGTCATTGACGCATTCACAAAATTTGTTTGGTTGTATCCCACAAAATCTACCGACGCTGCAGAAGTAATTTCTAAATTAGAAATTTAAAAAACTGTCTTTGGAAGTTCATTTCGCATAATTTCATATAAAGGCCCTGCCTTTACCTCTAAAGCTTTTGAAGATTACTGCGTCAGAGAAAATATTAAACATATCCCGATTACCACAGGGTTACCAAGAGCTAACGGCCATGTCGAGAGTTTAAATTCAGTCATAATATCTGTTCTGTCTAAATTATCTGTAGATAATCCTACGAAGTGGTATACACATGTAAGCGATGTCCAACAAGTCATAAATTCGACCTTTCAGAGAAGTATAAACGGAACCCCTTTCCAGCTGATGTTTGGTACTGAAATGAGAGTAAAAAATAACATTGAGATTACTAGTCTTTTGAACGCTGAAATACAATCCAATTTTATTAATAATCGTGAATAATTGAAAAAAGATGCTAAAAAACAAATTTTAAAAGTCCAAGAAGAGAACCGTAAAACTTATAATCTCAGACGAAAAAAGCCTAACAAATTTAAGCTTAATGATATGGTTGCTATTAAACGCACACAACAAGGTCCAGGTTTGAAGTTAAAACCAAAATATTTAGGTCCGTACAAAGTCATAAAAGTAAAAAAATAATGACACCTACGATGTAAAGAAAGTTGGATTTAATGAAGGTCCAATGGTCACCAGTACTTGCGCCGAGTACATGAAGCCGTGGAAGGATGAAGCTTGACATCGAAAAAAAAAAGAATAATACCACCGATTATGACACTACCCCGACTACGACACACCACCGGACTGACAATTAAAAGGATGTTAACAAAATTAATCCAGAAGGAATGAAAAAAAATAAGACGGATAGAAATATCACATTTTCAATATAACTACAATCATCTTTGTGAAAATTGCAACATTCTGATGGAAAGCCGTGATTGAGCTGAAAATTTCAGAGAATGCAAAATATAGTATGTTTTGCAAATGATTCCAATTTCAGAGTCTCCACGTATGCGCGGGCTGAGCAGCGCCCTCTTGACTGCTGCTGAAACTGCATAAATAGAGAGCTGTAGCGAGACGATGAAATTTGTCTATGTGTATCTGCTAGTGATAAACGTTAGGTGAGACGTAACTATGCCTCTTCACCGAAAGAGAATGACATTTCAACAATTGACGAAGTTTGAATGGGGGAGAATCATCGGCCTTCGTGAAGAAGGATTTTTCTACCGTGCAATAGAAGCTCGTGTAGAGCGTAACGGCAGTAGATAGATCTGAGTTTGGAAGCAGTGGGCCGACGAGGATAGGACAACTCGGAAATATGCGAGTGTACCCCGAAGGGTGACGTCAACGCGCGATGATAAACACCTGGCTCGCATGGCGCTGACGAACCGTACAGATTCATCTAGACAGCTGGCAGCACATTGGTCAACTGCTACATGTGTATCAGTGTCTGCTTCGACAATTCGTTGGCGTCTGCTGCACTGTAGAGTGCGTGCAAGAACTCCTTTATACGGATACCCCTCACTCAGAACCAACAACGGCTGCGGCTGCAATGAGATCGTGCACATTGAGACTGGAGTGCAGATTGAGAACAAATGCTCTTTTCTGACGAATCACGGCTTAATTTGTGATAGCATGATGGTCGCCTCCGTGTTAGAAGCTAAGCCGATGAACGCCACTTTCCGGAGTGCATTATTGAAAGTATATAGGACGAACACCCGAAGTTGGGATCTGGGGAGCGATTGCTGCTACGAATTTATGATATTCTGAACAGCAATATGTGTATCAGTGAAGTGCATCCGAAGTCGTTCCTTTCCTTCAAGACATTCCTGGAGCTATCTTTCAACAGGGTAATGCATGTCCGTAGGTTGCAAGGAATGTTCAAGACTTCTTGTCAGCAGAAAACATGCAGCTTCTTCTATGGCGTGCATGTTCGCCGGATATGTCGTCTATTGAAAATGTGTGGAATTTCATTGATCGGCGGGCGTCTCCCTCATGATTCTCGTCCTACAGCTTCTACAGATGAAATTTGGGTAAGTATACAAACAATAAAGAATGCTCTTCTCCAGGCAGGCATTCGAAATCTGTCCGGGTCCATGCCACGTCATATAGCAGCACTTATTGTGGCGCCTGGTGGCTACACCAAATACTAATGTAGGACACTTAATATTATTCTTTTTGCTTTGACAATACAATCATTTGTTTGTACCAATGTTAGCAGTCGTTTGTGTATAAAATTTCTTTTAATTCTGATGACTCCTTCATGGTGTTGCAATTTTCACAAACATGTGTGTATTTACGTATAGTGTTCAGTTGTAGAAAAAAAATTTTCTATTATATCACATTTTTTAATGCAATTACTTTTTTAAGAAAAAAGTCATTCATATGAACGAGATTGACCTTCACACATTTTCTTTAAATAGCTCATTGCAATTAATTATCTTCGGATACACCAAGCCATTAAAATTAAATCTTAACCACATTTAAATATTACTGACTCTATTAGTGCCAGTTTAAGATTTACCTCAAAGTAAATTCCAGCCGTTTAAGTGCAGGGATACAAACTTATAAATTTAGTGCTCCTTGAAGCCCAAAAACCTCCATTAGTATCAGTTCAATGACTGATTGAAGCGGATATTCCTTAGATTCATATCGTATTCTTAGATTTGTTGTATTTTCTTTAATTAGTTAAAAAAGTAATTCTTTATGATTTATACGTAATTTTTTTTAACTGTTTGCCATTTAGTAAGTCAATTTTTGCATCTTAAAGGCTAGTAAAATTTTTGTACATCCTCCCTTAAATGAGACATAAAAATAAATCAATTCCAGAAAGAAATAAAATTGTATATTTGCATTCCCAGATAAAAATATTCATGCTTAGTTATTCAGAAGGAGTATTATTTAGGATACACGCAAGTTTAGTTAAGAGAAGATTCTACTTTTTTAGTCCAAAATTCAAGTGAATTTCATGATTTTCAACAACAAAAAAATATATATAACTTTTTGCATTATACGAATTGAATATTTTCAACTGAGCTAAAAAAACGGACAAGCCGGGAATCAAACTCAGCTCCTTGGCCTACATTGCGAATGGTCTACCGTTTAAGCTACCTCGGCCAACAACCGGTGAGCATATTTCGCTCAGATAACCTTATTGGTAATAACAACGGGCGAGCATAAAAAGTCGACAGGAGAGATGTCAGCCTAGGGAGCTTAAACGATAGAGCATTGTCAATGTGAGACAAGGATCTGGGTTCGATTCCAGACTTGGGCAGTTTTTCGCTCATTTGAAAATATTGAATTGGTATGATAACTTCACGAACCAGTTTGATTCTGTTAAAATAGTATTATGACTACGTATCCATCGTTTATGTGGAGTTCCTTTACCTGCGGTTTATTCTGTTGAGCTGTCTACATGACCGACCAGATGTTATTACCAATAAGGTAATCTGAGCGAAATATGCTCGCCGGTTGTCGGCCCAGGTAACATAAACAGCATTGGCAATGTAAGACAACGATCTGGGTTCGATTCCCTGTTTTGGCATTTTTTCAATCAGTTGGAAATATTCAATTCGTATGATAATTTTACCAATCAGTTTGATTGTGTTACAATAATAATATATTTTTGCATTATGTTTGTTAATATTTCTCTTATATATTTAAATTTTATATGTGTAAAAAACTGAATAATACGTCTTGTTAGTAGGACAGCATCTGCAGCTAAGTACCATTATTCTCCAATCGAGCAACCGTCTATCACCTGACACAAGTATCTTAAAAGATTTGGTCACCAAATTATAAACAGGCATTTCGTTCGCTGGAGCTTATACTACCACATACCATTAAAAGTTGATTTTTAACAAAATGATAATCATTTGAACAAAAAACGTTATTTTTACAACTTTTCTTTACTTTTTAAGGGTTTGAGAAAACACTTAATCAATGAAGGTTATAATTCTCGGTGATATTCGCCCTAGCGAAAACGATTAACTTTCATTTATTGAGTAAAAAAACGATGAAATCAATCAAACAGTTAACGGGAAAAATGGTCTCTCAGTTCGAAAAAACATGTTTCCGAGAAAAGTTAGTTTAAAGTTTTTGTGTTACGTTCGGTTTCATCAGTGACGTTACATTCAACCAGTGGCGTAACGATTAACCAAGACAGTAAGGATTCAGAATAACGCGAAACCGATTTAGGGAAATGGGCTACACACTTGAGGGATTAAAAAAAATGAGAGAAATAAGTTAAACCTCCCTTAAATTATTTATTTGGTTATAGTTTAAAATATTCCAATTAATTTTTTTTTTTTTAATTTCCACTAACTTTTCAAATTGCCTTTCTCTTTTGTGTAGACAGAATATATTACCTTTTATTAAGCAACTGCGACTTTTTGAAATCGCGTGTAAGTTAGTGCTTTAGGAACATTATATGATTCTATTATATTCCAGGCAGGAAATTATAATCATTTGTTACGTCCGATCAATTTGTTTCCCAAATATTTAGGAAGACATTTGTAATTTTCACTGTACAAATGCTAAAAGATGGAATTCAAAGAATTTGTCCAAACTATGGATAATTTCAAAATCTCAAGTAACTTAAATCTTTGTTGCCCAGTAAATAATTTAAAAGGAAGAATTTAATTTTAAAATATAAGTCCTAATGCGGAATTTTCGAACAAATATATTTTCTGGTAAATATTTCTAATCTTCTGCTTGGCAATCTTTCAGTTACAATTCCTCTAATATAAGACGTAGCAGTTAAGGAATTGATATCTCTGTCGGCCACACAGGCGAAAATTACAAAGGAAGGGGAAGAAGGCAGAATGAAAATGCTCAAGGAAAATTGTGCTCGGTAATTACCCTTGAGATGTAACTCTGTAATTAACGATTGCAAGTCCAGTTTATCAGTGAAATGGTGAAATAATTCCTTTTGTGAATTAAAATAGTAAAGCGACAAGTCATTTAGCCAGAGAGGACGGTTTTCGTTCTTACTACTCTTAATTGTACAAAGAATTTTCAGTACTTGCAAACTAAGTATATTAACTGAATAATAATATACATAGTAGTTATAATTACTGCAGAGAGTTATTCAAATAATGTAATTTTTAAACATCTTTTAACACTCTTAAAAAATTAGATACGAACTTTTGCGTTTAACAATTTTCAATTAAAATTTTGCTATTGTTAAATGTATTTTTAATATTTATTGTTCATTTATATGTTAAATTCTATTTTCTTAAGTTTTGTTTACATTTTTTGTCATATTTGGTCTTAGATTTAAAAATTAGAAAGGAGGATTAATAATTTGTATTTTAACCTGCTACAATAAAGCATTACGAGTTGCGCGCTTTTATTTAAATCATTACTGTAAATAAGTAATATAAAAATTTTGTTTTTAAAGTCAATTCCTACTTAGGTCATCAAAGAAAAATTTAATATAATCCCTTAAGCTAATATTAGTTTTTGTTGCATTAAAATATCTCAATTTGTTGATTTTCTATAAGCAAGTAGGTTTACAATGGAAGTCTATGGGAATTTGGCGAAATATTAGAGATATCGCCAAGTTTGCGCCACATTTGGCGACTCATTTTGGTCACCAAATTTGGCGATATATCACCAAGTTGGCGACAAACTTGGCGGTATATGTCGACAGAACAGGGTCCCCCTATGGTAACCCCCTTATAGATATGAAGATGCATTAAATGCTGCAATAATCAATGACCGCCATTTTGTCTCCCATTTAAAACTAAAATTAATTAATTAAAATTTAATTAATGAATTAATATTTGAAAAAATCTGTATTAACATCAATTGTCATACAGTACAAGTTTAAAAAAATTATTTCAAGTTGATAGGATGAATAATAAGTATTTTATTAACAATTGAAAATTTGAACAAGATATCTACCCTATATATATAAAATCCTAATGAAAGAAATTTATGAAACGATTCTTTGAAACGACTGATTAAACGACTGATTCAGTTTCACGGCTATTTCTCCTATAATATGGAATACTTTGCGGTGAAATTAGCACCAAATATCCGTATTGATCTGCAGATCTCAAAACTGGTATTAGAATTTTTAAATTCGAATTAGTTATCGAAATATTATATTTTTTCTAATTTTAGATACATTTTTCTAATGATGGCAACTCAAATTTTAATAAGAACACATTTTTTTTTTTTTTTTCAGATTTCAGAAAAGGTTATTTTAAATTAATTTGGCGACCAGTTTGGCCTCCCTTAAATATATGCTAAGAAATGTATCATAATACTTTTATTTATAATTCAATTTACTTGAACAATCTTTCACCAAATCAAAAGATTCTGATTGGCGCCAAAATGGCATTATTTTGATTGACATGGTAACCCGGCTATTGTTGTTTATTTAATAATAAATGTTTATTTACTTTTTTTTCTTTTTTTAAATTATATAAATTATTTTGTTCTATAGTTATTAATTATTTTTTTTTGTTATTTCCTTTTGAAAATAATAGAAAATAATTAAAAAATACGGTACTACTTACGTAAATAAGTGCGAGTAGTAAATCAAAATTACGTCCATTACTAATAATATCATAATATTAAAATATTTATTTGCTTAAAAGACATTATAAAAACACATTAAAATTAAATTAAAAATCTATATTTGTAAATATAGATAAAATATATTTGTAATATAGATTTTTAATTTACTATTAATGTGTTTTTATAACGTCTTTTAAGCAAATAAATATTTTAATGGCACAGATCTCATATTCGCCCTATATGGCGCGATTTTTTTCTGACGCTAATGTCATATACGCAACAGGTACTTAACTGACGCAAAGGTGTCGTTATTTTGCTTGATGTGGTAACCCGGATTATGTTGTTTATGCTGTTGATGTTTTCGCTAAATTGGCAACCGAAAACTAATCGCGCCAATATGGGGCGAATATGACATCTGTGCCATTTTAATATTATGATATGGTACTATTTAGTTATTCCGTCGACCAATTTCGCCAAATTATACAAATTGACATAATTTTTATTTTAAATAACGAAAGAACAAATAAATTAGTATAACATTAATAAATATACAAATAAAACGTCGAAATAAAAATCACTTGATGACGTAAACATGTGTAACTTACTTAAAGTTAAGGGAATGTGACATTTACGATCAACCATTATTGACATTTAATCTTATAGTTTGGCGATAGATTTTTGGTCGACAGGATAACTAAGTAATGCACAAAATGCATATGTAACTGGTATTCAAAAACGAGGTTTTCGCCAAATAATAGTAAAAAAGAAAAAAAATCTCGCCAAACCTGCGGTGCGTATGTGGCATCTGGCCAAATGTTAAACAATGCGGGAAGAGTTCCATATTGTGTGCTGTTTTTTTTTTTTTTTTTTTTTTTTTTTTTTTTTTGGCGAGCTTTTTTCGGCATTAAATGAATCGTTGTGGTTGCGATCTTCAGCGTTTGGGGTTGCTTTTTTCTGGAATGGACTTTATTCATATGTTTTTTTGGGTATTTTTTTTTGCATGTAGCCTATATTTTTCGGAAAAATATATAACTTTTGTTTTAATTTGACATGTATAATAAATACATAAAATATAAGTACATAATATTTATTTATATGTGTATATATACTATGAATGTATAAGGTATATCTCTATACGTTATATAGATAAAACTGTCTGTATAAACACCGTACTTTTTTTAACATGTGACATATATAACATTTGTTAAATATTCAATTTTAATTAATTCTTTAACTACTTTTCAGCAGTGATAATTCACATCTTTAATATTTATTAAATATATATATATATTTACAAATATTTAAAGACTATGTTTTTCCGACATCCTGAAAAATTTTATAAGACGCTAAAATGACTTTTTGGCGCCATTTTATATTCATTCGCCAATCGCGCCAACCAGCACACAATATAGAACTCTCCCCAATAATGCAACAAACCATGACATTTAATTTCAACTTCAAATCAATGTTTTAATTTACCACTCGAACAAAAAAAAATGCTATCTGGCAATTTGAAAAAAGCTATTGGCGAGATTTGCACCCGGCTAGCGTAACAGTACCAAGAATTCTTTGCGACCATGAACACTTTTATATAGTTTTATTCGGAAAAAAAAAATTGATTTTTTTAATCAAAATGGAAAACTTTTTGCACAGATGTTGTATACGGACCCATATTGGCGCGATTTTTTTTCTGACGCCAATGTCATATACGCAACGGGTACTTAACTGGCGCCAATGTATTGTTATTTTGCTTGATATGGTAAGCCGGATGTTGTTGTATATGCTGTTGATGCGTTCCCCAAATTGGCGTCGGAAAAAAATCGCGCCAATATCGTATATGACATATGTGCCAAAATTTGATATGAAAGGCGAAGGCATCGGACCGTATCTGTTTATGACAGTTGATGACTTGAATTATTATAATATAGATGAAATGATGGCGATAAAATAATATTTGGCGACTTATCACCTGTGCATGGCTAACATTAAAGTACCAAAATGGAATCTAGAGTATAAAAAGCGGAGTGGCCCGCCCGAAACTATTGATGATAGTCACATGACATAGGCTATTGTTATAGGGATTGTTTTAAAATACCGCGAGACAAAGACACTGTATACTTAATTCATTTTATTTTAGCTAATTTTCAAATGTTTAACTGATCCTCTTTAATCAAAAACGAAAATAACCATTGGATGTCTTAATGACAACTGATTCGCCCTTACATTTTTGCAATCAAAGAGAATTGAATGGAAACCCATTTACAGTGAGATCTGCACAGCTTTTTTCAGTATAATTCAATCTTCTCTTATATTTTTAAAACCCATCAGATTAGCGTGTTTTTAGATTCTGCTGTGTCTGAACCAGGGTTGGCGAGCGTATCTTGTAGGGGGAAGAGCCCCCTAGTATATATATAAATAAATAAGTAAATAAATAAATATAGGGAGAGTGTGAACTAATAGTAGGAATTGAAAAAATAACTATAAAAACTTATTATTATAAAACATATTAAAATTCATTACTAAAAGTATTTTATTTTGGGTACTTTTGAGATTTTTTAAAATAATTCTCTGAGGCATAAACTGAAAATAAGAATATAAAATTCATTTATATTTTAAATATTCTTATAAAAATGTGTGTAAAAGAAACATGAATCTTCCCTAACATATTGCCCGATGTCCAGTAATTTTAAATAAAATGTTATATTATATATGAAAATAGTTTTTATGGTACATTGTAAGTCTCCTTTTCAATTCCTACTATTAGTTCACACTCTCCCTGTATTTATTTAATTATTTATTTATATATCTTGTTCAAATTTTCAATAGTTTACAAAATAGTTAATAGTTAAATCGCTAATAGTTAAAATAAATTTTCAATCGTTAATTATTCATCCTATCAAGTTGAAATAAATTTTTTAAAACTTTTATTGGATGACATTTGATGTTAATACAGTTTTTTCAATTTTTAATTCACTAATTAAATTTTAATTAATTCATTTTAGTTTTACATGGAAGACAAAATGGCGGCCATTGGTTATTGAAGCATTTAATGCATCTTCATATCTATAAGGGGGTTACCATAGGCGGGACCCTGTTCTGTCACCAAATACAGCCAAGTTTGTCGCCAACTCTGCGATATGTCGCCAAAAGGGACGCCAACTTGGCGATATCTCTAATATTTCGCCAAATTCCCATAGACTTCCATTGTAAACCTACTTGCTTATAGTAAATCTACAAATTGAGATATTTTAATGCAACAAAAACTAATATTAGCTTAAGGGATTATATTAAATTTATCTTTGATGACCTAAGTAGGAATTGACTTTAAAAACAAATTTTTTATATTACTTGTTATACTTATCATACAATATATCCATAAAATCAGTTTAAGGCTTATAACTAGGTATTTAGATTTTGTGCATTATACAATTCATAAAATAAGCGTGTAAATATTAAATGATTTTAGTTAGAATATGCTTATACAATTAGAATATGCTTATACTTTTAATTAGAGTACATTATAATGTTAGAGGTAAAATAAATACATAGAAGTATAATATATATGCCTTACTATATCGGAAAAAAACCTAATATATGAAAAATATATATATTTTTTAATAATAGAAAATAAAATTATCTACGCTATATACTTGTATTTTACAACTATTTAGAGCAATGTAATTTTTAAAGATTTATTAATGCAGTCAAAATATACATTTTAGAATGTAGCAAAACCTATATCATTATAAACAAGAAGAACTTCATTATAAATATGTCAGTTTTCCTTGTAGCTCAAATACATCCTCATTTATGAAAGCATTTATCTGGGTTTTGTTGAATTTTCCTAAATTTTTGTCAAACAGTTCTTCACATTTTTTTTTTCTTTCTGCGATTGAAAACAAAACCGTTTTCTAAAGTCCTTAAAAAATATCAGTTTTAGCAAAATTCTCATACTACTAACTTTAGCAGAGTGGGGATTATGTAGAAAATATATCCTATTTGTTGCAAATTTTGTCTAGTTTCTGAATTTCGTAATGCTATTCCCCTAAAACAATAACAAATTGAAGTTAATTCTAACTTTTTCGGGGGGGGGGGGGAGATTTCGGGTGGTAAGTTAAAAATTCAGATTCAGCGACCCAAAAAACTTAAAGTAAACCTTATAAGGAAAGTTCGGAGGGGAGATCGGAGGGCGAATGTAAACGTTTGAGTGGTTAACTAGAATTGCGCAACTTAGTCCAAGCATCACCGCGCGCATGTTCCGAGGCAGATCCCCCCTTCCCCTTCATCCCAAGTCATAATGTCATATATCTAATTTATTGCAAATTTTGTCAACTTTCTGAATTTCTAGATATTTTTTCCCTAAAACAATAAAAAAAAATGAATTTTTTAAATAAAAACCTTTTTTGGGGGGCTTTTTACCAAAATTTGGAGGGGGGGTTGCCGGGGAAAATTTTGGTGGGAAGTTACAAATTCAGCGACCTAAAAAACATAAAGTAAGCCGATTTCCAGAACTACCATTAATTTTGCTAGGTAAAATTCCCTATTGCCTGGACTAATATTTCATATACGAAATTAAGCACTTTTGTTTTTCAACTCTGCATTTTTAGGTTGTTTCAGCAATGCCCATTCAAATAGTTGTATATGGTAAATATATTTTTTCATGCGTGTTTTATTTGTGCAATTTATTGAATTATTTTCCAAGAAAAAAATTCCGTTTTGTGCATCTGATCGTTTCATAACAATGGAAACAATGTAAAACTTCACAATGGATTCGATAGTTGTAGGAAAATTCAAATCCAGTTTATTGGTCAGCATCTGAGACATTAAGGAGTAATGTGAACAACTTAATTTTAACTGTAGTTAAAAAGAACTACATTCAATGAAAGAGAAAAATAAATTTAAATTTAATGACTCAAAATATTAAAGAAAAAAATGTAAACATCAACGAACAAAGCAAATGAGGGGTGTTTTCTATTGGTGGGGTTCGAGACCTCGTAGTCTGGTAATTCTACAATGATATCACTTGGGATATAGTTGACATTGTTATGAAAATTGTAGTGAATTGATGCATTTATTTCTTTTAAAGTGACACAGTGCAAAGGTCTCTACGAATGATTGTAATCCTAAGATATCTATTGCCATTACGGATGATTCTAAGTTGTCTAATGTGAATTTTATATAGATAGCTAAGAATAGTTTTGATAGTAAAACAGCCAACTGGACACACATATGTGAGAATAGAGCGTAAACATGCATTGTATATACGAAGTTTATTTTCAATTGAGAGCGAATTATTGTTAAGAAGAGGATAGGGAGATTTGGATATACTGGCGACTTTAGCTCTAATATTAAGAATATGTTTATTCAAGTTAGACTTTTATCCAAGGTGACACCTAAATACTTTCAAGGGGACCACCAAACATGGTGCTCATTGATTTTGATGTATTTAATGTATATTGTAGAGTTCTTATCCCTAATTACTCTGGTGAAAAGATTTCTGCAAATGGGCATTAGATTTTTAAAAATTGGGTGTCAAAGTTCAGCATACGTTTCAAATACTCATTAGTTTTCGGTATTCAACGAGTGTTGCGTGGCGTGACAACAGAGTTCTCTCCCGCCAGCTGGAGGGCCCGAGTTCGATGCTGGTTCCCGACTTATTATTACAATTATTTTATTATTACGTTCATACTTTTGACACTTTATATATTGTAACCAAAGTTACCAATTTCTACAGCTCTGATATTTTGACATTTTCCTAAAAAAATTGATTCACGTTTCTGATTTTTCATGGAAACATCTATTTTTTCTCTAATTTTTAAACTAACATTTCTGTTGGCAGAATTAAAATTAATTTTCTTTTAATTTGTGCAGTAAATTTCTTTTCATAAAATTAATATTATTTATCTTTTTACATTCTAAATACAAGTCTCAAATAATGCACAGTTTTTTATTAGAAAAAAAAATCAACAAAAAAAATATCTTTTTAATATTTGGTTTGTTTTAAATATATTAAAATATGTTAAATGATAAAATATTTAAAAAAATAATATTACTGACATTTATATTTAAGTTTAGTAAATATACAATTAATCGTGTGAGATATATTGTAAAAATATTCAAAACGGAATACTCATACGGATAATTTTCCTGTATAGAGCATAATTTCTTGCGTAGTACTTGTCTTCAAGAGAAGATAAAATATATCAGCTAAAAATATTTGATTTATTTAGATTTTATTATGAACGTCTGGCTGACGATTTCTTAAAATATCTGTTTCATAAGTTATATCTTATGTGGGATCCGCAGACGATTTTTAGATTTCCAGTTGACAATTTTTGTTTTATTATGATATTTTCTTAATATGAAAAATATTTAGAAACGTAATTCGTCCATGTTTATTCATCTAACGATAAACGCATTTGGCCATTTGACATCAAAATTATTATTTGTAATTTACACGAAATAATAAATTTCCCTAAAAATTCCTTAAAGTAAATAAATGTATATAATGTATAATTTCTAAACTTCACTTAAAATATAAAAAATATATTAAGGTAAATAATAATAATAATAATAAAAAATATCTAGACATAAAGTAGTAAAAATAAATAACTTTTCATGAGAAAAAAAATTATAAACGTAATTGCATATTTTTAAGGAAAATAAAAAAAAACTCAAAGCTGCTGCAATTCATAGCCATACTTAAAAGTTGTAAAGAGTCAAAATATAAAATTAATTTAAAAAAGCCAAGCCAATAGGTAGCATCAAACCCAGGCCGTCCGGTCGGCAGGCGAACACTCAGCTTTAACGCTACGGACGACTCGTTGAAACTTTCAAACTAACGGTTATTTGAAAGGTATGCTGAACTTGGACCCATAATTTCTCAAAATCTAAAGCTCATTTGAAGAAATCCCTTCACAGTAATAATTAGGGATAATGACTCTACAACATACCTTAAATTCATCAAAATCGGTGAGCACCATGTTTGGTGGCCCCTTGTTAGTGTGATCAGACCAGACATTAGAAATGTTGCAAACTGTGACTAGGGTAGGCTTAGTACGTTTAAGACAAAAACAGACAGCTGCAGTTTTATTTTCATTGACTGTAACGTATCACAATGGGCAGCAACTAATGAAAGTGTCAATGTGTTTCTGAGGATTTTTATATAAATTGAATGGATGGTGTGCAGAGAAGTGTATTGCCGTGTCGTCCGCGTACAGGGCAATCGAAGTTCTCAAAGAACGTGGTATATAATTAAAGTAAATGTTAAAGAGGTATAGGGCCCTCAACAGAACCTTGAAGAATAACCGCTAAGATTCAGTAAAATGTAGCGAGAACATTGTTTAAGCGGACACAAAAAGTGCGGTCGCTAAGGTAAGAGCCTATAAGATGTATAAGATGCATGGGTTCCGAACTTAATTAATTTTTACATAAAGCTAATATGCCAGACTTTGACAAAGGCCTTAGCAAGATCTAAAAATATGGCAGCAGCAGGAATACACAGGCTGCTGTTCTCGCATAAGAACTCCACAACACGATGAAGCTGATATTTTGTAGGGTGTTTCGCTCTAAAGCCAAAATGTTCGCGGATAAGTATATTTTGGCTAAGTTGTACTTGCGTGTAAGAAGTATGTGTGGTAAGTTGGTCCTTGATGACATTCTCAACAACTTTATTAAGATAATAACGTGGTCGCTTTACGGAGGTTTTACTGTATATCATTGCAAACACGTATTAAAAGAATAAGAAAAAAATATTTTAAGTAAAAAGAATTTTTAGACTTTTTAGACATTGAGAACGATATCATTAGGAAGGGGGCGGGGTTCGAGGTGTAATAACGTAATGACATCATAATGGGGGGGGGGGGCAGTTGATAACCTTATATATACTTACCCCCTAATTTGCAGTCGTTTTAAAAGGAAGCGACAAACATTTGAAGAGTTTTGTACATCCATGTATATCTACGCCATAATGAATGTTAACACTGAATAAATATTTCATCAAACTTTAAGGTAAATTTTCTTATTTGAATATCTTTCTTGAATAAAGTTATATTCATGAAAAGATTTCCTGTTCCAGTATCTGTTTTGAAATTCAAATTCAACTTCAGTTACCATTTCGTAAATAGCAGTACTATCAGTTTGTTCCTGATATTTAAAATGTTTGAACTGCAATGAATCTTTTCTGGTTCACTCATGGAAAATTTATTTTGCTCAAACGTTTATTTTCCTCGTACAGTATGAATTACATTTTCCTTTATTTTACATAGATTTTAAATTTTTGTTAGATATCGTTTTATACGAACAGAAAAATGAATTTTAAATCGCTGGGATTCATGCGGAAATGGAAATAAAATTATTTTCTCTTCTGCTTTAAAATTGAGCTGATTTCTTTAACCTTTTAGAGAAAATTCGGTACTTGTCTATTTTCCTGTCGCCACAAAACCTAAAAAAAAAAAAAACTGCCGTTAAACAATGAGATTAAAGTCCAAAAATACATAAGAGTGATGTCATTTTCATTACACATTCACGATTTTGGGCCAATGATAGTGACAGAATGCATATATTTGTATCTCGACTATGGACATTTTTCGGGAAGGCATCTGATTGAAAAATTACAAACTAGAAAAGAGGAACTCTGCTTTTTCAGAATTTAGTGTCCCCCCCTTCCCGATGACAAAAATATGCATAAATATAGATAGTACAAAAAATATTTCAGCGCTAAGACTTAAAATATAAAAGACTTTTATTTTATGTAAAATGACTTTAATTGCATCATCTGAAGAATTTCACATTCACGATGAAGTCTTAAACAACATTTATAGAAAATATGCATATGATGTCACCATC
This sequence comes from Maratus speciosus, assembly GCA_963932465.1. Classification (NCBI taxonomy): domain Eukaryota; kingdom Metazoa; phylum Arthropoda; class Arachnida; order Araneae; family Salticidae; genus Maratus; species Maratus speciosus. The sequence goes on from OZ010790.1 coordinate 251,925,179, forward strand.
GCGCAATAAAACTCAAACGCAGCAAAAAACAATGTCGTCATTCAAGAAACTAAAACAAATAACGGGTATTTGATGATTCATAAACTTACATTTGTTTGTAAGATTAATATGGATACTGAAAATTAAATATAGTTTATAACAGTTCCATGTTTTATCAGAAAACTTTCATTTATATTTTTTCAAAATTCGGAAAATTTTATTACACACGGATTAATAACACTGCATTTTTTTTCAAAGAAATTAAGCAAATGCTTAGAATACAAATGTCACAGATATATACTTTAACGTACATTTTTATTGCATACGATATTATTGGCATTGCACGCATTTTAAGTAAAAAAAATCAGTTTTTTTTTTTAATAGCAACAAAAAAAGATAGTAATCTACTATTTTCCCTTTACTTTCTACAGAAATGGAGTATTCAGTTCCTACCATTGCAGGAATGGCATTAAAAACTACAATAAAAATTAATGTATAAAAAAAATCAGGTGCACTTTTTAAACAAACTGCATTTAAAAGTACTACCGTACATACGACGGTGTAAAAACTGAAAATGTGCGATGTTTAGAAGTTTAAAAAATTTGCTGTTCATATTATCAGTATTTAAACGTACAGTAATACATATGCTTCACTTTACGGCTGGCTTATGTAACGGAACGTTATTTTTTAGGGAGCACTTTAATTATTACGTGAAAGAAATAGCATATCGGGGGCTAAAAATACACTAGACCTAAAATTCACAGGATAAACCTGTATGCATTAAAAGACTTTACATATGTTTTTGTAAACTGCTGTTATAGTACAGTTTTCTGGTAAAATGCAATAAACGTTTGTAAGAAATAGACCGCTCTTTATTTAGTTAGAAAATCTGAACATATATAACGTACACGGCAATCATATATAACAAACATAATAATTAAATGAAGATGAAGTTACATAAACAGAGTTGCCAAATCTCTGGCTTTTTGCACACAATTATTTATCTGAGAGAAAATGTTGTTCGTTTAAATCCCCCAAATATTCCAATAAAATAAAAGAATATTTTCTGTATTAAAATACTGGTATCCAAAAAGCCGGAGACTTTGCAGCTCTGCATAAAGCATTAAATTATGAGAAAAAACCTCTTACAGCCGTCGAACTCTGTTTTCTCAATTTTATTTTTTTTAAAAGTAGTTTAAGTAAGACAAAAAAAAATGAATCTAATTCATTTTTTTACAACAATAATATTTTAGAGAATTTTTCGAAATCGTCGCATACTATTTATTTTTTAATGTGCTAATATTTTTTAAAGGGATTTTTTAGTAAGAAATAAGAGGAAAATAAACAATTATTTAAGAGTTATTTTTTACGTTTTCATTATTTTATTCATTTTGTGTAATATATTTCAAAAAGATTAATATATTTTTATGACCCCTTTTTTATGAAGCATTTACCAATGAAATAATAATAATAATAGCATTGTAATGATAATAACAGTTTTGAAATAATACTACGCAATTTACTTTTAATATTGCCAAGTTTCTGATACATGGTGAAGGGAACAACTGCAAAGTGATTGTCGATAAAAATCCCCACTAACTCCGAGGAGATAATTTTTCCCTTTCTAAATTATTCTAAGTTAAAAAAAAAAATAATAACAAATAAATAAAAAATAAATAAATAAATAAAAAAAATAATAAAAAATAAAATAAAATAAATAAAAAAAAAAAATAAAAAAAAAAAAATAAATAAATTTTCTTCATTAAAATGTCTAATAACATTGGAAAATAATTTTAAAAGTGTGTATTTTGAATTATAAGTTTTAACAAAGATAAAAATATCTTCAAATAAAGACATGGAAATCCCTACATGGAATTAAATATAAGATAAGGGAAATGTCTGTAAAATGATGATCGAGAAACTCAATCGAATGCATTTAATCAAGAACTAGTGTAAATTTACAGAGAGTCTCACTTTTTTACTTTCTTCTATCTTTACAAGAAGAAAGTATTGGTTTCATGAAAATTTTCGAATTCCAGTTTTCGACGGATTTACACATTTTATGAGTCAGAGATTCCAAAAAACATGTTTTTTACAAAATGTCTGTCTGTGAGTCTGTCTGTCTGTCCGTCTGTCTGTCTGTCTGTCTGTCCGTCTGTCTGTATGTGACACAAATTTTGTGGGCGCTCTATCTCAAGAACTAATGGACGAAATTTCACAAAACTTCATATTTAGTTAGACCTTGATATAAACTGGAACTGATTAGTTTTTGGTGAAAATCGTTCAACAGGTGGCGCTGCTATCCGGCATTTTTAACAATTTCTGCAATAGCTGTATCTCAAGAACTACTGCACGGATTTTCATAAAACTTCAGATTCCGTTAGTCCAGGATATAGTTTGGTGCTGATTACTTTTTTGTGAAAATCGCCCAACAGGTGGCGCTGGTATGCTGCATTGTTCATGATTATCGCAATAGCTCTAACTCAAGAAAAAATGCACGAATTTTCATCAAACTTCAGATTCAGTTAGTCCCTGATATAAATAAGTGCTGCTTAATTTTTGGTGCAAATTGCCCAACAGGTGGCGCTGCTGTGCTGCATTTTTCACGATTTCCACAAGAGGTGTATCTCAAGAACTATTGCACGGATTTTCATCAAACTTCAGATTTAGTTAGTCCTTGACATGAATTTATGTATACATTAGTGCTGTTTAATGTTTGGTGTAAATCGCTCAACAGGTGGCGCTGCTATGCTGTATTTTTGCGATTTCCGCAATAGCTTTATCTCAAGAACTAATGCTTGGATTTTCAACAAACTTCAGATTCAGGTATCCCTTGATATCGTTTAGTGCTGTTTACTTTTGGTGTAAATCGCTTAACAGGTGGCGCTGCTATGCTACATTTTTTCAGAATTTCCGCTATAGCTCTATCTCAAGAACTAATGCGCGAATTTTCATCCAACTTCAAATTCAGATATACTTTGATATGAATAAATTGCTAAATCGATTTGCTAAATCGTTGTTATTTCTTGTACTATTTAAATGATTTAATTGACGTGATTTATATAGAAGAAAGTTTTGTGATGGCCACGACATACTAGTTTTCTGTGTTTTTGCAGAAATTTTGAACAGTGCATGATTTAAAAGAAATGGCTTCATAGAACTTCGTGAAATATTGACTGAAGATCCTTAGAGATGAACAAAGTGACTCACTATTATGTTCACCAAGTAAAATGTTTTGAAATTACGCTTTTTTTTTATTTCTTTAACAATCAACATTTTGGTGTGATTTCAAGTATTTCTTTCAAGAACTAATTGTTATATTTTCCAGAGCAGGTTATTTGAACACACATATTACATAAACACTAAATGAAATTATAAGACATCCTGTGCTCAATGTATATAATGTGAATTCATTTATTAAAAAAGCATTAAATTTTAAAACTATATGAAAATCACTTGAATCTATCAAACTAAATTAATAATTCCTTAAAGTGATAAAATACTTTTAACAAGGCAAAAAAAAATAAATTTATTTATTCATATTAGACATATGTTTCATTGCTCCGACGGGAACATTCTCAATAATAAATGTGATACAAATATTTTCGCAAAATTTATTTTAATTTAAAACAGGGAAATAAAAATTACGTGAACTCAACAATAATGAAATTAACTGCAATATTAACCAGTATGTTGTGGCCATCACAAAACTTTCTTCTATATAAATCACGTCAATTAAATCATTTAAACGTACAAGAAATGACATCACTATAGCACCAATTCATATAAAACTATATCTGAATTTGAAGTTTCATGGAAATTCGAGCATTAGTTCTTGAGATAGAACTACAGCGGAAATTCTAAAAAATGTAGCATAGCAGCGCCATCTGTTGAACGATTTGCATCAAAACATAAACAGCACTAATTCATATCAAGGTATACATGAATCTGAAGTTTGTTGAAAATCCAAGCATCAGTTCTTGAGATAGAGCAATTACGGAAATCGCAAAAATGCAAGTTGCAGATCCACCAGTTGAGCGATTTACACCGAAATGTATAAAACACCAATTCATGTCAAGGATTAACTGAATCTCAAGTTTGATGAAAATCCGTGCATTAGTTCTGGAGATTGTACAAATCGTGAAAAATGCTGCATAGCAGTGCCACCTGTTGAGCGATTCATATCCAGGGATACCTGAATCTGAAGTTTGTTGAAAATCCAAGCATTAGTTCTTGAGATAGAGCTATTGGGGAAATCGCGAAAAATGCTGCATAGCAGCCCCACCTGTTGGGCGATTTACACCAAAAAGTAATCAGCATCAATTTATATCAGGGTCTAACTGAATATAATTTTTTATTAAATTCCATGCGTTAGACACCAAAAAGTAATCAGCATCAACTTATATCAGGGTCTAACTGAATATAAATTTTTATTAAATTCAGTGCGTTAGTTCTTGAGATAGAGCGCCGACAAAATTTTTGCCACATACTTACAGACAGATAGACGGACAGACAGACAGAGTCACAGACTCATAGACATACATTTTGTAAAAGCATGTTTTTTTGGAATCTCTGAACCCTCAAACGTGTAAATAATTCAAAAACCGGAATTCGAAAATTTTCATGAATCCAATACTTTCTTCTTGTAAAGATAGAAGAAAGTAAAAATGGAAATTTGTGAACGTGAATTATTTAATAGTATTGTTTCATTTTTCAGTAGGGCATCTCTTTCCAAATTTTAGGAAGTTCATTGGAGGCTGAATAATTGCATGCATTCTCAGTGCGTAAGAAGATTTCTAATGATTCACGGATAATGGACGGCATGTATAATCTTGATGGATAAATTATCCCCAATTAAATCAAATTATTAACCTGAAATACTTTTCACCAAAGAAGATGGAACGCTGCAATTTTATATAGGAATGACAAACAGAAAGCTTAAAACTAGGATCAAAGTCACATAGCAGACATCAAATACAACATGAAAACTACAGCTTTAGCTAGACTGTATAATAAAGAGTCTTTACAAATTATTTTTAAAAATAGTAGAATAATTTATCTATCAAGATTTTACTTGCCATCCATTATCTGTGAATCAGTAGAAATCTTCTTACGTAGTGAGAATATATGCAATGATTCAGCCTCCACGGAACTTCCTAAAATTTGGAAAGAGATGCTTTACAGAAAAATGAAACAATAGTATTAAATAATTATAAGACTAATTAATAAGACTAAAATTACATTTTAATATATAAAATAAGAATGTATAAATACAAATGAAAATAAGAATAATTAAAAGATTTTTTTATTTTATTTGTGGTGTACGTTCGTTTACATAAAAAGCATAACTGATAATAAGAAATCTATTAATCAGACAATTTTAGAAATTTTACTGAATAAATATGTAGTACCTATTTTCATCAATTTTAATCCATTATACTTTTTGTTTGCGTTTTGCTTCTGCTTTTACTTTAGCAAGATTACGAATTCTACGCAACGAATTTCCTCCTAACGTATATCCTCCTGCATCTCAAACCAATTAATGCGTTTATATGTAGGCTCTTTTATATAGCTCTAGGATAGATGGCCATAGAGGAGAGATGGCCAGTCTAAATATTTCAAAAACTTGATAATAGATTGCAACATAAACTTTGTTTGTACGAAATAGTTCAACGATATTATTTATTGTGACGTACAGTTGTGTTTTTTCGATTATAAAATGTAAGTGCGTTATTTATTAATGTTATTTAATTGAGTTGTTGATTATTATTATTTTTTTTTTTTTTTTAGACTTAGGCATCTGAATATTTTGCAGTACGTACGTTACATATATTTTTTACTATATGGACTTTTAAGGCACGCATATAATCTAATCATTACTTCTAAGACTAAAACAAAGCCGTACAATGGCTATTGATGTTTTAAATTGGTCGACCATCAGTCCTACAATTTCAGGAGAGATGGCCACATGAAATCTAGGAGAGATGGCCAACTTTAATCAATATTTCAAAATTATACGGAATGAGAATTTTAACTAAATATAATTAAATTTAAAATAAATATATAAAGTTTATGTTTATAAATATATTAATAACTGATATAATAATTTAAATTTTAACTAATATAAATATTTTAATAATAATAATAATATAAGACCTGAAAATACTGAAATAAGCCGGAGATTTTCATAACAGAAACTGATAAAGTTGATAAATAAACTAAATTAACGTAATAAGCCTAAAATTAACGTGAGGAAAAAAAATAAAAAAAACATGACATTTCCAGTAGCGAAGAAGACGAAATATATTTAAATTATCAGATTCTACAGATTTCGAGTAAATAAAATTGGATTAGGATCCCTATGTTGGTTGTGCAAAACAATATAATATCACATCCAAAAAAAAAAAAAAAAAATGTCTGGATACAATGCATAAGGTACCTGAAGTGGTTCCATGAAACGTGTACAAATTATCAAGACCTTTGCCAAACATGTAATAAGATTTTACGAAAATTGAAGTATTAGAAATTATACTTCAAATTTTGTTCATTCAAGTTTTATTCATTTATTTTCCATCATATAATTGCATCTTTACAAATTGCTATATGTTTTTCATGATTAACTATATGAAATGTGTTATATTTTTGCAAATTAAATTCACTTTTTTTTTCCTTCTATTGGATGACCATCTCTATCCTCGGCATTATGGAGAGATGGCCATCTGCCATTTTAATTTCAACGTTGTTTAACACTTTTTGTTTTCAATATTTAATTATTTTTTGCATAAAATATTATAAGTATATGTATAGGAATTTTAAATATGCATCAATATTTCTTGTATTTGTATTCTAAGAATTTTTATTTCAATCTTTAAAAACTATGGCCATCTATCCTAGAGTTACCCTATATGTAATATTATTTATTATTATATAATATATAGGAATATATAATATATTAGTAGTCTGTATGACTGACTCCTGGAAGATCATTCCCCAATTCATCATAATCATACGCTTCAAGTTTCTAGGTGAATTCAAAACACTTTGAATAATTTTGTCATGTGTTATTTCTTCATAACCAATATAATTCTTGTCAGAATTAAGCCAGTCTATGTTTTCGTACACAAAAATATTTTCTAGCTGCTGTTGCTAATGTCAGACAAGCATTTTACCCTAAATAGCGCCTTCTCACTCGGGTTAATGTGCATTTGAATTTTCGTTGTTCGCTTCTGATTTTAAAAACAATAGAACGGGGTGACGATTAACCGAGGGTAGCAGTTAATAGAATGGCGGATAAGCGGAAGTTTACTACAGCTGATATTGAAACATAGTTTTGTTATAAAGTACCCAACTTCGTACAAAATAAACGTTTAGAAAGAAATAGAAACAAGTGGGTAAGTGTTATCGCAGACCGACCAGAGGGTTTCGTTTAGTATCACTTTTAAAACACTTTATCCTTAATTAATAAATCAAAATTATTAATTTATAATTATTAAAAAGTTACATAAATGACAGGACCATTATCATTATTTAAAATATATATATATATAAAGTATTTTAAAACAAAATTAAAATATTCAAGTAAAATTATTAATGAAGTTTTTAAAAAACGAATATCTATAAATTCATAGCAATTTCAAAAACTTAGGGGAGTTATAAATAAAATATATTTTTTTTTTTCAAGAAAAAAAGTTTAAAACACATTTAAAATGTTGAAATAATTCCGAAAAAATTCCTAAATCTTTCACATTGTAAGCGCTCTGTAGATGGCGCCAAAAAATATGTTTACACTTATTACAATTCCAAAAAACCCGTAAAATGGCTAAAAAAACCACGAAATATCTTTCAATTTAATCCACCGGACAATTAAATGTAAAAAATTCAAAATTTAAACTACCGAGTTCACGAAAAGAGGGTTAAAATTAAGATTGTGTTTTGAAATCGCAAAAATTGTGCAATGCCATTGCATTGAGTTATTTATTTAAAATAACTCAATGTTTTCAAAGTTTTATGATTTTGTGTATTCAGCTCTATGTAAAAAAAAAAAGAAAAAAATCTGTAATTTAAATAGTTTCCGAGGAGTACGAGCGCTGTGATGGACAGACGGACAGACAGACAAGCTAAACTATAACTCTAAAAAAGGTTACAGGATACCGCACAGAAAGAAATCTAGAGTTTTTATTTTTATATTTTTAATTGACGTTACTAGAGATTAATTAATTTTCCTAAAGACAAAACGATTGAAATTTTGATTATTATTTTTTTTTTTTTTTAAGTTTTAACCAGTTTATTAATTACTGAGAAAATGGAGCATCACTATCCGACATCACTATGTTTGTTACGTGATTTGAATATAAATATATATATGTTTATATTATATATTATTTATATATAAATTTGGACACAATCTACTTTTTTTTTTAAATTTAAATATACATTATTATTTCTACTTACTTTCTTCTTAACGAAGAAAAACATTTGTATCACTAATATTACAATCAATTGACTGTAAGTTAGCAAATAAATGTTATATCTATAAAAGCAAACTGAAACCAAGAACATTTTTCAGAAAAAAATTATAATAATTATTTCAAAAAGTATTAATAATCGTAACAGGTTTCACAAGAGAAATACTATAACAAGCAACTCAAGGAATGTGTTCAATGTATGGTTAATTTCATAATCTGAAGTAACGAAAGTCTTTGTTGCCTAGTAAACAATTTGAAAGGAAGAAGTTATCTTGAAAAGTACATCATAATACTGTATTTTCGAACATATACAATATCTATTAAATATTCTCCCTTGTTTCTTGGCAATCTTTCAGTTATAAATTCTATAGTATATAAGACGTAGTGGTAGAATTCAAATCTCTGCTGGTCACCAAAGCATACTTCACTAAGGAATAAAGAAAAGAATAAAAAGACTGAAGGAAAACTGCGGTCGGTGATTACCCTAGAGATGTAACTCTGTAATTAACGAGTGCAAGAGCTGTTTGTTTGAGAAATAATACAACAATTCCTTCTGTGAATTAAAATAGTAATGCGGCGAATCATTTAGCTAGAGAGTGCTATTTCGCCAAATATAATTTCTTCGTTCTGGTTATTATTAATTTTACAAACAATTTTCACTCATTACAGACTTAATTTTTCTAACTACAGAAATATATAAACAGTAGTCATAATTATACTTAGAAATAATTTTGCATATATTTTGCATATATTTTGTAAAATGTTTTAATATTAGATGCGAATGTACGTGTTATTTAACAACTTTTATGTAAAACACTACTAAAATAAAATCTTCATCAGTTAGTGTCAATAAGTAATTTTTATTTTCTTAATTTTTGGTTTAAATATTTCTTTTTTTTATAATTTGATATTTTACTTAGTCTATGTTTTAAAAACAATAATTAAAAAATTTTCTAATCTAAATAATGCTGAAAATATTAGGATGTTTCCGAAATAAAATTTTATTTTATAATGCCTCGTTTTGATACTTGTACCATATGACATTAATTTAAATCAGTGAACTGATTTTCAGATTTCTTGTCTTCACTTTCTGACTTTCTTGAATATTGGACACTCCTTAAGAAAATTTTACATGTTATTTTCACAACAGTACTTTAAAGTTTAAAAATAATCATTGTATCATTAATCTGGGAGGCAATTTGATATTTTATTTAGTCTATGTTTTAAAAACAATAATTATAAAATTTTCTAATCTAAATAATGCTGAAAATATTAGGGTGCTTCCAAAAACAAAATTTTATTTTATATATGCCTCGTTTTGATACTTGTACAATATGACATTAATTTAAATCAGTGAACTGATTTTCTGTTATCTTGTCTTCACTTTCTGATTTTCTTGAATATTGGACACTCCTTAAGAAAATGTAACACGTTATTTTCACAGTAGCACTTTACAGTTTAAAAATAATCAGTGTATCATTAATCTTGGAAGTAACGTCACAATTTTATAACCATCTTCAGCGTTGATGATTTTAAGATATATGACAGATTAGAAGCCGCATATTACGAAATTGGAATGCAGCTGGCGCACCATCTCGGATAGAGGGAATGCCGTAAGCGAATCCCGAACCCCACCTCAATATAAAAGTCATGTCAACCCGATTACTGATGATCACTCTGAATCTTGGCTATGCCAATAATCGTATAAGGAGTAATCAACGTTGTTTTGCAAAAACCTCTCCTCTCACAAAAAATTCTTCTTTGTACACTAAGTTATCCGTCATTTTTAAACAAAGAATTTCCGTATTCCTAGAAAACATGCTTTATCCGTTAATTATTCCCGGGAATCTGAAAAAGTGGGAAAAATCCCGTTTATTCCTTGCACGCATGCGTATCGACTGTATTAACAGAAAATTTTAAATTTATTTTTAAAATGAAAAATCGAAAATTCAATAAATTTAAATTTCTTATTTATTTAAAAACAAACAAATAGAAATAATCCCCTTGAATTTAATAAATTAGCAATTTTCTCATTCCTTTAAAGTTATTTGAAAATTATTTTTTAGAGTATTAAAAAAATATTGGAATGTGAAATATATTCTAAACGAACACAGTTAAGAAATATATAGTACTTCAAACATGTTAAGAAAAATCAATTTCATTCAAAAAAGCAAACATTTCTTCTCCAATTTAATTAAAAATATAATATTTATATTTTACATATAACAATCAAACTACATCTTATTAAAAATATGTCTAATCTGTAATAATGTTTATCCTCTATTATTCTATAAGTATCAAAGCACCAACCATTATTTCATAATGACGAAATATCCCTGGGATGAAGTTTAATTTTCCGAGCTTCTGAAACAAGAAATGTAACAAGTTTTATCAACGCCCTTTTGAAGAAAACACGTATCTTCATTTTAAGGCGGCAGTGGATGTTCAAAAACATTTTCTACAGTTTTTGTTCTATTGTTTTGAAATTTAATACACATATAATGTGTGCAATAATTAAGAAAATTTCTTAATTTCATTTAAAAATACAGTGAAACATCTCTGTGCGACCACCTCCATTAAGCGACCAACTGCCTGAACGATAATCTTTTATGGAACGAAATTTATTCATATAGGCTCAATACTAATTTTACCTCCATTCAGAGACCATTCCAGTTCAACTTCCTCCATGAGCGACCACTTTCTTTGAAGAAAATATAACAAATTCCGTTTTTTCCTGATCGTTTGAAGGAGGTTTTATTAGAAAAATAATTTCGGAGGGCACATTATTCGTCAAATTTCTAATCTAAATTTAGTTTTTTTATTTTTATTCCGGTAACTTTTAAGAGTTTAAACCCCTTTGTGCCTTCTTAGGAAATGAATTTAATTCTAATAACGAAATAAGAATGATGATCAATAAACTTCCCTGCCCTATTCTGTTAGGAAACTCTGAAAGAAAAAGATAAATTAATGAAATCGCCATTATTTGTTCCCCCCCCCCCCAACCCCCCCAAAAAATTGCCTTTATTTACTGAACTTCGAAAGGAATTGGAAATAAAAGTTATGAAAGATAAAACCATAAATTCAAAGTAAACGTCGATATGTTCGTTTTTTAAACGCTGCAGTAATTAGCTTATGTAATTAACTTTTGTTTTGATACATAAATTTTTATATTTTTCCCTAATGAGGAAAATAAATTTTAGTAACATTAAGTGTTAGCTTTTTTCAACAATTAAAATCTAGATTTAAACATGACCTTCATTAAGAGACCACCTCTCGAAGCGACCAATTTTTATTGGAACGGAACGTGGTCGCTTTAAGGAGGTTTTAGTGTATTAATATGCAAATGAGTAATTAATTAATAATATGGTAATTACTGATGCAAATTAAAAATGCTCCATGCGCATTAAATTTTGTTTCAGAAACTTTAATTTTTTTAGGAAAGCTTTATGATATTGTATCAAAAATTATTACACATTTTAAAATTATACTAAGTACTTAGGCAGAAAAAAATTATAAACATATAATATTGATCATTTCGGATAAAATTCAATGATAAAATATTACTTTTTTTTACCATTATATGAAATAATGTACACATATTAATATCAAGTTTTGTTAGAAAGTATTTCAACAACACTATTACCAAGTATTATGAAAATTGGTATAAAATTAAAACGATGCAGCATCTTGAACTTAGTCGGCGAAAAAACTCATTTTGAGAAAACTGGATTTAAAGTTTTATTTTAAGTGTCGATTAACGATTGTTTACATTAGAAAAACAGCTGTATCTCTGCAAAAAATTATTGGAACTGAATATTTTTTATTATTTGAAAGTAGAAGATTGCCAGAACATTTTGTTTTCCAAAAAACAAAAAAAAAATCATTTTTTAATGTTTTTTTTGTGATTTTGAACGTCCACTGTCGCCTTAAACCCTCTCTCTCTCTCAAATGCTCGCTGGCCGAATTTATAAGACGCTCGATTCGAAACGTGCGGCCCTAGGTTCAAAGCCAAGATGGTCCGTGGAAGAACAACAGACGTACATTTTAAAACACATCTATTTTCTATCCTAGAACAGATATTCCTTCGATTCCCGGATATACATCGGTAACGGCGCTGCGATCGAAATACTCAAGGCCAGAGGACACGAGTTGTGACGTCATCACTAATCGACCGACGTCTCACCAGTGTTGGAATTCACACCAGAAAATTTTAAACATCAGTTTTCTTATATTTTATTTGTGGAATATTTATCATCGTACAGAACAATAATAACTATTTAAACTTAATGGTTTGAATTTGAAATCCTCCGATAAAAAATAACTCTGATGTGGCAATACTGTGGCATTCTGCATCTGGCTGCATTTTTATTTAGGGATTCCGAATTCTTACTAGTAAATTTAAATAGTTATTATTGTTTTATAATATAATAGATATTCCTCAAATAAGGTAAAAGAAAAGTGCAATTCAAAATATTTTGGTGTGAATTCCAACACTAGTGAGACGTCGATCTATTAGTGATGTCGTCACAACTCGTGTCCTCTGGCCTTGAGTATTTCGATGGCAACGGTAGCGGTGCTGCCAGGGATATTTCCCTGAATTAAAGAAAGTATTTCTGATAGTGTAGTTCGCCAACCGACTGGCACTTTTAGTATCTGCCCTATGTAATCTCTTATATATACTAAAAACGATCGATGGTAAAATTGATCGCATGCCTCCGGCCCTACATGCATCGGTGTTTTTAAAAACAAATCAATAATCTTAATATATGATTGTCTGCTGTGCACGAAACATGACACGACTTTATTTATTAATGTTATATCCATTAATACAGTAGTAAATACAAATTGTTCAATGAAATCTCAAAAGACGGTGACATTATGTTAAATTTTTAAGACAAAATTTTATTTATCATTTGATCAGTTTAACATCGTTATTTCTAAAATAAACTTCATAAATTTGTAAAATTAAAAAGATTGGAGACTTCCAAAAATAGGTTTACTAACTAAGCCTAAATTTATGCCATGTTTTTGTAAACTATGCCAAAGCAGACTGTATATGTATGCAATACATGATACTTGAAACTGTTTTCTGGATATAATCGGTAATTTGTAAAATAATAAAGATATATTTTATAATGAATTAATTACCTATAAAAGGGTCGTTTGCATTCTAAATCTAATAAAAATAAAAATAAATCTTCCCGTGCTCAACTGTAAGAAAACTCTGTTCAGTTTAACCCACGATCAATATTCTTATTCAGCTGACATTGCGCGAACGCAACACTTCATTTTTTAGCAATGTAAGACAAGGTTTTGTTATTTCACAATACGTTAATGTTATAGATGTGCAAATGAATAACAAATGTCATTTGTATAAAAATATTTTAACTCCTTATAGATTTGGTGGTTAATGGGTTAATGTGTTACATGACTACTATTTGAATATTTTATCTAAATGATAAACACCGTTTTATCAAAAATGAGACATTTTCCGATATTTATAATCTAACGTTTCAGAAATAATTACGACCACCACCCCCCCCCCTTCCCCCGTTTAGAGCAACGGACATTTGAAAAAATTGTACGATCTAAGTCAAGTATCGCGATACTAAACAAGTCCTCTATGAAATGTCTTAAGCTGAATACAACTTCAACACTAACATTTCTTTTTATTTCAATTAATAATTAAGATATAGTATATTAAGTATTTTATGTTTTCTCATTGCTCACACTATCTATATTATAAAGGACAAACGTGTCTGTCCGTAACGCTGACGTCATTTTGCGAATGGCAAAGTAGACGATCAAATTTCGCATATACTGCAACTTTTTAATTTTTTTTTTAAATTTCTAAGCATCGCGCATTTTGAAATTTTACACCGTCGAATAGAGAAAAAAAATTACTTTCAGAAGCAATTTGTTTGAAAACTATATCTCAATTTGTTTGCAAACTGTATCGCCATTTACTCAATTTTTATTTTTTTGCAATAATCTTCTTATCTACCTTTATCTTGTGCAGACGATTGCGAAAGATAAATTCGTTTGCACTTAAATTAACATGAGCTATATATGAGCTATTGCTCATCATTTATTTCAAACTTATATTCTATAACGGAATTAAAACATCCATTAATCAATAAGTAAAACAAAAAATATAGAAATAAAACACAAATTTTCGACATTTAATTGAATTCCGTGTTTAAACTACTGAAATGAAACCGAATAAAAAAGTTAATTGTAGTAGCGATTTTTGGACATTTCTTTAACTGTTAACTCCTTACGGGTTGTCAATATGAAAATATCGGTTTAATAGGTTTCAAAACTTTATTCGAACTATTTTCCATATGAATATGGATTTTAGTACTATAAATGGGCATTCTAAATATGTACAGGATGTATCTGAAATGCTTCAACAAACTTAGGGTGGAGATAATACTCATTAAGACGAACAAAAAATGAAACGGAACATGGGGTCGCAAATGACGTTTAAAGGGTGAAAATTGCAAAACTAATAAAAATATCAAAATCGCTGATTTTCTGCAGAACTGGCTAGTAGCACGAAGCTTGTTTTTCTTTCAATTTGTGCATATCCCGTCAGAAAGAGATAACAAAAACTTGGAAGAAAGCCAAACAAATCTGTGAGCAGGAATCCACGTATGGAAATTTCCCATCTTCTTAGAAACAGACCAATAAACGCAACTTTGCAGCACTCAAAAGTTGTAAGTACATGAACCTCCAACGACGATAGGTAGTATCATTGCGAAAACATTTTGTTTGTGCTTTTAGTAGGAATGGTTACCTATTCCTATAACGAAATAACTGATATGCATATGGTGTACGGTGAAGCTGCAGGATATGATCACTTATCGCAGAGGTAATGATTTTCTCGATTTTCCTCCACTAAACGTCATTTGCAACCACCTGTTCCACTGCATTTTTTGTTCATCTTCATGAGTACTATCATCCCTCTAAGGTTGTTGAAGCATTTCAGATACACCTGTATATTAAATGTAAAAAATCTATTAGAGTTAACTTAATATATATATATATATATATATATATATATATAAGTTAACTCTAATAGATTTATATATATTAGACCCGTGCTATGTTTTATCATCGAAATCAGTGAGATTATTTCCTGATAAGCTTTTAGGTAGCTTTCTTTACAAAAAGCTACCTATTGCAGCCGTTCGGAGGAAAGCGATTTCAAAAAATTTTGGTATATTTTCATCGATCATGACCCCCAGACACCGAAACCAACCTCCGTTCAAAATTGATATATATATATATATCTGACCTATGTCACACTGTAACTCTCGTATTTATGAACCGATTTGGATGTAATTCGGTGTGTACATAGTACATACCAATGTCTCGACCGAGTTCGTTGGCCAGCTTCATCCG
The DNA here is from genome assembly GCA_963932465.1 of Maratus speciosus. Classification (NCBI taxonomy): domain Eukaryota; kingdom Metazoa; phylum Arthropoda; class Arachnida; order Araneae; family Salticidae; genus Maratus; species Maratus speciosus. Next base: position 251,941,030 of record OZ010790.1, read on the forward strand.
CCATTTTGTTTCAAAATGGCGGCCATTTCAAAATTTTTAAAAAATTTAAAATTTGAAATGTGGTACCAAAAAATTGAAAATGGAAAAATATTTTTTTCTTATGTATTTGACCTTTATACAAAGACTCCGTAGCAGTTTTTGTTTTGTCTATATCTTAAAAAATGGCTGAGTTATAGCATTTTGAATTTCTAGCGAAGCTGACATTTTGAAACGTCCTGAAATTTGTCACGCAATAAAAGGCGTATTTATGAGCCGATTTGGATGTAACTTCGTTTATACATAGTACAGACCAATGTCTCGAACGAGTTCGTTGGCCAGCTTCATCCGCCATCTTGTTTAAAAATGGCGGTCATTTAAAATTTTAAGAAAAATTTAAATTTGAAATGTGGTAGCAAAAAATTGAAAATTGAAAAAATATTTTTTTCTTATGTGTTTGACCTTGATAAAAGGATTCGGGAGCAGTTTTTGTTTCGTCTATATCTTAAAAAATGGCTGAGTTTTAGCATTTTGAATTTCTAGCGTGGCTGACATTTTGAAACGTCCTGATTTTTGCCACGTGATAACAGACGTATTTATGAACCGATTTGGATGTACCTTGGTGTGTACATAGTACATACAAATAACTCAACCGAGTTCGTTGACCAGCTTCATTCGCCATCTTGTTTCAAAATGGTGGCCATTTAAAAAAAATAAATTTAAAAATTAAATTTAAAATGAGATACCAAAAAATTAGAAAATGAAAAAGATTTTTTTTGTATGTGTTTGACCTTAATACAAAGATTCCGGAACAGGTTTTGTTTCGTCTACATCTAAAAAAATGGCTGAGTTATAACATTTTGAATTTCTATTGTGGCTGACATTTTAAAACGACCTGATTTTTGTCACGCGATAACAGGCGTATTTATGAACCGATTTGAATGTAACTTGGTCTGTACATAGTACATACTAATGTCTCAACCGAGTTCTTTGGCCAGCTTCATTCGCCATCTTGTTTCAAAAGGGTTGCCATTTAAAAAAAAAAATGTAATTTAAAATTTAAAAAGAGGTATTAAAAAATTGGAAAATGAAAAAGATTTTTTTTTATGTGTTTGGCCTTGATACAAAGATTCTGGAGCAGTTTTTGTTTCTGAATATTTGTTCTTTTGTTTATATCTTAAAAAGTGATTGAGTTATAGCACTTTGAATTTCTATCATGGCTAACACTTTGAAACGATCTTGTATTTGTCACGCGATACCTCACGTATTCGCCTATTTCGATGGAAGAAGTCATGTGGATAGTATACATCAATATCTCGACCAAGTTCGCTGGCCAGCTTCATCAGCCATCTTGTTTCAAAATGGAGGCCATTAAATTAAAAAAAAATTATATTTAAAGTGAGGTGCAAAAAAATTAGAAATTGAAAAAGGTTTCTTTCTTAAGTATTTGACCTTGATATAGGGATTCAGGAGCATTTTTTGTTTGTCTTTATCTTAAAAAATGGCTCAGATATAGCAGTTTCAATTTTTAAAGTGGGTGACATTTTGAAAAATCTGATTTTTTGCCAGCGACAGCACTCGTATATATCAACCAATTCCGATATGAGTGAACATGTGCACAGCAATTACTAAGGTCTCGACCAAGTTCACTGGTTAGCCTCATCTACCATGTTGTCTTAAAATGGCAGGCACTTTAAGAAATCGCCGAATTTGGCAGCCAAATATAAGTGACTTTAAATAAAAGCAGCTTGGATAAAGCTGACTAATTTCGCGAAATTCTCATTCATAATGATTTAGTATTGATAAAAATTAGTATTGAATCTCCTACATTCGGTTTCCACTTAATTGAGCTTCGTGTGTTTGAATAATATAAGTTGGCTTTTTAAAAATAAGGAATATGAAAGCTACCTCTTCCTCCCGGCACTGGTCGGAAGGACTTTTTTTCATTATTTTTTTATCAACTGCATTTCTTTCTATCAAACAACGTGTTTTAACAATATATAAGTATATTACATCAAAAGTCACTTGCAGACCTATTGAAAAATACCCCACTTATCGCTGTGCCTTTAGTATGGGAAGAGAAAAAAAGGTGTCAACATCAGAAATAATGTATAATGATGGTTTTCACCTATATTCTGTGACTCGGGATGCCCGGGTTTATACTCTTGTATACAATAACGCTACAGAAATGAGAAAAAAATAAGAAATGTTTAACCCTATCTGAACTTGTGAAATAACATTTTAATCAACGTGTAATAATTGTGGCATGTAAATCTTCCCTAGAAATTCTTCAGGGAATTAAAAATGTCATTAGCAAATGATTTATTAGATTAAAATTCCTTAGAGAAATTATTTGTATAACATTACAGCAGAGTTTTAAACATGTGATTGGTAAAGGAATCACGTGAAAGTATGATATTTAAATGGGGTTGGTATTCAAAAGCAAAAATCATATATCTAATGTATGATGAATGAATTATATGTTTGGTTTTGTAAAATACTCTTATATGTACCTGTTACAAAATGTTAATTTTTCCATTTCAAAGCTCCCATAAAATTTATAGAAATTATTTTCTATGTAATGAAAGTCATTGACTTTGATTAAAGCACTGCAACACGGATATTTTTAATTTAGAACATTCAAAATTTTTAAATTTTGTATGAAGTAATTAAAAAAATAGTTCACATTTTCGTCAACAGCTTTGATGCGATGCCTCAAATTGTAAAATTGTTCATACTTCGTCAAACAGCATAAAAAATATCTCTACGTTTTCCTTGTATTATATTTAACGACTGCAACTGGAATGCACTTTGTATTTTGATTTTTAAAGTTAATTTTTTTTTCCATTTAAGAAAACACAGTCCGTTGAATATTTTAATCTGTAGTAAAACAGTAAATAGTAACATTTTCTTAAAAAAACATATCGGTGGAACAGGAAAGGTGTAACGAACTAGAAAACAGGAATTCTGCTTTTTCAGAATTTAGTGTAGCCCCCGATGAAAAAAAATATATGTATATAAATGTAGATACAGTACAGTCCTGATTATCCGAGTTATTCGAACTTATACCTTTGGAATGGATCATTTCCTTCTGATGGACTGAGGACTTTCATTATTATGAAACAGTCATTATAAATGAAGTGTTAGGGGAAGATTAAAGAGCTGTCGTAAAAAGTTAGAACTCTGATTTTCTGGTCAGAATGGGAAAAAAATGGCCATAATTTTTTTTTATTTTTCAAAAAAAAAAAAAAAAAAAAAAAAAAAAAGGCCATCCCCCCCCCCCCCATTCTAACCAGAAAATCAGAGTTTTAACTTTTACGGCTGCTCTTTTATCTTCACCTAACACTTCATTTATAATGACTGTTTCATAATAATGGAAGCCATCAGTCCATCAGAAGAAAATAACTTGGTGAAAGTGGAAACTCCGATAATCGGGACTCTACTGTAGTTCACTTTTAAGACTTATAACGCGCGATATTATTTTGCATAAAGTGACGTCATCCACATCCGCTAAAGAATTCATCATTTGCGATCCAGAGTTAAACAACATCTACAGTAAAGTACGCTTAGGACGTCACTATCGCTGAATAATACACAAATCCGAAAAAAAAAAAAAAAGAGATTTTGTCATTCAGTTAATTCAGTCATTCAGTTAAATTAAATTTAGTTTCTAATAGCTCCATGTTTTATCAGAAATCCTTCATTTATATTTTTTCAAAATCGCACGTATTATAATTTTTTTTTCAGTTTTTATGGGAAAATGGCAAAAAAATATATATAATTCCTATTTTTCTTTCGCTTTCTACAGAAATGCAATACTTCTGTTGCCAATATTAAGCAAATGGCTCTAAAAACTACAAAAAAACATTTTTCAAAAATAAATGGACATGCCGTTTTCAAACAAATTGCATTTAAAAGTATTTTTTTTTCCAGTACGCCGGAATAGAAATTAAAAATGTGCGAGGCTTAGAAGTTTAAAAAATTGCTACAGAGTATTTAATCGTACTGCTTTGTTTTATGGTTGGCTTTTGAAAGGTAAAGTTATTTTTTGGAGACGACATAAAATAAACTGGGAGAAAAGAATAGCATACCGTACCGGGGGATAAAATATATTGGAGTAAAAATATAAAGAAATTTCTTGAATATTTTAAGCGTTATAAAGAAATTTTCAAAATGCCCCACGCGGATTCCATATCAATTAAAATCCCCAAAATTTTTTATGCATGTTTGTTTTATATATACAAATAAAACTAGGCATAGAATTTTATATATTGGAATACAAAGGAAAAACAGAAATATTTAGTAAATTTTATGAAATTAGCTTTTTTGCATCATATTTCTGCAATTAGCTACCTATAACTTTGCATTTATATTTAGTTTAAAAGAACGATGCAAGATTTTATGACATATATAACGACAAACAGCTATAAAAAAATACTAGGGATTTTCATTGATATGGAATGCGCATGGAGAATTTTGAAAAGTTCTTCATAACGCTTAAAATATTCAAGAAAATTCTTATTTTTTTTCTTTTTCTTTCTTGGGTGTGTGTGTGTGACACATATATGTCATAATACATATAGTGTACCCTTGAATAGTATTTAAAGTTAAGTAAACAAGTAAAATAAAAATTTTGTTTTTAAAGCCAATTCCTTCTAAGGTCATCAAAGAAAAATTTAATATAATCCCTTAAACTAATATTACTTTTTGTTGCATTAAAATATCTCAATTTGTTGATTTTCTATAAGAAAAAATAAATTGCAATTAATTTTTTTTTTCGAACACCGCTAATTTTTGAAGCCGAATACGGCAGTCTCAAAATGAATGAAAACAAAACTTCAAAACTATCACGTAATTGAACTCCAGAATTTTTTTGTTCTGAACTATTAAATATTAATATTATTTTACGAATAATACCGATAAAACTGTAAAAAGGTGTTCCACGGGAAATCCGGTAATTTCAAAATAAAAATAAAATAAGACTCCCTCCGTTTGTCTGTTGGGTGAAATTGGGAAAGTCCGCAAGGGAGTAGATACAATCAATTTCGTGATGGATCGTTATATTACGATGTTATTTGTTATTTTTAAACAGTAAATCTCCTAATAATCAAAAATGTAAAAAATTTGAGCCTCAGGTGCATTCTCTCCTACCTTTGTCTATCCTCCTTCAAATTTTCAGACCTATATGTGCAATAGATTTCCCTACACTGTAAAAAATTCTGTTATTTTTACAGAGAAAAAAGGTATTTTTTACAGAAGAAAAACTGTTTTAATGAAAAACAGTTTTTTCTGTAAAAAAAAAAAAATAAATAAATAAATAAATAAAAAATGGATTCTGTAACTTTTACCAGAAAAAACTGTTTCAATGGTTAATTACAGATATTTTTTGAAAATTAAACGGTTTTCGACCGGCGATAAAATTGACAGTTTTTACTGTCAATTTGAGGTTTTTTTTTTTTTTTTACCATTTGGAAAAATGGTTATTGTTCTCGTCAGGATGGGAAATGAAAAGCATATCTAAAGGTTTTCATTGGTTTAATCCGCAATTTATTCGTTTTCTGATTGGTCTATACAACAATCTGTATTTCCCTTTAATTTCAACAACGAGGGATACTTTCTGTTGCCACTATGACAAAAAAGTAATAAAAACTACAAAAAAATTAATAACTTAGAAACAAATTGCGATACAGCTTTCAAACAAATTGCATTTAAAAGTACATTTTTTTCTCTATCCGATCAAATTAAAATACAATTTTTTTAAAAAGAGTGAATGCGGATATGAGAGGAGCGTGTGTAAACTTTGAGAAGGTGAAAATGATGTCGGGTTTAGATTTCACAGGGAAAAAATTCTGTCATCGTGTCGAAGTGAAATAAATTATGCTTTTATTCATTCCGGAATACCAACCATAAGAGCATCAATTGATAACTTTATCATAAAAACTAAACTTTATTACATTTTACTGATTACCTATCTATATTATAAAGAACAAACATATCTGTGCATAACGCTACGTCACTTTGCGAATGGTAACACTTTGAAATTTGAAATAAAATTTTCGGTTTGCAATTTTCTCTACTGCAAAATTTTTAAACTTCTAAATATCGCACATTTCAAATTTTTACATCGCCGTATAAGAAAAAAAATGCTCCTTTAAATGCATTTTGTTTGAAAGCTGTATCCAATTTATTTTTGAGATATTCATTTTTTTTTTTTTTTGTAGTTTTTAATACCATTTTTCTTATCGTGGCAACGAAAGTACCCCATTTCCATTGAAAGTCATTGAAAGTAAACGGAAAATAGTCAAAAATAGGAGATACTGTATCTTTTTGTTGCCGTTTTCTCATAAAACGTGAAAAAAAAGTTGAAATTAAAATATGGGCTATGTCAAGAATATTGTCTGTTATTCCGTGATAATGACGTCATATGCATACTTTTCTATAGACGAAGTTTAAGACTGGATTGTAAAAGTGGATTGCTTTAGCGGATGCAAATGACGTCATTTTATAAAAAAGCATGTATATTATTTATTAAACCTGAATTATGTTTTGTAGAAGTGCGTCATTTTCACAGTTCAGCGGCTTTGAATTTTTTCACAGGTGAAAATGCTTCACTTTTGAAAATTATGTAATCGAAATCACACACTGATAAAACACGGTGTTTTACAAACATTTAGAGTGTCTTTATAGAAGAGAGGTGACATGCAAATAATAGCGATTTATATTACAGAAATTGATGACGATTCTCGCCTGGATGGATTTTCTTCACCGGGTTAGAGAAGCAAACAAATAATTCGAGCTTTAAAATAATATCATGTTCCTGAAGCTTTTGTCCAAAATTCTCTCGAATAATAAAATTTTAATGCTATTCTTTAGGACATTCTACTATAATTTTATCAAAATAACATAACTTACTTCATTTAATTTTTCATAATTTTATATAATCTATATATTTATAACATAAGTGTGTTTTTTAGTCATCTGCCCTTTTCTTTCTGCTGAATCAATTTTACGATTATTTTTTTTTTAACTGAAAGCTCTTTATTTCTAGATGTGATAGCGCTATTTTTTTTAAATATCCCCACTTTTATATTTTAATTTTAAAAGCATTTTATGAAATTTCTTCAAAATGGTGAAAATTAGATAGCTTTCTTTATTGCAGACTAGAGAGAAATAATGAGGTATTTTTTATCTTTATTCAAGCTATTTTCTGATAAAAATTCAAAATTGTTGATAGAAATTGTTGTACAGGGTTTAGTGTTGCAGAATCCCATTAGGAGTAGAATATTATATTAGGGGAATAATAACGGAAAATGACATACTGCTTTTGAAAACACGCATTTTTCCTCAAAAATTTTCTATATTGTTTTTTCTTCGGCATGTGTACTGATACTAAGTTTCAGACAATAGGCGAAATGCTTATATAATGCAAATAGGATTTTTTTTTTTTTTTTTTTTTTTTTTTTTTTTTTTTTTATGGAATTTGTTTAAAAAGTTCATCTCAGTTTACTGATAGTCTATGGTTTTAAAAACAATTTTAAAGCATGAAGCATTTTTTAATATATCGCGCGATATAGATTATTAAATTATATTATAAATATAATATATATATTTATAATATATTTTAATAATCTATATCGCGCGGAGCTCGATTACGAAAGATTAATCCGTCTGCCCTTAAAACAAACAAAAAAAGAGTTCATAATTTTCTTAAGGCTATTATCCATTTAAAAAAAAAAGACTTCCCCATGAATAAATGAATAAATGATATAAATAAAACACAAATTTAACAGACATGTATAAGCTCTGAAATTATCAGAATATATAAGGATGCCATAAGTAGCAAAATCTTGGTCAAATTACTCTTAGCATGCGGCTAATAAGAAAATATCGCTTTTGATAAATTTCAAAAAATTATTTGATTGTATAATTCCTATTTTCCATATGAAAAATGCTTTCTTAATGTAAGTGGGCAATCTAAAAAATGTATTGCATATAAAAAGATGATTAGTTTTCAATTAAAATAAATGTTTTCACCTATATTCTTTACCCAGGGAAGCCCGGGTACGATCCCCTAGTATGTAATAAAGGACATATACAATCTGGTCAAATGTTTCCGGATACTTTTTGATTTCAGACACTTTGTAGAAAATCTCGTTAAATTTAAATACTTTACGAACTATTTATGCGCGTCATATATATTTAAAACATGTTTTACTTCCCATTTTGCAGTAAACATTTAGTTACGAGAGCTATTCGGGATCCACCAACAATGTGAGTTGAGTCAGAAAATTCATACGAAATCAGCTCTGTGCATAAAAAAGTAAATGATCTGTAGGTCTAATGAATATTTGATCGATACTGTACAGCGGCTGATTGCTATTTGTTACGAATACCACGCACATTCGTGGAGATATAAATTTGTCTTTGAAAAATTCAAGGAAAATTTTGCATGTGCTTTTCTTGTCATAACATGCAGAACATTAAACCAAACGTAAGACCACTTTTAGACAACCTGACAACATGTAGATCACAGATTGCGCCAATTTTTCGTAGGATTAGTTTTAAACATGCTTTTTTTTCAGATTTGTTTTGATTTGGTATCGACGTACCCACCTACGCATTTAGCTTTTTTCGCCGAGAGTCGTCATTTCTTTATCACAGCGTCAAAAATAATATGAAAATCAGAAAAAAAATGTTTTTGAAACCAAACATACGGAGAAGTGGCTCCATCTTTGATTGAAATTTGTAACTAATCATTTTCATTCGCTTAAGGAAAACTTTTCCTCGTGAGAAGCATTTTAGTCCAAACCATACTACTGCACGACAGTTACTTGAATTTATATGGAATTCTAAAATTTGTCTGGGGCTTTTAGGACACCCTGTATATAGATATATATAAACCAAAATTTGAATGGGGGATGGTGTTGGGGTCATGGGATTATGATTGGTGAAAGTACAAAAAAAGTTTTCTGAATTGCTTTTTTTATGGATGTCTGCAATAGGTAGTTTTTTTCTTTGTGAGATAAAAGGTAACTAATACCCTATTTCATAGGTGATACAAAAGAATATTCGCATGTTTTTACTGTAATATAAATTGTAGCACTTATCTCTGCATGTATCTGTAAAAGCGCGCATGAAATTGCGAAACCCTAACTAATTTAAGCTTTGAAGAGGTTTGCAACATTGTGTAAATTAATCTCTTCACACATTTTACCCCTCCCCCTTTCTGTGGGGGCAAATGAATATATAGAGCAATCAAAAGTTCTTCCGGTTACCTATGCGGATGACAATTTCCCTTAAGTTACATCTATTAGAGCAATAATAAGCGAAAGACTTCTTTTGGAGTTTTCATATGTCAGTCGTCCTATGTCAGTTTTCATAAGGTTTAGCGATATTCTGTAAAGAAATTTTAATTATAGACTTCAAAGGCAAATGAAACGCAATAAAACAAACAATTTCTATTACATCTAAGGTCCATCCGAAGTCAAATTTACATGTGTTGCACTTAAGATTGCACTTGGATTTTTTTGTTCATACACATAACAACAATGAAGGCATTTTAACAAAATATTCAACAAGTCATTTTCTTTTGTGTAAAATTTTCCATTATCAACAGATTTGATGTTAGTGACTACAATTCACATTTAACCAGCAGTGATCTATACGCACAATATTCGAAATTTATTAAATCAGAAATGCATGTGCTTCATTATAATTCGTTCTTGGTTTCTGTTTTCATACATTTAGCAACAATGACGATATTCTCACATAATATTCAACAACGTTTCTTTCTTTTGTGTTAAATGAATATTAACACGAGATTTGATTTAAGTGGCCACGAATCTCATTTATCCCAGCTCTTATCTACACTGATCATCAAAATTAAAGGATAATGAGGAAAAATATCCTCACTAAGTTAATGTTGCAACCAATGCCCAATGCTGCAATTATTTATGTTAATTAAATACTATTGAACTCAAAATTTCCCTTCCGCGCATATGTTAGCGTCGGAAATATGCAAATTAGAGGATTGTCAATATGGTGCGCAATGGACATATGTTGGAATTCTGGTCTGTAGTGTTGTTCAAAGTGAGTGTTTTGTCTTAGTCTGATCGGTATTCTTTAGTTATCGTCCAAGAGCCGATAGCGCAAAAAATCTATGTTATCAAGCACGAGAAAAAAAACCTTTATTTTACGGGAGATTAGAAGTAGGGGAATCAAATTATCCATGTCAACCGGAAGTGAAGTGATGCATAAGCAAAAAAAAATACCACCATTGTTTGACTCGTAGGTTTATCATTGTGTTTGTCCTACAACAATCCTTTAAGTTTTCGTACCTTTGTTTGCAGGACAAACACAATGATCAATTCCAAAAAATAAAGGTTTTTTCTTATGCTTGATAACATATGTTTTTCAGCTATCGGTTCTTGGATTATTATGGCTCAAAAGCATCATTTAAGTTAAGGCCAGAAGTGGTAAATAATTGGTAGAATCGAGGAAGGTGAAACACAAATGGAGGTTGCCCAAGATTTGAATATTCCTTAAAGTATCATATCAAGAACTTCGAGACGATTTCTAAGCCCTGAATCCGTTGATAGACAGCCTGGGCAAGAGAGACCAAGAGCTGCAACTGTATCCGCAAACCGTCTTCTGTCATTGTGGCTCAAAGAAACCGCGAAGCGACTACAAGAGATTTGGTTTGAGACATTCAGGCTGTCACAAGAACTCGAATTAGCCTTTGTACTGCTGCACGAACGCTTAACAAGGGTGGACTGTATGCGTGATAAGCAATAGTTTGTGTCCCACTCACTTCAGCTTCTAAAGGGGTCCGATTAAACTATTGCTCTTGTCATGTTCAATGGAGCCAATAAGATTGGGCTCAAGGTTGACTGACGAGCCTAGATATAGTCTGAACACTGATTTTAGACGTCTTTTCATCTGGAGAGAGGAAGGAACACGCAACGTGCCTTCCTTTGTTAGTGAAATATCCCGTTCGAGCTCAGTCTTATTGGCTCCATTGATCATGACGACGACATCAGTTTAAATTCATCTTTAAAAGTTGGAGTCAGTGGGACACAAACTATTGGTTTTCTCGGATACAATCCACGCTTGTTAAGCCTTCGTGCAGCAGTAGAATGGATAATTCGAGTTCCTGTGGCAGCCTGGAGGTCTGAAACCAAATCTCTTGCAGACGCTTCGAAGTTCCTTCGAGCAGACACTGACAGAAAATGGCCTTCGTGCGAAGTTGTTGCCCTTGGTCTCTCTTGACCAAACTGTCTGTCAATGGATCCAGTGCTTAGAAAGCGTCTCGAAGCTCTTGATAGGACACTATGAGGGATATTCAAATCTTGCGCAGCCTCCATTTGTGCTTGACCTTCCTCGAATCTGCCAATTATTCTCCATTTTTTACATTATGTTAAATGATGCCTTTGAGCTATAAGTAATGAATACTGGTCACACTCAGACAAAACATTCACTTTTAACAACGCTACTGACCAGAATTCCAACATACGTCCAAATCGCACCGCATTGTCAATCACCTAATTTGCATATCTCCGACGCTAACGTATGCGCGAAGTGCAATTTTGTATTCAACAGTGTTTATTTGACATAAGTAACTGCAGCATTGGGCATTGGTTGCGACATTAACTTCGTGAGAATAATTTTTCTCATTATCCTTTAATTTTGATGACCAGTGTATATGCGCAGTATTTCAAAATTTATTAAGTCCAAAATTTATAGTAAAAAATGCTTTACTTTCACAGAAAATCGTACCTCATTTTGTATTCATATAGTATTTAACAATAGTGAAATCATTTTAAAGAATTTTTTATCTTTAAGAATATGATTTATGACAATCCATGATATGTTACTGACTGTATTGTTGAACATATTTCATCAAATTTATACCATTTAAACAAACGCAAAGTAAGATTCTTGAAAAGAAATTCTATAAACTTTCATTATTCTTAAAATTTGTAAAGAAATTTCGGGTTCGTAGTTAAATGAAACGCAATATATTTTTGACATAGAAACTGAATTGTGATACTATTCCGTAGGCGAAAAATGTTTTTTGTAATGCTAACCACACCCTTCGATGTATAAACTGTGAGTTACTGAACATCCTTTGGTTCTAATTAAAAACGTGCAATATGCAACAAAATTATTTTTGTACATTCAACACTGCTCTATTTTGTATGCATCAATAGAAACAAGATATAAAATAAAACATCTTTACTCCATTTGTCGTCATACTTTTTACTCTGAATTTTTTTTATCGTAAATAAATTAATATTCACATTTTCTACTTTAGAATACTAAATTCATTAATTTATCATGATAAATAAAACAATTTATATTTTTTATCTAAAAAGATAAGAAATATTATAGTTAATTTTTTTTTATCAAAACGAAAAGGTATAAGGAAAACTTAAAAAAAAAAAAAAAAAAAAAGCCTACTTCTGGATTCGTGCAATAAATTTAACAGGTAAATGAACTGTTTGATATAAAGCAGAATTATAATAATATGAAGATTTTACTTTCATACATTTTCATTATCAAAAATATGAAACTGTGTCAATTTTTAAATGAAGAATCTGTTTAATGTTCTGACACTGTAAATGTATCAACCATTTAACAGATTCTGCGAAGATATACGGTGTAACATGAATTTGAAAAAAAAAAATGCTATTAAAATTCCTTGTGTATTAGCGAAAGTTATATAACTATATTTAATGGACATAAAAAAACATAAACACTTTAGTGTGTATTGTTTGGAATCAAGATATTGAACATTATACTATTTGTGAAATAAGCTTACATATGGTCAACAAATTAAGTTACAATTTACACATGAAAATTCTCACTTACGTAGGTTGCCTTATATTTTTAATGCACATAGCTGTGTGTATAATGAAGTGAAATAAATAAATAAGTATTTAATATATGGAAATGCACACATTGTATATCGGAAATAGTTTAATTTTTATCGATCAAAGACGATATTTTTTTAAAATAAAATAAAAATTTCTATGCTACAATTTTATTTATTAACCATTTGGAAAAATGGTTATTGTTCTCTGTCAGGGTAGGAAATCAAAAGCATATCTGAAGGTTTTTATTGGTTTAATCCGCATTTTATTCATTTTCTGATTGGTCTATACAGTAATCTGTATTTCCCTTTACTTTCAACAACAATGGATACCTTCTGTTGCCACTATGACAAAAAGTAATAAAAACTAAAAAAAAAAATTAATAACTCAGAAACAAATTGAGATACAGCTTTCAAACAAATTGCATTTAAAAGTACATTTTTTCTCTATTCGACGGCGTAAAAAGTAATATTGTCGGATGTTTAGAAGTTTAAGAATGAAACTTCATTTAAAATGTGTCATCAGATTTCTTGGAAATCTGACGATGAAAAAGCCTTTTCCCAAACAGCCAATGAAATGCTTGGATAATACGTACGAGTCGCAGGCGATTTTTGCGCTTGCAATTTTTACGTGTCATAACACTATTAATGTTTAATTCTCGGCGTACGTAATGTATGATCAACTCCGTGTGATATTTTATGTCTTAAATTTTAGTCTTCGAAAAAATCATTTTCCAAATGGTCGTTGTAATTTGTTAAATTGCTTTTTCTGTGATTACCTTTGCCTTTTGTGAATTAATCAAGAGTGATTTTAATGCACAGGACTATTTTTTAATATTTTTTTAATTGAAAGCATTTTTTATTTATTGTTTAGAGCAAAATAATTTATCAACATATCGAATAAAACAACACTTTTTTTTAATAAAATTTCGTAATACTTATTTTATCCTACTATACTAGCAGAATATAAGGCCAAATAAATTCAGTGCCAATTTATGCCAAATAAATTTGCACAGCTAATTGTATTTTTTAATCTCATGGATGATTTCTTTTATAAAATTCATCAAATCAATTTCTTCTATTATATATTTTGTTGCATGCTTTCTGATTGGAGTCATTATAATGTTTTAGAAAATGCATTTATGAAGCGTTTTTAATTTCATATACCTTCGTCTCATCGTTTGGCATAAATCAACTCTAATGACACGGTCAACTGTTCGATGGTCAAGAACATGTGCAAACCGTTGTTTTAAAGTCTAACTATAGGGTAAACTTAACTTCTGACGTTAACGATCATCCGAACGATCCCGAAGGTAAAGGTATGCTCACTCTGTAATAATAAAAAAAGTTGCTTTTCTAACTGGCACAAAGGCACTGTTAGGTAGCTTGAATAACAATAATGTTAGACTGCATGATTACACAATTAAAAAAAAATAAATTTCAAATAGGACATTATCTGAAATCTTTTCCGGTGCTTGTTTTAATATATTTTTCAATGGAAAAAATTAAAACGTATTTTTATTTATATCATATTATTTTTTCTGATTATCGGATAGCTACCGGATAGATACGAATTTTTGTCCGATGAATAAGTGCACAACGCACACAACTTTTACCAGCTATGCCAAATTTATTTCTCTGAGCAGTATAATTAAGTTTTTTAGCTGCCGGAGTTTAGTATATTTAAAACTCTTGATTCTATGAAAGGCAAATTTTAACATTTATTGTAATACCATCAACCGGGGCTAATTTGGTCCTTACTTTTGTCCATCTCATAAAAAAAAGATTTTATTCTTTGTATTGAACAAACAATACAAGTTAATTTGGAGTTTTTGCCCTAGAAAAATATTTTATACACTACTTTAGGTTATTTGAATAGTTTGGAGTTAATTTAAAATTTTTAGTGGCAACACTGGATGTAAATTATTTGAAAACAACGTTTAAACACACAATAAAACAAGCAGATTTGATCATACGTATACGTTTCGTGAGTACTAGGACTCACATCCTCAGTGTAAAAACTTTAAAAACAATATCCCCCCAACTGCATGTACGGTGAAAATAAAACAAATGTCAAAACATAATACCAAAAAACCATCAAGTTCTAACAGCCAATGAAATTAATGCGGAAGTGAAGTGTCGTGACACAACAAATCCATCCAGAAAGTTGAGATGTATGGTGTACTAGATAAATAATTAACCAAGTTGTCTTTAAATTTATGAATATGAATAGCCTCAAAAAAGTCTAAATACAGAGGAGTAATGCATTTCTTGATAATGGTAGCTGAGTCAAAATTAAAATTATGTCCCTCCCCCCAGCAATGAGAGGCTACTCCTCTGGATTTAGACTTTTTTGAGGCTATTCATATCCATAAATTTAAAGACTCCTTGGTTAATGATTTATCTAGTACATCATACATCTCAACTTTCTGGATGGATTTGTTGTGTCACGGCACTTCACTTCCGCATTAATTTCATTGGATGTTAGAACTTGATGGTCGTTTGGTATTATGTTTTGACATTTGATTTTTTTTCACCGTACATGCAGTTGGGGGGATATTGTTTTAAATGTTTTTACACTGAGGATGTGAGTCCTAGTACTCACGAAACGTATACGTATGATCAAATCTGCTTGTTTTGTTGTGTGTTTAAACGTTGTTTTCAAATAATTTATATTTTCACACAAGTTCTGTACTTATAACACTGGGTGTGTTTGTAAACAACTGTTTTCGTGTGTAAATTTTAACTCTCCAAAATTTCTGTAGTGAAACAATCCCGTTAAGAGCTACAAATAAGGTAAGTGTCAAAATATTGCCTTTAGTAATCTGTAACGCGTTTGTGATCATAGCTTTTTCTTTAATATTTTATTTTGACAGGAAATATTTACGTTTTCATAAAGCTAACGTGAAAACTAGTATTTCGGGGCTACTTTGTGCCATTCGTTTTTTGATCCAAAAATAGCCAAAATTATTTAGAAATAACTTTTATACAACCAAATCTCTTAAAACATATTTTAAGAAACATTGTTTTTTCAAATGTTACTGTCGCAAAATGTTACTTGTTTTTGTCCCAGTTGCTGAAAATAACATGACGAAAACTGTTCCTCGTTTCTTTAATATTAACAATTGGTTTATTGTGTTTAAACGTTTAAAAAAAAAGTTTATCGAGATTGCAGTGCTAATTTATTAACAAATGCTATTACAAGGGGGTTTCAGTAAAAATGTATTCATTTACATATGAAATGTATTCATTTTATATGAAATTAAGTGAATGCACCAAAGAAGCCCCCAGCAGGGTGTACTTTGTTCCAAAACTTTAAAAATAGTTAAAAAATAAAAAATAAATAAAAAAATTCCTTTTTAAAACCATACGGTTTGCTTCATTGTTTCATGTTAATTGTTTACAACTCCATTTTGATGTTGAAAAATCGCATATAATCTTTTTTAATAATGGTTGGTTGTTGTATTTATGACGGCCAATTATCTGCACGAGGGATATAGGCCCAGGGGGGAGTGCCCTTCGTGGGGGTCTTTCTAAGGGAACCTAACCCGTATTAACGCTTGGAAATCCAAGGTTCGAAGAAAACCA
This sequence comes from Maratus speciosus, assembly GCA_963932465.1. Lineage (NCBI taxonomy): Eukaryota > Metazoa > Arthropoda > Arachnida > Araneae > Salticidae > Maratus > Maratus speciosus. Next base: position 251,957,465 of record OZ010790.1, read on the forward strand.
CGAAAACTCCGAACGATTAGGCCGACGGGCGCGATTGGGATCGAACCCAGCACCTCCCGTCTACCAGATTCGAGAGCAGAACCTCTCAGCCACTGGTGAGGCTTTTAATAATGGAAATGCGAAAGAACCAGGAAAAAGTGGCCCAGTGTAGCCTCATTTGACGGTATGAGTACTGATATTCGGGAAAAACTTGAAGCATAAAGAATTTTTTTTTTACTTCTAAAAAAGGATTTATAATGAATCAGTTCGTAAATAATACACATATTTTATAATTAATGCACAACTGCCATATGTAACTAGAATTTTCCATATGTCCCCCAGAATCATATCTTTAGAGTTATGTTGCTTTCAGGAATGCATTTGAATTTATATGTTTTCTTTTTACGAAAAGAAATATATTTGAATTTCAAAGCAGATAATGCAAGAGCAGAATATTTCATGTACATACTAAATACAGATACGAAATGTGGCATATTTAGATAACAAAATTTACGTCAGTGTTCGAGAAATATTTCGTTAGCATAATCATGAATTCTAAATTAAATATGATGCCGAATAAGAAATATTAAAAAAAAACATAATAAGGACTTTACGTTCTATACACAACTGTGAAAACAGAATAATAAGTTTTTCTCCAACGTACACTTTATTTTGAAATTTTAAACAAAAATGTAAAAATTATTGATACAAAAATTAAAATTGTACTCGATGTCCCTGTTTATCTTTCAAACCATCCTCAGGAGTTAATTTTCGAAATAAATACATCCTCAAGAGTTGATTTTCGAAATAATCTCGAAATAAAATATACGTTGGACAGCAACGTATTGTTTTGTTTTCACATTATTTGAAAAGTTTGTCCTTTGCTTATTAATACACTAATTATAATAAGCAAAGTTTAGTATTAGGAGTAAAATTAAACATGGCAGTTTATTAAAAAAATATTTAGGGTTCCGTACCCTAAGAAGGAAAACTGCTCCCCTTTTAGTATTGCTTTGTTGTCCATTTTTCTATCACTGTTTTTCAAATAAACAATTGAGAACATCTAGTTAAACATCATATGAAATTGTACGGTCCATGCTCCCATTGTTGTGTAAAAATTTCGAGCTACTAATTTAATAGGGTTAAATGTTATCGCCTTAAAACAGTATTTTTGGAAATCACAAGTATGAAAAATCACGTAATAAATCAATATAGAACACTCATACTAAATTATTAATCATCATTAATAGTCCACGCATTAGAGACCGTATATAAACTCTACCTAGCGATTACGGAAATTCTTCAGTTCGTCATGCAATAAGTAAGTAAGTAAGTAAGCACCCACCCTGGGAACCCGCTTTTGGCTTATGGTTAGGTGTAAAGAATTATAAATGTTTTTCAGATTTTTCTTTACATGTGCTCTAAAATATTTTTCGTGCCTAATTTCAAGGCTCTTGATCCGGCCGAAGTACCCTATTGGTTTTGTGAGTAAAACCTATAGAATACCTATCGTTGGCCTAAAATCTTAAAATTTGGCAAAAAGAAACATGTTAAAACACAAGTAAAGGAAACAATTCGAAATTCAATAATTTATAATTGTATGTCGATTTATTACTTGATCGGTATTTCCGATTTAGAAAAAAGATGTTTTTTCACTTAATAAATCCACTTAGAATTACAAAACTATTGATTTTCTGATTTCTGTATGCTTGTGAAGAAACAGAGTACTTACTAAGTTTTACGGTAATATGATACAATGGTACGCAACCCTCACAATGCGAGTGTCCTTTTTGCACTTGTTCTCTTTTTAGAATATAATCATGACTTGGAAGCACTTGAAAGTAGCCGTATAATCACCTGGAGCATATTTTATCTGAACAGCCTAACAAAATATAATAAAATTTCATATGTGCAACTAAAAATCTACTTACCTATTACAGCAATAGTGAGGTCATTAAGCAGGATTATCATGATGTGTAAAAGTTTGCATTTTAAAATTTAGATAATTATCCGTAATGCGTATGAAATTAATAAACTAATGTAAATGACAGTAACTCTAAAAATTCGGTTTGAAGTGTTTCAGACATTAGGAGTACACGTCCGCATTCCTCAAAAAACATTGTTATTTTATAAGGTTGAGCATAAAGTTCTGAGAAATTTTTAATTTAATAGTTTCCACAATTTGTATCGTATATAGGAGTACTAGTGGTATATCTATAGGAGTTCAGGAATTTCGGCTCCAAAATGCCTATTGAACAGTATTATTTGCGTCTGTTGATCCGGCATTATTGGTGAAAATGTCTAACGATTCAGAAAGCCGTCGATGAGATTAATGAGGGTGAAGGTGCTGGTAAGGCGAAAAACTTCGTACTTCCAGCAGATCCATAATCTGGCAGAACGATGGCACAAAGTCGCGGACTATGATGGTCCTTGTCCCTTTTGTTGTTAATTTGCGCATAACAAATCAACTTTCACAAGTTTCCCAGAACTTTTTGCTCAACCTAGTATTTAATAAATTGGAAGATCAATTTACAAGAGAAAAGTGTCTCTCAGCAAACTGATGTGTGTAACCTTAGGGCGACTTTTGAACGGTTCACAACGTCTGGGGTTATAATTTATAAACTAAATAAAATGTGATATATCTCATATATCAAATTGAAAAAGACAGTCCGTCAGTGGCAAGAGACTAATTGTCATGATCAGGTAAAAGTAGATTATTATTTAACGTTTAGTGAAATTTTACAAAGACCTCTTAAATTTAGGTGTAGTGCTTAAAATTATAAACAGTTGTGTTCAAAACACTGCATCAGATGAAGTACATGTATAGCTTTTAGAGCCCTTTTTTTAATTCCTGCCACGAATCAGAAAAAAAACAATAAAGTAAAATAAAACAAACTGCATACTATTTACGTGTAGTGGAACTAGAAACTAAACTTGATATGCAAGTTCCAAGATATAAATGTATCATGGAAGTGTAAATAAAATGTGAAATGTTGAAGGTCAATTGCTTCTAAATGAATATGTAGTTTAAAATGACATGTGAAGGATAACATGATGTAATTGTAACATATTTGTAATTAAACAAAGTAATGATGTCATTCGTATGTTATGACATTACCCAAACTCATAAAAAGGAAAATTGTTAAAATTTTAAAGTGTAAGAAAAGTATCGTGCTAAAAGTATATTGTAAAACTAAACATGATCTACAGTGTAGAATTAAAAATCAACGGTAAGTTTGTACTAACACAAAGCCCCAAACTCTTTCTTGTGAATCAGTTTCCAATTACATAATTAATGAATTAACATTATTGAACTATTTAATGAATTAGGGTTTTGCTTGAATAAAGGAAAAAGTATAGGTATATGAACAAAATGTGAAAGGGCATAATTATCTCAATGAAAAAAAATGTGACACATTCGTGAACAGTGTGTAATATTATCTTAATGAACAAATTGTAATCTCACATGAACAAAATTGTGTAAATATTCTAATGAACTAATTGTAACAACTCATATGAACTAAATATAAATAAACGAATGAACTATATGTAAAAATACATGGTGTGTTCACAAAGTTTCAAGACTGGTCCTAGAATACAAAAGTTATTAAACATTTTTGTACAGCGAGCTTATATTCTTCGAAATATGACTCTTGGGCATCAACACAACCCTTCCAGCGTTTTTCCCATTGTTCATAGGCTCCTTGGAAGGCTTCGGGCGGAAGGCTGTTAAGTGACCCCGTCGAAGCTGGAATCGTGTATAGCTGGAATAGTGTGGTATCGCTTCCGTTTCAGGTCATTCTTGATCCGGATGAATAAAAAAAGGCACTGGGAGTCAGAGGCGCCATTTCAGAACTTTCTTGGGGGGGGGGGCAAACATTTTTTTAGGGATGCTAAACAGCTAAGGGTAGGATCCAGGGGGGGGGGGTCTAACCCCCCCCGTATGAGAAACGTTTACTGACTTACGCTTACAATAACAGTAAAAACTTCGAATAAGAAAACTCAGAACCAATGAAATATTTCGTTTTAGACAGGTTTCCGTCTTAGATGGTAAAATTTTAATATATTAGACATGTTTTTTTTTTCTTTTTAGACAGGATTCTATTATAGACAGGTTTCATTTTTACAGGTATCCTCACTGACTGTTAAACCGTCCGCTCTATAGTATAGCTCTGAAAAGAGATGTATTAGAGTAACACTTGTGAAAACGAAATCTGTCTATAACAGATTTCTTTCTAGAAGGGAAAAAAATCAAATTTCGTTGATTTTTTTCTAGTCCCTTTCAATGTTTTACTTACAGGGGCGCCATTTCATGAGTTTCCTGACGTAGGACAAGGAAAATTTTTCTTTGTGATTATTCCAGAATTTTTTGTTAATTTTCGTAAAAGTCCGCGATTTTTCTTTCTTTCGAAATCCGCTAAATCAATTCGTCAATGGGTCTCAGAAAAAAATCGAGAATCTTGGAAATTTTGAAAAAAAAAGTCTCAAAATGCTCGCTTAAAAAATCGCTAATTCCTTCAAACGACCTTGGAAAAATATCGCTAATTTCATCAGCGATCGCGGAAAGAAATACAGATTTCGTCAAATAATTGCACAAACAGAAATCTTGAATTTCGTAAAAGGATTGCGAAATAAATCACGAATTTCTTCAAAAGATTGCGCAAAAATCACAAAAATTTAGTCGAACAATCGCGGAATAAAATCGGGGAGAAATTCGTCAAACGATCGCGTAAAAAGGTCCAAAATTTTGTCTAACTCTCGCGCAAAAAAAATCACAAATATTATTATTCGGTGGCAGAAACAAAATCACGAATTTGAATAAATGGTAGTGATAAGGATTCGTGAATTTTGTCAAAAAAATCACGAAAACAAATATCGAATTTCGTCAGTTGGTCGCGGAAAAATATTGTGAATTTTGGCAAGTGCTCGCGTGATAAAAATCCATTTCGTATAACGCTTTCGGAAAAAAGTCGATCGGTGAAAAAATCGCAAATTTCATCAGATGATCGCGAAAATAAAAATCATGAAATTCGATCAGTCATGAGATAATCAGCCAACGAACGTCATGAATAGGTCACGAAATTTGCAAATTTTGTGATCTGTAAGTATAAGAAAATTTTTGTTAGTGATTTTCTGCAAGTGAAGGTAAAGCGTTAATTTTTCCGGATTGTGTTTTCACTATTATAAGATGGTTTCATGTTAATTCGATTTTTCAAAGAAATTCTGAATATTTTTCAGATAAAAAAACTACATATTTGAACATTAATGAATACTATGTATATATCTTCATTTTTCTACAGAAAAGGTAAAATTTATAATTAATATTCATATAAAAAGTACAAATAAATGCACAAGAATTACTTTCATGTGCATACATGGTGTGTTCACAAAGTTTCAAGACTGGTCCTAGAATACAAACGTTATTAAACATTTTTGTACAGCGAACTAAAATTCTTCGAAATATGACCCTTGGGTATCAACACACAGCTGCCAGCGTTTATTCCATTGTTCATAGGTTCCCTGGAAGTCTTCGCGCGCAAGGCTGTTAAGGGACCTCGTCGAAGCTGGAATCGTGGTTCGCTGGAATCGTGTTGAATCACTTCCCTTTCAGGTATTTCTTGATCCGGAGGAATACAAAAAGTCGCTAGGAGCAAGTTCTGGGCTGTAGGGAGGCTTGTGGCAGCATTGACAAATTTAACTTTGTCAAAACTTTGGTGGCAGCGAGCGACGTGCGAAAGGGCGCATTGCTGTGGTGAACAACCCAATCTTTTCTGGCGTCTGGGCGGATGCACCGGGTCAGGTTGATTTTACACTAGAATGCACGACTATTTGAAAGATAGAATCCGGCGCACCCGCTCAGACATCAGAGACGATTGGATTTTTCACCACGACAATGCGCCCTCTCACACGCCGCCCACCACTGCCGAAGTTTTGGCTAAGTTTAACGTGGCAATACTGCCACAAGCCCCCTATAGCCCCAACATTGCTCTCAGCGACCTTCTTTGTTCCCACGGATCAAGAATGACCTGAAAGGGAAGCGATTCGACACGATTCCAGCGATTCAAGTAGCTTCGACGAGGTCTCTTAACAGCCTTGCGCGCGAAGTCCTCCAGGGAGCCTATGAATAATGGAATAAAGAAGAAAAGTACCCAGCTAAACTGATGGCACTGAGCTCACAGGCTATTCAAACTAATTGCATATTATACTCTTATTTTAAAGAATAATGCCCCTCAAAAAAATAAGTGAAGGGGGATTAGCCCCTGTTTTTCCCTTCATACTTAACCAATGAATCTCCAAATGTTATCAGGGAAGCTCCTTAACGTAAAAAACCGGTATACCAAATTCGGAGCAAATCGAATAATTCTGCATGAAAACCCATTTATCTGAATTAAGAGGGATGGACTAATTCCCCCCCCCTTTTCCCCTTTATCCTAAACCAATGAACCCCTAAAATTAATCAGGGAACCTCCTTAACATAATAAACCGGTATACCAAATTCGGAGCAAATCGATTAATTCTGCATGAAAAACCCTTTTATCTGAATTAAGGGGGGAACTACCCCCCCCTTTATCCTTGACCAATGAACGCCCAAAACTAATCAGGGAAGCGCCTTATCAGAATGAAACTAGAAAAAAAAATTGAAGCAAATGGAATGTTTCTATCAAGAGTTATCGCGTTACGTACATATGTACATACATACGTACATACAGAACCGGCGGGCACATAAGCCCTCAGGCTTTGATAGCCTGTGAGCTAAAAAAAAACACTGGCAGCAGTGTGTTCATGCCCAAGTGTCATATTTCGAAGAATTTTAGTTCGTTGTACAAAAATGTTTAATAACTTTTGTATTCTAGGACCAGTCTTGAAATTTTGTGAACACACCATGCACGTATAATTTAAAATTATTTAAAATACATTAGAAAAACCCAGAACGTTTTCAGTCATCACAAGACCGTCATAAGTGGGATGTAAATGTTATTATTTTCTTTGCGCTTATTTGAGGATTGGCTAGAAGAAAATCATTGTGATTGTTGTGTCAATGATTTTGACGAGTTTTCCCATGACCAATTTGCACACAGCTAAGAAGCAACTGATAAAAAATAATTCTCACATGTATTTTTAAAATTAACAAAAGTACTCATTAAAGATATATGTCTCACCTTGAGGGAGTTCGAATAGTACGGCTTTAGGAATTTTTTTTGATAATTATTAATTTCTATGCATAAGCATTTATTTAATGCATATGTTTTTATTGCAATAAAATCTGATAAGTTATTTTAGAGTTTGAGCAATTTCCTAATATTTGTTTGAGTCTGACATTTGATTAGGGATGCACCGAATATTCGGTATCTATTCGATATTCGGTTAGGCCGAATATCAAACTATTCGGTTTGCCGAATACTTAAAAAACCTCTTTAAAATATTTTTTAAAACTTTACACAACTTCTACTTCTACTTTTATCTGTCAATTAATAAAGATATTCAGAATAATTAGAATCTTTAAATAAAAGAGAATGATTTTATATTATTTATTTGTTGTTTTAAAAATGTCACTTAAAAAAATTAACCATTAATGACATGTCATTTGTTCATGGGAGTCAATAAATGTGGAAATACAAGTTACTCAGCATTGTCTGATAAATAATCCGTTTCTTGCTTTTTCGCAAACAGGGTGTTTCTAAACAAAACGGAAGAAAATTTCAGGTGTAATAATAAGCATCAAAACAGGCAATTTTTTGTCCAGCAAATCAGGATCGCAATTCACTTATTCAGTCAGAAATGCAGCGTATCCCCAAGTCAAACTTTAATTTCCTATTGTTACTTTAACAATAATGAAGGTATTGTAACTATATTGTCAACGGAGTTACTTTAATTTCTGTGAAACATGATTACATGACGAGAAGTGCTGGAAATAGCAACCATTCATATCTAAACATCACTGAGCTAGACACTATTTTATTAAGAATGCAGTTAACAATATTTATACTGAACCACTGGCCAAAATCCAATCTCTTTCAAGTATATCATCATACAAGCAAATTAATGTGATGCAAATTTCGCTAAAATATCTTCATTCTTATACAGATATAAACGAAAATTCTGCTACGAGTTGTACACCTTTCATTTTTGATAAAAGAAATGGAATGGTATGTTGCTTCTTGTTCAATATGAGATAATTCTTTTCGTTTGAATTAATTGAAGTCATAGAATTTAAACTGTTGTCATTTAAATTTTTTTAAACAATCCTCTTCTTAAATAATAACTCAAAACATACTTTTTTAGTACAAAATTTACTTATAAAAATAGTCTTGTTTGTCACAACGGAAGTATCTGTGCTAAATATTATAAAAAAATGGTTTGAAATTTTACTTTTTAACGTTAAACACTGAGATATAAAAGTATTTGGCCAGCCGAATATTCTGTATTCAGTCGAATAGATACTATTTGGCTTGGCTAATATTCGGTATTCAGCCTAACAGTTACTATTCGTCTGGCCGAATATTCGGTATTCGGTTTACCTGCAGGCCAAATATTCGGCATTCGGTATTCAGCTATAACCACTATTCGATGCATCCCTACATTTGATGCTTGATAAATTTTCTGAAATATCAAATTCCTTGGAGGGGGGATATTGCCCCCCCTAGCCCCCCTCAAATGGCGCCCCTGCTGGGAGTGGGTCAGTGCTATATGGAGGCTTGTGGCAGTATTGCCACATTAAACTTAGAGAAAACTTTGGCGGGTACGACCGACGTGTGAGAGGGCGCATTGTCGTGGTGAACAATCCTATCGTCTTGGGTGTCTGGGCGGACGCGCCGGGTCAGGTCGGTTTTAAACTGGAATTGACCACCATTTGAAGGATAGAGTCCGGCACGCCCGCACAGACATCAGAGACGATTGAATTGTTCACAACGATAATGTAACCCTCTCACACGCCGCTCGTCTCTGATGAAGTTTGGGCTAAGATTAAAGTGGCAATGCTGCCGCAAGCGCCTTACAGCCCCGACCTTACTCCCAGCAACTATTTTTGTTCCCCCGGATCAAGAAATACCTGAAAGGGACGCGATTCGACACGATTCCAGCGATCCAAACAGCTTCGACAAGGTCCCTTAACAGCCTTGCGCGCGAAGATTTCCAGGGAGCCAATGGATAATGGAAACTAAGCTGGCAGCACTGTATTGAGACCCAAGGGTCATATTTCGAAGAATTTTAATTCGCTGTACAAAAGTGTTTAGTAAATTTCGTATTCTCAGACCAGTCTTGAAACTTTGTGAACACACCCTGTATCTCAATGAACTAATTTGTAATGTAAACACGTGAACAATGTATTAAAAACAAATGATCTAAGTATAAATCATCGCATGGAATATATGTCTGACTAAACAACTGAATTACTTTGAATTTCACAGAAACAAATTGTGTATATATCCTTAACTTATGGATAGCACATGAACTACTTATTGACAAAAGAAGAAATTCCTTCAATTTTTAAATTAAGTTTAAGTGGAAACAAAAAAAAACCTAAAGAGAAGATGTTATTAACTATATTTTGAAATTGTAAATTTTAAAACCGAAACAAAATATAATGAGTGAACTGTGATGTTTCCATCACTTGTATATACCAAGTTACAGAACTAGAAAACCATCCAAAACCATGTAGGTGTAACTGGTGTTTAAAAAAACAGCATATATTGTGTTTGTGTGTACACTTTCTATTACAAAACCTTTACAGGTGAGAAAAAAATATCTGTCGCCCCTCATCAGTGTATTTTCACTCGACAACACTACCTTTTAATCATCCGACAATTACTGCAGTAAACAATCGAATGAGGAAAAATATACCAAGCAATACACACTTAATTTCCATAAAAAATATTACTATCTTTTATCCTTAAAGTTAAGTGTTAAATGTGAATTAAATTATCACCAGTGCCATATGGCGAAGCTTTAAGAAGAACATTAGTGTATACCAAAGTGAAAGGATAAAAATAGCGTTTTACCTTTTTTTTTTTTTTTAAGAGTCTTTCACAATCACGTGTAAGAGATGCAGAACGAAAATCATTACATTAATAAAAGGGTTTTTTTTTCTTTTTTTAATTAAACCAAAACATATAATTGTGTGCATTGAAAAGAATTGCAGTTCTCTGATATTATACGTTGACCTTGTATGTATTTCTTTACAGAAGGACATTTATGTGAAAAAGCTGTATGAAAATTGTTGTTTACTTCATTACACCTAATGCAATTAATCCATTTTCGGCTGTTTGAACAATGAGGATATCTATGTGATAAGGCACAGACAGGGCACCTGATGTTATTTGTGCATGATATTACCCGATGAAGAAGGCTTTGACAACCGAAACATCTTTTTACTGACAACACATATTTTTTTCACAGGGTGACGTGTAGACTAAATTGTGATATCTACAAGATTAAGTTACATTTTACCTATGTCTGGATGAAGTAAAAATATCCAATTGAATGAATTCACATATTTGAGCTTATAGTTTTACTGAAATTGAATAGAAGGTGTGGATATACCAGTAAATTGGCATATACCATAAATTGGCAAAAAAATATCAGGAATATTAAAATTTTCTGGCAACCGACAAATAATAACCGAAACAGGCTTTTTATCATGCTTAAAAGGGGAAGCGAAGTTTCTATTTTTAGGAGAGGTGTAACTTCTGTAGCACTTTTATTCTGTTGTGGAAAAATGATATCAGAATTCATATTCGACTCCTAGTGTACTGGTTTTTCAATTAAACTGGTGTTGTCACCAATGCCTTTTTGTGTTGTTTCATTCAACTCATGTGATAAAAGTTTGCTGTATGTTTCCGATGTGCTTTCACTCAGAGTTTGAGTCTCACTAATTGCAACTTCATGTTTATGCTTTAAAGTGAGTGAGTACAATCTCTCTAAATTCTTTGTGTTCCCAATTTGTAAATTTTTGTTCTTGCTTTTAACCTAAAATAATCTTCTTTTACTTCCTGAAAACAATCACTCAGTATTCGACATTCCCACAAAAACTTCTTATGTAAAGATATAATATTTTTAGTTAAAGTGTCATTGTTTTCAAGACCAATTTGTTCCTGTAATCGAGCGAAATCTGTTTTTAAAGTTTCGCAACACTTCTCAAACACTTCCTCAAATATAGAAGGTAAGGAACATTTATACACAAACATTGACGATTCCAAATCTGGATGGTTGTATGTCTGTGACATATTTCAAATTTATTTTTAAAAAATTTGTAGGCTAAGAAAAGTTTAAAAAGGTATAAATGTTGGCACAACAATTTAAAATTTAGATGCTGTTTTTGAGTATAGAAAAAAAAAAAAGATATTTCTAAACAAATATTTTTCACTGTGTGATCAGATCGAAACATAAAGGGGGTACCTGAAATGTTAACAATATATAGTTTAAAAGTAAAATAATATATTAAATATCCTTACAGTACAGGCAACATATTTCAAAATACTCTTATATTAGAAAGAAACGGAAAATCACTCTTTTAGTACAAAATTTTTAATACTATGTCATGCACGAGTCGAGAAAATTTATTTTTATCGATTAACTGCTGAGATAAAATCTCACAAGGCTTTATTTTTAAAAATTGGACGGGGAATGTCAAAACAACTATAATATAATAATCAAATCTTAAATAAATGCAATTTCATGAATGAATGAACATATTAAAGAATATAAATATCAACATTTAATAATTATGTACTGGAATTTAAAAAAAAACTTACCTTTCGAAATAAAGCGTGAAAAGGGAAAAACTACAATTATAAATGCAAAGTAAAAGAAAAAAATTAAATAAAATAAAATATAATTTTTCAACTAAGCAAATCCCCTCTGTTCATGCTAACACATATGGGGCATTCTCACAATCTTTTGACTTTCATGTCCCTGAATAATAACTTTTTATTTAATACACTTTTTTGTGTTTTTTTTTTTTTTTTTTTTTTTTTTTTTTTTTTTTTAATTTCATATACTGGGGAACATCCCATTGTATGATTCCATAACAATATTAATGAGATAAATAAGTTTTGGACGATGAGGGGGTCCAAATACCAGGAAAACTCCTCTACCGTTCCGTGTCCTGATGCTGATTTTTAAGTTTGGAGCTGTCTGTATAAAATTGTTTGAATAAAAGTAATTCCATGTAATTTTTTTCCGAAACTGGGATAATTGTTTTTTTTTTTATAAATATGCAGCAACAAAATAACCTGCACACATTTTTACGGTTGATAATATTTTTGGAACTCTGTACCTGGGTTTTAGATTCCTTACCATCCCTCTTCTAGAACTATACAGAAAATCACTTCAGATGCACCGACAGAATTTTTTTCACGTTTTTTCTCATGCAGAAGTATGCTAGAGAAAGAATGTCTAAAATTCTTTGACAGGAAATTTACAGCAGAATATAAATCAGCATTTAAATATCAATTTCAAGCATCGTGGCTTTATTGGTAGTCTTACCGTCCCCAAGGTTTATTCCTGCAGTTTTCGAGGTAAATTAAAAAAAAAAAATAGTAATTTAATCCAATGTTAACAACTGCTTCTAAAAATCGATGAACATTGTGGCTATCACTTAGTCAACATGATTTCCCTAAAAATAGGTAGTAATTTTCCTTACCGTCCCTTTTTTTACCATTTCGTCCCTTTTTTCCTATACCATCCCCTTTTTTTACCTTACCGTCCCTTCTTTAACACCCCTTTAAGACAACGTTATACAAAAATTCTGTATTAAAAGTACTACATTGTTATTATTTCTTATTTGAATGTCCTGTGGGGATTGGGTCAGTTGAATAGCGATCAGCGAGAACAATACCGAGATCGACATCAGAGGGGGAAAGCACATGTCCAATTTGTGATAGCGTTGATATCCTATCCGTCCAGGAATTTTGAAGCTGAAACCAGACATATGAGATGAGGTAATCCACGAATTTTGAAGAGCTGTTAAGAGGGAGTTAAGCCAAGAGCTACTAAAAAGGGGGGGGGGTAACTGTAATGGTATTAATGAGGGCCTCTCTCTCCCTAGTGCATGTTTTTTTATCGATAAGTTGGAGAATATTTTATCTATAAGTAGGCAGATGCGGCAAATACTTATGGTGGAGTTCAGTGGCACGGGTAATTTGAATGTACAGAAAACACCAACTCTAATTACGGGAACCAAAATTTATTTGAAAGACATTTTTAAAGGTTGCAAAAGGGCAGTGCTTTTTAAGTGCTTACGGGAAGTGAGTGTCCCACATAAAGAGCGCGTCGAGGCGCGAATATTAGTCCTTTACATCAGCAAGCCCAGGTGCGACGTGATCATTTTTGCTAGAAATAACACATGTTGGCATTACAATTTATCGCCAAATTACAAAGTATTTGATGACTGAATGAAGAAGGACAAAGAATTGGCGAGACAATCTATATTAAATTATCAGGTATCTCGTCCAGAAGTGTTACACAAATGTTGCCAAAATAACCGTTTTTCATTTAGATGGGAGAGGCGACAGTTATCCTGGATTCGTTTATCTTGTTCAAAATTATTAGCTTAAATGATCTCTACTTATAAATTGCACAATGCAGACTGCTACTTTGGAAATGCCGAGAAAAAAGAGCATCTGTTTTTAGATCGACCATTATTCACGATAACGTGCATGATTCCCATAAAATACTTTTTTAATTTTTGTTGTTAATTCATTTTCAACGGTCAAATATTGGTAGAGATTAAGAATGACTTATGCATCCCGTGGACGAAAGCGGATTAAATTAAATGAAAATGTAGTGTTACTAACAGCTGCACTTACATTTTTTTGTTATCTTTTAGAACTAGGAGTGGTAACGGAAAGAAAAATGATTCTATGAGAAACGAAAAAAAATGTAACTGACAACTGAAATCATAAAGCTGAGCATTTAAGCCTAATGAATTAAAGACTCTACAGAAAGAAAAAAAAACATCTAGATAAAATTCCGTACGGTTTTAAGAAATGAATTAAATTACCAATTTCGAATGCATGAGGGGGGGGGGGGAAGAAAAGAAATCCTTTATTTTCAAAACTACAAGAGTTACGTTATAACTTGATTTTTAAGTGAAAGTGGGGTGGGCGGTTAAGCCAATATGTAACAGAGAAAGCTGTCACAATTAAATTTTAATGAAAAAAAATAAAAAATAAAAATCTAAACGTTCAAGAAAGATTTTTTTTGCTGCTTTTTTGCCTATGATTGTATATATATATATATATATATATTCCTCATAAACTAATTCATTAAGTATAAAATCGATCCCTAGTTTTATTAAGTACACTATATTGAGTGTACAAAATATAATGGAATGATTTGACAAATATTTGTAGAGGTTTTAGTATAATATATCAAAAAACAGCAAACTTTAAAATTCAGTAAATAAAAAAAATTAAAATTCTGAATTTTTACTCCCACAAAATGATTTTTTTTTCTTACGTACTACCAGTAATAATATAATGAAATGTACGTAAAAAAAAGTTCTTCTAAGTTTTTTGGTTACTGATGGGATTTTAAAATTCCGTAAAATTACTTTAAACTGAAATTACGCTCGAATTAATTTAGAGTGAATCTAAATAATTTATCAAAGAATATTTTTTATTAATTGGTAGAGCAGCGTGAGTATTTCGCAGGGCATTTTTTAAAAAATTTATAGCTGATACTTTATCATTAATTTTCACCCTAACGTTTCTTGCGTTTTTTAGAAAAAAAATAAGTTAATCATGAGAAATTTCGAAAATATGACAGTCTGTTGAAAAACGTTCTTCAATATCTCCAAAAGTCACCTAATGTCTTCTTTTGTTTGAGATTTCCTGGCAAAAAAAGGGTGTTTTTTTAGAGAAATAAAAATTTAAAAATGGAAATAATACACATAAATATAATATTAATGTATATGATATTGGTTTTATTGAATAAATTATTTTAAGCCATTCTTGTTTAAAAATTATTTTTGGCATATGGCCCACGCGGCCGGATCGAATAAAGCGCCTTCTGAAAATCCAATCCGGCAGACAACTTTTTCGAGCAGCTCGGGCCGTACATTAGCGAATTCATATAATCCCACATTGGTCCATTGGTGTGAGATCACTGGACCGTGAAGATCCATTACGCGAAATTATGCGCTCACCAAATGTAGCCCCTACTAATTCCCCCAGTAAACTGGTTGTATTTGGAGAAATTGGTGTGCGTTGTTCGGGCGTAATGCTATTCAACTGGCAAAACATATTGAGCACAAATCATCTGCCATTTGTTAAATTGACGGTGACCAGAAAAGTTTTGCCAATTTCAAAACCACACCTCTAAAAAAATAAACTTTACTTATTGAGATGATTTATTATGCTATCCAAAGAGTCACATTTTTCTTTGCGAAGGGAAATTATTAGAGAAACAACAAATAGATGTAGTTTGAAGGAGTGTCTAGATAGTATCGAGTTCAGAGCAGAACACCCCAATCGAACACAATGAGATGCTTTTCTAACAGCCAAACATACATGTGGCTTGGCGTTTTCATGGTGTAGGAAATCATCTCATCGGTTTGTCTCATCTGTTCGTTTCCTGGATATTGCTGCCATTAGTCCGTCCAGTTGCGAGCAGTATTTTGCAGAGATGAATGTTTTGAGGGAAGTATTTTGTAACAGAGAACACATTTCCAATTTCACCAAATAGACAGCAAGACATTTTTAGTCATGGCTGGACCAGGATCATTTCCACACCACATTGTAATAAATTATCCGGCTTTTATCCCTGGTGACCAATCTTTTCAAAAAAGTATCTTTTTCGCAGCGGAAAATGATTATGGACAGCTGTTCGCTAGATTTTCAGACTCTCTGCGATCTCTCTAACAGTATACCTTCTTTTTCATCCACTAAAACGTCGATGAGATTCGTATCTGTAGCGGATTTTTGCCCGCGGTCTTCCCTATCTTAAAGGCTAAAATACCCAGCTCTGAATCTTCTCAACTACGTGCGAACGTTCTGAACCAACACAGCATGGTTCCCGTAAACGCTTTAAATCTCCCTGGAAGTTCATCACTCCGATATCTTTTTTGAAACAGTATAACACCACATGTCAATAGTTTTCCCTCTGGTAATTCATTTTTCAGCTTGCACAAACAAACAGTTTTTCAAATAATTAAACATTTTACACACAAAACTGTACTGTCTAGAACAAAAAAAAAAAAAAAAAAAAAAAAAAAAAAAAAAAGATACTTAAACATGAAAAAAGAAAAAAGAGCCAACCGAACGCAATATTTCATGTCCTGTTGCTTAGCATCGTCATTTTCTTGAATTAAGAAATGAACTATAGGAACAACCTATAACAGCAGTTTTTCTATCAAGCAACGTGTTTTAACAAAATATGAGTGTACTGTGGAGAAAAGGGCCGTTCAAAAACATATCGTAAGATACCTCATTCATCGTTGTGCGTAGAAAAGAGTATATTCATAGGATAGAATATAAAGGCAAAGTTGTTATAGAAAATAAAATATTTATCATTAGATCATTACGAAAGCTTAGCTGATCTGTCTAATATATTTCTGAGCTATCTGATAATTTTTACATGCAAGTTTAAATTTTTGAAGGAAAATTAAGGATCAAAACATTTGGAAACAGCATTAGGGAAGCAGAATATAATGTCTTTTATTCTATCAAACTTATAGTAAAAAATGATCAAAGATAGCAAAAGATACGCGCGAAAAAAGTAACGATCATACTTTAACTGCATTAAGGAATAATGCGAAGTCTTTGTGAAAAACATGGGACAAATAAAAATAAATTAACTACATATAAAATGCATATAAAATACAATTTCATTTTAATTAAATCTAAAACACATGTAACCGAACTACGAGCGCAAGCCAATGGACTTATTAAAATAAAAAGGAGGCTGTAAGTAACAAAATCATTAGTGATTTCTTTGGCGATTAACGGCTATCCTGCATCTAATACGGAAGCATAGCGATTAATAAATTTCAAAACTTTATTTGAATACTTTATTGATTTTTTTATACAAAATTATTTTTGGTGTTCGTTGTGGAGAATTGAGAATATATACATATATTAAACTCACAATGTAAAAATGACTATTTGAGCTTTCAATCGAAAAAAATATTTTTTTCACCTAAGACCTGTAACCTGGGAGGCCCAATGTATCTATAGCTGAACGTACCGAGGAACTCTTAAAGAGGAAATAGGCCATTTTTCACGAAATCTAAAAACTTGCTCAAGTCCTAGACTACGTTGCTTTTTAGGTAGATTTCGTATGAAATACTACCTATTGGGATCGTTCCTATGTTGGAATTTCTGAAAAATTTTTGCAGATCTACACCGATCATGACCCCTAGAACCCAAAACCACCCTCAGTAAAAAACTTTATATATCTATCTATCTATCTATCTATCTATCTATCTATCTATCTATATATATATATATCACTTTCTTCTGGACACGATAACTTTCGTAATTCTGCACCAATCTCTTCCAAACTGATACATAAAATCAATGGGCATAAAATCTCGGTCAAGTTCGTTAATGGGCAAAATCGGACCAAGGGGAGGGAAATAGGGAGGGGTTTTGTGAAAACAGAAAACCCCCCATAACTTCTTAATTTTTGTACATATCAAATCAGTTTAAAGTTTTTATTACTTCTAAAAATAGGGCCAAAAATTTATGTATCACAGATTTTTGATAAAGTTAAAAATGGGCTCAAGGGGCGCAAAAAATAGGGTTTTTGGGAGAAAAAAATTCATAACTTCGTCAATTCTCAAGATATAAAATTCAATTAATTTTATTATAAATCTCCTTAACATTATCTAAAACTTTTATATTCACAAGTTTTTGATAGGAGCAATTCGTACCGCAAAAACAAATTAAAAACGAAAAGAAAAAGGGCGTTTGAAGAAGAAAAAAATCCATAACTTCGTCAATTCTCAAGATATCAAATCCAATTAATTTTATCATCAATCTCCTTAACATTATCTACAACTTTTATATTCACAAGTTTTTGATAGGACCAATTCGTACCGCAAAAAAAATTAAAAACGAAAACAAAAAAGGGGTTTGAAGAAGAAAAAAATCCATAACTCCGTCAATTCAAAAGATGTAAAATCCCCATGAATTTATCATATATCTTCTTGATATTGTCTACAACATCTATATAGACAAGTTTTGGATAGGGCCAATTCTTAGAGCAAAAACAAATTAAAAATACATACCGGTTGAAGTAAAAAATTGATCTTAGTAAGGGTGTATTCAAATCCAAACTGCTTATTTTCTGACTCATTTTACAATTCATTTTTGCTCTCAAAGGCTTCCAATTGGTACGTTTTCTTACTCAGAAACTATATAATGTACCGTAATGGTCGATTTTCTGATAGGGGCAGAATATATTTTTTTAAATGCTGTTAAAAAGGGCATTTTGAACCGAATTTACCGAAGCGGATTGTGTTGGAAAAATCATTGTCACTCAAATCCAAACTGCTTATTTTCTGACTGGTTTTTAAATTCATTTTTGCTCTCAAACGCATTTAATTGGTAGATTCGCTTATTCAGAAACTATATAATGTACCGTAATAATCGATTTTTAGATAGAGGCAGAATATATTTCAAAAAATGATGTCAAAGTGGGCATTTTGAACGGAATTTCCCGAAGCGATTGTGTTAGAAACGAAAAATATTGTTCTTCTGAGAAAATAATTGTTTCTATATCAAGTTTTAATTAATTGAAGAAAAAATAAAAACACAGGTCGCTTATAAATCTCTTCAAAAATCACGTCAGCAAGTTTCATATTTTTTTTTTTTTTAATTAAAAATGAATCTGGAATTATGCCAGAAAATTTCGAGTTGTTGAGCATGGAAAAGTATTTTTTTGAATACCGCCCTAACATGATTCTGATAAAATCAGCTATTATATGAAAATGAAATAAAAACTCGTCAAGAGCGGCCAGATAAAATTGTTAAAGTGGATTTATCTATAATCATGATTTAGTTTTTGTTTGTGAAATTAGTATATTTGACTTCGAAATCTACCTCTGCCTGTAGGCCGGGCCGGCAGGGATTTTTATATAAGGCGTGTGTTCCTATCAGCTCAATTTTTATCATTCCTTATTTTTTCTGTAAATGTCTGGAAATTTATCGTAAAGAAATTCCTCTGTATCTACTGAGTTGGAATTGAATTGTATTTTCCTTATACAAAAATTTAACGTGTATTAACTTAAAATAATTCTTCTCTATTTTACCTGTTAAAAATTTTATCGGCCTGTGTAATTATATAGTTTCTATACGCTTTGTACTTTGTAGCAAAATTACTTAGAGTTGATGAGACATATAAATTGAAGTTCAAGTATTCATCTCTATTTCGATTTTCTATTAACAGCAACCTCTAGTACCTGCAACTAAAATTAATATCATTTATATCGCTTTATTACATAATACAATTGTTTTAAATTAAACACAAATACATATTGATAATTTAATTTTCAAAAAAGAATTATGTATCAGTAAGATGTTAGATTTTTCAAGAAAATGATAAATTTTTTGCATATCCTTCTTTTAGTCAGACATAAAGAATAAGTTTCATATACCAGTAAAACTGTAAATTTGCATTTTCAAGTAAAAATGGTCATTCCATTAATTGTTAATACAGTTTGTATAATTTAAATTTTCTTTCTTTCATTCTATTTTTTGGGGAGGGGGTAACGGGTTACAGTGGCTGCAAAATTACTCGACAAGCATTTAATATTAAATTTTCTTTTTTACGGGAACTATAGAGACGTTTTCATTGTCTGTTTTCTTTTTAATATATATTTTAACAGATTTTATCTGTATAAATCGTGTGTATAAATTGATCATTTGGCAAGAAATAAAAATAGTAAATGCAGCTGTTACGCGATTTCGCAAGCAAATGAATATTTTTTTTTGTTTTTTAATTATCATTTAAAAAAAAAAAGAATTGAAATTCTAGAAAAATCGAATGATCGATATTAGCTAATTATAATGCGAAAATAATGATTGATATTTTTCAGTAATTCTCGAGAAAAATATCAGTCTCAGCTGTTTTGCACGTGTTTTCGCAACAGTTGTTTCCACCAAACCATTTGAATTATTTATATTTAAAATTAAAGAAACATCTAAATTTTAATTTATATTTGTAATAACATTACATATTATTTTCTGCATAGTTAAAAATAACATTTCTAAAGTTTTTTCAACAATTTGAAATTATAATTGTCAGTAAACTTTATTTCATAGGAAAGGAAATGCAATCATTTCGAACATTCAATCAATCTCAATTTTTTCTAAAAGCTTTTGTAATTGTCACTGGAGAAACGCCAAAACAAAATATTAATGGAATTTGTCTAAACTATGGTTGATTTTATAAAACGAAGTAACATAAATCTAAATTTGTCCAGTAAACAGTTTTAAAAGGAAAAATTTGTTTTCAAAACATATATCCTAATGCGGAATCTTCGAACATATGCATTTTCTGATAAACGTTTCTCTCCTCTTTCTTGGCAATCTTTCAGCGACGTCTCATAATAAAGGAATTGTAACATACCCCTTTATTACGCGACATAGTGGTTAAGGAATTCAAATCTCTGTCGGCCAGACAGGGATACGTCAATGTGGAGGGGGAAACAACATTGTATTATCGCAGGGAAATTTGTCCTCGGTAATTAGCCTAAAGATGTAACTCTATAATTAACGAATGCAAGACAGTTTATTAGTGAAATACTAGTGTAATAATTCATTTTTCTAATTAAAATAGTAAAGAGAAAACTCATCTAGCTCTTCTACCGTATTCTGTAAATATAATTTGCTTGTTTTCAGTGTTCTTAAGGGGGCCGATCACGTTGAGGCGCCAGAAAATCACCGTATTTAAAGCAGTAAGAAAAACTCTCTAGTTTCTTAACTAATGAATGAAAGCAATATTTTTTTTTTTTTTTACTTTCATACATTCTTGTGGTTTGATAAAATATTCAAATACGCATATATTTATTAATAATAATTAATTAAATCATAACGACAAAAGTGGCTTTTGAAAAATATGAATATTGAAATATGCATTTTGCGCGCACGATTTTCAAATTATACTGCAGATATATGTTTATTGTTTCATATTTTGTTACTTATAATACTATGTTATACACTGAACCTAAATTTGAAAGTATATTCAAATACTTTCGCATAATTAATGGCTTTTCTAATCATATTCACTAAATTTCACCAAAAATTTATACTTATTTTTCAATTCACAATTTTCTGTGACAAAAATCAGACTAAATTGATGTTCAACATAAACTAACATATGTAAATTAAGAATATATATAATTTCAAGGTTCTATGTTAATTAGATTTTAAGTGATAGTGTACGCAATACCAAAAAATAATATTTTAGAAAAACGGCTTCAAAGTTGGCGTATAACATTACAGTAAATGCTTTTATGCAATATATTTTTAGCCATAACTTCTGGTTCTAATGGGTATTTTGTAATATTCTTTTAGAAGTGGATTTGTAACTTTTGAAGGTATCCATTCTGAAATTTGTGTAAAATCTTTTTTTTTTAAACCGCCAACGTGATCTGTCCCCTTAAGAGGACAGTGGACGTTAAAGATTTACCTTTTTTAATTTCCATCCTACACTGTTAAAAATTTGCAGCATTCTGGCAGGTCATTTGACCGTTTTTTCCGAAAACGGTTACACAACCGTAATAACACTATTCTGACCATATTATTGGCCATTTTATAGTCAGAATATAGTTAAATTATGGTTATGAAACCGTTTTTTTCAAAAAACGGTCGAATGACCTGCCAGAATGCTGCAAAATTTTTAACAGTGTAGATATATGAAATTTTGAGGAAATATACTTTTAACCATAATTATACAGAACACGACCGTAAAAAATTTCCAATCATTATAATTTAAAGATTTTTTTAATTAAAAATTTAAACTGAAATTTTAAAATGCTCCATGCGTTATAATTTTTTAGATATTTCCTCAATTTTGCATTTTTATCACTTAAAACTCTATTATGAACAAATCTGTGAATCGATTTTTTAATCCCTTGAATAGTTAATTTTTTAGAGATTTTCTTTTTTAGGTGCGTTCGTAATTATATAAATACGTAGCACCTATAGTCGTCGTTCAGTCAGTCCGTCTGTCCGTCCGTCCGTCCGTCCGCATATAACAGAGTAAAAACTACCCAACCGAATGGTCTGAAATTATACATATATGATTGTTGCAAAATTTTGTCGAGCCATTTCAAATTTTATGAAAATCGTATGTATAGTTTAATTACAGGGACATTCAAAAGTTTTTCTTTACATTACGGCCAATGGGAAAAAATTATTGCAAGTGCATTTTAATGATGTTACAGTCTTCCGAATGGTCTGAAATTTTCAATATATAATTGTTGCAAAATTTCGTCGATCCGTTTGAGATTTTATGAAAATTGGATGCATAGTTTAATTACAGGGGCAATCAAAAGTTTTCCGTTACATTACGGGCAATGGGAAAAAAATTATTGCAAGTGCATTTTAATGATGTTACAGACTATGCACTTATGAAGTGCAAAACAATATACATTCACTACAATATGGGATGCAAAAAATATTTATAAAACTAGTTATAGTACGAACGCACCTCATTTGCCACGTATGACGAGCAATTTCCTACTTGTTTTATTCGATATCGATTTTCATCAAAATTTTGCCTTTTAATATATTAAAAATCATATTTAACTATTTTAGTGAAGTCCATTTTAAAATGCATGCGCAGTTTCTTTGTAAGCAATATTAGGATTCTTCCTTATCAATTTCATGAATTTTGATCAAAAATTATGATGCATGGAGCATTTCAAAAATCTATTAAAGGGCCGAAATATTGTTTGTGTACAAAATTCAAACGCTTGTAACTTTGCGAAAAAATATCGCATTTATATGCGGTTTTTTTACAAATGGTTGAGGAGAAACTGGATAATATGCACAAAAATAATTTTCGATTTTTGGGGCGATTTCTACTGAAATAAAGCCCACGGTCCCCTTAATACCACAAAGGATTTAACTGATCACTGACTGAGTATATTAGGTCCATAATTATTTTAATAGCACCCTAAATTCAAACAAATTCTAACAAGGAATGTAACTAAA
Source organism: Maratus speciosus (assembly GCA_963932465.1). Classification (NCBI taxonomy): domain Eukaryota; kingdom Metazoa; phylum Arthropoda; class Arachnida; order Araneae; family Salticidae; genus Maratus; species Maratus speciosus. Next base: position 251,980,606 of record OZ010790.1, read on the forward strand.
ATAATAATTTTTATATGCCTTGCATTTGGTCACAAAAATATATGCATGCTTAGTAAAACAATTTCAGAGAAAAAAATTATATTATTATTCACTGCGTTATACACTGTAATTGGAAATCCATATGTTAATATTTAATGTTCCATTTTTCTTAGTTTTTATTACCAGGTTTTATTATCCGTGATTTCGTTCACGTAACATTTAAAGTACAATCTGTTTTTTAATTAAGCACAAAATTGCAAGTGCAAAAACTAAAAACACGTACATCTACAATTAACCGACGCTATATCAACTGTATTATAAAACTTTTTTGGTGATCGTAATTTTTACGTACTCAGTTTTTATACATAAAATATCATTTATATTTCTTTCATATAGTACTTAAAATCTTATATGGGGCATTCTCACAATCTTTTGACTTTCGGGAATAAAAATCTGGTGAAATTAAACTTGCTAAAATAACATTTTAATCTGATAGACGAATGCCTGGTTGATTAAAAATAAAGAAAAAATGGTCAGCAGCAAAAAATTTTATTTAACTAAGGATTAAGTTAGACTTACGAGTTTAATTTTCCTTACCATTTTACAACTAAAGCTTTTTATTTTCTTCTAAATTTTTACTTATAATGAATTTGCATAGTACCCACAGAACATCAAATAAGAAATAATAACAATGCAGCATTTTTAGTACAAAATTTTGGTGTAATATTGTCTTATAGGGGTGTTAAAGAAGTGACGGTAATGTAAAAAAAAAGGGGACGGTATAGGAAAAAAGGGACGAAATGAGGAAAAAAGGACGGTAAGGATGGAGCAGTAAGGAAAATTACCACCTATTTTAGGCAAATCATTTTAAGACTAAGTGGTAGCCACAATGTTTATTGATTTTTAGAAACAGTTATTTACATTGGATTAAATTTGATTAAAAAAAATAATAATTTATCTTGAAAAGTGCAGGAATAAACCTTGGGGACAGTAAGACTACCAATAAAGCTACGATGCTTGAAATTGATATTTAAATGCTGATTTAAATTCTGCAGTAAATTTACTGTCAAAGAATTTTAGACATTCTTTCTCTAGCATACTTCTGCATGGGAAAAAACTTGAAAAAAATTCTGTGGCTGTATCTGAAGTGATTTTCTGTGTAATTTTAGAAGAGGGACGGTATGGAATCTAAAACCCAGGGACAGAGTTTAAAAAATAATAACAAACCTACAAATGGGCGGAAGTTAATTTTTTGCTACATATTTATATAAAACAATAGTTCCGGTTTCGGGAAAAAAATTACATCGAATTATTTTTATTGAAACAATTTTATACATACAGCTCCAAACTTAAAAATCAGCATCAGGAACACGGGATGGTATAGGAGTTTTCCTGGTATTTGGACACTCAACATCGTCCAAAACTTATTTATCTCGATAATTTTGTTATGCAATCAAGCAATGTGATATTCCCCAGTATATGAAAAAAAAAACAAGAACATATCCTAAAATAAAAATTATTATTCAGGGACATAAAAATCAAAAGATTGTGAAAATGCTCCATATGCTTTCTCAAAGAATAAGTGTCTTCAATATAATGTACTTTCTTTCTTATTCTATTTTATCATTCTTATTTATGCAATTGTACATTTATTGTGTTCAAGCATATTGATTTGATTTATGCGTTCAGATCAAAGAATATTGTCAGATTAATCCTAAAGCAGATTATTTCGGATTATTTGATATATGTTTAATCTAAGTACAGCTTTAGTCTAAATGATACAGCGGGTTTCTGAAGTCTATTTAAAAGTATAAAACGTACAAAGGCGGGTGATACATGGAAATACAAATAGACACACCATGTTTCTGGTACATACTGCAAATGTTAATGCGTGCTCCCTTAGTCACCCGGCACACATCCCAATGCTAATCCAGTTCCGTCCATACATTCAATTGCACGTTTTTGTTAATGTATCACATAAACAAAATTTTAATGTATCCACATTAAATGTTATATAATTACAGGAGTAGTTTTGCGATCCTGAACGTGAGCCATGAGGCGAGTTTTTAAACTTGGTGAGTGTATGTATCTTGTCATGCATCACTTGACTCTTTCTACACATTGGTTCTTAATTCATACTTGAATCCTCGTTTACATTCTTTAGTTGAGATTTATAATAGTTAATATAAAATTAATAGATAACTTCTATTTAACAGAATTTGACATTTATTTCGTGTTGTTATTATATTGTTTTTGTCGCTGTTGTTGTTATTTTTTATTGTATTCCTACATTTGTAAGTTTTAAGATCGACTAATGATGTTTTTACTCTACTTCCTTTTATATTTTTATGCCATCTGTTTTCCATTTAACACTAGAATTACCGTTTTTCTTGTATTACTAGGAGAACCGGTTTGGCTCATAGCTAACCCATGGATTTCAGTAATGTTTTTCTTGTTTTGTATGGGAAATTCAGACAGGTTTGATGATTAATACATTAATTTTTAATACCTTATTAATACAAAATAGCTTCTAGACTATAACATAAAATGGAATTTTGTGACTAGATATTACCGAAGAAATGTTCTTATTTCAAATTTTGTAATAGATACTTTGAGAATTTTACGGCTATTTTAAATAATACACATATAATAATTATCAGTTTCAATTTTTTAATAATATTCCCACATATTAATCAGATATTAAAACACAATAAATTTAAATATATAGAGATCTGTGAAATTTTTTTTCATTGTATTGTATTATTTTCCATCCAATCAATTTACCCAAAATGCTGAGGTTTTTTTTTTTTTTTTTTACTGTGCACCATTCACATACAAATTATAAACGGTTTCCATAAATTGTTTGAACTTTATTGTCTTAGTATTGCTATATCTGTCAACCTTTACATTCATTTCAAATTTCTGGGGTGGTCCGCGAACATATTACTTTTAGTTCATTATTTTTCTCTGAGCTCCTCTGCTAATTTTATAATATAGACTCCTCTATTAGAACCTGTTGAATATTTAAAAATCAACCAAGTATTTATGACCGCCATTAGAAGTATTTATGACCGCTTCTAGTGGTTTTATTACAACCACTAGATTTTCTTGTATAATCTTGTATAATCTCTTAATTCCTCTGGTAATTTTATAATATAGACTCTTCTGCATATATTAGAACCTGCTGAATATTCAAAAAGTACCCAAGTATTTATGACCGCTATATCTTGAACCACTTGATTTTGAATAGTTCATTGACCACAAGATGTAGAATATTGTGGCTCTATCTTTCATATAGTTCAATCATTCGCTTCTTCCAAATCACTTTGAAGTGGTAATTTATTTTTTATCTTTTCTCCTCTTTTTAATTCCCCCTTTTATATTTCCACCTTAATTTTGTATTTTCTAAAAAGCACTTACAATTTTTTGGTGTTTCATGACTTCCTCCACATGATTTAATTGGCTATTTATCTTAGCTCAGTGTCACTTCAACTGGTTTCAGACGATGACATTTTATGGGCATTTTCACCAAAATTTTTTTTTCGTCATTTATGTCAAAACTATCATCATTATCATATGTAATATGGTCGCTAGAATCATTTGCTGAAAGTTCTCAAGCTCGCATCGCAGTTTTGAAATTTCCTTATTCGAAAGGCCTCCGTCACGACGCCGTCACTAAAAATGAGCGAATCTGGAATAAAGCTAGCAGACTCTCTTTTTTTTTTTTTTTTTTTTTTTTTTTTTTTTTTTTTTTTTTTTTTTGCCCCGTGCCGTTTACAACAGGCAAAATATTCTTTTTAATTGGATCCTAAGGTATAACAGAGGTACAACATCCCAACAATCGCTTGAAATCAGATGAAAGCTCATACCTTTGCTTTGCAGCAGCATGACATATACGTGATAAACCACCCACCACCCCGTTCTCATCCCGTGTTTCATAACTATAAAAAAAATCCACGCAAAATTTTAATCGGCTGTTCAGGCAAAAGTCAAAATTTACGTTTTAAATGTATCTGTCCTATCGTACATGGTTTTTATCTCTAAAAGAATTTTTTAAACTGATGTTCTAAAATATATATAGATAAAAAAAATCCACGCAAAATTTTAATCGGCTGTTCAGGCAAAAGTCAAAATTTACGTTTTAAATGTATCTGTCCTATCGTGCATGGTTTTTATCTCTAAAAGAATTTTTTAAACTGATGTTCTAAAAAGAAACCAAACGCCTTTGCCTAGTCCTTTGACAATTACCTAGCTGACCCACCCGGCGTTGCCCGGGCCTTAATAATATTCGTAAATTAATCTGAAATTTTTATCGCAGGTGCATACAGAGGGGAGTGGGAGTGGAGACTGCAAATTACCAGGGCCCGACTCTTGTTCAGTTCCAAAGTTGTGTAAATTCACAGGTTAAGTTTTTTCATTTTTATATGTCTCATGCTCTTTTTATTCCAAATTAATTGATGAATTCAATTAAAATTTAATTATATTTTCAATAATTTAAGTTTTTATTTAAAATCTTTAGATGAAAAAAATCCACGCAAAATTTTAATCGGCTGTTCAGGCAAAAGTCAAAATTTACGTTTTAAATGTATCTGTCCTATCGTGCATGGTTTTTATCTCTAAAAGAATTTTTTAAACTGATGTTCTAAAAAGAAACCAAACGCCTTTGCCTAGTCCTTTGACAATTACCTAGCTGACCCACCCGGCGTTGCCCGGGCCTTAATAATATTCGTAAATTAATCTGAAATTTTTATCGCAGGTGCATACAGAGGGGAGTGGGAGTGGAGACTGCAAATTACCAGGGCCCGACTCTTGTTCAGTTCCAAAGTTGTGTAAATTCACAGGTTAAGTTTTTTCATTTTTATATGTCTCATGCTCTTTTTATTCCAAATTAATTGATGAATTCAATTAAAATTTAATTATATTTTCAATAATTTAAGTTTTTATTTAAAATCTTTAGATGAAAAAGCAATTACAAATACAACATAAACTGTAATAATTGAAAAAGAAATAATAAAATTGTAAGCAAATATTACTATATAGAATGTTTTAAAATGTACCATCCAGCAAATTTATTTTCTAAAGAATAAAGCCTGTTTCTAATGGAATCCTGCAATAAACAAAAAAAAAGTTACAGCTTCCCTCTCTCCCCAAAAATCTTATTATGCTTTGTTCAATTTAAATAACCTGAATAAAACGGAATTTATCACTGGTCGTTTCCGTCTAAGCAGGTTTTATTGTATCTTACTTCTGGTGGGCTCATAATAATATTCTTAAATGAACCTGAAATTCGAATCGCAGATCCGTACAGAGGGAAGTAAACAAAATTACTTGTCGTCATGACAACATTTTTAAATTCTTGCTGCTGATTAATTCGCATTTCCAATATAGTGCTTTGCAGAAATTGCACGTTTTACTCAAAGTTCCACAGTTGTGCCCCCCCCCCCCCCCGAGCGTTTAAATCAATAATTTGGATTTCAGAAGCAACGCGTGAACTCTGCGGTTATTAAGCCTATTTTAGCGATCGCTTATGCTCTGTGTTTAACTTTATTCCCGATTCAATCTATTTCAATTTTCTGTTCTTAATTCGGCTTCTTCTTCACTTTCAAGTATTCACCGATATCTTTTACGGGCATTTCAAATGATATTTTGAAGGTCTATAATTGCAGCGAAAGAGGGAAACATCATGGAGCATTTTCCTCTACAGCGAAATGTAAATAAACCCGATCGCCCTAAATCCTGCCAAAGGACTTTTCCCAATAACCAATGAGATGCGTTTCTCGGGCGTTGCCATTAGACAATAACAAATAATCGCGATTTCTGTGCCACGTACGTTAGCGTAATATATATATAGATAAAAAAAAAATCCACGCAAAATTTTAATCGACTGTTCAGGCAAAAGTCAAAATTTACGTTTTAAATGTATCTGTCCTATCGTGCATGGTTTTTATCTCTAAAAGAATTTTTTAAACTGATGTTCTAAAAAGAAACCAAACGCCTTTTGAAAAAGATTTTGAGATATTTTAACAGTAGGATTGAGAGTAGCTCTAAAGAAATATTTTTCTAACAGTTATGTAAATTTTGTTATCTGAAACTTCCTGTACAATGAAGTAGCTTCCTGAAAAGCCCTTCTTTTGAAATTCAAATGTGCTTCTATGAGGGATTCTTTTTTTGTAAAGTGCTGTACTTTAAACATATCCCTAATACAGAAAATTGTTTTGAACTTTAACTATATGTTTCTGGCGCGTGTGTGATACATTTTCTTGGCTCAAAATATTTATTTTTCTATTACTGTACCATTTGCTACCAATCTGAATATTATTATTTTTTTCAGAATGTTATAGGTATTATATGTTATACACACAGTTTGTTTGTATTTCGTAATTTTTTAAAATAAAAACTACGAAGATGTATTTCTATTTGTAAATCCAACCAAATTACAGATATTCAAAGATGTGTTGAGAATGAATTGATCTGCTCACTTTTCAAGAAAATTTTAATGTATATACATCGATTTTTTTTTTTTAAACTGTGCATAATCATGCAAAAAATGTCGATAATTTAATATCTGTTAAAAAGGACTTATATATGACATGTAAATTTATCACAAATTGCACATTTTATCATGTAGTGTGCAATAATACAATAAAGAAAAGGATTATACATAGATATATGAATTTTAAAGGAGATAACAAACTAAATTTATCCAATTTTCATACATTTGAAAAACCATGTAGTTTAAAAATTTTTAATAAAAATACTTATATAGGGAAAAAATTCTTCCAGGGAAAAAAATCGAAAACCACTTTAACTAGTTGGATGTGTCAATCCCAAAACATTCTTCTATCTCATGTCAATATTTCATTTTAATTAGTTTTATTTGTATTTTTATTAGAATTACTCATAACTTTGTACACTTTTCGATGTTACAATATTGAAAATTGCACAAAAATCTCTGTTACAGCGCCCTCTTCCAGCGGAATTTTTCGAAATTCAGAGAGGACCCTCTTGCCATAATCAAAAACATACACAAAAAATTGGTTCAATTCTATGCATAACTTCATACACTTTTCGATGGTACAATATTGAAAAATCGCACAAAAATCGCTATTACAGCACACCCTAACTTCGGATGTTTAACAAATTCAGATAGAACCTTCTTGCTATGGCCAAAATCATAGACAAAAAACTTGGTTCAATTCTATGCATAGCTTCATACGCATTTTCATGGTACAATATTCAAAAGGCACAAAAATCGCACAAAAAACTATTACAGCGCCCCCTACCGGCGAACATTTTCAAAATTCAGGGAGGACCTGCTTGCCATAGCCAAAAACTTTAAAAAAAATTGGTTAAATTTTTGGCATAACTTCATACAATTTTTGATGGTACAATGGCGACACACGGAAAGACGGACACACGGACACACGAACAGTCGGACATTTTGTATAAACATGTTTTTTGTGATCTCTGACCCCTAAAACATGTAAATCCGTGGAAAACCGGAAGTCGAAAAAAATTTCGATTACAACACTTTCTTCTATTGAAGATAGAAGAATGTTAAAACTTACAACAGGTTTATATGATTAAAAAGTTAACATTTTGTATTTATTTTTAGTTATCATGCTTGGGCAATTTAACGAGTGATGGTATAAGTGTTTGGTGTTTGATAGGCAGGAGTTGCGAAGGAGGCAAAAAAAAATTCTTTCGAAAACCACTTTAAAAATTTGCAACAAGTTTTTATCATTAAAAAGTTAATGTTCTGTGCTTACTTTTAGTTATCATGTTTGGGCAATTAAAAAAAAAGAATGGTATATGTGTTTGGTTTCTTTGCTATTCTGGAGTTCTTTTAGAATTTCCTTTTTTTGAGCGGAAAAACCGCATACATCCTTAAGCATTTTAATATGGATATGATTTAGACGGACTTTTATTTTTCTTGTTAAAGTAGTTTACTTTGTTCAAGTTTTGAAATCAAAATAGAAACACAATTCTTGCAGAAAAATGGACGTACCATTTGGTTATGCTTAAATAAATAGAAGAAAACTTTATGTATGATATTCGCAATAAGCAGCCAAAGTGGATGCAAATATAAGTATAGCCAAGTGTTGTAAAGAAATAAGGTCTTTTTCACACTTGGCAATATCATGAAATAAAAACATCCTCTTTCCTTTGGAAAAGCAGTAGCATTTTATTTTCATGCAGATTCTGAAAGGATCCGAATGTTGTGCAGAGTTGAATTCCAAAATAGAGTTACTTCAAAAAATTTCAGGTGTAGAAGTGAACAGATATATATCACCATAATTTAATTTATGCAGTGGTGAAGGCAAAACATTTACTTTGGAGATTTTTATATATTTGTTAGAAACTCCATGATTATAGATTCACTAATCCTTTTAGTTTTCGTTTACAAAAAAATAGACAAAAATCCTATAACAAAGCAGTTATGCAAGTTTCCACAATTTAAATGAATATGTATTAAGCTTCAGTTAAATATGGTGATCAATGTTGGAAAAGAATCCTTTATAAAAATGATGTGTTTGTGTAGAATCGGATTTGCACATGTACCAATTTGTGTATTTTTCTTATATAGAAGAAGTTCAAACAATATCTTTTAAAATAAAAATAAAAAAATATTTATTTTTAAAACTTAGCTTAATGTAGAACATAAACAAAATTTGCCAACATGGCAGTATCCCTAAGGAAGAAACAAGAGTTAATAATTCCCGAGAAAACAGTTGAAATGGACGCATACTTTTTGCAGGAACTACTAAAAATATTTCAATATATGTATATGTATGTGTATATATATATTGGGTATATGGAAAAGTAAGTTGCTGTTGTTGGTTAAAATTAAATGTTTATTTATATTATTATATTTTTATTGCACATAGACTTCTACAGACAACAGATTGATGAACATTTAATGCTTCTGACAATTCTTGTTGCGTTTGTGTGTTGTCTTCTTCCAATAATGCTTTCAATTTCTAACGTCGAATAAACCTTCTTTAAATTTTCTGAACCACCTTCTAAAAATACATGTTCACCGAAAGCTTCTATAAGTAAGCAATGGCTTTCAGAAGCGCTTTTATTTAAATTTTAAAAATAATAACAAAACTTACACTTTAAAATGCAAATGACGATTATTTGGCGCAAAGTTATCAATTTTAAATGAAATAGAAAACTATGTCGCTTACACTTTAATCAAATGCCATATACAACATTTTGAAGATTATGTAGAAACGTTTCAAAAGCATGTATTACCAGATTCCCACAGTACATATAAGAATACTTCCGCCATCCATTAGAAAAACGGAACATACTTTTGCATATACCAATATATATACAGTGTAACCTCTGAATAACGGTTATCCGTGGTACCAGTATAAAATGAGCGCTCTTCAGAGGTTCATGTAAACAAATCAAAATTGTATAAATTCCAATAGAAATACACAGTCACTTTATTTAATCCTATTTGCTGCAAATATCTTTCTCCAAAGAAATACAATATGAGTTGTTTTGCTGTACAACTCATCATCATTTTTATTTAATGCAGAATTTTAGATTTCACGAAGATTCTTCAAATCTTCGGTATATGCGTTAATACTAGAAATTTTGGGTGATTCTATAATCTCTTCGATTTCCTATTCCTCATCACTTTTCTCTTCCTCTGCCTTATATTTCACCATTTGCTGTATGGATTCAAATGTGGGCAGTAACTGCCAAATCTGTATCCGGGCCACCTTCCGTGTTAGTTATGCCTGCTGTTCTATGAGAATATTATTTACATTTGCCCCATCATTATTAATGTATTTATTTTCTGTTTGTTGATATTTGAAGTAAATTTTATTTGATCTGCTTCATATTTCGGTTTGCAAATAAATATGAAATTGTACTAGGAGATGCTAATTTTTTTTCTCGTGACTTTTGAGTGGCCGTTGTTCAGAATTCCTTATTTACAGGTTCGTACTAATGTTAATGCTAAGGAACGTGTTTGGTTCCATCAGCATGTGGCTGGTATTCGGAGGTTGTCGTTGTTTAGAGGTGACCGTTCAAGGAGGTTTCAATGTATATATTTACGTTGACTGTTTGAAAAATGTCCGACCTTTTGCCGGAAAAAAAAAATATACCTGGTGGGAATGGGACCCCAATCCCCTTCAAAGTAGACCCCTTGCGCTTCCATACACTTGGCCCGCGTTTCTTCCACTGCCGAAAATACTTCTGGAAGGCGTCTTTTCAAATGGTGTTAAACTCTGTCGTCACGCTTCGTATATCCTATCTTTACTCTCAAAACGCGTTATTTTCAATGGTATCTTCAATTTTGGAAGCAACCAGAAATGACAAGGAGTGATGTCTGAAGAGTAGGAATGTCGGCAAACGATGGAAATTCCATGTTTCGTTAAGAAAGTCTGAATCAGGAGCAGTACTGTAGTCGTAAAAGAAACAGAGGTTATACGTTCTAAGCAGAGGGTATACCCTAGTGTATATATACTATAGGTTTCTTGAGAAAAAGAGGGTATACGGTGTTCCTTAAAAAAATCAAGAGGGTATACGGCGTATACACCCGTATACACTCCACTACATCCCTGATCAGGAGCGATGAATGAGTTTGAACATTGACAAATCTTACGACACCTGATGAATCTTACGAATTGTTTCGCTTCGAAAATCAGCAATATTTGGCAAAATTTTATGCAGTACCGAATAACTCGTTCAGTCATTTTCAGCGAAATAAAAATAACATAAACACGTGTGACAGCACCTCACTCAGTGGCCAACAGCCAACCACTGACTCACTGGAACGAAGAAAAAAAAACTCAAGTATGCACATTAAGCTTTCTCCTAATAATGTGCCCACTGGCGCCGCTTTAGAATCACTACTTCGCGAGGGAAAAAAACAAGTTCTGGTAGTTATCAGACAGATATCGTATATATACACTGTTAAAAATTTTGTAGTAGGTTGAACCAACTTTTGGTGCTCCAGTAGCTGCCACCATAAGATAGTGAAATCTCACTCCAAGATTTGGAGCTCCGATTGAACCTTGGCTCCAAATGTTGGTTCAAGATTTCACCATCTTATGGTGGCAGCTACTGGAGCACCAAAAATTGGTTCAACATACCACAAAATTTTTAACAGTGTATAGTTGTACTATAATTAGATATATTTCTATTTTTCAGAAAAATAACGATGTTATGCGTAGGAAATAAAAATAGATCTTCATTGTAACGTTTATTTAAGTAAAAACTGTCTACGAAATCATGTTACAATTACGTTTTCTTTAAATTTCTTGACGGAGAAGAGTTCAAAGTTTACCTAACGCCAAATCTATTTATTTTTGCCTAAACTAAATATTGTTGATATCATTTCAGTATTCTCTGAAAAAAATGGAATTCCAATATGAGCTCTTTTAAATTGGATTTCGTGCGTGTTTCTCCAATAGTGCTCTGTTGTTGCTCAAGACTGATCTCATGAAAACTTTTTTTTGAGCTCTACAATGGGAAACTTTCTACAATTTTATGGAATCTTAGTTAAAAGTAAAAGCGTGACACTTTCAGGAACGATTATTAAAGTCATTTGGTATCGAGCAGTTGTATTCAATTTTCGATAAATCAAATAAAACTTGTGTCATAAATGATTGCTGCCTCTTCACAGCAGCATTTTTTACCCGACTGGGTTATGTGTTTCATGCGTATCTGGATATGTGGATTTCATTATACCATCGAAACATCCCAACGGTTGGATGGATTTTAATGAATGAGGTCTCTATCGATTCGTCTTAACTGTCCGATAGTTATAGGCTAGGTTTTGTTTTTATAAATTCAAAATGACGGCCGTAAAATACAAAATGGCGGTAGAGACGAAATTTTTTCTACGTACCATATTGAGTGGCATATCATTGGATAGGTCTTTAAAAATGAAGACGATGCTTTATTGACTATTTTACTGCAAGAAGCTCCGTTTAAATATTACACAACCTGGAAGTTGTGTAGGTAGGATCTATAGCTTTACTGCAATTCTAACCATCGTAGACATCTATAGTCCTCATCAAAACAATGTTTATAGATAGGAGCTAACAAATAAACACAACTTAAAAGTCATCATTGCAAGTAAATAAAAAAATAGGCAAGTAATATAAAAAAATTGTGTCACATTGATGAGAAATAATTAATTAGTTCGCTTTTTAGGCAGTCGGGGTTTTTGAATTTTTAAATTTAATGGGTATAATTCTCTTACGTATTGTCACGTCCTGAAATTTGGTTCAAAATGCAAACTTTGACAGCATTTATGAAAGATCTTCTGTCACCATCTGAAGAAGAAAAAATTATTCAATTACATAGTTTTTTCGTAATAGTACCAGACTCTTTTATTTGTTCACGAACAAAAATTAATTTTCAAATGTGTCAGAAATGAATCTTAAAAATGGTACAACTGGCTTGTTCTACAATTTTTACTTAATACTATGGGGGTTTACGTACGAGATGTAGTTAAAAATTGTCAAAAACGTTTTTTTTCCTATATACTTAAGTGAAATTAATATCACTGAATTTTTTTACAAACATATGATTTGTAGCGAAACATTGTTTCACTACTTTCTTTTTTACATTTCGAAATAAATATAATAACTTATTTCACAAATAAATCTTTGTTTATGGTCAACTATATGTAAAACAATTTTGTAAGGCTTTATGAATAGCATGTACGTCTGCTTTAGTTTTAGCTATTTTCTGAAAGATAAACATACTCTTGCATTCTAAAAATCAACTGCATTTTTCATTTATGGGATACGAAAAAGAGCGTGTAAATTATGCAGTTTTGTATATATTAAGAGACATTTCCAAATTTAGTTACAGTTGTTTCAGTACACAAGTACACACTAAATGAATAATTTAATTTAAAACTAAAAAGGCACCATTAAATGCAGTTTAATTCTAAAAAAGCATTTGTTTTCTGAAATATTTGTAATGAAAATTATAGGTTCTCATATGTATATAGTAAACTGTATATATGTACGAGTATATAACAAAATTTAAATATGTATATAAATACTTCATGGTCATCCAGTAAGTACAGTAAAAAAAAAGAACATCACGTATATTTTAATCCACATAATGGTTAACCCTCTTTTGGTAAGTATTACTTTAGAATACCAAACAAAAAGCCTTTCAGCCTGGTAGTTAAGCATTACGAAATTCAAAATTTGGAAGTCCTAGACAAAATGAATATATTAAGATATTCATTTGGTCATAATCGTTGGACAAAGTAATGTGGTCATTTTTAAACATAAATCAACAGCTAAATGGCTGAAAGAGCTGCAATTTTAGATTAGCATATTTGATCATTCTAGAAATGAATTTCTGGTAAATAACTTATTGTTTAAAATCTATAATTTGTTTCGAAAATTTATTTTGAATATAATATGTATTTTTGTTTTAGGCACACTGTTTAAATAAAACGTCATTACTATGCTGAATTTAGTTTTAAGAAATGCCAAATAAAGCTTAAATATAGACTACTTTTATTGTCAGTACCAAATTAAGTTAATCATAAACAGATTGGGATAAGATTTAAAAATAAAAAGTTACACAGAATAGCAATATTTGATATTTAGGTTCCATATCTCATTGAACTTTTGTGGCATACCTATTCATACTTTTCTGGTACATACAGCTATACCCAACCCTAAGTTGTATAGCTTTTTACAAAGTCTTATTATTCTTTTAGCAACGACTTCTTTAATAATACAGTTAATAAGTCATATATGAATTGTACTAAACCCTCTGAGCGCGAATAATACTATATAATTGTATTATTTAGGTTTCACCTCTCATTGAAATTTTGTGCTATATCTATTCTATTCATACTTTTCTGGTATATACAGCTATACCCAATCCTACGTTGTATAGTTTTTTACAAAGTCTTATTATTCTTTTAGCAACGACTTTTTTAATAATACAGTTAATAATTCATATATGTACTGTACTAAACCCTCTGAGCGCGAATAATACTCACACTTGACCGTTTATTTTCCTTAACAATCTGGAAATTAAAAGGCTTTTTTTTTTTTTTTTTTGACCGACTGTACCCTTTGAGAGATTTCGAAAATTTAGAGTGAACAAAGATTACTAATTTTTCTGCTTCAAGAAAACGAATTTATGTTTCCATGATTTACAACTTTTTCAATATGCATGGGTAAGTTTGAGTGTGGAAAGTCTAAAATAATGATAAAAAAATCAAAAGTTAAATATAATTTAGAAGACTATTTCTTTTTACCACCCAGATTAAAAAACAAATCTTCCTTTATATACTGATTGTTTATAAATAATACTAACAAATGTATCAGTAGACTTTAGTGGTATCTTCTTTTAGAATATCTTCTTTTGATTAAATGCATTTTTCTTAATGAGACATATTTTACTGGAATTTAAATACTCTAAAAAATAAAAAGTTACATATGTTTGCTTTTTGAGAATATTATTTATGCGAACGTGGAGAGGATCAGGTGTAACGCAAGTATAAATCCATAAAAGAAATATTTCTGAAACTTATTCAGGTGCAGAAGTAGCAAATACTGTAAAAATAGAATGTGTTCTACATAAAGAAAATAGGGTGATCTCAATACTGTTTTCTTTAAAAGTCTTTGCGAATAATACATTATTTTAAGATGAATACTTATTAATTTTATTCATGTTTTAAATAAATAGCAGTTAAGTTCTTGTGATTCAGAAATTTACATACATGCAGGCTGTTATGTTTGGTGGACTACGTTTTATTTTGTATATGATATCTAAATAACACAAGAACATATTTTTATCATGAAGTTGTCCCAAAGAAATATTAAGCTTGATTGCACGTGGAACATGCTTTAAAATATACTTAACTTTGAATTGCATCATCAAAAGGGACAAGTATCAATTAAATATTTCAATAAGTATATGACTTGGACATAGTTTTTTTTTCTTTTTTCTGTTTAGCACTGCACTACTTAAATTTATTCAAATACCGAAATCAAGACAGGAAAACAATTTTCATAGCAAAATAATAATAATAATAATAATAGATAAAATAATAATTAACTCTTAGCTATGATGCATAAAGTGTAAGAAAGCTTCTGCATAAGGTCTAAGTAGCATATAGTTTTATGTTAAAAAGGACCTTTTTCTGAATATAATTTAACATTCATTTGAATTTCGAGAAATATCTGAAAATTATGCAGTTTTGAATATTTAAACAGACTTTTCGAAAAGAGTATAGGATAGGATTGGTGAACCTATGGCACGCGTGCGAGAGTTGGCACGCAAGCTAAATTTTCTGGCACGGGACAAATTTAAATATGGTAATTGTTATAGAGATAAAATTCATTTTTTATTTCTGTTATAACCAATAAAATTTTTTTCCACACGGACAGACTACCATAAATAGTGCAATTATTTTTTGCATGAATTAACACATCATAATAATTTTATTTTCGTGTGATGCTATGCAGCGTTTTCGACATTAATAATACCTAAGTTAAAAATTAATGAAATAAAAACTCGTATTTTCCCCTCTTTATTACAGTATATACCGTATAAATGAATCATATTTAAGAATTAAAAATTAATTTATTTAATGGCTTATTCCAATATACAGAAAAATCGTAATTTGATTTTTAATATTTTTTTAATTATTAATGCATGAAAGCAACTGATTTTATAACCGGTGTTTCGTATAAACATCATACGCTTCGAAAATGTTTTTCTATATGTTTGGCATTGTTGATAGGTGATATTGTTTGTGAGTTATTGGCACGCGCACGTGAAAAGGTTCGCCGACCCTGGATGGGAGTTCGCAACTATGTAGTAATAGAATTTAGGTTATACAACTGGATCAATCCGAGGATTTCACATTTCAAACTCTGGGTTTATTTCCTGATACATTGTGATACTACTTTTCTGATACAACATGCTTTAACAAAATGTGTGTAGGGGTGAGTTAGCCGAATCTGGACAACTTCACTTATTTTCAGGTGTAACTCATTTTTTTTTATATCTGCAACATATCACAGCACGTGATAAATCTATTCCTCAAATTAGTAAATAAATCTTTGTTAATTTATCTAGAACAATTTATTTTTGAAAATATTATGTTTTATTTAAATTTGAAAAAATTGTCAAATGTGGTCTAAATTCAGCGACTGATCGCCTAAGTTCGACTCCCAGTCTTCTAAATTGGAACAAACCATATTATGCTGATTTAATGAGTAGATAATATAACTAATTTCATTAAAAGAAATGTTTGTGATTAATTGAAGAAATCAAACAAAACAATAGCAATGGATAAAACTGAAATCAAATGTCAGATAATAAGAGTAATTGTTTTAAATCAAACTATAGATTAAAGTTATAAGTAATTAAGAGTAAAAATTATGGAACTAATTGCCAGTTACTTTAATATCATGTAAGAAGTCATACAACGCTTAAACATGAACTTCTTTTGTTAACTTTTTATCCCAACATTCACAACATGGAACCATATTTGACAATCTGAACACTGAATCATTTCCACTATTTTATATTTCTTGCAAATTATGCAAAAACAGTCATTACTGTATTTATTTTCTTTTTTGTCTCTGAATCATTAGACATTATTTCAATTAGAAGTTTGCTTTAACTTATGTATGTTGTTCTTCCCTTCCATAATTTTCTTTCCAATTGAATTATGCCTATTTTTTTAAACTTGATGTTCTAATTAGTTTTGTGCTTTAAAAGCTTTCTTTTTGACTTTTTTTTTTTTTTTTTTTACTTTATAAGGCAGAGATGTTAACCAGCTGTGTTTTAGCTCTCTCTGAACTTTTTCGTAAGAGAGATAACGTTTCTGATGTTTCTTTGGCTTTTATGGGAATTTTGTAGCTGCAACTTTCTTGCGGTTTAACCTCTTCACAACTTACTCTTTCCTTTTAGTTTTCTATATGCCTGACAACATTTGCTTTCACTGATGTTTTTCTTCCAGACTGTTTGTCAGTGTCGTTTTCATCATTTGTTTTACTCTCTTAGTTTTAGTACGTTTCATGATTACTGATTCTGACTCCGAAACCGCGCTAGCAGTATAATCAACCTATCTATCTGCAGTGCCTATCTCCTTGTTAGGAATAAGTCAGAAGCAGCTGTCAAATTATGATCCCCGTCGGAAGGTTTGATATTTTATACTTTTTATATGGCAAGAATATAGATTATCACATAACTGTAAAAAGTTTGCCCCCTCCCGACCCCCACGGAAATGCAAATATCCTCACGGCAGAAAATGTCGGAATTCAACCTTGTAAATCAAATACTCCGTAGGAAAAAAAATACAAATAAAATAAATACAAATACATACAATTTTTTAAAACATGCAAACAAAATTTATTGCAGAAACAAGTAAAACATATTTTTTATGTTTATATAGGCCTAATCTGTATGAAGAAATTTATCCAGATATGCAAAAAAAAAAAAAAAAAAAAATTAAACTATTCAACGACTTGCATGGTGATATTAGAACATTATAAAATATTTAAAAAAAATAGTGTCCAAAGCTTACTGCACTAAAAATTCATTACTTACTTTTCAAATTTATGATGGTATATCTTGTCCAACTTAGGCAACTCAAAATTGGTTCATTTAAAGCAACTGCGCCAATTTTTAAAACAAATAATCTCAAGACTAACAACAAAAACCAAAGCAAACAAATCCGCTTGAAAAATCCGCGTAATAAACACATGAATTTAGATACGCATATGAAAACATAGCAACTTACGTTAGCTTTAAAGCCTTCTCTTATGTTTAGTATGAAAAAAAATATATCAAAACAGCTAATTTTAGATTTTTTATAATTGTTTGAAAACAGTACGTCGAATGCTGGTGCTTCCTCTAATCATAAATGACGTCATTCTGATGAGTAGCATCTCCCGCTGAATACTAGGCCTGAGCGCTGACACGAAAATGGCGGCTGTCGAAGGCGGATTTTTTTTTTTTTTTTTAACGTAGGTACGGTCCCTTAAATATAGACATCAGTATTTTATTAAAGATTTCTCTACCTTGTTTAATCTCAGAAAAATAAAGCGCCAAAAACTTAAAAGAATTATTGGTACGAATATTTAAGGGACCGTACACACGCTGAAAAAAATCCGCCTTCGGCAGCCGCCATTTTTGTAACAGCGCTCAGGCCTAGTATTCAGGGGGTGGTGTGAGTAGGATTTTAGTAGTAAATAGCATATCTTTCTGCCATTAACGGCAGAATTGCAGAGGTCCATCAAAAGCGGCGCACTGTGGGGTATTTGAAGAATCTGGCTGGCCAAAAGTCGATTTCATAAAGTACAACGCAGGATCAAACGCATGGATATAAGTTGAAACTGAATCATTGAGGAATCACGTGATGCGATTTTTATCTCCTTTAAGTGAACGGTGACCTCCTGTTATCAGTTGAAACTGGAGTGTTGCGTTAAGTGCATGAGAGTCAAATCGTTCTTCATTGTGACTTTCTATTTTTGAATGTGAATAACTTTAGTTTTGGAAGTAATTAAAATCTAATCGTTATGGATAGTGACGAGGCAGGTATGTATCATTATTTCTTAAAACTTTGAATTGAAAAAGGAATAGTTTTAGTATTTACAAAATTAATTTAAAATAACGCATATTTTTCTATTATTTTTTCCCTTGTTTCCCAATTCACGAAGGGTTTAGTTATATTTCCAAACATTTCCAAGCAAAGTTACTTGTTGTACCAATAAATATACACCCTTCTATTTGTGTTTTCGTTTAAATAAGTTCCACCTTCGTCCCTTTTTTAAAATGAAGGCGATATAAATATGCTCTTCCAAAATTCTGAGTAAGCATACAAAATTACTATATATTGATTTTTAACTGATATTTATCATAGAAATTTTAATATGAAAAAAATTGTTATGATTCATTAGAAAGTGATCACATTTGTTTATTTTTCAGTCATTCTGATTGAGATTAAATTTATATAATTAAAAAAAATTGCTTTAAAGTAATGTATTCAGTCCCTTTTATCTTTTGTTAAGCACTTTTCAGAAAATTGAAATAATTTATTGTTCGGTATTTACATTTGTTTATCTAAAAAATAAGTTGCGGCAATTTTCCATATGTTTTTGTTAAAAGATAGCGAAAGATTGTGAGATTTTTTTAAAAATAAGTGATAAAATGATGTTATCTATCTAAATTGCATACAATTATTATGCATTCTTTTTTGTTCATATTTTGTATTTATTTTTGTTTAGGGCCTTCGAATGTCAGAGTAATGACTCGAAAACATTATGCAACAGCAGAATTCGCCAAACATTAATCATAGATTAAATTATCTTGAAAATTACCTTCTTAACAGCGATAATTTTGATGATGATGAAATTAAAAACCTCAAGCACAATTTCTCCCAATTTAAATTTCAGTTCAAAAGCGAATGGATCGAAGCCCATTATATGTTAGATAAATTTTTGAAAAATAATAAGGAATGGCTTGAAGGTACAGTAGAAATTTCAAGAAAAATAAACCGACCAGGAAGGCTAGCAAAAGCTTTCACTGAATCAAGTGACAGGTCAAAGAGGAGAAAGCCTGAAAGTTTGAGGAGCTCGACTGATGTGGAAGTCCTTACACATGCCGCTCAGATAAAGTTAGAAACCTCATGGAAGAGAGATGCTGCAGAAGACGGAAAAGAAAACACAAATATCGCCTTTACAAGCGTTATCTTTATTTGTCGGTCCTTTCAAGGAATCAATACGAAATTATAAGACGATATCAAAAATATGTATACCCTTGTTATAGTCTTCTACAACGGTCTAAAACTGATTGCTATCCAGACAAAGAGTCTTTTAAAATTACTGAAACTTGCACTGAAATTAATATTCAATATTTACTCAATTTAACAGTGACACGATTATGCATTTATTTGAAAGAAGTTTTGGAAAGTTTAAAAGAAGTTGAAAGAAGTGCATTAATTCTTATATATAAATGGAGTTGCGATGAATCGCAACGAGCACAATACAAACAAAAATTTGATTCCTCTTCAGATTCGCATATATTCCAGAGCTCGCTTGTTCCAATTCAGTTAATTTGCAGTATAAACAACAAGATTATCTGGCAAAATCCATTGCCATCATCACCACGTTATTGCCGACCCATGCGAATAAGATTTGTAAAAGAAACAACAGAAATTATTAACAATGAAATTAATTACATAAAAAAATGTATTAAAATCTGTACAGCCCTCAAAAATTACATTATAGGAA
This sequence comes from Maratus speciosus, assembly GCA_963932465.1. Classification (NCBI taxonomy): domain Eukaryota; kingdom Metazoa; phylum Arthropoda; class Arachnida; order Araneae; family Salticidae; genus Maratus; species Maratus speciosus. The sequence continues at coordinate 252,000,843 of OZ010790.1, forward strand.
AATACATTTTTAGTAAAACATAAAATGATACTTACTATGGTCGATGGAAACATATGTAACGCAGTCACAAGTACAAAATCGACAGTGCATTGCTACATTTGTGGACTGACATCCAAAGATTTTAATGATGTCTCTAAAAGGAAAAATGTGAAGCCAGAAACATTAGAATTTGAACTATCGATTTTGCATGCTAGGATTCGATTATTTGAAAATTTGTTGCATTTAGCTTACAAACTACCGATAAAAAAGTGGAGACTCAATGCAGAAGACGAAAATGCTCTCGTTAATGAAACAAAATTGCGCATTTAAGAAAATTTCAAAACAAAGTTAGGTTTACTTGTAGATATTCCTAAGCCTGGATATGGTAATACAAATGATGGAAATGCCAGCAGAAGATTCTTTACTGACCCACCTCTAGCAACGGAAATTACCGGCGTTGATGAAAATTTAATATATCGATTTAAAGTTATTCTTGAAACCATATCCAGGGGCCACAAAATTCACCTTCATAAATTTAAGGAATATACAGAAAAAACAGCAGAGCTCTACGTCCAGTTATATAAATGGTATCCAATGTCACCCACAATGCATAAAATATTAATCCATGGATCCATTGTGATAGAGAAAACTTTACTACCAATAGGCCAATTGTCTGAAGAAGCAGCCGATGCACGGAACAAACATTTTCGATTATTTCGCCAAAATATATCGCGTAAAGTTTCAAGAATTTCTTGTAACCGTGATGTTCTCAACAGATTGCTTTTGAGTTTAGATCCAGTTTTAACTGGAATGACACCCACGATAAGAAAAAAATTAAAATTGTTCCTTAAAGAAACTCTAGAAATGTTACTGCCTATGGAATCTTCTGAAGCTCATAATCCAGATGATTCTGATTATGAAGAAACAGATTACGATTCTGAATTATCATCCGATTAAAAGATCCCACCTTGGTGATTTACAAACTAATTGTTCTTATCATTAATAATCTGTTTTTATAATTTATTCAATTATTCAATATATTATTCCATTTTTTATCATAATTATCATTTATTTTATAATACTATTTATCATGATTATCATTTATTTTATAATACTATTTATCATGATTATCATTTATTTTATAATACTATTTATCGTCATTATCATTTATTTTATAACACTATTTATAATCATTATCATTTATTTTATAATACTGTTTATCATAAATATCATTTATTTTATAATACTAATTTTGATCAATAAACATCAGTACGAAGTTGCAAAAAATTCATGATTTTTAAGTTATTAAACAATATTTATTTCTAAAAGTGCATTTATTTACTGCTTTAAACGTTTAAATTAGTTTGAAAGAAAAAAATAATTTTGGCGGCCCAGATTTGTGAAATACCCCACTAGTCTAAATACGGTTATTCTCCCCTACTATATCAAAAATCTGTATTAATATACCACGAATGAAAACTCGTAAGTCGTTGTGTTTTTTAACATAGAAACAGGAATGTTGACATCAGAAATACTATATTTAAAAAAGTAGACATACAAGTAAACATCGAAATGAGATTCACGCAATACACTGTTTAAAATAATCTCATTGCGCACCTGTACTGTGCGTTTGACAACCATCTGTCGATAATTACAAGAAATACAAGGGGTGCGGCATCTATCCCGTATGCGGCGACTCTCCCGGAGTTATCCTATACAGATGTAGAAAATATAAACGTTGAAAATATAGGCTGAAGAAAAGTTTCCCATACTTTTAATCATGAAATTGTTCCAGAAAAATAGCCGTTCGACTGGAAATTGTCTCCCTTCATTGTACGTTCTTGCCGTTTTCATACTAAAATTTTACCAAACATTGACTTTTTTGCATACGGAAACCTAACTTCGACATCATATTTGGCGTTTTCGGCAAATTTTGCTACAGCATACTAAACGGGAAATCTATCTGTCAAATGCACTTACTGCCAAAAGTTAAGAATACAGGAGAAAATGTTAATTTACGGAAGGAGTTATATAAGGTAAAGCGAGGAGAATCTGCGCACATTTCAAAAGAATAGTAATAAAAAATCTAAATATTAATATTTTGCTAAACTATGCATGAATAATTTTGACTTTATTTGTTTTTTATGCATTTCCATTGTTATTTTGTTGTTACACTGTAATTTAATAAAACAGCAGTAATAAAACGAAGAAAACTATTTTGCGCACTCTCTCTCCTTACAGGGTAGAAGAGAACGCGCACATGGGTAGAAGAGATTGCGCACATAGGCAGAAGAGATTGTTATTAATAGTAACTACAATTAAATTGTTAACAATAAAAATTACACTTAATCGACATTGTTGAAACGTTTTTGTGAGTAAATATTATTGTATCAGGAGTGAATATTTCAACCAAATGTTTAAATAATAAATAAAAGAAAGAATTTTAACAACAGTTAAAAATTTTAATTTAAGGAGATTAAAATATCAGAAAAGCAAGCCCTGCCAAGATTACAAAATAACATTAATCTAGTTGATAACATGTTTAACTTGAAAATTACTTCATTTCCATTTCCACAGTTTTATTGTATTTTGTTTGCTAACCGAAATTGTCGTCGTCCACAATCGATGCACTTATTGTTGTAAATCGTGCATCTTTCGTGCAATCACCTGCAACAAGCAATACATTGAATCCAGTCAGTTGTCGAATTTGTCTCCCGGTACAGTTACAGACATTCAGTGCACTCATCCTCATTGACCTTCGTTTTTTTATCTCACTTTTTGTGGAAGCACCTTATCTTCAGCTTTTTTTTTTTTTAGCGGCATTCTTCTTAAGTCTTTTTTCATGTATATTTTGTGGATTAGTAACATTAGTTGTACTCTGTTTCATTTTGATTTCGATGGCATTACACTACTCGGAATGGGTGAAAGCTTTTCCAAAACATTGTATTAGAAAATTTAGTTTAGTTAACAAAATTAATTTATTAACAAATTAATTGTTCATAAATTAAAATATATATATATATATAAATATTTAATTAAATTATTAACAAATATCTTATTAATTTATTAACAAAAATAATTAAATAAAATTAATTTAATAACAACTGTATTATTCATTTATTAATAAAATTTTTATCTGAAAAAGTATTTTTTTGAAATTAATTTGTTGCCAAATTTAGTTTTTAAAATTATGTGTTTTTCCGAAATTACGAGGGCATTTCGAAAAATAAAGATACACTGTACGCCGGAGGAAAAGAAAAGTTTTGGCAAGCAAGTTGGCAACACAGTTGTTAACCTTGAACCGTTAGCTTTCTCCTCGTGGTCGGTCGGCATTTCAACGTTGATTCTGGTTGGAGTAGGTCGTGTTTAAAATGGTTCCGCCGATTCAGAATCCCGCCAAATGCGAAGTGCGCTCCGTCATACGTTTCCTTCATGCAAGAGGTCAGCGACCTGCGGATATTCACAAAGAAATTGTGTCTGTTTATGGGAACATTATGAATCGACAAACTGTAACGAAATGGTGTCGTCATTTCTCTGAATCTAGGACCGATGTTCATGACGAACAAAGAACAGGTCGGCCATCTGTGATCTCTGATGCCCTTCTTCAGGGAACGGAGGAATCAATTCGTGCGAATAGACGTCTTCTGTTACCTGAAGTCACATCTTGGAGAAAAATTATTCCACGACGATGATGAGACCAAAGATGAAGTTGAAATGTAGTTCCGACAACAGGCGGAAACCTTCTATGACTGTGGGATGCAAAAGCTTGTGCCCCGACTTATCAAATGTTTGGATAACGGGGGTGATTATGTCGAAAAATAATAAATAATCCAGTTAATAAGATGTAACTTACGTTTTCTAAATAAATGTTTTTTTTTTCTTTTTTTTTTTTTAAGAAAGCGAGCCATTGTATCTTTACTTTTCGAAATGCCCTCGTATTTCAAAATTGATTCATTCATATTTTTTACACTTAATTTGCAATTCATACAAATTTATCAATAAGCTGCGTAATTTCACCTAGCACTTAAACTTATGGGGAAATTAAAACTTATGGGGACGCCATCTCTCCTAAGTAGCAGATGCGCAAACTCTCTTATTTTGGTAGGAGAGATTGAGCGGCCTTTTATTTAAATATGGCCACTTCTAAAATGAGTTGTTGGTGTTCGCATACTTAGTCCAGGTTAGTAGTTTATAAGAAATCGTTTAAGTTCAAAATATTTTGTATTACTTACGTTCTATAAGAATTCTAACGAACAATTATGAAAATTCAAGCACTTACTTTGGAAAAACAAAACAAAATAGCAGTTCAGTTTCAGTTTCAGTTTCAGGCCAGGCGGGGAGGCCTATCAATATGGTTTTAGCTCAACAAGCCCCGCCCAGCAGAATAACTACCATGATAACTGGCCGCTGCCGGAGGCAGGGCCCGGAAATACCTTCGTTGAAAAAGACCCCTATATATTAAAACTTACAAAATTATACAGAAATGTTACAAGTGGCAGCCCAGTTATATCCCAGGCGGGCTGGACTTATCATTATACAAACTTATGTACATTACAGATTTTGAAGGGAAGAAAAAAACCCCTCATAATGCAGTATTATATATTGGTGAACAAGTAAAAAACATTAAAAATACACTAAACAAAAGAAGTCCAGATGTGAATCAAATGTGGAAAATCCACTTAATAGGACTTACAGATGCAACAAAAACAATGGGAGTTAAAAGAATTTTTTTCCCATTTTTACATATAGGATACGATACAAGATACAATGTTGGATTACACTGTTACACATAGAAAAAATAAAACAATATATAAGAACTGACACAGGAGACTAATTACAGAGAAAGACGATGCTAGAAAACAAATAACAATGTTCAAACAATACTTCGTTTTCAATGATAGAGCTCTTTTTGAAGAGAGTTTTAATTCTTATTTTGATGCCAAAACCCATATGCAAGTAAGAATTGAACCAAGAATTATATGCAAATGCTAATGAAAAAAAAAATTTAAAAAAAAATAATAATAAGTTGATATTTTACAAATTAAAATTGATGCAATAGACCATTATTTACAAGTGAAACACGGTGCAAGAGAAGACTTTAAGCTCTCTTCTTAAGCTCTCTTAGACTCTATGCAGATTAAATTTTGCGCTAATGAATACTGTAGTGATGCCAACAATAAGAATGTCAATTAAGACAAACACGATGCAAATAATAATAATAATACACGATAGAGGAACCAATAACAATAAGCGATGCGAATACTTAGCAGAATAATAAAATGAAATAGAATTTGCTTTATCCAAGACACTTGGAACAATCAATATGAACATTCATGTAGACACTGCACTAATGCTGCTGTACAACTACCTGGAGTCGCTGCGCGCGCACTCTACTCCTTCCCGTTGAATCTCTTTGTGCGCAATCTCTCCTACCGCGTGATCTCTCCTCGCTTTACTATACATTTAAAGTTTCGAACTCCTAAAGCTAATTTAACATGTATTGGATCACTCGGAAAGTTGTGTTCGTTTGGGAAAATCAATTCGTACCGGATAATTCTGCCCGGTAATTATTAGACATTAGATATCGGAATCAATGTCTAATAATTAAATGATAGAATTTTCCGGTACGAATTGATTTTCCCAAACGGACACGATTTTCCGAACGACCCAATAACCAGGTGATCCACCCAGCCTTGCCCGTTCGCTTGATAATAACCATTCTAAACGAATTATGTTGGAAGACTCACTGCCTTAGGAAACCTACACCCAACTGCTTCTTTCTCACATGTTATTTTTACTTTTTTTGGACTTCGGCTCATTTAACATGAAAAAAAAAATCGTTTTTAATATTCAAAACTTTTAAATTTTTTATGAATTATAAATGTAATGTTTTGAAACCCTGTGTAAAACAATTCGGGAAATCATTGATATTTAGTACTAAAAAGGCATGTAAGAAGTGTTTTCTTCTCATTTTGTTTTTCACATTAGGCCATTTATTATTAAACAGAAAAATGTTTTTACTGTCCAAATTCTTTTAAATTTTTATGAGTAATACATGTAATTTTCACGAAAAACGCGTGTAGTTTTCGTTGAAAAATGTTGTTCTTTATTTGCAAAAATATGTATAAAATTCTCCCGCGTATCCACGTTCTCAGCCGATATTGAGCAGAACTTATTATTTTTTTTTTTAATAAATATTTCTAATCGCATAATATTTCGAGATTTTTACAAATTATATAAATTACTCGGACAAAGAAAGTGTTAAAATACTGACATTTAAGTAGTGACTTTTAAAATAGAAAAAAAAAAATAATGCAGCTAGGAGTCCGGGAAAGATTTCCAGTCACACCTTTTTTTGAACAGTTTAATATTCGTATTAGATAAGAAGGTGCACGAATTAAATAGGTGTATTTCATTTTTTTCGTATCTCTAAAAGTGATCCCGATGAATGCTTCAGAAAACAAGTTGGAAATTGCTCGTCAAACGTGGCAAATGAGGTGCGTTCGTACTATAACTAGTTTTATAATTATTTTTTGCACCCCATATTGTACTGAATGTATATTTTTTTGCGCTTCATAAGTGCATATTCTGTAACATCATTAAAATGCACTTACAATAATTTTTTCCCCATTCCCCGTAATGTAACGGAAAACTTTTGACTGTCCCTGTAATTAAACTATACATTCGATTTTCATAAAATTTGAAATGGCTCGACAAAATTTTGCAGCCATTATATATTTAAAATTTCAGACCATTCGGAAGGCTGTAAAATCATTAAAATGCATTTGCAATAATTTTTTCCCATTGGCCATAATGTAACGAAAAACTTTTGGGTGTCCCTGTAATTAAATTATACATCAGATTTTCATAAAATTGGAAATGGCTCAACAAAATTTTGCAGCAATTATATATTAAAAATTTCAGACCATTCGAAAGGCTGTAAAACCATTAAAATGCATTTGCTATAATTTTTTACCATTGGCCGTAATGTAACGGAAAACTGTTGGGTGTCCCTGTAATTAAACTATACATCCGATTTTCATAAAATTGGAAATGGCTCGACAAAATTTTGCAGCAATTATATATTAAAAATTTCATACCATTCGGAAGTCTGTAACATCATTAAAATTCACTTGCAATAATTTTTCCCATTGGCCGTAATGTAAAGAAAAACTTTTGACTGTCCCTGTAATTAAACTATACATCCGATTTTCATAAAATTGGAAATGGCTCGACAAAATTTTGCAGCAATTATATATTAAAAATTTCAGATCATTCGGTCGGGTAGTTTTTGCTCTGTTATATGCGGACGGACAGACAGACGGACGGACAGACGGACGAACAGACGGACGGACAGACGGACAGACAGACGGACTGAACGACGACTATAGGTGCTACGTATTTATATAATTACGAACGCACCTAAAAAGGGAAAAACAAAAACTTAAAAAAAATTAAACCGATTTCTCCGTTCGAACGTAAAAAAAAACGACAATTAAGCGTACATTTTCAGTTATTTCGTATTTAAAATCGTTTGGTAGACGGGAATTTCTAAATACAGGAAAAAAAAAATATGTTAACAGCTATCAAATATGCACTGCCAACGATATTCCGAAACAAGCCCTACTCGCCATTTTTGATGTTGTGATTTGAAGTTTGTTATGATTTTTAATTAATATATCTGTTAATTACAATAAAAGGAAAACTTTGACCTATCAGGATCAGTTTTGGAGTATCCTGGAAATTTTCAAGCCTCAACGTGCAGTAAACTAATAATTTTAACTTGTAAATGTTTCAATAGAATTCGTTTTTATTGTTCCGTACTAAAAAAGTAAAAACGGAACTATTATAAGATCATTTCTGTGTCTGTCTGTCACAGCCATTTTATTCGTAAACTTTGGAATGTGAAAAGTTCAAATTGGGGAAAGTAATAAAGACTATTGAACATTAAACATTCACAGATAGATATATTAAGGGAAAATGTATAGGGGGTAATTATGTTACGTGAAAATAAAAATCTTTTCTTTGGATATCATGTGGGGTATCGCGTGAAAGCTTTCGTACAGCTAAACTCAAAAATACATTTCTTTTAACATTACTTTTTCTTTTTCCTTTTTTCAAAAATCTTTAAGTATTTTATTTTCAGAGATATCGTCGAAAATGTAACGCAAAAATATGATCCTCCCCCATCTATTTACGAATCTAATTAAACTAAAATTATGAAAAAATTAGAAGTAGTAGACATTAATTCAATCCTTCCAGGAAAATTATAGCGATCACCCTATGTCACATAGTTTTTGAGAAAAGCGCGTTTTTCCGTTACACACAAATTTCGATTTTCGGGCATCCAACAAAGGTTTTGAAGAGCGCTGGAGCTATCTATCATTGCAGAAGTTTAAAAGCATTGTTGATAATGATTTTAGACAAAAATCGTCGATAATTAACCGATATATTAAACCTTAGAGACACAGACGGTTTGGGCATACATAATGACAGAGGTGGCGTACTTTAATACCATCGGCTTTTAAAGCCTAGATAACAACTTTTAATGATATATTTGTGTAATACAATGTCCAGTAGCAGTATAAAAGCAAGAAACGTCAAGCTGCTAAAAACAGACTAATTTAATTAGAATTAATCACATAAATACTATGGGATTCGCAACTACTTTCCATTGAGTGAATCTATCAATACGCCTCATGTGCCTTAAAAGTTAATTAAAAACCGATCTGGAAAAACGCGGCACGGGTCAAGGCGGCGTTGCAACTTTGCGACCTTCTTTCGAAGCGCGCTTTGCACAAAGCCGAAACGCTCCGAAACTTAGTACAATTCTTAGCACAATTCTGAACGCTCCAAAAATTAAATCGGTCATAAATGTAACTTTAACTTTCTGGGAATTTTAGTGAAAATATATGCACATTTATTTGTGAAATCATGAGCCAAGTTGCTTCGAAACAGCCACCGTTTTACCGTTTCAGTGGAAAGTTCCCCAGTTCTCTTTTTTAAATACTTGTTTAAAATACTAATGCAAACGTTTTATAAATTTTGTAGGTGATAATTCCGTCTGTGAGATAATGTAAAAATATTGTGTTGAAATACGGACGTTCAGTCACTTTTAAAGTAGGAATAAAAGCTCGAATTCGGGAGGCTCAAAGTATTCTGCAATCGTGATTTCTTTTCGAAAAATTAAATTATTTTTAAATCAAAACTCTTTGCACCGTCAAAGAGATGTGATATGGATTGGAGGTGCTATAAGAAGATTGTATCGAAATACCGACGTTCAGTTACTTTTAGCATAGAAAAAAATCGACTTCAGGTGGCATAAAATGTTCTTCTGTCGGGAATTCTTTCGAAAAGATTAAACTTAATGTTTTTCAAAACCGATGGCACCTTCAAGAGACAAAGATATTAGTTTTAACACGTTCACTGCCATGTACATTAGCGGTATGTGCCAAAATATTTTCATTCTGTGCCCTGAGCATCACCCGTGAGTCACATGTAGCGTTCCATATAATATTAACCCCTCAATTCTCGCTCCCGTGATATTCACAGGCTGTGTGTTTTATTCAGATTGTTTGATTCTTATCGGATTTATAAAATAGTGTAATTACCATTTTACTTGACATTAAATAACATGAATATATATTTTAAAAAAGTGGTGGCAATAAGCAATCTGAATTTTTAAACCGTAATTTAATGCGAACTTTAAAGTTTTAAATTTAAAATCCTGGTCATATGAGCAATGACTTTATGTTTGTATGTGGCACTTTGGGATAACTGTAAATCGCTATATTTTTGTGAACTTACTCCGAATTATGTCTACTGTAGTTATTTTACAACGAATAATCTCTTTAAAAATACTTTAGTCTTTTTAAATTTGGAACCTTGGTGATCATTTTAAATTGCTATGAAGGCAGTGAAAAATAAGATATTAAATAAACATATTTTGGAAATCGGTACCACTGAAATAGAGCACAAGGGGACCGTAGCAGAATGCAAGAAAAATACAACTGCGAAATAGACCCTATTTGATTTTTTTTTTCAAAGAGCTAATAGCAATATTTTTTTAACTGATTGCGGCGTTTAAGACATCAAATTATAAGAATTTATATTCCTTTATTCCGTATCCAGAAAAGTTCGGCCGATAAATGTTAAGACAAACAGAAAAAAAATCAGCGCTTTCTTTTTAACTTTAATGCGCTGTGCAAGTAGGAACTGAAGAAGCGCGTAAGCGTCTGCCGATTTTTGCAAAAAGAGTTCGCTTTTTTATGAACTTTTAATTAATGTCTTTGTTAATTATAAAAAAAATAAAATATATATGTCTCAGGTGTAGCAGGACCTGGCTTAGCTTATCTTCATAGAAATTTACAGATCTCTGCGAGTGTTAGATTTCACTAGTTGTCGCCGACACACAGACTGAACAACACTTTATTTTATTAGTATAAGATACAAACCAAAAAACAAAATCCATTTCCTACGGAATAACTCCAAACAAATATTTAGTGAACTGACCTATACCTAAGAAACATTTTTTGTAAAGACTGAATTCACGCAGATGTGAGATGGAAGTGAAAATTATGCAGCATTGAATAGCTACAGACTCTTTACCTTATACCCGCCAACGTTCCACAAGTGGAACATAAGCTATGTGATGCTACATCTTTTAAACTATTTGTTTAATCTGTTTGAAATTTTTAATGTATATTTTTAAAGATATGTTTTAATGAATTAAAAAGTATCATTTAATAATTTTTTGTGGTTTACATCTTGGAGCTTTTAGAAATGTAACAAAAAACGTAAATGTAGTAGGCTGTGCTTTTTACTCTATCTATAACTTTAGAATTCAAATATGAGTGCTCTGATGATTATTATTGTAATGCTTAGTGTTGTTTATTAAGTTTTCTGAATAAATGAATGTTTTATCTTATTTTGTTTTTTTTTATGATCATTTGAATGCCAATGTTCCACATATGGAACGTTGGCGGTTCAGAGTACAAAATTATCTTATTGTTACTTTTTTTAGGATCTTGATCATTTTTACAGGGCTCCCTCCAACGATTATTTTTTTATTATTATTTTCGTACAAGTATTATTAAAGAATAAATTTTATGATATATGTCTCTTGCACTTGTCGCCAAAGTGTCTGTGAATTATTTTTGAACTAATATGCCAATAAGATATACAAAAGAATTGCAAAAACAAGAAGGAGGAGATTTTGATTATTATAGTGATGGCAAAGTTGTTTGTGTACGATGGAGTGACAACAATGTCGTTACTCTTATATCAAATTGGGAAGGAGCATTGCTTAATCAAAGTGTAGAATGATATACTCGAAAATTGAAGGGAGATGTTTCAATCAAATCCGGAGATGTACCTCTATTGATTAGATTGTATAATTAGAATATGGTTGGTGTAGATGTTTTAGATTATTTGCTTGGAACATATCGTCCAGTACTTCGATGATAAAATCTATTTGTAAATTAACTAAATATGGCTGTTCTTGATTGTCATGCAGTAGACTCAAAAGAAACCCTAAGCCATTTGGAGTTTCGTCGTGAAATTACAAATGTCGCCATAAAAAATGGATTTCATGTTCAAGAAAGGGAATACGAGGTATGCATGTAAGTATGGACATTTTCACCGCATTCAGCAGCTATTGCTTTTCGTCTACTACTCAAGGGAGATTCTCAAATCGACAAAAAACATGAAGAAATGGTGTGAATATTATGGAAAGCGTATGAATGAAAAATGTTTTCAGGCTTTTCATAAACATTTTACTTTTAGTGACTAGTTAACATGTTCCTAAAATAGAAAACATTTTTTAAATTACCTTGTTTTCTTTGTTTTGTTATGTGTGCAGTGCTGGTATGATTTCGAAAAAAAATTCGCCAAAATGTACAAATGTTATTTGCACCGCCAACGTTCCACAAGTGGAACATACCTGTAACCCCACTTCTATTTTACATAACTTCTCAAATTTGGAAAGCAACCCTATAAATCTAAATCGTCTCAAAAAATTTTCAAATTAATTTGAGAAGAAGTTCATGGTGCGGCGGGTAAAAGGTTAACAATTAGATTTATGAATACAAGAGTACAATCATATACTATAAAACTTTACTTAATATTAAAGTGGAAATAGAACGTTCATTGCAGTGTAGACCCCTAAAGAGGGTTTTTTTTAAGTATATTCAGATGTATAATATTCAGTTTCACTTTTAAAAAGCTGTAAAAAAAGAACCACTTGTCAGAATGATTTTTGTGAGAATAGGTGAAGCAAAGGGAATTTGTTTTGCAAAAAGAAAAAGTACAAATGTCGACTGATAGATGGGACTGTACTCGTCCTAAGATGCTAATAAAAAAGACCGAACATGTGCGCTGTACATTAAACTTAGGATAAAATGTAGGAGAACATGCAGATCCTCTTATTCTGCGTCTGAGAAGGTAGTCATTACTCTATCATTGAAGGATCGGGCTCTGCTTGTGAAGCTTCTTTTTAGAAGAATGGTGACTGTGCGGCAATTGCAGTGAATAAATTCCGAACTTTACAGGTTTTAAAAAGCGGCTCTGGCCCGATGACTGCATTCAATCTGAAGAAGTCAACTGATAAATTCGAAGAGGCGGTTTATTTTACGGGATCTTTTTCGTTTTTGAAATTTCCACGGATTTTGGCATAGGGACAAGCAAAAACCAATTTTTTCTTATTGACTGTGGCACCACCTTGTCGTCGTGGATATGTTTTGAACAAAAAGTGTCACAGCATTATGTCATGTCTCTTAAGTAGCATCTCATGTGGGGCTGTGCATATATATCGTTATCATTTTAGAGGGGAGGGGGAGTCTGGCAAATGATATCGTTAGATATCTCTAGGGGGAGGGGGGGTTCGGCTTTTGATATCGTTATCATTTTTGATCCAACCCAAATTTTCTCTTTTTATTTATAACTTAACCTTTACATCAAAATAGAATGTTATCTTTTTTTAGTCTGCTATCTATTTTTATGAAAGTACAAAGTTATTATTAAAATCATTAAATGATTATAAAATTATTTAATTCCAAATTTCCTATTTCTTCTGTCATATGTGTATGCATATATAATTCGCTGTTCGAGAAACCATATGCGAAGTATGTTTCAAATGATACCTGTGTTTACTAGTAAATAAAGGAGAAAGAATGTTGCCCACCTGTTTTGGTGATAAGAAGCTCTGTCTCTCCCTCTTCCCCCCCGTGCGGGGTCAAGTGCAAGAAAACATTATTACTGTTGAATGTATTATGTAACAAAAAGCTATTATAAAATACTTATAAATAGTAACTATTTCTTTTAAGTGTTATTTAATAAAAAGTTTTTTCATATATAAAATGATATTTTATTGAGTTATCTTCATATGAATCAATGAAGTATGCGAAAAATAAATGCAACCATATTTGTGTATCACTCCAAGCAAAAGAAAAAAAAAATTCAAAAATGAAAAGAAATTTTAGACATTGATGACGATATCATTACGAGGGGGGGGGGGGGGTCGAGGGATGCTAACGTATGATATCGTAAGTGGGGGATAGGGGATTCAAAATTGCCAAAAAGTGATAACGTTATATATGCACAGCCGCTGACGAGTAATGTGTATCGGTCAACTTTTGTAATTTTTCATTTCGCAAAGCAAATTCACATTTCTACACGTATACTCACATGAAATATCAGATCATTCTGACCAGTGGATCTTTTCGTATAGTCTTTTCAAAGTAAACTTTAATTATAAGCACTCTGTATACAGATAGACATGATTTAAAGTAAACACTTTACTGTGCCCTCAGATGAACCCTTTAAGAAATCGCTTATTTTTAAGAATAAACAAATCATACATTATACTTTAACGGAACACTTTATTACTGGCACGTTTCGCAGTTTTAATTTGTGTAATGAGTTTGCATACATTAGTGTAGTTGACAATGCTCAAAAGCAGATTTTTATCTGTTTATTCCAAGCTCCAAATGAGAAAGATGTACTTAAATAGATGGTAAATACACTGGCCTCCAAAAGTTAAGATTCAGGGATGCATTCGATTGCACACGTTTTGTCGAATATCTACCACCATTATTGGCGAATTGTTCTTGAACTTCTAGGATGTAAAGAACATGTTTGATTTTATATTTCTCGGTGAAGATTTATCGGGAGGGGGGGGGGGGTACAATTACTGGGCTAATAATAAATTTAATAATAAAATAATATTTGCGATCACCTATGTAGCAGAAAAGGCTGGAAATGTTTTGTCACTGTGATAAATGACTGTTTGGGTCTTGTTCAACGTTTGTATGCATTTGTGTAAGCATAACACTTAAGATGATGTGAAGTGAAGATGTTAACGTTTTTGTGAAAAATTCAAAAGTTTTTTGTTTATAGCATACAGAGTTTTCAACCAAATTTAATACAACTTTCCAAAAACCTGACAAAGAACAGTAGCAACAGTATACTGCAATTAAAACATAAATATATTAAATATTTGATGAGATATGGGCATTTGCATGAAATAATTTTTAACTGCGCATGAGTGGAAGATCCTAAAATTTTTATTGTATAATTTGGTAGTCAGCTATTTAGGGCAACTTATATAAAAAGTCCAGTCAAATATCGCGAAAATTCACAAAGATAGGGTTGATATAGTAAGTTGCTTCCTAAAAATAGTTTTATTATAAGGTATTTTCCACAACTTTTCAATCAGATCAATGTATCTTTCTAAGTTTTCACAACATTTGACTGGACTTTTTATAGAAGTTGCCCCAATATACTGACTACCAAATTATGAAATAAAAATTTTGAAATCTTCCGCGCATGCGCAGTTAAAAATTATCTCATAAAAACGCCCATATTCATCAAATATTCAATATATTCATGATTCAATTGCAATATATTGTTGCTACTAATATTTGGTAAGTTTTCGAAAAGTTGTGTTAAATTTGGTTGAAAACTCAATATGCTATAAACAAAAAACCTTTGAATTTTTCACAAAAACTTTATAATCTTCACAAATATGAGTGCTATGCTTACACAAATGCATACAAACGTTGAACAGGAACCAAATAATCATTTACCACAGTGACAAACCATTTCCAGCCTTTCCTGGTACATAGGTGATCGCAAATATTATTTTATTATTAGATTTATTGTACCCCCCGACTTCACCGAGAAATATGAAATGAAACATATTCTTTACATCCCAGAAGTTCAAGAATAATTTGCCAATAATGTTGGTAGATATTCGACAAAACGTGTGCAATCGAAATCATCCAGTCCCTGTACATTTACTTTTGGAGGCCAGTGTAATTGAGTTACAAAGCTTTCTTTGTATTTACTAATGCTCTATTACTTAACTTTATTTAAATATAGAATGCAAAGCAAAAACTTAATTTAGTACATTAGAATAAAATAAATATGTGATTTTGCTAAATAAAGTAAAGAAATCTTTGTTTAATGCATTCTAAATAGCACATATGTCCATTTAACTTTAGGTTATTTCCTGAAGAATTTCTTCTGTCTGTGTTAAAAAGGCAACTGAATTTCAGATTTATGTAGATTCAGAAACGATCTGAAAACTATGGAGTTTTGAATGTCTATTTTTTTTTTCAAAATTAGATTTAGGTATAGCAGTGTGCAACTAAATACTAACACAATTTAGTTTATATTGAAGTGAAAAAGCAATACTCAGAGTAATTTGCATTTTAAAAAGATACTTTCCTGAAACATATTCATGTGTTGAAAAATGAAAGTATGTAGCAACATCCTTAGGAAAATTACAAATTTTAAAGATAAATACATATTAATCCCATATTTACAGATTGGTTTCAGAGCTGTCACTGGATTTTTTTTTATTCCATCTCGCACCAATTTCTCAAAACAAAAATCTTTCATGTATACTTTGGCAACATGTGCGAGAGAAATATACTACACAAGTTTTTTTCTTTAAATAGTGATATGTGTAGAATGTAAAAATAAGAGCCAGTGGCAAAATGCATGATGAGTCTCAGCCGTCAAATGTATCCAAGGGGTCAATTTTATTTATGTTTTATCAAAACAATTTTTAACTCTCATTCCTTGCAGTAGGATTGTTCATATATTGTATGCTTTATAATACTCAAAAGCCGATTTTTATTTTCTTGTAATCTTTAAATGCGACAAATTGTACTTAAATATTTTAGTAAATATTTCAGGTATAGAAAACTTCCGATTTGCTTATGCTGAAATATTTTACTTTAATCAAATACAGAAATAAAAATAAGAAACCCATTTCCTGAGGAATAAATTTAAATAAACATTTATTTATACTGGACTAGATGCAAGAAAACTCTGTATAAGGCATTATGAATAGTATATAGGTCTATTTTGCCCTTGGCTTGTTCAAAAAAGGTAAACATCCTCTTTCCTTAGAAAATGCAGTTGAGTTTTATATTCATGCGAACGGAGATCGGAACCAGAAGTCATGCAGCTTTGAATATCTAAAGATATTTTTTTCAAATATATTCAGGTATAGTGCAGGAAAACATATATATTAACAAAGGTTAGTTTATATAGAAGTAAAAGAAACATTAATCACTGCAGTTTTTATTTACAGGGTGGGACAAAAGTCTTTGACAAAATTTCACATTCAAATGAAGATATCGTTGAACTACAGTGAGAAAACAAAATACTTTTCATGATTTGTTAAAATAAATAAGGAGTCTCGACACACTTGGGTTACAACACATTAATCACTGCAGTTCAGATTTACAGGGTGGGACAAAATTTCAAATTCAAATAAAGATATTGTTGTACTAGAATGAGAAAACAAAATACTTCTCATGATTAAAATAATTCTTAAAATAAATTAGGAGTATCTGCCCCCTACGGGTTATCCTCACTAAACACCGTTCAGATATCGCAATTTCTAGTAGCATAATCATTTGATCTGCTTTAAAAAGAATGCGGGAGATTGGATTATAATTAAACGACCATTGGCAATCTTCTCTAATCGGGTTGCGATTCTTTTCTCTTTGACCGGAGTGATTTTGAGCCTGAATCAACTGTTCTTCGAGATACTTAAAGGCAGTTTTCGAGATTGGTTAAATAAAATCAATTATACATTTGAAAATCAACTTGCGTAAAACAACGAAGTGGTATTATTAATAAGAGAAGGCCATTTCAGTGGGAAAATTAGGACGCTATAATGTGCCGCGATTTTTCTACTTATAAAAACAACAACAAAAAACATAAATTATTGTGTTTAAACATGCTCATTATTTGACACTAGGTAATATTAAGTAATAAATGGTAAAAAGAAAAGAAAAGTTTAAAAAGTTTCAGTGGCTCATATATCAGTAGATGCTGGGGGACAAATTGGGACTGTTCCAATGTACCCCACTTGTTCTTGTCCCTGTTATTTTCAAATATCTCGCTTAAATTTTGATATTTCCGAATGCCGATTTTGGCGAGTATGGTATCCTTCCAGACAACTTTTTTCCAAGAAGTAAGAAAACTTTACCGGTACTTGACAATAATTATGAAAAGTAATAAAAAAAAGACAAATAAGAAGAAAAGACGTAAAGGGGGAAAAAAAGAAGAAGAAAAAATAAAGAAGAAGAAGAAATGTTTTGTGTTGATGTTTCCTGATGTTTGAAGCCATTAAGACTGACGCTCTTTTCTGTTAATCACGAAATGTTAATCTCAATCCTCGTCTATCTAAAGTACTTTGCTTTTTACAAAGTGAACATTCACGACGATTAAGCGACGACGAATTTAAGGGTCTTGTACCTTTTAAACGCGACGAAAGATGCCTCCAGAATTAGGTGCAATCTTCGGAATTTAAGTCAAATTTACTTATACTTTCTTGTAAAAAGAAGCTTCTGTCAGTAGGCTTCTTTTTTATAAACTTTTGTTTCGGTTTCTTAACATCGTAATTGTCATAATAATTCATTTCAGATTCATCTTCAAATTCGTTTGGCGATTTAAAGATGTATGGAATTTTCTTAGGAATACTACTCATCAATTTCTTATCATTTGTCATTTTCATAAGATCATTGTGCCTAACATTTTCTTCATTTCTCATTTTTAAATTCTGGTTATTTTCATTTTTAGGAATCAGCGTCATTTTTCTTTATTTTCAAATTCAGTGGAATCTGAAAATTTTAGAAATTTTATTTTGGTTTTTAGAAATGTTACTTAACTTAATCATTGTTTTCAATTCGACTATTATTCATCTATTGATTTCAATTCATCTGATAATATTCTTCTATGTATCATTAACGTACGGCGAAGCATTTGAATAAATTCTATGTTATATTTAACGTTAAATAATTTATATTTTATGATAGAATTTTATATAAATCACTGTGTATGTTTTAAATACGTAACGAATTAATATTATTTTAATGTTTCTTTACTTCGCATTGAGGAATTTCTTTTGCGATCCATGAAACATGCTGTAACAACCATAATTACGCAATTTCACTTTCAAAACTTTATGAATAGCCTTATCTATAGGATTTCACAGGTATTTAAACACTTATGAATTTACCTATTACACACATTATGATAAATGCTTGTATTTTCTTACTCAGCATGTTCTGCAGTCCTCCATAGTCCGAGACTAACAGCTTTCTTCTGTAGTCTATATCGACATGCACGTTTACATATTCGGTTTCGGTGCATAGGATAGGGCAGGAATGGCTAACCTATGACACGCGTGCCACTTTTGGCACGCGAAAGAATATTTTTGGCACGGCACTGCTATGGCTCTAAATCAAAATACACAAAATTGTGACTGATCTTTTCTAAATTCGATTAAATGTAAATTGAAAAAATTAAATCGTGTCAAGTTATATTCCAATCTAATTAATTATGGTCTCAAACATTATTCGAACAAATACGATATTTGAAAACTATAGATAAGAATTGGTTACTAGACATTACTATCCGATGGTAAAGTTGTGGCAACTTAGAATTTATTTCAGAGCTTTTCAAAGAAACTGGCGTTTGCTATTTTAAGTTTTTCTTCCTATCTATTCTTTCAAGTCATTGTTTTCACAAATTAATAATATCAAAACTGAAACTGAAAGCACTTGTCAGATAAATCCGGTTCAGTTTGCATTACAATTAACTTGATATTAAGATGCAACAACAGAAATCAAATTACATCGCATTAAATTTTTTAGATTATTTTCAAAAATATATTTGTTTCCATAATTATTATATTGCAATACCTACATCTATGTTACTCATATTTTTTAAATTTTAATAGAGAATTTTAAGTAATTTTAAACCATTATTTTTTAGTTGGCACGCCATAGTCACGTAAAATATTTTTTTATCGAATTTGGCACGCGGCAAGAAAAAGGTTCGCCAACCCTGGGATAGGGCATTCTTAGAAGATCATTAACTGCTATTAATCACTGATCGCGGTCTAATGCTAAATGCAGTTTAATTTAATTGTTATCTAAATTGTGTTTCCAAAAGTTACTGAAGGGTTGTATTTTCAAACGGGAGCGTATTCAAGTCCATAACAGCTTCTTTAATAAAGTTGAATCTTGGATGAGCACACAAACTGTCGCAATAACAACCTGAATACATATTCACTTTTCAAGTAACATAATAAAGCTTCACAAATATTAAGATATTATAAGTTTATTACAATACACTTTACTCGATAAATAGCTGTAGGCTTTAATGTAGTCGATATCATTTGAGTGACCCTGTGAACGAGCCGTAAATGATACAATGCAGCTTTACAATACTGAGCTTACTGGTGTCAACTGTAGTAACATATATTAAAATTCTAAATATTGGAGGGTTAAACTTTGTGCCGATATATTAAGAAAGATCGGACAACGTTAATTAGAACAAATGTAAAAATGTGTATAAAAAATCTTTCGGAGCTTCTAAATCTCCCTCATCAGTGAGAAATTTAAAAATTACAGTTCAAAACATAGAAATCTGAGAGCTAGAGATGCGCACTACATAACTCGCAGTTAGGGTTGAACTTGCGGAATGTGTTGAAAAACAACATCAACTGTTTTCGAGCACATGAGAAGACCAACGAAAAGAGCTAAGCCATTCTGGAAGATCCCAAGCAGAAAGGAGAAAAAAAAGGGGGCTGCTACAGCGAATTAAAGAAATAGGAACCAAACTTTAGAAAAATTGACTGTACCGGACCTATCATTAACCAAGCTGTTAGAATTCATCCATATATTGATAGGCTTCCTATAAAGGTAGATCGTAAATTGACGAGGATTCTGAATTATTGAAGCTTCGAAAGTTATAAAATTGTAACTGTTAGACGAACAATGGTTAGTAATAGCGGAGTGTTTGATGTCACAATTTTTAACATTATTTTTATGTTCCCCCAAACAGACCTTAAAAGGCAGTATCGTTTGACCAATGTACATTATATTGCAATCGAAAGATCTCCTGTAGAATGTGAATAACTGTCTCCTGGATGTTTCAGATTTGTAAAATGGAATTTTCTAAAAGGAGTCAAAACTACCTTAAAATAAAATTTTATGAACATTTTAGATATCTGATGACTAATTTTCGGAAAATAGGGATGTATAATTAAATTGTCATTGCGAACAGTTTCGACGTCGGAATGGGTACGATTAATTAGTTTATTGTGCACTTAACACATCGATTAAATTCACAATAATCGCAATATCTTAATATGGACAAGATCCATTGAAATGACAATTGAAAAAATAATTATCATTGCCCATTAGTTATCAAGATCACATTCTCGATTTTGATAAGTCTTAGGTTATTTATTTTTTTTTTCCTCTAGAGTAAGTTTATGCCTCAAATACTTTAAACTGATAGGAAAAAACAAACAAACAAACAAACAAAAATAATAATATTTTTACACAAACATTAAAGACTTGAACTACTCATAATCAAAAATACAATGCGGCTAATCAAGTAAAAATAGTATTACAGTAGATACCCGCTAATACGAACACAGCTAATCCGAAATTCCTATTATCAGAACAGATTTATTTACAGGATGAATGTCGCGAAAAACGTGTAGAAGTTAGAATTAAACAAAAAAGTAACAGTAAATCATGTTTTTTACTATTTAAACAGCTTTATTAATATAAAAAAAAATCTCAACAATGTAAAAGTACAGCATATGTGCAGGAATATAAGATGAAAACGTGCAGTGTAGAAGCCATCTTCAAAATATGTCGAATATCAGTTTGTTTGCTAGTCACTAAAAAAAAAAAATTTTAATGCAAAAAGTATTTAATTCATATGATATTTGTTTTTTCCTTTCAATAATTTGATTTCGTAAATTATCTACAGAAATGATTTTTCTCCTCCCCCCTCGTCGACGTGTTGACTGAGCTATACATTATAAATTCGCGATTTTTAATCGTATGAAATGGGTTGTTACGTAACTCTCATTCTGAAGTTCCATTGGATTATTATAAACATCAAGAGTGATTAAACAAGGAATAATATTTAATAAAACACACAAACTACAATATATATTAAAACACACATACACATATAAATAACGCCTACATTCAACAGTTAAAGATATATATAAATATTATACAGACCTACACACAATAAATACAATAATCCCAACTGGAGTGAAAAATTAGAGCCGGAGTAGCTCAATGGTTAGAGCAGCAGTCTTGTATACTGTGGTCCCGGGTTCGATTCCTGGCTCTGGCTAATTTTTCACTTCAGTTGACGTACATGTTTATTGTATTTATTGTATGTATGTCTGTATAATATTTATTTATACCTTTAACTGTTGAATGCAGGCGTTATTTATGTGTGTTTTAATATATATTGTAATATGTGTGTTTTATTATATTTATCGTAGATCGATGTAATACTAAAATCTATTCATAGTTGTCCGGTCATCCAAGGCTGTCGTATAGATGGCTGGTGACTTCCAAAACATGGTTTACTAGTGAGAAATTGCAGACCCAGGTATCGGCCGGAGTAGCTCAGTGATTAGAGCAGCAGTCTTGTGTACTGTGTTCCCGGGTTCGATTCCTGGCTCTGGCTATTTTTTCACTCCAGTTGGATTGATTGTATTTATTGTACGTATGTCTGTATAATATTTACATATACCTTTAAGGAATACTATTTTCTTTCCAAAAGTCGTGCCGAATTAGAGGATGCTTACTGTACTACTGAGTATATCTAACTTACATTTTTTAGCTCGCCTCTTTTCTTTTCCATTTTTATCGGAATTTCGGGTAATCCAAAAATTTTGTAATCCGAACAGGCACATGTCCCAATTAGTTCGGATTAGCGGGGTTTTACTGTATTACATATTTCTGTAACTCTGTGAAAATTTTATGAAGAAGAATTTTAAAAGGGTAAAAAAGTTCAATTTCAAAATTGCATTTACTGAAAATTCCTTTTTTTTTTATTCCGCATTCGTTTTGTTTACTCATTCTTTTGGCACAACCGATTTCATAAAATCACGAAATTTGTTTTTATGACAAACAGAACGCAAGCTATAAAGATGTCAAAATCTCATTTTTGTCACTACAGAAAAATTAAACTAGATATAAGACAAAATTTATATTATAACACCGTTAGCTATCAATTGATAAATTAGTTCGTTTACTGTTCATTGCATTGTTGTTGTTTTTTGCCTGGCCAGAAACTCTGCCGATTTTCTATGGTAACCATTATCGAAACTATGCAATAACATCTTCCGTGTTAACCAAGATTCGGAAATTTTATTTTTAAAACACACAAAAAAATTTATTTTCGAGATTTCAAGAAGCATTTATAAAATTAAAGTTTCATTTGCTACTACTGATTTTCGGAAACATTTCCAAGTAGACATACAGTGGACCATTTCTTGAGAAACGGACAAACTGACCCAAACGTGACGCTTACATAAATACTTGTATTTATTAACTTATAAGTTTTTAAAATATAAACTACACATTAAAATTAACGAAAACCATATATTTTCATATTAGCATAATTGTTTTAATTTGAGGATACAATAGCATCCTTAAAACAGCGCTATAGTATGTAGAAAAGCTGTTCCACACGTGATACGGAATGACCATTTAATAGGTTTAAAAATCTCCACATTGTAAACCCTTGACCTTAGTAAGCTTCCCATTCTTAATAATAAATAAATAATAAAATTAATAGATAATTAAAAAAACCCTCATTTTAAATGCTAGATCTAAGTGTTCTGCCCATTTCAGAGCCATTCCAATAAAGACTGACAAAATGTCCTGCGCGTGATACTTACACATAAATACCTATATCTATTGACATACAAGTTGTTAAAACATAAACTATACATTAAATGTAAGAAAGCTCTCTATTGGCATGGTTGTTTTAATTTGAGGATTGAATAAAATTGTTAAAACAGCAGACTCTTATAGAAAAGCTGCCCACACGTTACATGGAATGACCCTATAGAGTTTTAATCAGTTTTCACAAACCGGAGTATATTTTTTTAGGAAGTTACCAACTCACAGCTATAGCTATATATTTTTAGATGTGTAATATAATTTATACATGGAATTTTAACAAAATGACAGTAATTTCAACGTTAATATTAACGATAGTAATTTATCGTGATTGTTTGTAAAGAACGTTTTTTTTTTTTTTTTTTTTTTGTTTTTTTTTTTTTTTTTTTATATAATGAATAAGGTGTCTTAACGCTTAGTTGTATTTCTTACATAAAAATTAAAATTATAATCAATACATAAAACTAAAGACCAACTCAAACAGTTTTACATACAAGCTTACAAGAGTTCAGTGTGAGCACCTTTCCTCACACGGTACGTATTAAGTCGATAGCTCAGTTCTTCCCAAACGTTGATTAGCAAAGAAGTTCTGTTCAGATGCTCACCCGATCTGACGCCATATGATTTCTACCTGTGGGGGTTCATAAAGGATAGCATGTATGTGCCTCCACTACCAGCTTACCATTACAGCTGTTGAAACAATGACCCCGCAAACACTAATCAACATTTGGGAAGAACTGAGCTATCGACTTGATGTGCGCCGTGTGACGAAAGGAGCTCATATTCAACACTTGTAAGCTAGTAGGTAAAACAGTTTGAGTTGCTCTTTCATTTAATGTATTAATTATAATTTTAACTTTTATTAATAGACAATACCAAACACTTTCATGCTTTGAGTTCAGCCTTACGAAAGCTTTCACACGATATACAAAGAATTTTTTTTTCAAATAACTTAATTAGCCCGTCTACATTTTTCCTAAATATATTTGTGCGTGTTTAATATTCTGTAAATATATGGGTCAATAATCCTTATTACTTCCCCCAATTTGAACTTTCCACGTGCCATAGTTTACGAGTAAAATGGCTGTGACAGACAGATGCAGGAGTAAAATAAAATGGTTCTTTTTTTACTTTTTGAGTACGGAACCTTTAAAACGTTCATTGTCAACTGCAATGTTCACACACGGAAACTAAAATTGAATTGGGAAAAAGTATGCTATTTAAACTTCAAATTCCTAGTAGTCAGATGAAGAAAAAGATCAATATGGTTCATTAAAAAATAGTTACAGGAAACAATTATCAACTTCTATATTCCCAGTCAATTTCGTTCGTGCATGTTTGATAAAAATTGCGATATGTGCATCTTGATTCTCACTAATTTGCCAAAACAATCGCATCGAAAAATTCATCGCATGCCAACACAATTCGCCAAGAATTCAAATTATATGCCGGAACCGACTTATGCACAATAAATTCATTTAAACAAAATATGCAATATATATGAAAGTATAAAATAATTATGCAATACATTTTTTTTCTTTTATCACCCATCAAGCTGTCATAGAAAACAGCAAGGTTACTTGATTCACGTCCTCCAATCTACCTCTCGGATGGCATGTCTAATTTTTAGATTTTTAATTAAACAATTTTAACTTTATATTTCCGGTATTAAATTTTTTTAAATATTTTTTATTGAATAAAAATTATTTTTCTAAAATAGTCTAAATAAAATTTTGAGTATTAAAATAATAATAAAAAAATATTTATCAAAATTAGAAAACATTTTTTTTTTTTAAATGCACAGCAGATTGACATTTAGAAGGAAAAAAAACAATACCAATTGTGGAGAAACTTCAAGATGTCAAATCCATCTTTTTGCTTCATTTTGGGAACAACGGATTTCCAGCTTATTCTCTCAACGATACTTTTCAGAATTTTCAAGCTATGTTTTTGAGACTTTCACAAAAATTGCTCTATACACTTAGCTAATACATTTTGCACATTACATTTTGATTGCATTCGCGCATGCGCAGTGAAATATTTTTTAGTAAACCTGCTGATTTTTCATCCAATTTTAGTTATTTTTTTTTTATTTTGATTGCAGGGTATTGGGTATAATGTTGTTTGTCATACTTTCTGAAAAGAACTTGTTTTTATATTAAGACCAATGTCAGACGGGCTTCTTTTTTGCTGCTTTTTTGCTTAAGTATTATCCATCCACAATGCTATAGCATTGTGAATAGATAATACTTAAGCAAAAAAGCAGCAAAAAAGACACCCGTCTGACATTGGTCTTAGAACTCTAAAAATTATAAGCAAAAAACTTAGGAGTATTTTTATAAAAACTTTAATTTCTCTACGAATATACATGTTATTCTCACACAAATGAACGCAGTTTATTACAATAAGGCTTTTATTCAGCATCTACTGTGTTGATCGCTTTTGCTACATTAATTTTTACAGGGTTATCCAAAAGATATTCGTTCTTTTTCAATTTGTTGACGGTCCCCTATGGGTTTTCGGTAAAAAAAAAAAAAATCTTCACGGAAATATATGACCTGTAATATTCTGTTTGCACACCTGGAGTTTCATGATAATTCCTCATGTATTTTTCTAGATATTAAAGAAAACGTCTAAAATCGTAAGTCACTGATCACCCTTGGCCATATAGTGTATACATTTGAATCTAAAACTAGGGGATACTATAAACATTCTTTTTTAAAATTCCTTTTTTTTCTCCTTTTATGAACTCGTACAGTGACATAGCTGAAAGAAAATTATGCATGCAAGATGGTGTTACAAAATTTTTTTCCAAGATTAAGAAAACTTATTTTTTTTTTCAATGCACAGCAAATTGCCGTTTTTTCAATTAAACACAATATCAGCTGTGAAGAAACATCAGGATGTCAAACCCGAAGTCTGACCAGCTATACTATTTGTTTACCTTTTAATATATATATATACAGTGCAACTTCAAAAATCCGGAATTCACAAATCCGGCAGCTTCAAAAATCCGGCATCAAAACCATATTTTCCCTATCCTTTTTCTTTTACACTTTCAAGTTATGGTAGAAGTTAAATGTCAATTGTTTATGAATTAATAACTTCAAGCTCGAAAGTAGAAATGCAAAAAAATAATATTTGACATTTTTTCATTTGTCAGAGGGGATTTTTTTTATTATCAAATTTTCTGGAAGCTGCACTGTTGCATAACAACGGCGTGGAGACTAGTACACAAGTTCTTTGGAGTCTCTCTTCTGACGTTGTGCTAAATAGAACCGCAGATAACGCTAGTAACAGATCCGAAGACGAGGATGAACAACAGGCATAAGAAAAGGTGTCACTAGAAAAATGAATAAGTTTGACTGAAGAATCAATATCTGTTTTAGAGAACAAGACTGTATTTCCGAAATAGAGTTTCTCCATTTGTATAAAGTACAAGATAAACTTGTTAAAGAACGGCCAAAAAAATTGAAGCAAACAAAATTGTCATCCATGTTTCCGAAATTATACGAGGATAAATAATTTCACTTTTTATTAGATTTTTAATATCTGTGACATAGAAAATATCAATCAATGTAAGTTAATTTTTATATTTAATTTTCTTTTTTTCTTACATACTTATCACTTAATAATGATTAAATTACGTCTAAAGGCACCATTAAAATATAAAACTACTTTTGATATTCCTAGTTAGTACTTTTGACATTCCTTCAAAAATCCGGCATAGTCAAGGTCCCGATGATGCCGGATTTTTGAAGTTACACTGTATTTGAATCTAAAACTAGGTGATACTATAAACATTCTATTCTTAACATTCCTTTTTTACTTCTTTTATAAGCTCGTACAGGGACATTGCTGAATGTCAGTTAAACACAAAGGACTGGGTTAGAATTTTCACTACTCTACCGACAATGCATTTTATACTTATTAAAATTTCCTTTAACATTAAAATATTCATTATAAAGTTCGAAAATGATAAAAATTAGTTTATTAACTATTTGGGAAAATGGTTATTGTCCTCGTCATGGTAGGAAATCAAAAGCATATCTAAACGTTTTTATTGGTTTAATCATCATTTTATTCGTTTTCTGATTGGTCTATACAGCAATCTGTATTCCCCTTTACTTTCAACAGAGATGGACAACAGAGTGTTGCCACTATGACAAAAAAATAATAAAAACTACAAAAAAAAAATTAATAACTCAAAAACAAATATAGATACAGCTTTCAAACAAATTGCATTTAAAAGTACATTTTTTTCTCTATACGACGATATAAAAAGTAATATTGTGGTATGTTTAGAAGTTTAAGAAATAAATTTCATTTAAAATGGGTCGTCAGATTTCTTGGAAATCTGACGATGGAAAAGCCTTTTCCCGAACAGCCAATGAAATGCTTGGATAATACGAAAGTTTCAGGAGGATAATACGTACGAGTCGCAGGCGATTTCTGTCGCTTTCAATTTTTACGTGTAATAAATAACACTATTAATGTTTAATTCATGGCGTACGTAATGTAGGATCAACTCCGTGCTATTTTTTATGTCTTAAATTTTAATCTTTGAAAAAATCATTTTTTAAATGGTCGTTGTAATTTGTTAAATTGCATTTTTTAAAGTTAGATTTTTTATAAGGTTTGCGCCTTTTTTATTTAAAGATGTGTTTTAGATACTGGGTATCCCAAAAATGACTGATGGATTTTAAAATTCCATAACTTGCAAACGGTGACAGATTTAAAAAACAAATTCTTGCAGGAATGTTAAGTAAGATGTCAGGAGTTTTTATGCTGTGATTCTCAGTTTTAGTTACAAATAGCATCGATAGATGGCGCTGCAAGCAATAACCGTTAAATCCAGGCTAGATTTTTCGGCCTCTCTCTGCTTCCATGCGAAAAAAGGAGATTAAAATGTAATAATGGATCATGCAGTACCAAAATCGGGTCTGGACTGAGCGTCTATTGCTCTCAGCGCCTTCTATTGTTTTAAATTCGAAATAAAATCAAGTTTCACAGTAAAAAACCTCCTGACATCATACATAACCCTACTGCAAGAATTTTTTTACTATCTGTCACCGTTTGGAAGTTATTGAACTTTAAAATACATCAGTGATTTTTGGGACACCCGATAAATAGTGAATAATGTATATGGTACCTTCTTTCAAACTTTGTTGAAGTTCTATGATATTTACATATTCGGAAAACTGCTTTTAAAATGCTTAAATATTTTATCAAATACCTCTGGTATAAAAAAGTACAGTTTCAGAATATAAGATCAAATACAAACATTTTCTGTTCGATATCACCATCATATTTATTGCGTTTATCCACTTATTTCTGTTTCATCAAATTCGTCAATAAAACGTGACATGTATGTTTGCAAAATCGAAAAATATCGATTTTTATATGCAAATAGCATATAATAAATCAAGGTGTACTTATCTGTCTCAGAAAGCCATGTGTATTAAAACAAGAAATGAAGTGTATTTTTTATATTTATTATTACGTGTTTGTGTGTTTGTGTGGGAGGGCTGCTGTATGTTTTAACTAGTTTATCTATATTATAAAAGACAAGCATACATGTGCATAACGTTATTTTCAAATGGCTACATTTCACGATCAAATTCCGATTTTGCGATTTTTGGTAGTGCAATTTTTTAGCCTGCTAACCATCGCATATTTTAAATCTTTACGCCGGCCGTCGAATAGTTAAAATAAATGTACATTCAAATGCGATTTGTTTGAAAACTCTATTTCATTTGATTGGTTTATCATGTTTTTAAAATGATTTTTAAGCAGGTATTTTTATAATTTATCTCTATCATGTTCCCGCTCCATTACTTACAGAGTTTCCAAGTCTCCGGCTTTTTACATATCCCTATTATCTTAGAGAAAATGTTGTCCTTTTAAATAACCCAAAAGTTCCAATTAAAATCAAGAACTTTTCTGTAATAAAGTACTGGTATCCAAAAAGACGGAGACTTGGCAGCTAAAACAATAAAAGTTGTACAGCACTTATTTTTGAATAATTTTCAATAACGAAATTAAAACTTCTTCTATAAATAAATAAATGAACAATATTTAAAAAACACAAATTTAGCATATATGTAATCGAACAATTTAAAATTTTACATCGCCAAATAGGGAAAAAAAAACATCAAACGAAATTTATTTGAAAACTGGATCTCAGTTTATTATGAATTTATGCGTCATCAGTGAGGCACTGAGGACGGCTCGCTAAATGATACCGAAACTAGTCTGCAGAAAGCTTACATATTCTGGCTTTTACAACGTTGTTTCTAAATTTATATTATACTGTTACAAATAGCATTTTAATAATTATGGATCTTAGTTTACTGATTGTCTATGCTTTTAAAAATGATTTTCAAGAATGAAATATTTTTACATTTATTTATATCACGTGGAATTCTATTGCGAAAGATTAATCCGTCTGCCCTTAAAACAGTGCAAAGAATTCAGCATTTTCTTACGGCTGATAATCCATAAAAAATTAAACTTTCCTATATAAATAAATAAATACAATAATATAAACAAAACAGAAATTTAACATATTACCTATACATGCTTAAAGCATTCAAATAATCAGATTCGAAAAGGCTGCCGTAAGCAGCAAAATCTTGCGGTAATAACTCTTAGTATGCGTCTAATACGAAAATATCACTTTTGATAAATTTCAAAGCCTTATTTGATTGCACAATTTATATTTTTAATATAAAGATACTTTTTTGTAGTTAGTGGGCAATCTAAAATATGTATTGCAAGTAAAAAATTCATTAGAGTTTATTGTCTTTTTAAATGGTTTTTATCTATACTCAGTAATCCAGGAAGCCAGGGTTCGATTCCCTAGTATATATTATAAAGGACAAACATATCTGTGCGTAACGCATACGTCATTCTACGAATGGCAACACTTTGAAATTTGAAATAAAATTTCGGTTTTGCAATTTTCTCGACGGCAAATTTTTAAACTTCTAAACATCGCGCAGTTTCAATTTTTACACCAACGTACAGGAAAAAAAATGTACTTTTAAATGCAATTTGTTTGAAAGCTCTATCTCTATTTATTTTTGAGATATTAATCTTTTTTTTTACAGTTTTTAGTACCAATTTTGTAATTGTGGCAACTGAAGTACTCCATTTTTATTAAAAGTAAAGGGAAAATAATCATGCTTTATTTATTATTATTGATTATATCCTTATTGATGCTATTTTCACATTACAAATAAAAGTAACTTTTTTCTAATTTTTGAACAGAAAATGACGTCAGCCATTAAAAGAATACGCATACTTCTCCATAAATCAAAAGATTGAAGAAGATTTTTCTTTTTACATTACGCTGATACTGAGTTTGAGACGCTAGGAAAAATGATGTCATATTTAAAACAAAACGATAATTTTCTTTGATAAAACTAAATATTTGACCAATACTAAATGGCCAATACTATGGCAACTAAAGGCAAATTTCTGAATGGCAAATTTTCGCGGGAACTGAGATTTGAACTTAAAGTTTGTGCGAATGTTCACATAAAAAGTTGTATCGGACAAACGGGACTTTATGTTTGGAAATACATTCATTAATAATCTATTGCATATTAAAATACTTTTAAATTGTGGATTTGAGTGGTGCGTATATAAATTTTGAGAATGTGTAAATAACGTACAGTTTAGATTTTATGGGGGAAAATTTTATGCGATAAAGCGAAATCCTTTTTACTGATTTTTCATCCTGTAAAAACAAACATAAGAGCCTCAATCGATAACTTCAACATAATTATTATCTTGATTACGTGTTCTAATACAGTTTAATTTTTCAATAATTTAAGCAGTTGAAGTTTGTAGAAATAATGTTTTGGTAATTTTAGGTTAAAAACATTATTTGTTTTAAGAGTCAGACAACCAATGCAAGATGGACTTTTTATCCTAATTATTTTTGTAGGTTTATTATAAATTCGATCTAACAGTTACATTCTAAACATTTTAATTCGTAGAATTTCGACAGGTTCCAACTCGTTATTATAATGATAACTTATCGTAAAATACTCATTATTAGTATACACTTATTTTGATTTAGGTAAATAAATAATCACAGTATTTTATATGCGAAACTAACTTTATTTCCGAGATTTTTCATGAAAAATTTCATTTTAAATAACGTGAATAAACCACTAATTGTCAAATTGACAATTACAATATTAACCCATTAACGACGAGTTCCTTTTATACTTTTTTAATACCACGGTACCAGTTGACACCAGTTTTCCATTATTGTAGTTTTAATTTATTTAATATCTTAAAGTTTGAGGTTAAGTAATATGAAAATTTCCTTACTAAAATACTGGTTTTCATATTTAAAATTTTCGTATTACTTAAATGGCAGATTTTCGTACTAACCGGCGTTAATGAGCTAAATATAATTTTCGAATGACATTAATTGCAAATTCATTATTTTTTATCCTTTTTCGTAATAGTTTTTTTTTTCCAAATTTTTAACTGCTTTAATAAAAATAAATATATCTTTTTGCACCGTAAAACAAAATAATTTATAGTAAAACCTCCCTGTGTGACCACCTTCATTAACCGACTACCTCCTTAAACGACCATTTTTTCATAGAACGAAATTTATTCCCATAGGCTCAGTGCTAATTTCGCCTCTATTCAGAGATCATTTCTAGTTGAACTCCCTCCATGAGCGACCAGTTTTTTTTTGTAGAAAATTAAGTGATTCAGTTTCTTGGATAACGTCGTCTTGTAAAATTGTAAAAAATTCAAACAATCATGTGATGTTTGAAAGCTTGTGGATTGTCAAATGAGTTAATAGAAAACTTTCTTGATTAGACAAACATTGATCCTGTAGAAGAACTGTCTAAAGTAACTGGAATAGAATACGATCATAATGTCCATGAATATGAAAAAAAACATTTGAATGTTACGACGATTTGTGTGAAAATTGGGAAGAGCGCACTTTTCAACAAAATTTTGAACCAGGTTTGTAAGAATTTAACTTTAACTTTTTATAATGTTTTTTATTCTGGTAACTTTTAGCCTCTTTGTGCCTTTTCAGGCAATGAATCGAATTCTGATGACGAATCAGGAGATCCGGACAATAAACCCCCTGTCTTATTCTGTCAGGAAATTCTCAAACAAGTACAGTAAAACCTCCCTGTTCAACCACCTCCCTGACCGACCATTTTTTTCATGGAAAGAAATTTATTCCCATTGGTTTAATACTAATTTTACCTCCATTCACAGACCATCCCAGTTAAAATCCCTCCATGAGCGACCAATTCCTTTGAAGAAAATGATACAAATTACTTTTTTTCCTGATCATTTGAAGAAGGATTTATTAGAAAAATAAATCCGGATAGCGCATTATTCATAAAACGTCTAAACTAAGCTTAGATTTTTTTTTAAATTCCGATAACTTTTAAGTGTTTAAACCCTTTTGTGCCTGTTTAGGCAATGAATGTAACTCTAATGCCAAATTAAGAATGATGGTCAATAAACTCCCTTGCCCTATTCAGTCAGGAAACTCTGAAAGAAATAGATAAATTAATGAAATCGTCATTAGTTTTTCCCGTCCAAAAAAAAATTGCATTTGTTTATTGAACTTCGATAGGATTTGGAAATAAAAGCTACAAAAGATAAAACCGTAAAATCAAAGCAAACGACAATGTATTCATTTTTTAAACTCTGCAGTAATTAACCTTCGTTTTGATACTTAAATTTTCATATGTTTTCCTAATATGAAAAATAAAGGTTAGTAACATTAATTGTTCCCTTTTTTAAACAATTAAAAAATAGATTTAAACATGACCTCCATTAAGAGACCACCTCTCAGAGAGAGAGCAATTTTTATTGGAACGGCACGTGGTCGCTTTAGGGAGATTTTACTGTAGATAGTTTAACAGAATTGTCATTATCCGTTCAAGACGAAAAAATTTTGCATCTATTTATTAACATCAAAAGGGTTTGGAAAAAAAATTATAAAAGTTAAACTTGTAAAATCACAGCAAACATCAATATTTACATTTTGTAAACCGTTGTAGTAATTAACTTGTAAAATCACAGCAAACATCAATATTTACATTTTGTAAACCGTTGTAGTAATTAACTTGTGTAATTTAATTAATATTTTGTTTTGGTACTTACATTTTTATATTTTTTTCCTAATGTGAAAGATAAATTTTCCCACCACTACTTGTTACCTTATTTTCAACAATCAAAAACTAGATTTAGATGTGACCTCCGTTCAGAGACCACCTCTCGGAGCGACCAATTTTTATAAGAACGGAACTTGGTCCCTTTAGGGAGGTTTTACTGTACTTTAAACAAAACTTTTCGAAACCTCGTTGATTTTATGGAATGTATATATATTCAGAACATACAAATACAACATACTAATATACAGTATGATTCATAAAGGTCGAACAATAGCTTATTTCCTTAAATATTTCCTCTATAGACATACTTCTAAAATTCCATAAAAAAAGTACAAAATTTGATGACATAAGATGCAACTGAATAGGGGTCTATTTGAGAAAATACAAAATTTAAACTTTTATACGGCACCCGTAGGGTCAAATTTCCCTCATCCATTAATGAATTAAACACAAAATAATTCACCCAAATATATTGCAAATATATTGCAAAACTCACAGAGATAATAACCCTATCGCTACGCAACCCAAGAGTTTCTCGGTCAACGTAAAAGTAGCAAAATTTGCGCAACCCGAGATTTCATCGGGGATGCATTTTTTCCATCTAATTAATTCCTCCTTGATCATTCCCACCAGTTACTTTTAATTGTAAATTTTGCCTTATCTAATCAGAGCATTTTCCCGATTAAATCAGACATTTTTTTTTTTTGAAAAACCGGTGACGAAAGAATAAAAATTCTTAAAAGACGCTCGTCGCGAAGGAATTAAATGCGCAATTTTTGAAGCTATTTTGATAAAACAACTACTCAGCGAGAGGGTTAAAATCAAAATTCGTGACTTACACCACTTAACCAAAACTCTGAGTGACATCATATCGATGCTTTTGGAATGCATGATAGGGGTCATCCACAAATTATACGCTGTTAAAAATCAATTAAGAATTGTAGCAGGGGTCGTACGCTTCAGGGAATTTTTCAAGAGAGATGTAGAGAATATGAAGAAAGAAATCTTTGAATTTTTCTTATTTTTATTTCACAACACAAAAACAAATCTTGACATTCACGAAAACTTCACACACAATGAAACATACAGTTCTGGTTTCAGAATCAAATTTCACTAGTTAAAATTAACAATCTAATTAGTATGCTTTCATACCATGAAAGCTTTAAATTACATTATAAAAATATATCCTCTGCCTAAACTGGGTGCAGATAAATTAAATAGAATAAAGAAAGACAATAATGCAGCAGGAGCAGCATGCTCCATACCACACTCTCAGGAAACCAAACATCAACTAACTGATGATGTCATAATTAAGATTTCACAACAGCACAGAATGCATAGGGCTGCCATCTGTCAGGAAACAGAATAACTAAAACCTTAAATTTGATTCCTAATCAGTTTAGCACTGAACATACTCCCACTAATCAAGAAGCTATTCTTGAAGCTAAGGAAGTAAACCAAGTTTTACAATAGGTCTTTTAAAAATACCCCTAGCGGTTTTAACAGTCACTACACGGACTATACCATCCTTACCTGGATGAATTTCAATAATTTTACCAAATGGACAAACAGAAGGAGGAACATTATCCTCTTTCAAAATTACTACATCATTTACTTTAAAATTTTCAGTATTTACTCTCCATTTTTTTTTCTATTTTGCAAAGTACTCAGATAATCAACACTCCACCTTTTCCAAAAACATAATTTCAATTTTTGTACAATATCCCAACGAGATCGTAAAGACAAATTTTCCTCATTTAAAGGTTCAGCTGGGGAAGTTATGACATCACCAGTTAAAAATGAGATGGAGTCAATATATTTATACCATCTGAATTGTTATCACTACCAATTGCCACTAATGGTCTAGAATTCAAGATAGCTTCAATTTGAGTTAAAAATGTATAAAGTTCTTCAAAAGTTAAATTAGTATTTCCAATTACACGTTTGATATGAAATTTTACAGAACGAACAGCGGCTTCCCACAGTACACCAAAATGCGGACTCACTGGAGGAATCATATGCCACTAAATGTTTCTTTGTGACAAAAAATAACAATTTTTTTCATTTCTTTCAATTGAACAAATAAATTTATATAAATCTGAGAGTTGCATTTTAGAACCTACAAATGTTGTGGCATTATGACTATACATATGTTGAGGAGCTCCTCTTCGAGAGCAAAATCTGTTTAATGAAGCAATAAATGCCTCGGAGGTTAAATCATTCACCAACTCTAAATGTAGAGCTTTATTTGCAAAACAAACAAATAGGACAATATAGCATTTAGTAGTTTTCGCTCATCTACCTCGATATTTCAAAATATTAATAGGCCCTGCATAATCGATTCCACATGCCGAATATGGCCTATTAGGAGTAACTCTGTTAAGTGGAAGATCTCCCATTAACTGTTTGGAAGAAGCTGTTCTATATCTACAGCAGGTAACACATTTATGAATACAATTTTTAATTATCTTCTTGGCACGTACAATCCAATAACTCTGTCTAATGATACCCATTAATAAATTTAACCCAGCATGAAAATGCATAACATGAAAATATTTAACAATTAACACACTTAATTTATGTTGAATTTGCAAAATGACAGGATGTTTTGCATTGTACTGGAGGGGTGAATTTCTCAGTCTACCTCCCACCCTAAGTAAACCATCACTATCAATAAAAGCACAAAATGAAAAAAAGGGAACCTTTTTTAGAAACTGGTCTGTTTGATCTAATACAACTAATTTCATCTGGGAAATATAGCTGCTGAATATAAGAAATAATCAAATTACCTGAATGTCTTCTTTCGTTTGTCGATAAAGGAAGAAATTTACCTTTACTCAAAGGACTGGTGTTCATTTTGCCAACTTTCTGTTTGCAATTTCTCACAAACCTAATACAAAAAGCTAAAACATCAACAATTTTAGTAAAAGAAGAATATTTTTCAAAAAGTAAATCAATCAAAGAATTATTCACAGTTACTGGAAAACAAAATTTAGAGTTCTTTTTCTCTTTATTTACAGTGTCTAAATTAGTTTTTATTTGAGGTTGTTCAGGCCAATGTTCTTGACTTAAAGAAAGCCACTTTGGGCCCTCCCATCAAAGGGAACAATCAGGAAGATCATTAGGAGATAAACCTCTAGAAGCAATGTCAGATGGATTTTCCTTGCCTGGAACATACCTCCAACAGTCAGATGGAACAGAGTCTAGAATTTCTGAGGTTCTATTGGCCACATAAGATTTCCAACACCTAGGATGAGATGACAGCCATGATAGAACTACTTGCGAGTCTGTCCATGCATAAAACTTAATAACGAAGGTATGTATTCAAAATAGTCACTCATGTAGAATATAGTCTGGAAAGTAGTAAAGCACCATTGAGCTCAGGCCTTGGAATGGAAACTGATTTAAGGGGTGCTACCTTGCTTTTAGCAACTAAAATAGTTACCTTTGACGTCACTTCACCAGGTTGAACCACATATATGATGGCGGCATATGCTGATTCTGAAGCATCACTAAATCCATGTAAAATGAGCTCTTTACTGGAAACTTGGATCCATCGGGGAATTTGAATAGAACAAACTTGTTCAAATTCCTTTTGGAATTTCTTCCAATTTGCTTGGAAATTTTCAGGAAAAGCAGTATCTTAGTCTAATTTCATCAACCACAATTGCTGGTAAAACATTTTTATAAAGACAGTACATGGAGCCAAAAATCCTAATGGATCAAATAATTTGGCAGATTGTGAAAGAAATTTTCTTTTAGTTACGTTATCATCAAATTGTAAATTAGCCTTAAAGACAAAAACATCGTTTGATGAATCCCAGATAAGCCCCAAGGCTTTGGAACAGTCACCAGGATGAATTTCTAAGTTTGTTGACTCAAGAGAATTTGAAGATAAATGATTCACTACATCAGAAGCATTAGATCTCCACTTCCGTAAATGAAAACCTCTATTTTCTAAAGCCAGCGGTGAGTTTCTCAATAATTCTAACAGCCTCTTCTCTCGAGATTGAACCAGACACACAATCATAAACGTAGAAACTATCTTTAATTATTGAAGCTGTTACAGGATCATCCTTTTCAATATCTTTTCCAATTTGAAATAAGCAACGAGTAGCTAAGAATGGAGCTTATGATGTACCATATGTAATAGTTCGCAGCCTGTATTCCTTTATAGCTGAGTATGCTGAGTCTCGCCAAACAATACGTTGTAAATCTTGATCCTCTGGAGCAATCAAAACTTGTCTATACATCTGCTGAATATCAGCGGTAAAAGCAATAGGATTTGCTCTAAATCTTATCAAAATGGTGAAAAGATTTGGTTGTGGAATTTGTCCAACTGCTAAAACAGAATTTAACGAATTAGCATTAGGAGGTTTGCATGAACCATCAAACACCACACGTAAGTTTTTAGAAATAGAGTCGCTTTTTATAACAGAATGATGCGGAAGATAATATACTTTATTGCTTGTGGGATTTGAATTTTTGTTGATAGGTGTCATATGACCAAGGCCTTCATATTGCTTCATAAAATTTCTATACTCATTTTCAAAATTTTTATCAAATTGAAATTTTCTCTCCATAGCAAACAAACGTGACACTGCCATGGATTTAGAATCTCCTAATGACAGCACATCTTTATAAACTGGCAGTTTAACTTCAAATCTACCTTCTGGTGTTAACTTGTAAGGTGAACAAAAATGTTGTTCACAAAATTCTTCTACCTCAGACAAATGGGGTTTATTAACATCTACTTCTTCTGCTTGCCAAATTTTTTGCTATAATAGATCAACATTGGATTCGTTTTCAACACGAAGAAAATGAGATTGAATACTAGAAGTATATTTACATTTTGGCTCCAATTTTCCGGCTACCACCCAACCAAATATAGTGTTTTGGGCAATTGGCTCATTCTCGGTACTAACAATTCTACCGTATCTTAAAATAGTAAAGAAACAGTCAGATCCCAAAATAATATCATATTCTTGTGGTTTCATGAAATCTTCATCTGCTAACGTAATATTTTTAAGATACTTTATATTTTCCGTATCAAGAAATTCCGCAGGTAATTGAGATGTCACTTTGGGCAGGATGTATGCCTGAACCTTTAAGGACTCATTAGAAAGCTTTGAACCTACTGTAAGAGTTACTGAACCACGCGTTTGTCCAGCCAATACTCCAGCAATTCCATTTAATCGAATTCTGTCATTCTTTCTTTTTAACCCTAAAGTTCTTATGACATTTTCACTAACAAAAGAACATTCCGAACCAGAATCGAGTAGAGCTCTAAAAGAGTGAGGTTTATTTTCATTATTATATAAGATAACTTTAGCAGTAGGTAGGAAAGAAACACATTTAGAATTATTGAAAGAAGCACTAGAATTAATTTGTAATTCGTGAGATGTTGACTCCTGTACAAATTCTTTATTTGACTGGTGGTTTTTATTCTCAGATGAATTTGGAAAATCTTTATTTTCAAACTTAGCATTGCAAGCATTATTACTTTTATTCTCTTCATGTAAGAGTGTATTATGCTTACTTTCACATTTAAAGCATTTCAAATGAGAATTTGGACATTCCTTAACTTTATGAGAGTTTAAACATAAAAAACAACAGTTATTACGCTTAATAAATTTCTTTCGAGCAACAACATCCATGGATTTAAATTTAACACATTTATAGATTGGGTGTATTCCTTGACACTTTAAGCACACCTTTGATTGCTTATCATTTGAACTTTACTTGGAACCAGCAAAATTTGAACTTTTGGAATGTTTTATATCACTTTCATTGTTAGAAATTAGTTCTAAAGAAGAACATCTTACACTTAAGAAATCAAAAAATTCTTTCAAAGTGAGAAATTCATTTTCTGTACTTTCAATGGACCAAAGTCTTCGACTTTCCGGATCAAGTTTTTGAAATAACAAATATATTAACCATGGGTCTCTATTTGTAGCTTCATCACCAACAGCTTTCAAACACCTAATAACTTCATCACTAGTATTCAGCAAATTCCTTATATTTATGCTATTAGGATACAGAATTGATATTTGTTCTAAAAATAATTTAATCAAAGAATTAACAATTTGTTTCTTTTTATCATATCGATTTAATAATTTTTCCCAAGCTTCTTGATAAGATTAATTAGAAAGGGGAATGTGCTTAATTAATGTAGCTGGTTCTTCAGAAAGTAACCCTTTAAGATACTGGAATTTCTGAACGTTGCTTAAACCTACTTGTGAATGGACAGTGGAAACAAACATATCCTTAAAATTTTTCCATTCTGAAAATTTTCTAGAAAAGACTGGAATATTCAATTTTGGTAGTCTAATATTACATTGATTAGGAATAGTAGCAGAAGAACCTTGCACAGAATTGTGTGTTTCAACACAAACAACTTCTGAAGGATTCAAAGAATCTAGTTTGTTTTGATATTTAGTTTTTAACTGAAAATACCTGTCTTCAAATTCTGCTAATTCAGAATCATCATCATTTAAACAAGAATCTAATCTTAAGAACTCTTTAAGTAAATCATCTAATCTTTGTAATCTAATCAAAATTTCATTCTTAGTATTCACATTATCAAAACTATTCTCTAATCTAGTTACAGAGCCTTTCACCCTACCTCTCTCAATTTTAATTTGAGCAGATTTTTTCTCATAATCATCCATTTTATACAATAACTTATAAGCAGAATAATTTCCAAAATAATATTAATCAGATAACTTAAAAACAAAACTAATCAAAATTACTTCAAAATCAAAAGTAATCAGAATTGCTTCAAAACAAAACTAAATCAAATTAAGTTCAAAAACAGAAGTAACTGAATTAAAGTAAAAAAAAACAAAAAAACAAATCAAATTCAAAAACAGAACTACTATAAAATGTTCATAATTATTCTTTCATACAAACAATAGAATTTTCTGTTCTCAAATGTGCATAAAATTAAAAATCTTCAAAATTCTTGGATGTAAAATAATAATTTACCATAATAATTAAATATTCAAATATTTCAAGCAAATAAATCATAATGTTCTTGAGAACAACAAGTAAATAAATCATAATACACTTGAGAAGAATTTTCTTTTTCAAGAACAACTATCAAAACATAATATTCTAGAATACTATTTTTCTTATTTTATCAATTCAATAAAAAAGATACTAGATTGTTCTCCTATTCTAAAATAATATCTTGCTAAATGCAACTTCAGTAGAAAAAATTAAGCTTTAGCATTAAAGAACAATTTCAAAACAAAGTAAGTACTCACATATCACGCCTAAGTGCCTCAATTTGTCTTTATGTAGAGAATTTAAAGAAAGAAATCCTTGAATTTTTCTTATTTTTATTTCACAACACAAAAACAAATCTTGACATTCACGAAAACTTCACACACAATGAAACATACAGTTCTGGTTTCAGAATCAAATTTCACTAGTTAAAATTAACAATCTAATTAGTATGCTTTCATCACATGAAAGCTTTAAATTACATTATAAAAATATATCCCCTGCCTAAACTGGGTGCAGATAAATTAAATAGAATAAAGAAAAACAATAATGCAGCAGGAGCAGCATGCTCCATACCACACTCTCAGAAAACCAAACATCAACTAACTGATGATGTCATAATTAAGATTTCACAACAGCACAGAATGCATAGTGTTGCCATCTGTCAGCAAACAGAATAACTAAAACCTTAAATTTCATTCCTAATCAGTTTAGGATATTAGTATTAGTCAGCATTAGTCATTAGACAACAGATATTAGTATTTTTTTTTATTTATTTATTTTTTTTTTTTAGAAAAATAAATCTAGATTAAACGCGCGAAAATTCTCCTTATGTAAGAAGAGATTTTCTATATGAAAATACTGGTACCGACGAATTTCCTCGTCCTAAAATTTCATGATAAGTACGACCTCTTCAGCTCTTCTTTCCACTTAAATTGCAGCGTTTAGATTTTACTTTAAACTTACTTTCGAAATATGCTGTAAAAATAACATAATATGCTGCTTTCGATTATGCTGCTTTTTTTCAATAAAATATGCTGCTTTCGATTATGCTGCTTTTTTTCAATAAAATATGCTGCTTTCGAAATATAGCGTGGACCCGGCCTGACCCATAGAAAAAAAATATTGGCCCGGCATAGAAATAAAGTTCAACTATCTGCCCGAGCCCGCCCCAGCCCGATTTAATTTCTACAAAACATGGATATTTATGTCGATATGATTAAAAATAGTTTTGCACGATTAGTTCTGATCAAAAACACTTGATTTAGCATTTTTTTTTTTCATGTTTATAATCTTCATTCTTTTAAAAAACCGTTTTGGGTTATGGTATTTTTTTTTTATGAAACTCTAACTGTATGTAAATGTTTGAGTATAATTAGAGAATAGTATTAATATAGCTATGGATTTTAGGCAAGTCCCTTTCTTAGCGGATGTAAATGTATTCTATTATTTCTCACGTATTATAATATTAATTTTGAATGGATAAAAACAATTTTCCGTTTAAGACAGGATTTCGTAAGGCAGGTTCACGGGTTTAATATAATTTTAACATTATCCCCCAGAAATATGCTATTCTTTAAAAAGAATAAAGTTTAAAGTTCAATTGTAGAATAATTGCAATTTAAAAATATATGCATTTTTGGAAAAATATTTGGCCGGGGCAAATTTTACTGATTCTTGAACGGTCCAGCACATGCGGACACAATGATTTTCAAATGGGCTGGGTCGAGTGTGCGACTAAAAATTTCCGCCCTTGCAGATATAGGGAGAATGAAGCCAGTCCTGGCTCGGTATGGAAAAAATACGTTATACGCGGCCTGATCCTTCAAGAGAGACACAAGGCCCGATCCCGGCCAAAAATAAATGAGACCAGCCTGGTCTGACTGAATGTCATGAATGAAAATAATTCCGAGCCCGTCCCGTGGTTTAAGTGTGAAAATTAAAGGGAAACTTTAAAACGGGCCGCGCCGAAAGAATAAACAGTTTTTTACAGCGCGCCAGGCCAGACCGATAAAAAAACTGACTTTTGAGGCCTAAAATTATGAAAAGCGTAATCTGTATGTTAGAAAAAGCATTGTTTTAAATCAAATGACTAAACATTTAAGCAGTTCAGAAAGAAGGTAACAACGACAAAAAAAAAACTGAATCAGAAGCTACTTGAAGGTGTTAATCAGCTGCAATCTTTTAAAAGGCACTTCAACATGCTATTAAAAACCAATCTTTTGTTTAAAATTTTCAGTGCGTTTTTCTGCATTATGGGGTTTTTCACCATTTCTCTTTTTTAAGTTGATACAAATCATGAATTGTTAAAGATAATTGGTTCAAATTTAGAGCATGTCTTTTGC
Organism: Maratus speciosus; assembly: GCA_963932465.1. Taxonomy (NCBI): domain Eukaryota; kingdom Metazoa; phylum Arthropoda; class Arachnida; order Araneae; family Salticidae; genus Maratus; species Maratus speciosus. The sequence goes on from OZ010790.1 coordinate 252,043,608, forward strand.
GATTATTTTAGTTTAATTTTGCTTTCGCAAATTTTGAAAAAAAATATTTACCTTTGAAATTATGATTTTTTAAAAATAAGTTACCCGTACATGATTTTTATATTATTATATTTTAAATATTTTTTTTAATAAATATTTTAGAAAATGCTAAAACAGAATTGACATTATATTTTTTTTCTTTAATTAAATGAAAAGATTTTTTAAATTCGACAAATAATATTTTCAGTTATAACGGTTTTTAATTACACCACTTAAAATAATAAAAATTATTTTAAATTTTTTGAAAAAATTTATCAGAAAATTTCGGATATGATTTTGTTATGTGGTTAACCATTACAAAAAAAATTCTAAATTCTAACTCAATAAATATATTTTTAATGCTTACCGGAACTACCTTAAATTAACATTGTCACTTGCAATACACATATTTCAATTTATGTATAATTCGTTAAAACGACGTAACGAATTATTTAAACGGGCATACCTCTGTGAATTTTTGGGATATCAAGATGGAATTTTTTGTCTTAAATTCAGGATTGGATAAGGAATGTTTTTCTAATTGGAAATTTTAACCTTTGGGGACCATATAAAAATTTGATTTTTGTATTTTCTCAAATAAACCCTCCATGTAGTTGCAACTTATGTCATAAAATTTTGCGCCATTTGTTATGAAACTTTGCAATTGGAGGTATATGTCTATGGGCAATGTTTAAGGAAATGTGCTATTATTTCGATCTTTATGAATCATACTTTATAATAATTTCACGATAAATTTTCATGAGTACTTTATTTGACGAGGTAAGAGATTGAATGTATTTTTAGCAGTTACGGTTGTGTATTTTTTTTTTTTCGCCTAATACCTTAGTTTGTTACCGTTCTTGATATTCTCGAACAATTATGGGATTTCCAGTGTTTCAACATAGTGTTTCATATGTGAAGGTAATTTTTGGCTGAGAGTATTTCATCAATCCTTTCTAATGTCAATAAGTTTGTAAATTAAATTTAGAAAATGAACAATCTGCTTGACTTATAGATGGTAATTGAAAATGGTAATTGATAGTAATTGGTAGATTTATTTTATTTTATTTTATTTATTTATTTATTTTGTTTTAGTATATTAGTTCGGTTTGTTACCGATCCTGAAATTCTTAAACATTTGTGAGATTTCTTGTGTTTTAACTCGTTAAAATTTGTGAAGACTATTTTTTTTTTCTGTGACTGTTTCATCAATTCTTCATATTGTTAATAAGTAAATTAAATTTAGAAAATGAATAAGCTGCTTGACTGATAGGTGGTAATTCCGTACTGAACATAAATTACGTTAACATATAAAATACTTTATTTTCTATATAATGCGCTTCTTAAAATGCATGAATTCCAAACGTTGGTACCATATAAAAAAATCATTCAAATTACACATGTATGTAGTACATTCTAACTGTTGGAAAAATATATGAAAAGTCAACATTCTACTTTCTTCGAAACATCGTTTATTTTATACTTTATATAAATATTTGGAAACACACCGGTACATTCATACAAATGGCTCATATTTTATGTATAAATAGTGAAATATGAAGAAACCACGCTTTCAATGAAATATGTTTTCAAACAAAATTCTTCAAACAAACTTTCCCTTCTATCGCTTCATCATATTTTCTGTTTCCTATCTCATTGCTTCATCCAATTCGATAGTGGAAAAATTCAACAGTGAATAAAAAAATATTCAAGAATCACGAGAAAATAAGATGTAAATTTACTGGTATTTTTATATAATTATAAGAAATGTAAACATCTGTTTGGATTTTTACTAAAGTAATGTTAGTTTTTATCATTTTTTGTTTGTTTGTTTGTTTGAAACACAAAATCTAAATGATTTTAAATATTTTTTTTTCCAATTGTTTCATGTATCAGATTTATAGTACTTTATGATAATTTAAGAAATAACTCCTAATTTTGGTATTTTAGTTTAATTTCACTAGTCTACAAAATGCAGATATTTCCATTAAAATATTTAATAAACTGCTTTTTTACAAACAAATGTAAAATAACTTCTTGATAACACCGTAAAAAACAAAAAATACGGAAGATCTTAACATCTTGAGACCCAAGCTTATATTTTTGTATCAAATTTTACGTTATTTTAGATTTTTATCTCTTTTGAATCCAGAAAGCATTACACATTTTCGTTTATTTAATAAAATTAAAAATACTTTTTTTAGCGTTTCTAACAAAATGGACATTGGGTCTAGGTCCTGTAAAAGACATGTTATTGAATTAAATGAACCTGAATGTAAAATTCTTAATATTTGACAAAAATAATGACACAAAATTAAATTCGACATAAAATAATGATACACAATTTAATTAGACACTAAATAATAATAATAAGAGTTTGAAAAAACCCGTAAAAAATAAATAGATGAACCTGAAATTCAGTAGTATATGAATGTGCTTCTGCAAGTCAATTGTTCTTTATAGCTGAACGAATATACAATTACAAGTTGCGTTGCATGCACACAACCTTATTTTATTTTATACTTATCAAGTAAGATAGTTATCAAGTACTTATCAATTATACTTATCAAGTAAGATCGCTAAATAGGCTTCAGAAACAAGATTTTTAGCGTCGAGTTCCCATTTCTCTCACTAAAGACTTTGCTGCCATCAGAAGTGTGCTTTTATCGTTTATACGCCACTTCTAAATATCGCATAAATTCAATTTTTGCATCATCAAATAGAAAGAGAATGCTTTAAAAAGAAACGTGTTATTAAATTTAGTAATTTTCAAAAGAATTTTAATAACATTTCGTTTTGTTTTTCGACTCTTTTAAACACCAGTCATTTGTTTGTTAGAATAATGATAATAATTAGTGGCACAGCTACCACAATTCGCAAGTAAATGCCAAGAAAAAAATTAACAGAAATCAAAATGAGTTTATTTATAATCTTTAATTATATTTTCTTTAAATTTGTAGCTCATTAAATATAATTTAATTATAAATAGCTTACTAACAGAAAGATAATACAAAAATAGTTACAATGAATAAGAATAAAACATAATAAAAGCTTAATTATAAATACAGTGAAACCTCTCTGTAAGGGCCACCTGCCGTTCCAGTGATAATTGGCCCTTATGAGAAGTGGCCCTTGAATAGAGGTGACAGAAAACTAAAATAAGGAAATCTAAACTTATATAGGTGAAAAAACTGTTTATTAACATTTTCAAACTCTATACATGATTGAAAAAATTTTCTATTCAAGTTTGTTTACTTTTCATAATTTTTTCGCAGACGATTTTGGTTTCTAATGATTCTTTTACTTTATGAATCAAATTACTTAAATTTGCATCATTTATTAATGCCTTAGAATGAGATATTAGTTTATTTCTGTTAGCGTTTCCTGACAGGTGTAAGAATTGTGCTTCAATATGCATTCACAGTTTTAGTAAATGTGGAATCAGTTTCTCTAGATTACTTTGTTATGCTTTGTGTGCCCACAACAAAGTGTGAATTTTCCCCTTCAAACAAACCCCAACAGGTTGAAATGTCACACAAAGTGTGAGGAAGAGCTGTTTCTCTCAGTTGTGAAAACGTTTGTGGTACTTCATTGTGTTACTGAATCCTTCACATCCCACCTGCCTTCCTTGTTGCAAGCGCAGTTGTTTGCTGAACTTCTACCTTTTGTTTCAGGAATTCAATACATCTGTTTGGGATTTAAGGCACATGTGAAAAATAATGGCTCTTATAAGGAGTAGTTGTGGCCCCTAATAGGAGTAAATTTAACATTCTGTCAATGGGGAAAATTTTCGTTCCTAAAATATTGGCCCTTAATAGAGGTGGCCCTTGAATAGGGGTGGCCTTTAAAAGAAGTTTCACTGTATCTATATTTACCGAATGTTGCATAAAAAAATGAGTAATTGTTTATTCCCTATTTTAAATATTGCCTAAAATAAAACTTTAAAGTAAATGAAATTTGAAAAAATATGTTTCGAAGTTCAAGTATATGCACAAAATTTGCATATATATCTTATTTTCCATAGTATATGTATATTTGGAAGCACATCAATGAAGCTTTGAAGGGGTATGGCCCAGTGGTTAGAGAGTTGAATTCGGAATTGATTAGGAGAAAGCTGGAAATTGTTTTAATCCCTCCTGTTTAGGTCTAGAATGAATATGCTATTTTTCCCCTCGTACTAGGTGAGTGTTAGGAAATATGTATAGATCTATAGTCAAAAAACACGTTTTTTTTTGCATACCATAACAATATCTCAAAACAGCTAACTCTATCAAAATATTGTCATTACAAATGTTGTAGAGCTTAAAATTCTGAGTAAAATGAGTATCTACACTTAATGTTTTTGTTGAACATTAAGGTCAAAATTCTACTTTAAAGTTTTAGACCCGTGCTCAGGGGGTTGAACTCCGAATTGATTTGGAGTAAACTGAAAATTGTTTTAATCCCTCTAGTTTAGGTCTAAAATGAACGTACTATGTTTTATTCCTCGTACTTGGGTGAATGTTAGAAAATATGTACATATTTATTTTCGAAAAACACGTTTTTTTTTATTACCTTAACAATATCTCAAAACAATTATACTATAAAAAACATTGTCAGTGTTCCGTACCCAGAATAAAGAAAGAAATCACCTGTCTCGGAGACACCAAAGGTCGCTCCAGGTTCAGGGAGTAAAGAAAAGAAAATACAACGAGAAACTGGTCTGAAATTTAATACAAGTCAACGAAAGACTCTCCTAAAACCTAATACATGTCAACGAAAAATACGCTTAATACAAGTGAGAGATGCCACTGGTTGCACAAGGTTCGAGACTAAAGAAAAGAAAATTCAACAACAAACTCACCCTATTGTGACGTATAAACTGTTAAAACCACACTCACTATAACACAGTTCTTTCGTTAATACGCTACATCATATAAGGGAAAATCGTAAAAATATATTTAATATCTTTAAAATTTTTGTTTTTTAAATGATATACGAAAGTTTCCCCCGTACATCGATATAGAATTTATCTTTTGATGACAAAGATTAGATACCAATAAAATCGAAAAATCAGAAAAGGGCGAAAAATTTATTATTACTAGGGGGCTCTGCCCACTACGAGCTACGCTCGTCAACCCCCGTTCAGACACCGCAGACTCTAAAAGTACGCTAATTTGATCGGCTTTAAAAAGATTTCGGAAGATTGAATTATCATTTAAAAAACAGTGGCGATCTCCCTATAAACGGATTTCTATTCATTTCTCTTTGAATGGGAAATTTTAAGGCCAAATCCGCTGCGGTACTACTTGATGAACCCGTCGACCAATTTCGCCAAATTATATAAATCGCCAAAGCACTCGCCAATTATATAAATTGACACAATTTTTATTTTAAATAACGAAAGAACAAATAAATTAGTGCAACATTAATAAAAATACAAATAAAACGTCGAAATAAAAATAACTTGATGACGTAGACACGTATAACATGCTTAAAATCAAGTTAATGTGACATTTACGATCAACCATTATTGGCATTTAATCATATAGTTTGTCGAATGATAGATTTTTGGTCGACGGGATAACTAAGTAGTACCAAAAATACACATGTCAATCGCTGTTTTCGTCTTTGACGTAGACACGTGTAATAACATTTCAAAATAAGCTAATATAAAAGGAATTAAGTAAACAGAGTCTTTGTCCCCGGTATTTTTTAACAAAGCGAAAAGAAAGTTCTTTTAAATAAGACTTTTTAAATTAATCGTTTTTAATCTGACGTAATTTTGACCAAACTATTCTTTCTCTGTTTAATATTCACGTGAAAATGCTTGTGTTAGAAATGAAATATTATTTGCGCTTTCCTAACAAAAATAGTTGAAAAGTATCCGCTCAAAATATCAAATAAATGTCTAGCGCAATTTCTGAATTTAAACCTTTTTGCAATATTATTTTGTATTCATTTTATGTAATAACTGTAATGTGACGTAAACATGACGTAATTTCTCCTATTTAAGACTTCTAACGCATGTTAATAAATTTATTATTTTACAAATTCCTTTCTCTCTTAAAATTCACGTGCAATTATAGTTTTTATGACGTAATTTTTAATAAGTTCCTGCTTTTTGTACATAATTATTTAATTCTAATTCCAAATGTTTTTTTCTGTTTATAATAGTCACGTGTAAATAAATTTTTAATTTATTTACAAGTATAAATAAATATATATATATATATATATATATATATATATTTTTTTTTTTTTTTTTTTTTTTTTTTTTTTGAAGCAAACATTATTGTTTCCACTGTTTATACAGTTGGCAACAGTTTAAATTAATAACATTTTCTAAAATCTGTAAAAAATATCTCTAGAAATGCTGAAAATTTGAATTTAAAATAGAAATAAAACCTGAAAAAATTAGTCAAATTAAAAAAAGAAAAACAGTCTGCACACCGGGAACTTCAAACGTATAAAATGATCTGAAAATGATTAAATTCCTATGAATAGTTTTTGCTCCTATAAAACTTTTTTAGTGGAACGATTATGTCCAGCTTTAGCATTAAATATCTCTTAAAATAATTCTTCGATTTGAAAACTGTCTGCCTCAGCGTGTTTATCAAACATTTCTGTATCATACTACCGATTTTCATATTTTTGTATGCATTATTTTTCTTAATATTAACGAAGAAAGACCTCCTGTCACAAAAAAATCAAAACCGGCGGCGGTGACAGCGGTAGTTACTTTTTTTTAGAATAGAGAGATTATTTTTTTTTATTGAGTCAAAAATAGCTGTACCAGCATCGATTAAACTTTGCTGAAAATAAGACAAAATTTATTGCATAGATCTAAAAGACTGAAACCGAATTCATTTTTGTAAAGTAAAATAATCGCGGCAAACTGTAAAAAAGAACAAAACGAGAATTTGCATAAAAAATTAAATAACACAAAAATCTAATTAGAAAATTCCTAAATTGGTGCCATAGATATATTCCGACCTGTCACTATGTATTTGGACCAAAGTTGGAGACCTATTCGTGCAATATACTAATTATCTAGCCTTTGAGGAAACACAATCAGACAGACATTCTTTTAATAAAATTAATTTTAATATGTTTCATATATGTTTAGGATAATTCTAAATGTTAAACAGATCTTTTTACCTGTGCAAACATGATTATCTTTTGTTACTAAATTATTATTATTATTAATATTTTATTATTCATATTTTATCTTTTTTCCCTAGACATCACAGAAAAGTGTCACTTTGATTTTGACAGGCAACAAACGAAAAAAAAAAAAAAAAAGAAAAGAAAAAAATGCAATTTAACAAATTACAGCGACAATTTGGAAAATGATTTTTTCTAAGACTAAAATTTAAGACATAAAAAAAAAAAAAAATCGCACGGAGTTGATCATACATTACGTACTCCATGGATTACATTTTTCGGTACTGTAAATTTTTAAACTTCTAAGGAGCTGGTCATACGTTACGTGCACCATGGATTAAGCATTAATATTCCTGGACCAATTTTAAATGAAATTTCATTCTTAAACTTCTAAACATCCCACAATATTACTTTTTACACCGTCGTATAGAGAAAAAAAATGTACTTTTAAATGTAATTTGTTTGAAAGCTGTATCTCAATGTGTTTCTGAGTTATTTTTTTTTTTGTAGTTTTTATTACTTTTTTGTCATAGTGGCAACAGAAGTATGCATCTCTGTTGAAAGTAAGGGGAAAATACAGATTGCTGTATAGACCAATCAGAAAACGAATAAAATGCATATTCAACTAATCAAAAGATTCAGATATGTTTTTGATTTCCTACCCTGACGAGGACAATAACCATTTTTCCAAATGGTTAAAAAAAAGACAGGTATTAATTGTATTTTTAGAAGAAAACACCAAACAGAAAACTATTAAAACTGGCTTTTTTAAAAGCGAACCTTACATTTTTTTTTTTTTTTTTTTTTTTTTTTTTTTTTTTTTTGAGGGGAAAAAACGGAAAAGAGCCAAAACCTGACAAGTATAGAGGGAGGGGGAAGAAAATCTGGAAAAGTGTGAACTTTTTAGAGCAAATTTGCTAAAACTTGTTATTATTATTATTATTATTATTATTATTATTATTAATTATTTTGTTAAACATCAACAGTCATCATTTAAAACATTAATGATATATGTGGAAGTTTTAAATGAATATGAACATACAAATATTGTTAAAATTTTTAGCTATGTGGGACTAAAATGAGAACTTCTGATTTTACAGAAAATGTTAAGGGATGTTTATATAAGACTCGATAAAATGCAGTTAGAATCTGCAAACTTTTTTTTCCAAGCTCATCAAGTAAACGTGTGTTCTCTACATTTTGAAAGATATGTATAAAATTAAGAAATTCATTATGTAAGAAAATACTGCAAAACTAGTAAGATTAGTCATTTTATAAAGAAAAGCACGTAAGAACTGAATAATGGTTGTTTGACAATGGTACGCGTTCACAATGCTTAATTATGTTATGCTTAATCTTGAAATAATTAGTGAAAATAAAAGTAAATCATATTCTTTTCCTAAAATGTCTGTTTTAATAAACTTAATTTTTTTTTTTACATTTTAAAATTTAAATGCATTTTGCTTATCGTATTTTAAAAAACAAAGTGTTATCGAAATTCTAAAACAAAAAAGTCCTTCCGGCCAGTGCCGGGAGGAAGAGGTAGCTTTCATATTCCTTATTTTAAAAAAGCTAACTTATATTATTCAAACACACGAAGCTCAATTTAGTGGAAACCGAATATAGGAGATTCAATACTAATTTTTATCAATACTAAATCATTATAAATGAGAATTTCGCGAAATTAGTCAGCTTTATCCAAGTTGCTTTTATTTAAAGTAACTTATATTTGGCTGCCAAATTCGGCGATTTCTTAAAGTGCCTGACATTTTAAGACAGCATGGTGGATGAGGCTAACGAGTGAAATTGGTCGAGACCTTAGTAATTGCTGTGCACATGCTCACTCACATCGGAATCGATTGATATATATGAGTGCTGTCGCAGGCAAAAAATCAGATTTTTCAAAATGTCACCCACATTAGATATTGAAATTGCTATATCTGAGACATTTTTAAAGATAAAGACAAACAAAAAATGCTTCTGAATCCTTATATCAAGTTCAAATACTTAAGAAAGAAACCTTTTTCAATTTCTAATTTTTTTGGACCTCACTTTAAGTATAATTTTTTTTAATTTAATGGCCGCCATTTTGAAACAAGAAATCTGAAGAAGCTGGCCAGCGAACTTGGTCGAGATATTGATGTATACTATCCACATGCCTTCTTACACCGAAATAGGTGAATACTTGTGTTATCGCGTGACAAATGCAAGATCGTTTCAAAGTCTTAGCCATGCTTGAAATTCAAAGTGCTATAATTCAACCATTTTTTTAAGATCTAAGCAAAAGAACAAATTTTCAGAAACAAAAACTCCTCCAGAATCTTTGTATCAAGGTCAAACACATAAAAAAGTCTTTTTCATTTTCCAATTTTTTAATACCTCATTTTAAATTTTAAATTTAATTTTCTTTAAATGGCAACCCTTTTGAAACAAGAGGGCGAATGAAGCTGGCCAACGAACTCGGTCGAGACATTCGTATGTACTATCTACAGACCAAGTTACATCCAAATCGGTTCATAAATACGACTGTTATGGCGTGACAAAAATCAGGTCGTTTTAAAATGGTCAGACACAATAGAAATTCAAAATGCTATAACTCAGCCATTTTTTTAGATATAGATAAAACAAAAACTGTTCTGGAATGTTTGTATTAAGGTAAAACACATACAAAAAAATCTTTTTCATTTTCCAAATTTTTGGTATCTCATTTAAAATTTAAAATTTTTTTAAATTTTTTAAATGGCCGCCATTTTGAAACAAGATGGCGGATGAAGCTGGACAACGAACTCGGTCGAGATATTTGTATGTACTATGTACACACCAAGGTACATCCAAATCGGTTCATAAATACGCCCGTTATCACTTGACAAATATCAGGACGTTTCAAAATGTCAGCCATGCTAGAAATTCAAAATGCTATAACTCAGCCATTTTTTAAGATATAGACGAAACAAAAACTGCTCCCGAATCTTTTTATCAAGGTCAAACACATAACAAAAAATATATTTTTTCAATTTTCAATTTTTTGGTACCACATTCCAAATTTAAATTTTTCTTTAAAATTTAAATGGCCGCCATTTTTAAACAAGATGGCGGATGAAGCTGGCCAACGAACTCGGTCGAGACATTAGTATGTACTATGTATAAACGAAGTTACATCCAAATCGGTTCATAAATAGGCCTTTTATCGCGTGACAAATTTCAGGACGTTTCAAAATGTCAGCCACGCTAGAAATTCAAAATACTATAACTCAGCCATTTTTTAAGATATAGACGAAACAAAAATTGCTCCGGAATCTCTGTATAAAGGTTAAATACATAAGAAAAAAATATTTTTCCATTTTAAATTTTTTCGTACCACATTTCAAATTTTAAATTCTTTTAAAATATTTAAATGGCCGCCATTTTGAAACAAAATGGCGGATGAAGCTGGCCAACGAACTCGGTCGAGACATTAGTATGTACTATGTATGCACCGAATTACATCCAAATCGGTTCATAAATACAAGAGTTACAGTGTGACAAAGGTCAGATATATATATATATATATATATATATGTCAATTTTGAACGGAGGGTGGTTTCGGGGTCTGGGGGTCATGATCGATGAAAATATACCAAAATTTTTTGAAATCGCTTTCCTCCGAACGGCTGCAATAGGTAGCTTTTTGTAATGAAAGCTACCTAATATGGACAAAATATATATAGATATTTTTTTTTCTTTTACCTTTGGATTCTACTAAACAACTAACTGGGTTCGACGTCCAATTATTCAATCAACTTTAAATAGCACATATATGTTTTATCTTTTCTATTTACCATACTATTATTTTTTATTTCTACTTGACATTTTCTACTCGTCTGATTTCCGAAACTCTTTATTTATTCGACAGAGAGATAATAAAGGAACCATTCTGATATTCATGCATGTTTACGATATGAGTAAAACCATTATTCTGACACTCAAAACATATTTTTAAAACGAGAAAAAATAATTGTTGCATCACTTCCTTCTTGAAAACATAGTTTCGTATATAAGATAAAAACAGTTTAATGTTATAAGTGTACATATTATTTTATAGATTTTTATGTATTTATATAAAAATATTATCATGTAATGCATGTAAAAAAATTGTATGAGGGTTGTTTTTTAAGTGAAGGCCGTTTGAAAATAAAAACTAAATGAAAGAAAAATTTCAAAAACCAAATTTATTTTCAGATCTACATACATTTTTCTATTTTCCAACATTAATGCCAAGTTTGTTTAAACACTTATTATAACTTATAACTAAATTTACAAAACCCTCTTCATAGAAACTTGCCGCCTGCTCCGATAGCCAAGCGGTCACAGTCGTTTTCACGTCTTCGTCATCCTTGTAGTGATTGTCGCCCAGATGATGTTTGAGATAGTGGAAAAGATGGAAATCGCTCGGCACAAGGTCAGGGCTGTAGGGGGGAGGGGGGCAGGGAGGTCCAAAACTTCCCAGCCTAAAGTGTCCAACAAAGCTAGGGTCAGAGCTGCGGTGTAAGGTCTTGCATTGTCATGGGGTCGCAAAATTCCCTCTGTCAGCATGCTGCGCCTTATGTTTTGATTCGCTTTGTGACAAAAAAAAGTATCACTGACCGTACCTGCACGGGTCGAGCAATTCGAAAATCTTGAACATTTTAAAGACACAGGACAGACCGTACAGGCTGCCTACATAGCTGCAACTGAGCCCAGTGGTTCCCAAGGAATGCCGAGACACGACGCAAGCACTCGTTGTGGCGCGCGCGCCACCTATTAGTGTATACAACAAAACGGTCCTTACTTTAAAAACAGCCCTCGTAGAATCAGTAAATAAAATTATATTTCACTAGTATCGATTTAATACCCAAAATATTATATACAGCGTATCCAATTTTATCTTTATATATTTGATCCTCAATAAAACCTAAACGAAATAAGATAATGAAGTTCTGTTTTGTGTGCGTATAACAGCAATTCCTGTTTTTTATTTGTATTAAAAAACTGTTTTTGCTTTCAGGTACGGTTCAGTAAGATCCATAACTGCTGAAGTCTACAAAACAGGAAAAGGCCCCGTATATGGACTGGTTCTCAGAGACGAAGTCAGTACCCAAGTCCAAAGCAATTTCTGAGCAAAATACGGATGTTTCCCACTGCCCAGAGCCTCAATACGTGTCGGTAGCACAAAGCGTTTATGAAGACCGTCAGGAAGATCGCAGGAGGTTGAATACGGTCTCGACGTTCTTCGTGCAACCAAACATTGTATTTTCTATTTTATGTGACGGGCTAGGAAGCAATTTTATAGTATTAGAGACTCTAATTCTCTAGCATATGTGTTATATGGAGCATTGTGCCAAAATTGGGAACAAAAAAATTATAGTTTCAACTTGTATTACTAGACTGCGTTTTTCATACAAATGCCAAAAACAAGTTCTTAATGAAGTTTAAAAATGAAGAGTCATTTATGTAACTTTTTTGCGGCAATTGTAAATGCTATTTCATTTACTATATTTAAGAGGAGGTTCTACTTCTTTGATTGAAAATTCATGTGATTTTTATGATTGTTTTTTTTTTTTTTTTTTTTTTTTTTTTTTTGTATCTTTAGTAGAAGAAAGTATTGTAATCGAAATTTTTTTGAAAATATCTTTAATTTGTTAAACCGAACTTTCGCTCATTAATTATTCAATTTAATCCAGTATATTTTACCACATTCACAGAAAAGTGCGAAAATTTGTGTATATATATGACACATACATAATACTCCTTTAATTACTGTTAAAGGTTATTTTATTATTATTAACAATAATTCTTTGACTTCTGTTAGAACTTATTTGAGTTGTGATGCGTTTTGAAATCATGAAATAAGTATTACTGTAACCTTTTCTAAATTCACATCTCTATCTTGAAGAACACATTAATAACATATCAAATAACACAGCGAAACGTAGAAATGTCATTGCATTTCTAATAATATTTCCTTATTTTTTTAAAACTTAAAATGTAACAGTGGAAAGAGGATATGCTTTTTTTATATTATTATTCTTCAAAAATATAATATTGAAACATGCATTATGCTCATTTCGGAAGATCGATATCACTTATTAATCAAAGTTGGAAGCAAACTCTACACACATTTCTCTAATCGTAACATACGAGCGTAAACAATAAAGAAGAAGCAATCGGTGACATCAAGAAGTATAAACACATTCTCACTCTCGCCCTCTCTCTCTCTTTATTTCTTTTTACTTAACACATTAAAAGATGAATATCGATTACAATGCCGCAAATCTTGCGAGCGATAAACACACGCACCAAAACAAAATAATAATCCAGGAAAGTCGAGCACACTGAGATTTTGACACGCCGCGTTGGAAAATCAAAACTCTCCTAGCGATATTTCACAAACATCCTACCTGACCGTTCCGTGTTGGGCTTAGAGAAATGGATCGGCACACTAGTTGATATCACTGCTCTCCATAGGCGATAAGAAATCCTTGTTACGGAAGTCATATTTCCCTCGGTGTAGAGCATAACATTCGGCGAAATTCAGAAATACGATCCGATGGGAGCAGTATGCAAAAATATATAGTTTCTCATAAGGCAGTGTAGAATCCATATTTAAATTTAAAACTTCAACGTTGAAAGTCCAAACAACGACGAAAACATGATTTAATGCTTAAAAAAAATATTTATGTCCTTTAGCATCCAAGATTTAGTTCAAAGGGGTCACCCCAGCCACAAATACAATCGCCTGAATCTCCTCTGAGCTTTAGCACCAAGTTCTATGGTGTAGGTTTACTTTACCGGATAACTTGAGTTCTTAATTTTGAGTTAAATACATTTCGCCGGATCAATTATCAAGTACATTGCATATATACGTGAATAACTCAGGCCATGACAGAGATTCAGATAAAAAGTCGAGAATATGCATGTGACATTTTATTAAAGTCAAGCGAGCAATATAATGTTCTCGCGGGGCGACCCCCTATATGCAGGAGTTAAATGCTGCTACATCTTTACAGTACTGCAGCCAGGGATAGAATGCCGCTCAATAGCCTTGATTGTAAGGGCATCGATCCGCAAATCTTTGAACTTTTCACAATTATAACCCCAAAGAATACGTCACTTAAGAGAAATTTTGAATTCAAATTCAGCCCAACGACTCATTAGCTTAACTAACTGAAATTTTAGCGAACAATATGATATGCCAAGGCTGGGCATTGGAAAAGTTATATTTAGAAGAAGCAACCTAGATGCCAGGCGCCGATTTTAATATTAACATGATATCTTTCAGGCCGAAAAGTCATTTGTATTGACTATCAAACGGAGAATTACAATGCGTGTTTAAGTTACTGATGCAATAGGAGCATATGGTCAAAGATTAAGGAAAGTATGCTCGCACAGTAATGATTTTAAGAGGATAAAGTAACCTTGATTTTAATTTATTTAATTGGCGGCTTTAGATGACCTTGAGAATATAAAGCTAATGTAATATATTAAGCGCTAACGAGAAAAAAATAGATATAATTTTTTGAAAAGGAAAAGAAGTATCGATTAAATTTTATATTATAAAAAAAGGAATTTAATTTTAAAAGGTGATAAATAATGATATGTGATGATATGTTAATTCCATCATCTCACTCGCATTAATACAAATCATGACGCCGCGCGCGCTTTGGCCAATGAGTGAATAAAAGACACGCGTGAAGCCTATTTCACGTCCAATAGGGATGATTTTGCAAAGAGGCCTGTCAATTTGGGAGCGGATGTATTTTTAAGTAAATAATACCCCAGCACCCGAAAGATTCTCGGATTAAAATAAGTAAAAAAGAAATTGCTGTCCAGAAAAACATTCGAATTCACACTAAATAGTAGAAGTGATCAGAAATAATGATAGAATTTAGGATTAAACTAAAAGCTTTATATTTAAGTAATTTGAGTATGGTAATAGTTACTTTAAGGAGAAATTAATAGGGCTAATGATAGATATTATTAAAGAATATGAAATTAGTGAATATCCAGGTAATTTAGCACAATTAAAGGAAATATCGTGAAGGAAGAATTAATAATATAACATATATATATATGACTCAAAACACTAAATGAAATTGCTCTGTATACCATCTAATATTTATGCAAAATTAATAAATATACAAATTGATTATCTGCCCATTTGATAGAATTTTGCATAATTTCGAGGATTTGCCAAAATGTTTAGTTGGGGCTGACAATTGATATTACCAATCAGAGGTCTACTTTTGTCCTGTCACAAGCATATGAAACAAATTTGATAGACAAATTAAAGAAGAGCATTATATTCTCTAGAGCTTATACAAACATTCAGTTTAAAAAATGGATTTTTGACAAGATGTCGGAAATTTGAACAAAAAATTTTATTTTTTTGCGCATTAAAAAGAAAAATAAAATTTTGAGAGTTTGGAAAAAATACTAATCAAAATTATACTTTTTGATGGTATAAGATCAAGCGAAAACAATCAGGGAATCGATCGAGCAGTTCTCGAAATTGTGAGGATTTGGAATATTACGAAACCGCTTTAGTGCAACAATCTACATACTAGTAAATCCAAAAAATGTAAAAAAAAATCGATACAAAGGAGTAAGAAATCCCCTTAAGGAAAAAAAAAAAACAAAAACAAATCAATTATCAACATTTTTATATTTAACCCTCTCGCTGCGTAATTATTTCTATTTTCTTTCTTTATTTTATATATATATAAATAAATAAGTTGAAAAATTCCGCATTTATTTTGTTATATTTTTAAAGTCTATATATATTTCAAAGTTACAATATGTATATATATATATTTTGTAAAAGAGTTTTTTTTCATGTTCACCGCTTCCTTAAGAGGAACGTACTTTCAGACTGGCAACTGTACTAGGTGCCTCAAGTAAAGGCAGGCACACCTATTCCTTAATCCCCAAAGTCTCCTATAATCTCTTAGCTTTCTTCCCTCCCACTTCAGCTTTCCTCTCGGTCATGGTCCATTCGGGACATACATAAATTACTTCAAACCCTCTGGCATGGACCTCTGCGAGTGTGGGGCTTTTGGGTCCCCAGATCATTATTATTTCATCTGCACACTCATAGAGGCCTGGCACCTTAGGTACCCAAATCCCAAACAGATACTTGGCTCAAAAACATCTTATCCCGCCCAAGACTACTCCGCCATTTGGCAGAAATTTTTCGCCTCCTGGTGGGCCTGAGCAATCTTACCTCCTTGCTGTTCTGCATTTGCACTCCTGAGACTCGTCCATTGTCGCATTAGAGCCTTTGTAGATGATCCTATGATCAAGTTCTCTTCTTTTATCAATGGACTTTTCTCTCCAGCATCAACCTACCGCTGCCTGTCGCCAAAGAGCTTTGTGCTCCAGCGGCTAATTTATTATGTGTTTGTATGTGTTAATGTAAATATGATTTTTTCCTCTTCATATGTGTTTTCTGTCACAGGACTGGAAGTTCTGTAGTGAATCCCCGGATGGCTTGGAACCGGGTGGAGCAAATAAGATCTACACCGGATCCTTGAGAACTGGTGATCTAGCTCCACTTAGGCATAAATAAATAAATATAGAATTAGGTCATAAAAAAAGTATCGTGGAAATCGTGAAGGAAATTACGGGATGCGCAGCGAGAGGGTTAAAAGTGAAAAATTAAACTTCCAGAATGAATTTTATTTAAGGGGATGCCCTTCAACACATCGAAAAATTTAAAAATATCACTATGTTCCAAGCTTCAAAACTTGTGTAATAAGTCAAAAATAAAAATTAAACTTCATTTAAAAATAAAGGTCATATTTAAATTTATATTTAAAAAATATATATACTTGTAAATTCATAAATAAATATTGGAACGATATGTTTAAAAATATATGATAATAAGAGAAAAAATCTTGCGCGCATGATAAAATCTAAAAATATGCACATAAAGAGGAAATTTTGGAGAAAATAAATACATAACAGAGTTACCTTTATACTAAAATCAGAATATTCGTAAAAAATATTGACTAAATAAAAAAATTAACAAAAAATTAAAAAATTTCAATTTTTGAAAAATATTTTCAAAGTAGAAAATCAGAAAAAAATAAAATTTTACATTTTTCTGGTTTTGAGTTTTAGGTAATACTGAAATGAATATGTGGTAAAAATTTCTTTTGATTGCCATACATTGTTTTTTAGTAACACTGCTCGCAGTATCAAAATTCATCGTTTTGAATAAACGCAACGCAAAGTTTAATTATCCTATGTAGTCTTAATATGTATTCATAATAAAACTGCCATAATTAGTAAACTAATGGGAATTTTTTAACGCGGTTTTTTACATATTGTTGAGAAATGATTACAGAATCAAAATATGCATTAAAAAAAAATTCGAAAATTTTGATGGTTTAAAGGTATCTTACCCTCTAATACTAATCGCGGGTAACTTTTTGAAAATTTAAATCAGCTAATAGTTTCTCCGAATTAACGAAAACGTCAATTTAATTTTAATTTTCAATCATTAAATCTATGTTCTACTGCATCAAGTCTATGGTTGTAAAAATTACTAGAGAGTGCCACTGTACATGTTCTATTCCTGGGCTTGCAGACAGTTGCGAAATTTACAACATCCAACCCCTGGATTTTTTCAATTATACAAGTTTCATAAGTATACATGTCGACAGGCCTGGTGGGTTCTTTTGTAGATTGATTTTAAAAGAATACATAGACTGCATTTATTTTCTTGCACCTTTGATCTAAGAAACATAAAATAAAGTATCAAACATGGGAATTACAATCTGAAAATTATAAGTTAGAACAATTTTTCATGTGTTGACGAACAGGATTTTAAAAGGTCGTAAATTGTTCGTCAAATGTGGCAAATGAGCAGCGTTCGTACTATAACTAGTTTTCTAAATATTCAGATCTTGGTGCAATATCTATCGAACTCTTACGAAAAACTGCACGAATACAAAATGTATTACAGTTATATATGTTAAATTCTCGGAAATACAGAAACAATATGATTCCATTTTAAATAGGACGTAATCACCATGGCAACCTAGAATCATTGACTATCATGGGATAACATTGAATAAATTACGCATGATAGGATTGAATAGAATTAAGAAAACTTTAATTAGTATATCTTTTTTAATAAATGAAAGTTAAAATCCTAGTGCTAAATTCACCTTGAGTTAAATAATTAAAATTCATATAAAGAACACAAATAAATGTAAAAAAAATACTATCACGTGCATATATATAATATAAAATTATTTAAAATACATTAAAAAAATCTTAAAATACATTAAAAACCCAAAACGTTTTCAGCCATTACAAGGCCGTCATCAGTGGTTATTTAAATATTGTTATTTTTTTTCTTTGCGCTTATTCGAGAATTGTCTAGTAAAAAATATTGTAATTTAAAGGTTATACGCCAGATGAGATGCCAGATAAAGTTATTCAAATTTTCAACAAAACGAGTTTCATCTGTTATAATTAAATATTAAATAGACCCCATAATCCATTATCAAGTTTATCTCAAACTCAACCTACAAAAGTAGATTTTAATAAATCGAAAATTATCTTTCGGACAAATAATTACCTGGAAGTCATTATAAGAGAATCAATTGAAATAATTGCTAATAAAAATACAGCTTGTAACGATGCATTATTATACGATATTTATAGAGTATGGAGATATTTTCTGCATAATAGATGAAAGCTCGTTTTATTGAAAATTTGAATAACTTAATTGGGCATCGCATCTGACGTACAACCTTTAAATTACAATAATTTCTTCTACACAAATCTCGAGTAAGCGGAAAGAAAAATAATAACACTACTTAAATCCCCACTGATGAATTCCTTGTAATTGCTGAAAACGTTTTGCATTTTTAACCTCTTCACGGTCTCTTAATATTTGGAAAAACCATCAAAAAAGTACCTATTTATTTTATTACAGAAATTGAATAATTATAAGGTTTCTAAATAAAATATGCAATTACTTTTTTTCAGGCGAAAAAAAAAGTTGTTATAGAACAAATTCATATTTGTAGAAAAACCAGCCTGCGAGAATTGTGTGTCTTAATTTTTGTTTTACACCGTACAAATTAATGCGAATAAAACCTTTATTTTTCACATCTTAGATCTTTATTTATCATCATCACACACATTTTTACAAATAATATTTGAAACGATATATATACATTAAATTTTGATTATTAATAATTTTTTGAGTGTTACATATTTCGAAACATGCAATACAAAGCCCAACATTACAGTCAGCGCAAAATCCAAACCCAAACGGCATTATTCAAAGACTTCACACCGAAATGCCAGTTAAATTTTTCTGGTTTCAGACGTTTTTTCCAGCAATAAATCTCCTGCCCGGAAATATGACGGGAGCGAGAAATAATGAACGACACCTCAGCACGTGATATTGACGGGAGCGAGAATTAAGGGTGTTAATGTATTTTAAGATATGTTTAATGTGCAGTGGCTGATCCGTTAATGAACTTAAACCATTCTAAAACCGTGTTCGCTAACCAAATTGCTCGTTAACTAATCGTATATTTTGTATTTATTTGTATGGGAATTCAATTAATTCGTTCTTAAATGCTAAATAATGTATAAAAAATACAGAAATGTTTTCTTTATAATAGGGTTAATATACGTCCTTATTTAATACGGACCGATGGTATTTTGATGGCTTTGCCCGTCTGGTGGAGCATTAAAAAATGGCATGCCCTTTGTAAAAAATTTTAGGATTACATTCATGGACTACGGCATTAAATATATCAATTTGTCACTGTGAACCTTCAAAATCTCCTGTTTACGGGGGGGGGGGGGGGGGGGGCAATAAAGCTCAAGTGGAGCCTAGAGCCTGAGTCAGAAAATATAAGAATTATGTTTCTGATCAATTCATCACAATTTGGGGCCCTGTAAAATCATCAAATGTGTGTTCATCGGTATCCAATTAATTAATTAGGTTATACGTAACAAGCTGTTAAAATGTTCTTCATGTCGACAATATACGCAATCAAATCTAATTCAGCAAATCTGAAACACACCATAGCTTTTTCTTGGATTTGTTTTGTGAGGTGTTAGTTAAACACACATTTGTTCGTTATCCAAACATAAAAATCTCTTGCGAAATTGTTCGTTAACCGATCTGTTCGTAAATCGAACAGTTCGTCATCCGTTGTATTTTAAAGAATTTTATATTATATGTATGCATCTAAATTTAATGTTTGTGCATTTGTTTGTATTTTTTATATGAATTTTAATTATACCTTTTTAAGTTTTGATTCGATTTTCCTAAAATTTGAAATAACTTTACAAAATTCTGCAGTGATTATGTACACAATATGGCAATTAATGACCGGCAACTTTCAATTTTAGACATTTTGTCGAATATTTAGAAATATATTTGACAGATTCTTCTGGAATTTTAGAATTAAAAAGAACAGATATGGCCTCATATTTAGCAATGTCGATTTGATAAAGGGGGCAATTAGGGGGCCAACAAAAAATCAATAAAAAAATAATACTTGGGATCACCCAGTAAAATAAAATGCACGAAATGATCTATCGCTACCGGATATAAATAAACAGACATTGTGCAATATGTGCATTCTTTTGTGTAAGAATAGCACGTATATTAATAGAGATATAGCGATTTATTTAAAAAAATTAAAAAAATCTTGCATGTTTTTTGCTTATAACATGCAAGGTTTTCAACAAAATTTAACTCTTGTTTCAGAAAAATTGACAAAATATAGTAGAAACAATATAGGGTAATTGGAATATAAATATATTAAATATTTTAGGAAATATGAGCAGTTGTATGAAATAATTTTTATCTGCGCATGCGCGAACGATAACAAGGATCATTTTACATAATTTAATAGTCAACTCTATGGAGCAACTTATTAAAAAAATTAGTCAAATATCGTAAAAATTCAGAAAGATATCGGAGTTAGTGTGAGCAAATTTTTAGTTGTTCTCTAAAAGCAGCTGAATGATAAGGGATTTTATACAAATTGTCATTTTTTATTAACTGACTTTCAGAAAAAAAGTTAGTATTTAGTGATTTACTAGTCAAATATACGTTGTGCAAGATGTTTTATAACAATTTATTACTCTTTGCTGAATGCCATTTATAAAATCTAAATCTCAGTATTTCATACATATTTAAACGTTGTAAGCTGATGTATTAGAAAAAACAACCACTTCGTCTAACAACAACAAAAAAAAACCTATTCTAAAAAGTCAAGAATATATAAACTATACACTTTCATTTTTTTCTAATATTTACATATTCTAAAACATATCTATAAATATTTGAAAGTGAATTCATATTTTATGAAATACCACAGGGATAAGAAAGCTACCACCTCAACGGTTACGTTTTCAAACAAAATCTTTCTCTTCGATCACATAATCATATTTTGTATGTATATTTATTTCGCTCTGTTTCATCAAATAATGCAGAGTAGTGGATTGTATATAAAAATGATTTATACTGGAATCGGTAAGAAATTAAATGGATGTTTTCAATATATTTTATATTACTTTTATATGTATTCACTGTTTTTATACAAGGGTTTTTTTTTCTTTCCAGTAATTCTCTAAATAATATTAAAGATGCATGTAATGTAACTAAGTCTTTTAAATCAATTTTCATAAACGTGTAAAAAGGCATTCTATGACATAAATAATGTGCTTTTTGTCATTTTCTTTTTATTTTCTATATGTATTTGAACAACTAAAAATATCATGAAAATTAAAGAAGATGTTTAAAAATCAACTATTCTTTGTATAATAAAATTTACAAAACATAAATCCCATTAGATGGGGTTACCTGGGTCCTGTTTGAGTTACTTGGATTACCAAGAAGTAAAAATTTTAAAATCATTTCTTGGTTGATAACTGTGTTCACAATATTGTCTACTGTGTTGATAATATTGGCATAATTATACCCTCCATCACCATATTCAATTCAGTGATAGTGTGCTGAATACCAGATATATTACAATTAGTCAAAAGTACTTTTTCTGATTATTTTTAATATCATGTGGATTATTTAATTACATGTAATATAACATGAAATAAAAGTTTGTTTAACCCTCCCGAGCGTCTTTAGGGCTTTCTTGTATTTCCATAAAAATGCTCATAAAAATAATCTTAATTTAAATTTTCTTTCCCCGTTTGTTAGTAAAATGCACTTCATGCCCCTTTAATTGTTATACATTTTAAAATACATTTCTGTTTAAAATATTTTTTTGTACAACAGATTTAAGTTGTTTTTGGGAGACGGAAAAATTCGCCCAAACCACTCAGAGGGTTAATATTATACAAACATAAATACGATTTGAAGTAAATAACTTCCACGATCGCAACAGCAAACACCGACACAAAAAAAGAGATGCTTAGAAAATTGCACTGTGGACTTAAAATGAGGACTGTCCTGGTATTTCAAACAGAAGAATTAATTACGTGGGCAGGTACGTAGTGGTGCTTAAGGGATTGATTGCACAATACTCGGTGAATGACGCAGACTCTGTCAACAGAGTAGATCTAGGAGTGAGATGAACCCTTTATTCAATTGTGAATTCAAGTACGCATTTCATTCTTCCCAACATCTCAGCATTTTCGGTAAAATGTTGGTTAGATTGATTCAGCTTAAGCATTTTTCAGTTGCGGGTTCAAGTACGTATTTTATTATTGCCAACTTCTCAGCAGTGTTCAGTACAATGTTGATTAATCGGATTCCATCTTAACCATTTTTTCCGTTGCGGGTTCAAGTACTTATTTCAATCGTGCCAACTTCTGAGTAGTCTTCGGTTTTAATGTTGGTTAATTTGATTCAGCTTAAGCATTTTCTTGTTGTGGGTTCAAGTACGTATTTCATTCTTCCCAACATCTCAGCACACTTCGTAAAATGTTGGTTAATTTGACTCCAGCTTAACCATTTTTCCGTTGCGGCATCAAGTACTTATTTAATTCTTGCCAACTTCTCAGTAGTCTTCGGTAAAATGTTGGTTAATTTGAGTCCAGCTTAACCATTTTTCCGTTGCGGCATCAAGTACGTATTTCAATCTTGCCAACTTCTCAGTAGTCTTCGCTAAAATGTTGGTTAATTTGATTCAGCTCAATCATATTTCCAATGTGAGTTCAAGTACGTATTTCATTCTTGCCAACTTCTCAGTAATCTTCGGTAAAATGTTGGTTAATATGATTCCGCCGAACCATTTCAGAGCTGCCATAGGCACTAAGCTCCATATATAACAGGAGATCTGTCTTCCTATTTCCCAACATGGTTTCCAGCGGTCAGCGAGGAATACTGTGAAGATAATTTTAGTTCGCATTCATGGCAAATAATGCTGTTTATCGCATGCCCTTACATGATTAGAGAATCATTTATTAATTTAATAGGTATAACTTATTTAGAAAAGCGTGAATTAGGATAATAGTAAATGAGAACACTAATATCTAACATTGATAACGCGGACTATTTTATACCTTTGCGTTGCATACTGCATTTGTCTTGCAAGCTTCTGTCCGCCGACTAATAACTCCTGTTATATAAGGAGCTCAGTGGCCATAGTCGACTATTTGCTATTCTATTCGCACTACTATTAAAAAAACCAGATTCTGTATTTTTGTTGCAAATATTCTTGAACAGTATGCCAATATTCTTGGTTTTGACAAAGTGGAATGAGGTAGAATTAAAAAATAGTCGCCAGTGGCATCCCTGTCACTTTTCCGTTGCGGGTTCAAGTACGTATTTCATTCTTCCCAACTTCTCAGCAGTCTTCAGTAAAATGTTGGTTACTTTGATTCCGCTTATCTTTAACTTTTGTTAGCGGTCGCACAGACAGCTCTTTTTATCTATTTTATCAGTTTACTAAATGGACAGTGTGTGGCATTACAACACATTAATAATCTTAATCTACATTTCCAAACTTTGTTTTCTTGAGCATGTGACCAGAGGTGCTGTACAGCATATGCCCTATAAGGTAAGGCTGCCACTGCCACAGGCAAGTATTTTACTATTCTGTTCGCACCACAATATAAAACAATACATTTTGTAGTATATTTATCTTGCAAATGTTGTCAATCCGTATGTCAAAGATTTTTGTTTTGATAAACTAATTCCAGGTAGAATTAAAAAATAGTCACCTGTGGCAGACCTGTATGAGGTACTCAACCTAGCAATGAACGCTCGACATTTAGTTCCCAGCCATGTTGGTATTTCTTCGATCATGCATGTATGAAAAATTGAGTGATATTTGTCCAACTCCGGTATCGAACTCTAGACCAGTCGTGTGCAGCTCGACTGGTTATACCTTCGAAATTATAATTACGTATACTAATAAAACATTATTTTATTTGTAGCAGAACTTGTACTAGGGAATTCCAAATATATAAAGTTAAATTGCAAAAATCATCTATGTAAAGTTTAAAACATAAACCACGTCCTATTAATTAATCATGCTTTTTAATCGTCCTTTGGTAAAAAGATCGCAAACGATCATCATGTAAGTGGTGAGTCACATCACGATCATCACATCTATATAAAGTTTAAAACATAAACCACGTCCTATTAATTAATCATGCTTTTTAATCGCCCTTTGGTAAAAAGATCGCAAACGATCATCGAAGCTGTGCAATAATTTTTGAAACAATAGTAAAGGTTTAAACCCTTTTCAACCAGATACATTTTTTTAGAAATAAAATGATATAAGTTGCAGCCTTCGAGCACTCTTTTCTGCGATATTAAGATTTCTCAGAAAAAGGAAGCACAAAAACTAAAAATAAAGATTAAGTATATTAGTAGCATTGTAAACAAGGAAATTTAATGTATAGCAATATTATTTTTGTAATTTTTCAAAACAAGAAACTTTTGTTAATTTTTTTGATCTGAGTTCTATTACCATAGCGATGGCAGTGGATTTAAAACAGACTCATCCCGTAGGTTGATTGAGTTGCTGACAAATATTAATTAAATAAAGATATTGCAAATAAAGTTTCTGGCTTTTAATGTGGTTTATTGGATTCATTATAAACCACTGTATATGGTATAATAGTTGGGGGTTATTAAGTATGGAACAGTATAACTCCAATTATCCGAACTACAATTATCCGAATTCCTGATTATCCGAATCGCTTTCAGAATAATTTCATAATTTCAGAAAAAATTAAGAAGGAAACGTACTACGATTCCCAAAATAATGATTTTGTCTACTCGCGCTATTGTGCTTCCCTCCGCGAAGCTAGAATAGGCGCAGCGCGAGAATTATTGGGATGATGAGCCATCATCTCATAGTGAAGCTCGATTATTGACTGTCGTCCGTCGCCAGGTGGCCGGCCCGTCTAACCTGTCACTGTTCGTTTTGATTAGTCAGACAGTGTGACGTGACCTGCGAGTTAATTATTTGACCTACTACTGTGATGATACTCTTTCGTTTCAGTTCGTTGTTTTGTTTGCGAGTGCGTTTTGTCGTTCACCATGGCTTCTAAAAGAAAAAGTTTTGTGTTATTGTTGTCGGATAAATTAAACATTATAGAGCAATCAGATAGAGGAGTTACGGGTAAACAGATGGCTGATATGTACGGTGTTGGACAATCAACGATTTCAGACATTAAAAGGAGCAAACCTACGCTTTTAAACTTCGTGTCAGTGATTAAAAACGAAGATGGAAGTTCTTCAACAAATTCAATGAAGGCAGCTTCAAACAAAGATTTAGAAGATGCCGTTGCAACAACGTTCTATGGGAAACCCAATTTCGAGTTCGATTCTTTGTGAAAAAGCTAAGATCTTAGCTCAGAAACTTGATTGTTCATCCTTTAAAGCAACTAAGGGCTGGTTAAGAAATTTTAAGTCCAGGCACGATGTTCGTGAATTAGATGTAAGTGGCGAGAAGTTATCTGCAGACTCCAAAGCTGCAGAAGATTTTATTGAAAAATTTAAAGACGTAGCAGACTCCTACGATCCTGACTTTTTGTACAATACTCATGAAACCGGTCTTGTTTGGAAAGCTCTGCCTAAAACCATTTTAGCATCTAAAAGGGAGTGTAGTGCAGCAGGACATAAAGTTAGTAAAGACCGTGTTATGGTGCTTAATTGTGCGAACTCAATGGGAAGCCATAAAATACCCCTTCTGCTGATAGGGAAGCCCAAGAACCAAAAATGTCTTGGAAAAAAGGTATTAAAGTTCTTTTTTTTATTGTTAATAATGCACCAAGAAAGCACCAAGAAGAAATCCCAGCCAAGAATTCTTGGAAAGAGTGAATCGCTAGTTTAAAACAATCTTATTACAGCCAAACGTCACAAACCTGTTGCAACCAATGGACCAGTCTGTTATCGAAACCATGAAACGCCATTACAGAAGGCAACTTTTAAAGAAACTTTTGGTAGGGAGCAAAGAAGAAGACAGAGTATTGGCTAACCAAACGAAATAAATTTGGAAGGTTGCGCTTACATGGTGGCGGAAGCTTGGAGCTTGGTAAAGTCAGTCACATTAAGACGTGCGTGGAACAAGTTTAAAGGCCTATCAACTGAAGAAGAGAAGAAAAAGGAGAAAAAGATAAAAAAAAATCAAGAAAAGGAAAGGGAAGAGATAAGAGAAGATGAGGATGGCATGCCACTTGAGGAATTCAGAAACATTCTTTTGAAAGTTCCTGGATGTTCAGAAGTTAGTACTGAAGATATAGGAGTGTAGATAGTGTGTGATTCGTCAGACCCTAGGTTTCATATTCCAAATGATGATGAACTTGTTGAAAGTGCGAGAGAGGAAAGTGTTGAGGATGATTATCTTAATGGCGAAGTTGAAGCAGACACAGGACTATCAGCTAGTGAAGCATTTGCCAGTTTTGAAACTGTGTTGAAGTGAATGAAGAGTCAGCCCGAGTGGTGACCACATGCAACTTCTCACTGTCAAGCGGATGCGCGACTTCGCTGCCCGAAAAAGGATGAAGGCTGTCAAACAGCTTATTTTGACCGTTATGCTCAGCAAGCAATGACTTTCATTTACAGTACGTTATGTACATACTATACTAATGTATACTTGTAAGTACGCTTAACATGTAAAAGTGTTGCCTTTTCATTTAATTAATTAAAAGCTCTTTTTCTTTAAAAACAGTTTTTTTCTTCCATTTTCAACATACATACAGTAATTAATTAAAACATTCTCTTTTTTTTTTGGGAAAAAATCCAATTATCCGAATTTTTGATTATCCGAATGGGGTCCGGTCCCAATTCATTCGTATAATTGGAGTTCTACTGCGTTTATGTTACAAATATGTTACAAAAATTTTAATATTCATTGTTGAGATATAAAATCAAATAAATAAATCAATTTGTATTTGAAAAAGTTAGGGCAAGATGAAGAATACCTACATTTCTTACTATCTATGGGGTTAATTTTTTGAAATATTTACATACTCGACGGCATATCTATAAAAATTTTAATGTTCCTTCATATTGTATGAAATATCACTCCAATAGAGGAACTGTTTTTGCAACAGGTACCTTTTCGAACAAATCTTTGACTTTGGAATCATACTCCGATTTCGCCCTTTTATTTATTTTGCCATATTTCATCAGGTACCAGAGAGATGTTTAAATGATAAAATTAAAAAAATTCCGTACGTGATAAAATGAAATGAATTTTTAAAAAATATTTTGTTTATATTTTTAAATTCACATTGCGTTTACTCATATTTGAATTTTCATTTTACATAACGATTTTAATATTTCTGATTGATTCTTCTCCTGAATCTATGGTACGAACAATAATGTAAAGGTTTGTTAAATCGCGGCTGACGAAGGTATTAGAATAACTTTCTATAACCAATTACAAATTATCAGGAGATTTTATTTATTTACTTTTTATTGGCGTTGTCAAATGGCAAAACAAAATTTATATTATCCATATTAATGCTTGGAAATCCTTTATGTTTTACTTCAAGCATTTTGTTAAATAGTAATCTTTATTTGTTTCTTGTATTAATTTAAAAAATTGATTGATAAATATCAGGAAAACAAATAAAATGGCAAATTTGTGTAAAAAAATCAATTTTTGTAAAGCAAGTTGGACAGACACTCCATAAGTTAACAAATCATGATCGGAAGATCAACTAATGCTATGGAAGTACGATTTGCACACCAAGCTTTAACAGTATGGGGGATTTCCTTTTAACAGCAATATATATAAGGAAGACTGGGACGGGTTGTTCCGTTTTTTACAAAATGATTTTTTATTTTTTAAATATTTAACCTAGAATAAAGTTTCATATATCACTTTATACGTTATACAATCCGTTATCAAAATAAAATTGCGACATACGTCTAATATATATGAAATTTGAATTATGACTCATTTTAATTATGAGAAAATATAGGCTTCCCACATATGGGAGACTTGACCCATTTTAGTTTATATTGAACTATCTGTTAAGGAAAATAAAATCACATTAAAAAAAGTCAGAATAAATTTATGCTATATGGTTTAAATATTATTAAAAATTATTTTAGAAAATATGATGTGTAAACAAACCTGCTGAGAAGGAATTCAAAGCAAAGGAGAAGATATCATTTTAAATACCTCTTTTGAGACACTCGACCTGGCAACGCTATTTGTCACATAGTTTGGATTCATATCATTGTCTAGATCTTGGTGAAATTTATCTACACACCTTCCTAATGTATTTTGATCAATGTTATGTTCTTTTTCAGAGGCATGAAAATTGCTTAACATTTCTTAAGGCTGCTGCTTTCATCTTTTCTAGTCCATTATTTCTATTCATTCTATTCATTCTTGTCATTATTTCTATTTACCTACTGTGGGTACAATTTAAATAAAATAAAAGTTACTATCAACTTTACAATTTGTATTTCATTCAATTTTTTCTTGCTGTATTAATTTTTCACGTTTTCCTTTAATCCATATTAAACATTTTCCTTTCTATCACCTCATTTTACTGTGGCTTTACAGAATAAGTTTACATTATTTTAGAAACATAACCATTAATCGTTCATTATGTACAGTGTATAATAAAATTATTTCCAAAAACAAGAAAATAAGGGAGCTTTGACCATCTGGTCAACCTCCCTCGCCTCCCCACATAGCCACTTTTTAAATTATAGCACATGTTTATGCTTAGCCCAATTTACTGCACAGTCTTTATGCCTGAAATGGAAGCTCAATATTTCTTCATTACTTAAAACCTACTTACTTAAATTTCTATGATATATTTTATCAAAGAAATCTTAGAGATTGTTTCTTAAAGTATATATTTTTTAAGCTGAAAACTCTTCACATTTGGTTTTCCACACCTGTTTCAATTATCTGCTATTGTTTGTGCATTTCAGTAGCTTTCGTTGCCACCTATTGGTAAAACTCTCATATTCTTTTGAATATGAAAACTGAAGGGTGGGTCAAGCCTTCCCTATGGTCAACCCTCCCTAGTCTCTCCTATATTATATATATGTAGAAGCAATTGGCTGTATTAGGCCTAATTAGAATACTACACAGATTATATGTTTTCAGTGTTATCCCTGGTATGTTTGAAGAAGCTAGTTGTATAGCATTGTAAAATTGTCTTTAAGCAATAAAATCAATGATTGTTATGATTTCAGCATTCTGTTGTTGTTTGACTTTTTCCATAAATTGACGTTTTGCATATCACCTCTCTCTATATATATATATTTAGTTTTAAAAAGATTACAAAGGGATACAGCAGGAATGAAGAAGCTACCCGCATGATGCGTAAAATATGAAAGAAAATCCTGCTGTTCGTTCATAAAATCCCATTTTGTATACATATATATGTATCTCGTTGTGTTTCTTTATGATATTTCGTAAAAGCGTTTTGTATATAAAAGAAGAAATATTCTCTTTTCAGGAAAAAATTAATGCTCACACTATGTTTGATATTATTCTTGAAAGAAATATGCAGCTTTCATTTATTTGTTAATAATTGGTAGTAAAGTCTGCGCAACGATCACTAATATCAGTGCATTTTTACTTTTTACCATTATTCCAAATCTCCTGAATAAAATGTATCATTCAAATAAACTGCAAATGTATATCTTCATTGAAATGTAATATTCGAATGCAAAGTGAAAAATGTTTCTTGTTTTACGTTTTCTATAGGCGGGGAGACGGCAGCAAAAAGACCGAGCGCGACTAATAACGTTCTGGAAAAACACGCGACTACTCTCGGGTTAAACAAGGATGGGAAAATCATTCATCGGTTATATATGATGAAAACTCTCCGAAACTATTAGAATAATGTTCAGAATTTTAATTTTTCCATACAATGAAATATATCTGACTACACAATTTAAAAATGCACAAGTCAGTAAAAATATATTTTATGAAATAGTTTATCACACCGGTAATGTGTGTTATTTCTTTCATGCATCCTTGTATATGACATACAGAATTTATGCATACGACGTACTACACTAAAATTTAGTTTGAAAATAAATAACACAGCTGAAAATGAATTTCCAGCAATTATCGATCATGGTTAGGCCTGAAATTGTAACTTTTGTATATCTCTATAAATGAACGATAAATTCTACGCATACCTTAATATATACAAAACATGTTGCAGTGCATTTAACTGATCCTTTCTAATTTCGTAATAGTTTTAGTATCCTAACATTGTTAAACTTCATCGCAAAATTTTCATAGATCATAATGTAACGGAATTATTTTGTGGGTTGTTGTAAACAAACTCGAAATGATTTTATATTCCTGAAAAGTATGTTGTAAAACACTCCATTGTTGCATATCAACCTCATTATATTTGGAATATCTTAAAAGTTTTAAAATGCACTTCAAACGATCTTCTCCATAGCCTAAAGTGTAACTGAATTTTTTGTGTGTCCTATGAATGAACTATAAAAGCTGCACACTTATTTTTTAATACTGAACAATCTATATTAAACCACGATAACATATACATATTAAATGACAGAATGAATGTATTTACGAGAGTTAGAGATCGGAGAAACAGACAGGCGTATGCAGACAAGTCGAAGTCATTAACTCTTTTCAATTGGGTTCGAAAGTATTAACAAGAAAGAAAAAAATCATGCTTCAGGCATAGATTATGAAACACTTTCCAATACATTTAGAATCATGTAACAAAACTGCCCCGTTTAATAAGTTAAAATATTGTGTCAAATTCAACCATATGGAAACGCATAACATACTTGAAAACACAATTTCAGCTGTCCTCATCTACAATCCGAAAATTATCCTAATTCTTTGAGCAACCCTGTATAGGATATATAGATTTGTATCTATTAACTACTTGCATGCCAAAATTTAGTTTAGTTCAGAAATACATATATACTTTAGTTGAAATGTCCTTTCAGCAATTTCCGCTAGTAAGGAGAAACACGGAAGGGATGGATGTGAATTATTTTGTGCAGCCCTGTATATGAGGTGTAGAATTTATATACAACTAGTAAAATATACAGAAAAAGTTAAATTAAAATAGTTAAATTTAAAAGTGCATGCCGAAATTGAAAACGCACTTCAATCAATTATTACTCAAAGACAGTACTGTAATCGATTTCTTTTGTGTGTCCCAGTAAATGAACGATAAATGCACAAATGCACAAATGCACAAACAGAGCATGAATGCCCCGTTCTATAGTAATCATTTTGTAGTGTGAACATTCAGTGATTTATATCAGTTTCAATACATTTGAAATAGCGTAATGTCTTTAAAATACTCTCTAAACGATTTTCCCCATATTCTATAACATAATGGAATTCTTTTAGGTGACCCTGTAAATGAACTATTAACCCCGCATACTTCATATACAATACCAAACATGCCTAGGTGACCCTAAATAATGTTTATCAATTGTATGAAAATCCGAGACTATTTCCGGGAGTTGTGGCGTGGACAGACGGACAGACAAACCGAATGGATAAACACTTTTCAACTTTGTAGGAAAGTGTTAAAAACTGATTTTCAAAATTCTATTATTTCGAAGCTAAATGGGTTAAATTACAACATAACACTAATTTGTTAATGAAAGAATAAAACACGTAAGGAAATCATCAGAAATAGCTTGCATAATATAATTATTATGCGTGAAATACAAGAAAAGATATTTTAAATATAAAACCATTAATTTTCTGAATATGACGTATCCACTGATAATTTAACAACTAATGATAAGGAATGGAGTAAAATTTGTTTTCTATCATGGGGATTATAATGCTGACGATTAAAAGAAATATTTCTATTAATGAATTTGTGCTAATCGATAATTATCATGCATGTCATACCAGAAAACATATTTTTAACTTTAATTTTAAATATAAGCCCATTAATTTCTGAATATGACGTATCTACTGGTAATTTGACAACCAATGGTAAGAAATGAAATAAAATTTATTTTTTCCACCATGCGAAATATTTCTATTAATGAATTTGTGTTAATCGATAATTATCACGCATGAAATACCAAAAAAGATTTTTTAAACTTTAATTTTAAATATAAATCCATTAATTTTCTTAACATGATGTATCCTCTGATAATTTGACAACTAATGGTAAGAGATGGAGTAAAATTTGTTTTCCATCATGGGGATTCTTATGGTGACGATTAAAATAAATATTTCTATTAATGAATTCGTGTTAATCGATAATTATCATGCATGAAATACCAGAAAAAGATCATTTTAACTTTAATTTTAAATAAAAACCCATTGATTTTCTGAATATGACGTATCCACTGATAATTTGACAACTAATGGTAAGAAATGAAATAAAATTTATTTTTCCATCATGTGGATAGTGACGATTAAAACAAATATTTCTATAAATGAATTTGTGTTAATCGCATTATTAAATTATTCATATATGAAAAAACAGAATTATATCTACTAAAAAACAACTTTTCAAAAGTAAAAAAAAAAGCCAAGCAAAAAAAAAAGAAAAGAAAAAAGGGGAAAGATGTGGCTAAAAAATAGTGTGATATCAAATTTCCAAGCTAATATTATGGTACTTATTTAACATTTTTTATTAAAAATTTACCATATGTAAGTCGAGTACCTAAGTATGTGTTGATAGAAAACCTTTTCTCCTTTACTAAATACATCATAACGTGTTTCTGAAAATTAATTTTTTTTAATTATGCATGATGGGCTTGGCGGCCATCTTTCCATATTTTACACAATTTTCTAAGCACACAAGTACATTGTTAAGATCGGAAATTCGAAATTGTTGCTAAAGCAAACATTTTATGCTTTTAATTTATGGAAATGAGTGCCTAGAAATTTGTGTCTTAAAATAAAGTTGAAGTAACTTCAGGTTTTATCTTATGATTCTCTTTTTTCGGAGGGGGTTAATTAATTAGTTAAAGCAGTAAAAATCAATTTGTTTTTTTTTCTTCAAAATAAAAGACTTTCTTAATTTATCTGTCTGTAGCCAAAACTAGAAGTTCAAAATTCTTAATAATGCAAACATATTACGAGCTTGTCTGCTTAGAAATTTGTGTAAAATATGGAAAGATGGCCGCCAAGCCCATCATGCATAATTAAAAAAAAATAATTTTCAGAAACACGTTATGATGTATTTAGTAAAGGAGAAAAGGTTTTCTATCAACGCATACTTAGGTACTCGACTTACATATGGTAAATTTTTAATAAAAAATGTTAAATAAGTACCATAATATTAGCTTGGAAATTTGATATCACACTATTTTTTAGCCACAACTTTCCCCTTTTTTCTTTTCTTTTTTTTTTTTGCTTGGCTTTTTTTTACTTTTGAAAAGTTGTTTTTTAGTAGATATCAGCTCTTTTTTTTAAACAGATTATATATAATTGAAATAATTCTACTCGCTAAAATTAGTCCTTGTATAGCCTTTATAAGTAGGGAACAAACACAATAGTATACACTTTGTTTACCTATCATTCATTTTTTAGAGTAATTAATAATTTAAAAGTAAGGAAAGTCAATTTCTTCTTTCAAAGTATCAGTCTTTCTCAATTTATATCGCCTTAAAATTTTCTATGAAGGATGAAAATTTAGTAAAAATCAAATAGAGTCAAAATAAAATATATATTTACAGTTAGTCTGCCAGTTAATTGTTTGTTCTAACTTTTTTTTGCTGACGGTTTTGCAAAATAAATTTATCTTTACAAATACCTACGGAAAATCCGAGAATGAAGCCCCGCAGGCATCTAAAGAATCGAAGATCTGTCTAAAGAAGTAAATCTAGCAATTCTAGACATGATGATGAAACATTTTTGATAAAAAAAATCTAAAAATTTAAAGATATAAACTGTACATATAACTTCATCTTCATTTAGATCGTGTTATAGAGAAGAAAGAATAAATATGTAATTTTACTCAAGTCTGTTTATCCATACCTATTTGCATAAATGTGAGAATATAATTTCGTATAAAAACTCCCGTAAATTGATTATATTTAATAGTCTATTATTAAAGCCGCATAAACATTAGAATAAAATTTTTTTGCAGTTAAAAATTGCCTGAAATCTATAGTCTTATCGTTCGTCAAATTTGTTATATGTTTTTTTTAATACCCAGACATCTTTTCTAAACTCTGACCAAAGATCACAGAAATACTGAAATTATCCAAATACTTATACCTTTCTATCGTATTTCTTTTTTTGAGTGGGGGGAGGGGTGAGGAAGGGCGCTTAAGAACTTCGTTTTGTTCTTAGAATTCTGAATTAATCATTGAAAAGATCTGCCTACATAAGTCTTGTTGCAGAATTTTCATTAGGTAAGAGTTGCATCAACTTATACATCATGTGAATATATTAAATTACTTTTGTAAAATACTAGATGGGAGCCATTGATATTTTCAGAGCATTTGCCTACATTTTAAACTTAAATTATTTACAACTATTCATTAATTTTCTATACGAATTAAAGAAGTCGTTGTTTCCATGGCAACTGTACCTTTCACTATTGCTTGTTTGTTTGTTTGTTTTATTGAACACATATATATCAGATCACGTGAGGATCACGGCGGGATTTGAACCCGCCCCCACCTACGTTCTCAAGCGATTAGCGGCGTGGTGTCTTATCCACTCAGCCACGGTGGGCCACTATTGCTTTATCTAATATCCAGATACTCAAATTTAACCAGCTGCGCTTAGAATTATGCTCATAACAGAGTACATTTATATGTAAGAGTGGTGACACATATGCACAAGTCGTGTACTCATATTCAAGTTTTTGTCCAAAGTACAGTAACTCAGTTTTCATTAATAGACGTGGAAGATTTCGATTAAACTAACCAAAAAAGTTTAAAAACATTGGCTTTCTGATTTGATTTTATTCAAAATCGTCTTAACCAACCAAAGTTAATGTCCGGGATCCAGAGTGTTTACTGCAAACATAAAAAAAGTTTTCAAAAATGCAGGCTTCTGATTGATCAATCTCATCGCGCTAATAGCGTGAAATCTATCTTGATCCCGGTCTATTCAACGTCCTTTAAATATTCGAGAAAGCCTTGACAAGTCAGGAAAATATCACACAAAGCAGGCAAAACAAAGAAGAAAAATCATTCATTGGCTCGTTCATATCCACGAGCCAATGAATGATTTTGTTCCTTTGCTTTGCCTGCTTTGTGTGATGTTTTTGTGATGCGTGTCAAGACTTTCTCAAATATTTAAGGGGCGTTTGTTTATTTCACCACCATGAAGCTATGAAAGGAGAGGAGCAGACATGTCAATCTTCCCGTGTGAAAAACTACATAAAGAAAACGAGTTCTTTCCCCCTCTTCTGCCCTTTTCTCTCTTGATTTTGACCGATAGCAGCCCATTTAGCAGTCTCCATAGCAAGATGCAGCTATATATGGCGGACGCAAGGGGGAGGGTGTTAGCGTGACCAATGACATAATAGGCCAGTTTATGACGTTTAAAAGCCACACGGAGTTGGATCATCTTTACACGATGATTAGTACAAAGCGGTGCGCCGATTTTTTTTGTGTCCATTGCCGTGTACAGATAATCAACTCCACACTTAGGAACAGCTTCAAATGACGTCATCTACTTCGAGGCAAACGAAAAAGGACAGGCTACCGCGGCGCTACAGTGTCTAGAATATATAGTGTGGAAATCGAATTAGTCGATCACAGCGATATCTGCAGGATATTTCCCAAAACTCCAAGACAATTTGGTCTAGACGCTGTAACATTTTTTAAACGTTTTATTAACTTACATTTGACCTGTGTGCTTGGCGTCAAACCCGCTGTAATAATACGATGTTTACTTTGAAATTTGAAAATATATAGCAGATGTCGCTGCGATAATCTCCCTGGATTTCAGCGTCAGTGCACATTTAAGGGATACACTTTTTAGCGGTTCTTGTATAGCAAATTTCCACATTACGTATTCTAGACGCTGTAGCGGTGCATTACACATGTCTCTTTCTTCTTTAAAAAATATCCTGCAGATGTCGATGCAAATGACTGTTTGGAATTCGACATCGTTGTACATTTAAGGGATTCAATACTTTCGCGCTTTTTTAAGTATTGCTGGGATAGTCGATTTCTACAACATATAATCTAGACGCTATAACGGAGCTATAGTTTCTAGAAGATATAGTTTAAAAATCGGCTTATTAAAAAAGTGCTAAAAATTGTATCCCATAAATGTTGAACGAGGCTGAACGACAAATGTCGATTACAGCAACATATGGTAATTCCGACATAACTATTTCAAAAGAAAATGTTTCGCTCAGAGAAGATCTAGAAAATGTTGCTCCTATCGACATTTGTCATTCAGTATTTTTCAATATTTATGGGATTCAATTTTTAGCACTTTTTAAAGAATTACTGGAATAGCCGGTTTCCACACTGTGACCGTGATCTAGGTAGATTTTTCTGTGTTATCGTAACGAGATTGACCAATCAGAAGCCAGAATTTTTGCTTACTGTTTGCAAAATTGTACCTGGATACCGGCCTATATTTCTAGACGCTATAACTGAGCTCAGGAATAGTACAGAAAGCAAACTCTGTATTTTGATACATTAAGGCCGGGATCTAATTAGGAACAAGTGTGTCTCTATAACGAAGTAGCGACATACGGCCAATAAATGTTTATTGGTAAAAGTGATAAAAACAAATCGTTAAAGTTCTTTACGAGCATGCCATTATCGCCAGGTTAATGCATGCTGAATTATTTCCCTAGTCTAATAGAGATCGTCCATGCGCGTATCTTCTAATGGAGGATATTCCAAATATGGGTTCGAGGCTGAAAAAGTCACGTGGTACCGGTAATTTACCCAAAGAATTTCTAACTGATAGAAGGGAAACAGGAAACTACACTGTTAAAAATATCGTGAAAAATTACCTCGGTTCTTACAGGTTCTCTATTTTCTGACCAATGAGAACGCTACATAAACGGCTATGAAGCGTTCTCATTGGTCAGAATACAGATAGCCTTTAAAAACAGAGGTAATTTTTCACGATATTTTTAACAGTGTACTACTGCTTTCTCCCATGAACTGTTTCCTTGGCTAGCGGGGATTTACATTACGTAGACGGAGCCTTCCTTTCTTTACGCTAGACGTTCTTGCCTTGACCATGTGATCATAACGTAGATTGAATATCCTCTATTCAAGAAAGCGGACTGCCGTACTTTCGACAAAAGCTTGAAATGAGCATGTCTCCTGTGCATATATCACCACTCTTATGTATAAAAGCTCTCTGTTATGGTGTTGTTTCTGATACAGCGCCTAGAATACCTAGTGTGGAAATATGCTATCCAAACAGTTCTAAAAATTTGTATCCCTTAAATATGCGACGATACTGCTAAAATTTCAAGTGTCGATCGCAGCGACATCTGTGGGATTTTCGTATTACTATTATTACATTGTATAGACTAGCAATTTCTTGCAGTTGTAGAAAATATCCTGCAGATGCCGCTGCGATCTGCATAATACAGCAGTATCATTGCACATTTAAGGGATACAATATTTTAGCGCTTTTTAAAGTATTACAGGGTTAGCCGATTTCAACACTATATATTCTAGGCGCTATAGTTTCTGAGCGCTGTTGGTTAAATTTCGATATTCGTGTTTTAGAGTGAGCAATATAGAAAAGTACTAAAACTATTGAAACAACAACTTCTTTAATATTGAAATGCATAGCAAAGGAGTTCAGAATCAATGCCTTAAATAGTTTCGAATACGCACTGTTGTTATGACATCAATACCCTTCCTGGATGTGGAAATGCAAAATTGTGTTCAACATAATTGGCCGCAATCTAGATAGATTTTTCGCTGTTAGCGAAACGAGATTCATTAATCAGAAGCTTGCACTTTTGCGAACTTTTTGCTGTTTGCAGCAATGCAGGCTATTGATTGGTGAATCTCGTTTCGATAACAGCGAAAAATCCATCTGGATCTCAGCCTAAATTTCTGTAAACATTGCACTTCATCCATGGCCCTAAGAAAAAGACTCAAAACTTTTATGACATAGGCCGGGATCCAGAAGCAGCAAAAATTCTCAAACATTCTGGCTTCTGATTGGTCAAACTCATTTCGCCAACAGCGAAAAATCTATCTGGATCTCGGCCATAGTTTTCTTCGATGAAATCAATGCAAAAGGATAATATAAAAAATTTTAAAAGACTTCTAAAATGATTTGGCGGGTTTATCGCTGTTTGGCATAATTTATAAACTTTAAAATTAATTAACAGTTTTTCGCTAA
The DNA here is from genome assembly GCA_963932465.1 of Maratus speciosus. NCBI lineage: Eukaryota > Metazoa > Arthropoda > Arachnida > Araneae > Salticidae > Maratus > Maratus speciosus. The sequence continues at coordinate 252,082,508 of OZ010790.1, forward strand.
TTAAGAATAGAAAATTTGTGTTTTTAAAGCTGAATTTTACAAAAGCACGTAGATTGAGTAAATATCTGTCCAAAAATGCAATCCTTACTTTTTTATGTCCATTATTTAAGTCTCTACCTTGATTGAACCATAAATTGTGACGAAGAAAATAAATCGATCATTTTCAGTATCTCGACGTTATTTTAAAAAATCTATATCTCTGTTTATAATTAATTTATGAGGATGCATTTGGTCTCAAATTGAAGATATTTTCCATTAGGTCCTTCTGGTTTTGGTTTTATTTTTCTGCGATGATTCGTTCTTTTGATATGGGAAATTTTACGCTGGCATGTTTGGTTGATTTTACATGGAGAAGTTGTCATCAGTATAATAAGCAGTTACGGTGTCTTGCGTTTTATTCTTGGCGTTTGTTTGTTTGGCGAGGTTAGCATTTTTTTTTTCAGCTTGGCTTGGCAGAACGACCGTCCTGCTTGATAAAGCATGTACGAGTGTCACGTTTGGGATTTTACAAAGTATCATGTAAAAAATGTAACGAAATACATAAGTTATTATTCAAGTTTCGCCTACATAACGGGTATTTGTCACTAACATTCATAGGTTCATTTTTTTAATAATTTACATTGCACTGATTAATCATTCTGAATTGAGGCCAAATAGTACCTTTACCTTCCTTTTTCTTATAGACGAACTTGAATATTCGATAAAATAAAGGTGTTGCTACTAAATTTTAAAAGTAACATTAAATTTTAATATGTAGATTAACTCTTATGACACAAGGACCACATAAATTTTAAATAAACTTCTACTAATAACAACCATAGCTTCTTTTATTCTTGTATAAGGTGTAAATCCATTTGGCGTCCCCCGGTTTATTTATTTGAGTCAAATGTGAGGTTTTTCAAGAATTATTTTTAAAGAAAGACAATGAGTTAAAAAAAAAAAATCCATTTACAAAAAATATTCTATATATATTGTTGAAGAAAATTGCGACTTTTCTAGTTGAAAGATAACTAGTCGTATGTTCCAATACCAAAATGTTCTTCTATCTCATACTTGTAAACACGTTGGCGGCGGATGTCGAAGGGTGTTCAACACTAGCGCCCCTCTCCAAATGGCGGCCGTCGACGACCCTTCGACACCTGTTAATGCTGTTTCAATTCATTCTGTATCTATCTAGCCAACTGGTAACATCTTTAAATTTTTCCCTAGCCTTCTTAAAGAGTTTTGCTTGATACGTGTGCTACCCGCCACCGGATTTTTTCCAGGCAAAAATATAAAAATCGGCAAAATTTGTTATGGAACTTTTATAGCATTGCATTAAGATTAAATTTCAACAAAAGAAACTTTCAGCCACGAGGAATGATTTCACCTCATACGGCTTCGCCGCGAACGTGTTAATACATCAAAATTCGCTATCAAAGTGCGAAAAATAATTGAGGGGCTCACAATCATAGTAGACAAAGTCCACAAAAAAAAAAAAAAAAGATAGTCTATTTAGAAGTTGCATAAAATCTGTTTTATTCGCACCCACAGTGAACCAAGTCTGTTTTCACATACTTTCTCATACATGTTGTCGGTTTACGGACTTGGTTTACTGAGGGGTTGAGTGAAACAGATTTTATGCATCTTCTAAATGGACTATCTCCTTTTTTGCAAAATGGACTTGGTCTACTATGGTTTTGAGCCTTTCAGTTGACAGTCTTTGCCCATCATCAGGATAATAAAGCACTGCTTAGTTGAATTCTGCGCATTTAAAAATGACATACAAACTTGGCATTTTTCAAACAAATCATTCAATTTCGGTAGCCACCCTCATAGATATCTCCAACCAGAATTCCTAAGAAAAATAAATAAAAGCGACACCGATTGGGCTGTATACACCCAAAACCTATTAACCTCCTCGCTGCGCAACCCGAGATTTTCTCGTGCATGCATTTTTCCGTCTAATTAATCCTCCTTGATTATTCCCACCAGTTATTTATTTATCTTTATTTTTTTGTAAATGTTGCCTTATTTAATCGGAACAGTGCTGAACAGTGAAGCAGCGGTTAAGGGATTACCTAGTTGTCATCAACTTCACACCCAGTCTGAATATTGTGATGTCTTACATTTAAGTTATGAGCCATTGGGAAAAAAGTAAAGGTGTAGTTGTTTACAACTATTAAATTAGGAAAATTTAAAGATATTACTAGCATAGGTGCTTAAAAAAAATGAAGTTAAATTAAGCTTAAAAAACTTGAAAAAAGAGATAGAATTATATTAAGAAATAGGTATAACTGCAGTTACTAGACTGCTATAAGAAAGAGTAAAAAATGTTAAGAATAAATTTAAAAGTTAGCACTTGTTCAAGATAACACTCACCAAGCTTGGGCAAGTAAAGCGGCAAAGGAAGGCAGCAAGGCTGCATACTTTAACAAAAAGGCACTAATCAGGGCAATATATATATATATATTCTATATATTAAAATATATAGAGGTTTTTTGTATTAAATCGGAGCATTTTCCAGATTAAATTAGACAAAAATTTTTGTTTAGAAAAACCGGTGGCAAAAGAAGTTATTTAATTATTTTGACGCTATTTTAATAACTAGGGGGCTCGCCCCCCTACGAGCTACGTTCGCCAACCCCCGTCCAGACACCGCAGACTCTAAATGCACGCTAATGTGATCGGCTTTAAAAAGATTTCGAAAGATTGAATTATAATTTAAAAAACAGTGGCGATCTCCCTATAAACGGATTTCTATTCATTTCTCTTTGATTGGGGAAATTTTAACGCCAAATGAGCTGCGGTACTACTTGATTATCCCGTCGACTAATTTCGCCAAATTATATAAATTGCCAAACCACTCGCCAAATTATACAAATTGACATAATTTTTATTTTAAATAACGAAAGAACAAATAAATTAGTACAACATTAATAAAAATACAAATAAAACGTCGAAATAAAAATAACTTGATGACGTAGACACGTGTAACAACATTTCAAAATAAGCTAATATAAAAGGAATTAAGTAAACAGAATCTTTGTCTCCCGGTATTTTTTAACAAAGCGAAAAGAAAGTTCTTTTAAATGAGACATTTTAAGTTAATCGTTTTTAATCTGATGTAATTTTGACCAAACTATTCTTTCTCTTTTTAATATTCACGTGAAAATACTTGTGTTAGAAATAAAATATTATTTGCGCTTTCCTAAGAAAACAAGTAATATAAAAATTTTGTTTTTAAAGTCAATTCCTACTTAGGCCATCAAGGAAAAATTTAATATAATCCCTTAAGCTAATATTAGTTTTTGTTGCATTAAAATATCTCAATTTGTTGATTTTCTATAAGCAAGTAGGTTTAGAATGGAACTCTATGGGAATTTGGCGAAATATTAGAGCTATCGCCAAGTTGGCATCAATGGCGACTCATTTTGACCGCCAAATTTGGCGATATATCGCCAAGTTGGCGAGAAACTTGGCGGTATTTGGCGACAGAACAGGGTCTCCCCTATGGTAACCCCTATTGAAAATACTTTCATTGAACTTCAATAACCAATGACCGCCATTTTGTTTCCCATGCAAAACTAAAATTAATTAATTAATATTTAATTAATTAATTAATATTTGAAAAAACTGTATTAGCATCAATTGTCATCCAGTACAAGTTTAAAAAAATTTATTTCAACTTGATAGGATGAATAATGAGTATTTTATTAACGATTGAAAATTTGAACAAGATAAATATATAAATATATAAATAAATAAATATAGGGAGAGTGTGAGCTAATAGTAGAAATTGAAATAGTTGAAAAGTATCCTCTCAAAATATCAAATAAATGTCTAGCGCAATTTGTAAATTTAAACCGTTTTGCAATATTATTTTGTGTTCATTTTATGTAATAACTGTAATGTGAAGTAAATATGACGTAATTTCTCCTATTTAAGGCTTCTAACGCATGTTAATAAATTTATTATTTTACAAATTCCTTTCTCTCTTAAAATTCACGTGTAATTATAGTTTTTATGACGTAATTTTTAATAAGTTCCTGCTTTTTGTACATAATTATTTAATTCTAATTCCAAATGTTTTTTTCTGTTTATAATAGTTACGTGTAAATAAATTTTTAATTTATTACACGTATAAATATATATATATTTTTTAAGCAAACATTATTGTTTCCGCTCTTTATACAGTTGGCAATAGTTTAAATTAATATCACTTTCTAAAATCTGTAAAAAATATCGCTCGAAATGCTGAAAATTTGAATTTAAAATAGATATAAAACCTTGAAAAATGAGTCAAATTAAAAAAATAAATCAATTCTGCATACCGGGAAATTATAACGTATAAAATGAACTAAAAATTATTAAATTACGATGTATAGTTTTTGCTGCTATAAAACTTTTTTAGTGGAACGATTTTGTCCAACTTTAGCATTAAATATCTCTTAAAATAATTCTTCGATTTGAAAACTGTCTGCATCAGCGTGTTTATCAAACATTTCTGTATAACACTGCCGATTTTCATATTTTTGTATGCATTATTTTTCTTAATATTAATGAAGAAAGACCTCCGGTCACAAAAAATTCAAAACCGGTGGCGGTGACAGCGGTAGTTACTTTTTTTTAGAATAGAGAGAAACAATTACTCAGCGAGAGGCTTAAGGATCTGATTATGTGAAAGTGTAACAGAATATGAAGGTTGATTTTATTCCGTGCACGAGTTTTTGAATTATATCTATCGTGAAAATAGTTAAAAAGGTAGCAAAGCAGCGCCATCTGTGATATGGTTATCATGAAAACCTCATCAGCACCAAATTATTCGAAGGTCTAACAGAATAAGAAGTATGATAAAATTCCATGCATTTGTTCTTTAGATATGAGTATCGGTAAAATCGTGTAAATCATGAAAAATGCACCATGGAAGCTCAACCTGTTCTGCGATTTACACCAAAATTCAATCAGCAACTACCTATGACAATGTCTAACTGAATAAGAAGATTCGGGAATATCCTAGCATTATTTCTTTAGATAGAGCTACTGTAGACGCCATGAAAAATGCAGAATAGCTGCGCCAGCTGTTGGACGATTTACACGAAACCTAATAATCAATAAATTATGTAAAGGTCTAATTGAATCAGAAGTTTGATGGAAATGCATGCATTAATTCCGGAGAACTATAACGGAACTATTAGAACTATTAGTTCCTATAGCGGAAATCGTGAAAATGCAGCATGGCAGCAACACCTGCTGGGCAATATATACCAAAAACTAATCAGCGTCAATTTATCTCTAAGTCTAACTGAAAAACTGAAGTAAAACTTTATATAAGTTTTATTAAATTCCATGCAATAGTTCCTGAGATTGAGCTATCACAAATTTTCTGTCGCATACAGACAGACTAACAGGCACATTTTCTAAAAAAAGATTAAATCGTGTTCAGGACCTTCTAAAACGTATAAATCCGCTGAAAGCCGGAAGTCCAAAATTTTCAAGAATCCAATACTTTCTTTTTTTAAAGATAGACGAAAGTAAACTAGTCGGATGTACCAATCCCAAAACTTTCTTCTATCTCATACATGTTAATACTTCAAAATTCGCTATCACACTGCCAAAATTAAATGGCAATCTATGCATCTCATGATGATTCTAAAGATATGAAATTTCGTGCATTAGTTCTTGAGATATGACTATCACTGAAATCGTCTAAATCCAGCGAAATGCTCCCTAGCAGCGCCACCTATTGGGTGATTTATACCAAATCCTAATCAGCAACAATTTATGTCAATGTCTGACTGAATCTGAAGTTTGGAGAAAATCCGTGCATTAGTTTTTGAGATAGAGCTATAGCGAAAATCGTGAAAATTCCTGCATAGCAGCGCCACCTATTGGGTGATTAACACCAAAACCTAATTGACAACAACTTGTGTCAACATACAACTAAATCTGAAGTTAGATGAAAATTCGTCCATTAGTTTCTATAGTTAGAGCTATTGAGGCAATCGTGAAAAAGGCAGCACAGAAGCGCCACCTGTTGGGCTATTTACACCAACACATAATCAGTAGCAAGTCATATCAAGGACTAACTGAATCTGAAGTTTGATGAAAATCCGTGCGTTAGTTCTTAAGATAGAGCTATTGGGGAAATCGTGTAAATCCTGCAAAATTCATCATAACAGCGCCACCTGTTGGGCGATTTACACCAAGACGTAATCAGCATCAATTCATATCAAGGACTAACTAAATCTGAAGTTTGATCAAAATCCGTGCATTAGTTCGTGAGATAGAGCTAGCTGATTATATTAGATATAGAGCTGATATATCTAAGCTGGTAGCATTAGATAGCTGAGATTAATCTGTACAAAGGCTGTTTTTTACTTTTCGATTTTGTTTAACTGTATTTTTAATGAGGGCTTTTCATTTTCGGAACTGGTTTTGAAAGAGAAAGCATCCTCATAAAAAAAATCTTCAATCAAAATCGAAAAAGTAAAAAACGGCCTTTTTACAGATCGATCTCAGCTATCCAATGAATAATAATAATAAAAAAAATCATTTCAAAATATTGAAATGTAACCAAGATACCTTTATAAGTTTCCTCCATAGAATTTAGTATTAGAGAACGGTTCTTTTCACTTGACTGAAGAAGCCTCTTAAACAGCGGGTACGATAACTTATCGCACACATAACCTCGAACATCAAGACTAAGCAAATAATTTTTACTAAAATTGCATCAGTTCGACTGAAATGTAAATTTTCAATTAAAAATACTGTTACACAAAACTGCGCAAAATAAGAAAAAAAAATGCAATTTAACAAATTACAACGACCATTTGGAAAATGATTTTTTCAAAGGCGAAAATTTAAGACATAAAAAATTGCATGGAGTTGATCATACATTACGTACGCCATGGATTACATTTTACGGTACTGTAAATTTTTAAACTTCTACGGAGCTAGTCATACATTACGTACGCCATGGATTAAACATTAATATTCCTGGACCAATTTTAAATGAAATTTCATTCTTAAACTTCTAAACATCCCACAATATTACTTTTTACACCGTCGTATACAGAAAAAATGTACTTTTAAATGCAATTTGTTTGACAGCTGTATCTCAAATTGTTTCTGAGTTATTAATTTTTCTTTGTAGTTTTTATTACTTTTTTGTCATAGGGGCAACAGAAGTATCCACCTCTGTTGAAAGTAAAGAGAAAATACAGATTACTGTATAGACCAATCAGAAAACGAATAAATTGCGGGATTCAACTAATAAGGCGCTTCAGATATGTTTTTGATTTCCTACCCTGACCGAGGACAATAACCATTTTTCCAAATGGTTAATAAATAAATAAATAAAAGAATTGATTGATTGAAAATAGGCGGAATTCAAATTGTTTGAAAATACTGTTTAAAAAATAAAATCGCATAAAATTATAAATAAGCTTCTACAAATTTAAACAGTAGTATTTTTTTTTGTTGTTGTTTTGTTTATTTAAGATGTAAGCCACTTTGACACCCTGAAAAATAATGCAGTATAGCAGTGCTACTCTTATATGATTTACACGAAAACCTAAGCAGCACCAACTTATGTCATTGTCAAACAGATTATGAAGTTTGCTGAAATTCCGTGCCTTAGTTCTTAAGATATGACTATTGCTAAAAACGTGTAAATCCTAAATTTGCTTTTTAATAAATTTAATGTGTCAAAAAATCCATTTTCATAAAACTATTATACATATATTGTTGCAGGAAACTGTACATTTACTAGTAGAGCTGTAGGCAGCAATGCTATGAAAATAGAGGGGTAAACGGTGGACACCATAACTTTTCATTGGTTTAATCTAGAAGAAAAATATTAAACAAATAGTTTCTGTTTTCTTTAAAAACCATTGGCATACGTAGCCTCTAAAAATAAATGCATGTTTATTGAAATGATATGAATTAAAAGTAAAATGTACATTTTCAATTAAGACTTTGTTTCTCAACAGCACTGATTTGAAAAATATTTACTGAGATGTTAGATACATCAATTTAAACATATACAATAATGAAAGAAATACAGTAGAGCGCCGATTACTCGAACAAGTCGGGACCGACCCTAGTTCGGATAAGCAAAAGTTCAGATAATTGGACAGACAATTTAACGGATGTACCTGACTATACTAAAATCTTCACACTTTATCCACGCACTAGTTAATGCCTGCATGTTTAAAAATTGTTTTTTGTCTTTTTATTTATTTATTATTATTTTTATTTTTTTTACTTTTTATGATCACTTTCTGAATGCCAGAGATTATAATTTAAGCAAAAGAGCTTTCGATTGTTGCTTGCTTCAAAGAAGACATTTTTTCCATGCTGCCATATCTCGAATTCTTCTTAAATACGTTAGTTGAATAGGATCAGCTTTCTTCTGCCGTTCGAGCCATTTCACAACTGTTTCCAAACGTTCAAAGACTTCGTTATGTGATGGACTTTGATCATTTTCAGAGCATTCGTTTTGAATTTCTGTTTCGTGTTGAATATCATCCAAAATCTCATCATCATTTAAAATCTGATATCCAGGTCTAATAGGGTGTTTGGATAATTGGAAGTTCGGCTAAAAAAATATTTTTTGAGAGAAATTGGCTGTTCGGATACTTGGAAGTTCGGTTAATTGGAGTTCGGATAGTCGGCGCTCTACTGTATAGAACATAAAAAGAAAAAATAAATATTAACTAAATGTGCTGTTTTCAAATCTGTTATAAACTCAAAATTACATACTTTCATAAATATTATCAATTTTCTAGTTCAGAATTAGTATTGAAAGTTTCATTTCTAAAAAGTCTTCAGCATTTTAAGTTTTACAAAACTTACAAAGTGCATTTTACAATAACGTTGTGAAACTGTCTAATGAAAAAATTTTTGCATGAAAAATCAATTTAAAATCGTCGACAGTTGAGAATTCTATGAACAAGTTATATAAACTGCTGTATTGGGAGATAGCAGCAATAAATAAAATAGTATGTTAATCCCACTGTATAAGTAACATTGATTTTTGGGTGTGTTTCCGACATGCAATGCGGTTATGAAAAGAGATAAAAAGTTTGTCACACGGAAGTGCCAAGCATCAATATTAAAAGAAAAAAAAAATAGTACGCGTTTCACCAGAAAAAAATGTAGAATGATTAATTTTGAAAAAGATAAAATTTAATAACTGGAAATGTTTAGACATGACATCGTGTTTTTTCTCCACTCTGAGAGTGAGGTCGTATGATTGGTGGACGAGAAATTTTCGTTATTTTATATTGTGATTGTTTGTGCTACGTTAATTCTGAAAGATGTATTTACGGTTCGTATGAACAATTTTTCGTCGTTCAAAGAACTTTCTGCAAATAGTCATGGCTTCGAACTTTAGTTATGGTGATAATGGTACAAAGATCTTAACCGGCTGCGTCCGGCTTAACGAACTGCGTCCAATTTAGCTGTTCTTTATCAGCAATTCCCAGTGAGTGACCCTGATTAGAACATTATTATCTCTGGATTCTTCAAAGATATGGATGCCTATATTGGAGAAAGACATGCTGTAGGTGTCTTCCTGACATACCCAGCTCTACAAATGGAGGTAACAGAAGCTTTAAATGATTGTAATTTATTATTTAATGGTGAGCCATTTGACCCTTGAAAATTACGAATTTAAGTATCTTTAAGTATATAATATTTAAGAGAAATCTTAACTTAATTGAAATCTTTGCTAAACTAAAAATACACCCTGTGGAGAATTCAACCAAAGATGGTTTCCAATCTGCTAAAAAAAACCTTAAAAGGAGAATAGAGCATCCGGATCAGCCGATGCTGCTCAAAAACCAATTTCTTGGACTTAAAGATAACGTAACTGGCCAAGATATGGACAAGAGTGAAACTCAATGGACAGTACTCAGGCTGTGGGAGTTAGTCCAGGCAGCTCAATTGGCGCAAAAGAAAAAACTCAACCCCAAAACAAAATTCATCCATTTCTCATTGAGATTAGTGGAAAATGGCATAAACTTGCCAATAAAATACGCGTGTTAAATAAAGAAAAACTTCTAATTAGGATGGACGGTGAACACCTTAAAGTTCATTGTAAAAATGATACCGACTTCCGCGCAACTCAAAATTTTCTTGACACCAATGCAATAGCTTATACTACTTTCTCCCTCAACGAGCTTAAACCGAGAAAAGTTTGTGTTCGTGGAATCCCTCCATATACCGACCCTCAAATTATCATTGAAGCTCTTAAAGAGCACAATTTTATTGCAAACCGCGCTTATATGCTAAAAAGTCATAAAACGGGTAAACCAATGCCAATTTACTTAGTTAACCTTCTCCCCAGAGAAAAATTTGAGGAAATTTATCAAATACAAGAATTGTGCTATTTAAAAGTTACTATTGAGAGATTTAGAGGCAACATTAGAGGTAACATTGTGAAACATTGTTACCGCTGCCAAGGGTTTGGCCACGCCAGTGAGATTTGTCATTTTAAGGCTAAATGCCTTAAAATGTGTGCGAATGTGGCAACATACAGAGGTTGCCCTAAATTACGCCCCCCCCCCTCAATTTCAAAGAAAATGAAACCCAACCCACAAACAAATAAAGAGACTTCAAAAACTGAAAATATGGTTCTCAGATAAATGATGAGCGGATACAACTGTGTTAAAAAATCCAAAACCACTACCAACTCTGCAAACATTCTCCCGGCTGCGCACCTCGTTCCCGCAACCCCTGAAACCACTACTACTGCTAATAATTCCGTCTCTACGGATAGTACTACTGCTAAAATTAATGATAATACTACAGGTACTTTAGATACCAGTTATACTAATGATTTCAAAGATATTTTTAACAATTTCCAAGAAATTAAAGAATTAATAAAATTTAATCAAATGATCAAATGTTTCAAAAACATTGCTAACCTAACAAAAAAATGCAATAACCCTTTGGACAAAATGTTAATTACAATTAGCGAATTCGACAGTCTGGTTTCGGAACTTAATTTATCTGATAATGAGTAATACACCCTCCTTTTCTTCCTTAATTATCCTATCCTGGAATTGTAATTCTATCTGTAAAAACTTTAACGAACTCAATATATTTATCTCTGACCATCCTCATACTGACGTAATCTTTCTTCAAGAAACACGTAACCCTACTTTTAATATTGATATCCCTGGTTATAGGATGTTTTACATACCACGCGCTACTGACATCCGATATGGAGGCACAGCCATTTATATTATGAATTACATCTCACGCTACACAACTAATAACACCAATTTAGCAGATATTGACTATACCAGTATTATATTACAACTTCCTAATAATAACAATATTAATATTACTTCTATTTATGTCAAATATGGTTGTAATGTACCTGTCAATAGCTTAACACAATTATTTTCACAGCACGATAACTCGTTCATTGCTGGCAACTATAACGCAAAAAACAGACGCTGAAATTGCCATGTCACCACTCAAAGAGGTACTTCTCTTCATAATTTTATCTCTCACCACCAACTTAGCCTTCATGCTCCCAATACACCAACACACGTTTCCACGACAGCCAATACCCATGATTCAATAATTGACTTTGCTATCAGTACAAACTTTCCCTATCCTGTAACTACTACTGTGATTAACGAACCATCTACCTGTTTCTTTGAAAATTGACCTGATTAACTCTCTTTCTCCTACAACCTCTGTTGCCATTGACTGGTAGAAGTTCACCCGTTTCCTTGAAAACATTGACCTCACCTATCCAGAAATTAATAATAACGATATTGATTCTGCTGTTAACACTTTAAATACCCATATTATCAACGCTCAAAATTATGCTACTGTCCATTATTTCAAAAACAATAACTGTTTCATACCTCCTAGATACATTCATAACATGAGTAAAGAGAGGAACCGACTCCGGCGACTTTTTCAAAATTCTTGAGATCCCGCTCTAAAACCAATCATTAATAGACTTAACAATAATATCAAAAATGCAATCTTTAAAGAAAAGCAAAAAAACTGGAATAACTTTCTCAAAAATATCTCTAGTGAGTATAATTCTCTTTGGATCATTAAACGTAAATTTAATAGAAACTTCACTCCTATCCCACCCTAACTGCTTACAATAAAACTGCTTATACTGACGAAGATAAAGCCAACATACTTGCCAGATCTTATGCTGAGCAATTTTTCCGCATCCCTCCCTCGCTAGCCAGGATCATATTTCCCGGGTCGGTGAAACTGTTAGCAATTTCCTGGCCAACACCACTGATGACCACCCATTACTATTCAACCAATTATTATTCATAACATTATCAAAAAGCTTAAAAATCGCAAGGCCCCTGGGTATGATAAAATCTCTAATACTGCACTCAAAAACCTCCCTACTAACTGCATTCTCTATATAACTCATCTAACCAGCTCTATTTTCAAATTTAACTACTTTCCAAAACCTTGGAAAATGTCTATTATTTTTCCTATCCCTAAACCTGGCAATAACCATTCTGATCCTACTAGTTATAGACCTATCTCTTTACTTACATCTCTTAGCAAGGATGATGAACGCGTCATTAGAGCCCAGTTACAACAACACATTGATCAGAACAATATACTTATGCCCGAGCAGTTTGGCTTTAGGCCCAAGCAATCAACACAACACCAGCTGCTTCGTGTTGTGGAGTTTCTTAGTGAAAAGCTCAACACGAAGATTCCAGCTGCCGCCACTTTTTTGGATGTCGCAAAAGCTTTCGATGAAGTCTGGCATGAAGGCCTTATATACAAATTGATTCAGCTTGGATTCCATGCAAGACTTATATTTTTATTCTCCTCATACCTTTGTGACCGCTCCTTCTGCGTCTACATCAACAATATCCTTTCTGCAATATTCCTTATCCTAAGTGGGATATTTCAGGGCAGTGTCCTCGGCCCACTTTTATTCAACCTATTTTTTAATGACATGCCAAGCTCACTCCATACTTATTTAGCTTTCTATGCGGACGACACAGCAATTTACGCATCAGCCCACCTCCAGTACGCACTATACAGACGCCTACAGGCTCACATCGACTTATTTGTTAACTGGTGCAACCTATGGCGTGTTCGCAACAATGAAGGCAAAACTTCAGCTGTTAACTTTTCTAGAAAACTAATCTATACTAATAGACTATCAATAACACCACCATTGAGTGGACTAATACTGCTAAGTACCTGGGGGTCACTCTTGACCAACGACTTACTTGGAGACATCACTTTCGTATCATCAGGGGGAAAGCCGCTGAGGCTTCTCAGGCACTTAAAACCCTCCTCAACAGCTCTACTCTTGCCATCTGCAACAGGTATATTCTATATAATGCCTGTATTCTCCCCATTATGTCATACACCTGCCCCATTTGGGGATTCACCTGCAAATCTTCTATGGACAGTCTCAGTCAACTCCACAACAAACACCTACGCATTGTACGTAACGTCTCACGTTACCTTTGTAACTCCACTATCCGTAGAGAAATTAATGCCCCTACCTTTAGGAAAAGAGTAGTTGATCTTTCCAAAAAATTTTATGGCAACTTATACAAGTATGCAACCTACCCAACGAAATACTGGCTGAGCTGCCTGACTACGACGCCTACGAGCCTGAGCATAGAAAACGCCCCAAAATTCCCATTATTATGGATGTTGAGGTACTTGAGTTCTCCACAACTGTCAAACTTTCATTTTTATTTCTTTTCTAAACTTTTTTCATTATCTTAATTTTTTATATATTACAATATATATATATATATATATATATATATATATATCATTGCCATATCTAGTCCTTACGATCTTTGATCACCTGACTGTTAACTAGTAACAAAAGAAAAAAAAATGTATGGACTCTGAAAAGTTCCCTTTCTTTCTGTGACATAACATCTGTCACACCCTTTACCAGCTTTGTCCGACAGCTTGTTAGCGTAACTTTCTTAACTGTGCTTAACATACTTTTTCTTAACCTTAAATTTAACTTTTATTCCTTTATTTTATTTCTTAATCAGTAAGATTCTTACTAGTTAACTTTTAAATACCACTTTTCTTATAAAGTATTTTTCTCACTTTATTATCTTTATTTTATTAAAAATTTATAGTAGTTTTTAAAACTACAGTTAGACTTTTTATCCCCAATGGCTCACTAATAGTAAGACAATCATATATAGATTAGGCGTAAAGTTGCTGTCAACTAGGAAGCTCCTTAAAGTGCAAACACTGTTAAGCCAGTGTTAAGCCAATGGAAATTGATGGAGCTTCAACTTTGAAAATACTGTTATAAAAAAAAAATCTTTAAAACTTTCATAAATACATATTCCCTGCTGCATGCTTAAAAATTGGGCTTTTGCTTTTAGTATCGACTTATAACTAAAAATATATGATTTTCGTGTATATTCAATATATATTAAGTGTACTTTATGCGGGAAAAAAAAAACAGAAATGTTTAACTGATCGAAGTATTATTAAACATTAAATAGAACTGAAGTCATGTACATCGTTTTTTTTTATGATTTGTACACATAATTTGTTTTTGAACCCCGTTCATTTTTGTTTGTAATGTTTACATATGCGAAATAATATAAATACATCTTTCAAAATGCATACATGTTTAATGAAATTCCACAAGAATAAAGATAATTATCCACAGACGGAAACGCTTTAAACCAGAATATTTCTCTTCGATCGCATAATCATATTTCGTGTGTTTATTTATTTCACTCAGCTATATCAAGCACATCAAAGAGAGAATTTTGCATAAAGACCAAAATTTATTCGATTTAGTGAAAAAGGAAATGCATGCTTGGAATTTGTTTCTTATTAATTTTTTAAAGTATTCTCACTTTTCCTCATAAGTAAAATTTCAGTGTAAATTTTATTATGCAGTATTAATATGAAATTTATACATAATAAATTTGTTGTATAATTACTTCATTCTCAGCATTTGTAAAAGATAATATATACTATAAAATATATTGAAAAGTACTTTTCACATAATATTTTTTACTCTTACTTTTACTCTAACACTTACTTTTATTAAAATCCTTTAAATAGTATAATTTTAGTTTAGTTTACATAACAAATTCATAAAGAGAATTTTGCTTTCAAACTAAATCTAAACTTTATTAAAATGATTTTTATTCAATGCTTATGTACATATAGTTGAATTATTTATATTTTAGAAAATAAAGAGAGAAATTAGAAAAGAAAGAACTTCTCGATTGGTTTTTAAGACATTAAAAGCATTTACGCATTTATAACAATATTATTTGTAATTTTTGTATTACAATTATTGTAATTTATAGTTTTTTATTTACATTAATATAATGTACGTTTTTAAAGAGTTTCCTAAATAATATTTCTAAAAATGTATAAGATTTTTTTTTTAAATTATCGTGAAATACTTAATCATAAACACTTATGAACAAAATATTTGCTATATCCATATATAAATAAATGAGGATAAAAATGCTTAAGGTTTTATATATTTTTTATTTCATTATATGATTTATTGACTTTTGTCAACTAATCAATGAAAATAGGTCTGTAATGAGATTATTATTTTTTCGTTCTTATAATATTTTTTTACATAATTTTCTATATTTTCTTAATATTTTAAAAACATTTTATCAAGAAAAGTCCAAGGAATCATACTTTTAAATAATAGATAGAATCATAATATAGATATGAGATAGTATAAAAATAAGAGATAGTATCACAGTTTTAAATAAGAGGCGATTTTATAAACAGTAACACATAGAATATTAAGAAATATTTTTTTCTATAAAAAAAATGATATCTATAACACCAATAAAATATAACGCAAATAAAATTAACACACAGCAAGATGACTTTTTAAAATTCCATTTTTTCATCTTTACATGTGGTATAAAAAATCTGAAGATTAGCGGCTATCGTTTCACTTTAAGTTTTTGGAAAAAAAAAAAAGGGCTAAAATACGGAAATATTACTGGCAATCGAGACGCCAGTACTATTTCCGTATTTTATGGAAGTTTTCCCCACGTAAATGCCAAAAAATGGAACTTTTATGTAATTTACCGGGGAAAAGTTCCGTTAAAATACGGAAATAGTACTGGCGTCTCGATTGCCAGTAGTATTTCCGAATTTTAGTCCGTTTTTTTTTTTTTTTTTTTTTTTTTTTTTTTTTTTACTGTATATATATATAAATAAAACACTAGAAATTGGTGAATTCAAAATGTATCTTAAATAAACCGAATACATAATTTATTACACTGAAATAAAAAGCAATTTTAAAATATATGTGTATATATATAGCTTTTGACTCAATTATACGTTACCCTTTTGGATTTACAATACCTGTTTAAGTTACATCTAATGTTCTTATTAAAGCCATAAATGATTGAAATATTCAAGTAATACCTGCTAGATAATAATTATCTAATCAGAAAAATTACCCCTGTTTAATTTATTTCCCGTGAGGAAAAGAAAGCTTGTTATTAAAGTACAATTTGATCATAAAACCATTTTAAAAAGTTTCTTACAATAGAAACTATAGAACAATCACTATTTTCTTGATCAGTATATAACTAAATGTATTAACTTAAATAGGAGTATTTTGAAATTTTTACACCGGTCTTTTTAACTTACTTATGGCTACTACACTAGACAGATTTTAAAAAAGTCCTTCCGGCCAGTGCCGGGAGGAAGAGGTAGCTTTCATAATCCTTATTTAAAAAAAGCCAAATTATATCATTCAAACAGACGAAGCTCAATTTAGTGGAAACCGAATATAGGAGATTCAATACTAATTTTTATCAATATAATGAATGAGAATTTCGCGAAATTAGTCAGCTTTATCCAAGCTGCTTTTCTTTAAAGTAACATATATTTGGCTGCCAAATTCGGCAATTTCTTAAAGTGCCTGTCATTTTAAGACAACATGGTGGATGAGGCTAAGCAGTGAACTTGGTCGAGACCTTAGTAATTGCTGTGCACATGCTCACTCACATCGGACTCGGTTAATATATAGGAGTGCTGTCGCATGCAAAAAATCAGATTTTTCAAAATGTCACCCACAATAGAAATTGAAACTGCTATATCTGAGCCATTTTTTAAGGTAAAGACAAACAAAAAATGCTCCTGAATCCTTATATCAAGGTCAAATACTTAAGAAAGAAACCTTTTTCAATTTCTAATTTTTTTGCACCTCACTTTAAATATATATATATTTTTTAATTTAATGGTCGCCATTTTGAAACAAGATGGCTGATGAATCTGGCCAGCGAACTTGGTCGAGGTGTTGATGTATACTATCCACATGCCTTCTTACATCGAAATAGGCGAATACGTGTGTTATCGCGTGACAAATACAAGATCGTTTCAAAATGTTAGTCATGCTAGAAATTCAAAGTGCTATAAATCAACCATTTTTTAAGATATAAACAAAAGAACAAATTTTCAGAAACAAAAACTGCTCCGGAATCTTTGTATCAAGGCCAAATACATAAAAAAATCTTTTTCATTTTCCAATTGTTTAATACCTCATTTTGAATTTTAAATTTAATTTTTTTTAAATGGCAACCTTTTTGAAACAAGAGGGCGGAAGAAGCCGGCCAACGAACTCGGTCGAGATATTTGTATGTACTATGTACACACCAAGGTACATCCAAGTCGGTTCATAAATACGCCTGTTATTAAGTGAGAAAAATCAGGACGTTTCAAATTGTCAGCCACGCTAGAAATTCAAAATGCTATAACTCAGCCATTTCTTAAGATATAGACGAAACAAAAACTGCTCCCGAATCTTTTTATCAAGGTCAAACACATAAGAAGAAAATATTTTTTCAATTTTTATTTTTTTGGTACTACATTTCAAATTTAAATTTTTCTTTAAAATTTAAATGGCCACCATTTTTAAACAAGAGGGCGGATGAAGCTGACCAACGAACCCGGTCGAGTCATTGGTATGTACTATGTATAAACGAAGTTACATCCAAATCGGTTCATAAATACGCCTTTTATCGCGTGACAAAATTCAGGACGTTTCAAAATGTCAGCCACGCTAGAAATTCAAAAGGCTATAACTCAGCCATTTTTTAAGATATAGACGAAACAAAAACTGCTCCGAAATCTTTGTATAAAGGTCAAATACATAAAAAAAAATATTTTTTCATTTTTAATTTTTTGGTACCACATTTCAAGTTTTAAAATTTTTTAAACATTTTAAATGGCCGCCATTTTGAAACAAAACGGCGGATGAAGCTCGCCAACGAACTCGGTCGAGAGATTGGTATGTACTATGTACACGCTGAATTACATCCAAATCGGTTCATAAATACGCCTTTTATCGCGTGACAAAATTCAGGACGTTTCAAAATGTCAGCCACGCTAGAAATTCAAAATGCTATAACTCAGCCATTTTTTAAGATATAGACGAAACAAAAACTGCTCCGGAATCTTTGTATAAAGGTCAAATACATAAAAAAATATATTTTTCCATTTTTAATTTTTTGGTACCACATTTCATGTTTTAAAATTTTTTAAAATTTTTAAATGGCCGCCATTTTGAAACAAAACGGCGGATGAAGCTGGCCAACGAACTCGGTCGAGCCATTTGTATGTACTATGTACACACCGAATTACATCGAAATCGGTTCATAATTACGGGAGTTACAGTATGACATAGGTCAGATATATATATATATATATTCATAATATTACGGTTTTTGATGGTGGTAGGTTATGTTTAATTATTGGTTATATATATATATATATATATATATATCAATTTTGAACGGAGGGTGGTTTCGGGGTCTGGGGGTCATGATCGATGAAAATATACCAAAATTTTTTGAAATCGCTTTCCTCCGAACGGCTGCAATAGGTAGCTTTTTTGTAAAGAAAGCTACCTAAAATGAGGTCATTAGAAATGATTATCAGGGGGAAATATTTCTCCTGCTTTGACCTTTTTTATTGTCGGAGCACAGCTCCGGCTTCCCTGCAAAAATTACACTTATTGTTAACACGATAGCGTCCAAAATATTTGACGCATCGACACAAAAAATGAGCTGGACGTTGGTAGGGCAAAAATCTCGGCGCGTATTGAAAATCATAAATATTCGCCAACCCTAACAGCCTGAAACGTCGGCTCAAAATTTTCCCATAGAAATAACATTGCGAGTTTAATTCTATATATTTGAAAGATAAGGCTTTCCTTTTTTAGTCTTTCACCTTGAGCCTTTTTTTGCACCAATTTTAACAATTCTTTTTTTTTTTTTTTTCATGAAAGCTGTTTCTTTGTTGATTTGCCCGCACTAGCTATTTTTTTTTAATATTCCCATTTTTATATTTAAATTTAAAATTGAAAAATATTCTATGAATTTATTTGAAAATGGTAGCAATTGGATTACTTCCATTGTTATAAAGAAAGGAAAAATAATAATGTTTGCTAATCTTTATTGATGCCATTTTCTCATAAAATTCAAAATATACTTTCTGAAAAAAAACTGAACAGAAAATGACGTCATGCTTTAATAAAATACTCATGTTTTCCGCACAAATCTGTTATAATTCAATTCTTTTTCATTCGTTGAGTTTGAGACGCTTGGTAAAATGCTTCAATGAGGCAAAAGACATCATATTTAAATATGTTGAAAACGATCATTTTCTCTGACAAAAGCAAATATTTTACTACGAACGCCTCTAAAAGATATAAATTTCTGGAATTTTACTCGCCGATACAGAGATTAAAATCACAAGTCAAGAGTGCCAATGTTCACATGCAAAGTCGTAGTTGACAAACTTGATTTCAAGTTTAGAAATATATGTATTAATCACATATTGCGCACTCTAATATTTTTGAAATGGTGAATATGAATATAAGAGATGCGTATGCAAATTATGAGACGGTGAAAATAACATACAGTTTAGATTTTACGCGAAAAATAATTCCATGATTAACTCAAGGCGAAATCATTTTTTAAAATTTTCAATCGGTAATTTTAAATGGCACAGATGTCATATACGATTTTTTTCTGACGTCAATGTCATATACGCAACGGGTACTTAACTGGCGCCAAAGTGTCATTATTTTGCTTGATATGGTAACCCGTATTTTATTGTTTGTTCTGCTGAAGTTTTCCCTGAATTGTCGTGGGAAAAAATCGCGCCAATATGGGGCGTATATGACATCTGTGCCGTTTAAAATTACCGATTGAAAATTTAAAAAAATGATTTCAATTTAAGTTAATCATGGAATTATTTTTCGCATAAAATCTAAACTTTGTGTTATTTATTAGGTTATTGTTAGGTTATTTATTAGGTTATATTTATTATTAGGTATATGACATTTGTGCCTTTTTAACATAACAGCCTCAATGGGTAATTTCATCAAAATTACATATCTTGATTAGGTATAATAAATAATGCAGTTTAATTTTTTTATATTTTGAACAGTCGAAGTGTATGGAATTGGTATTTTGGTAACTTTAAGTTAAAAATAATATTTGTTTTAAGAGACTAAGTAGTAACATATGTATGAGTTCGTTTTTAAACAATTTCTTCGAAATTTGACGAGATTCATCCCGTTATTAATTAAAATATTAGCTCCATTGCTGTAAATTATGCATTTTAACCTCATACGGATTATTATGGAGTCGAATGTTGAAGTCGATGTTCATACATTGGTGACCTGAGATATATCCCCCCCCCCCTTCAGAAGTTTTGCGTTCTACGTATGTAACAACCACTATTTTTGTTTTCGAACTTTTCATTCTTTGTAAGCTTCCAAATCGATGCAATCCATTTTGAATTTTAAATTACGAGAAACGAAAAGAAAATCGAATACGGAAAATAGGATTTTGGGCATTAGTCGAATGGCTACAAGTGATACTCAAAGAAATCAAGAAAAATATAATGTCATGTATGCATTACTTATATGTATGTATTCTTATGAATGTATGTTTGTATTCAGACGAATGTATGTTTCTATTGGGAAATTTTCGTAATCGGGTTTGTAGACAAATTCATAATTTACTGAGCATTGTTTGATACGCAAATTTAACAATTTGGTAGCTGTCCCAATTACTGACGATTACTCAATTTTTTCTAATTCATCATAAGTGAATATATTTCAACTGAAATGCAAGTGAACATTCTAAAGTAAATGAGATAAGCATTTTTTTTGTCAAGATGTACACTAGAAAACAAAAATATGTAGATTGCAAAATAAAAAATTCCTGTACGGTTTGGATAAGGTAGCTTCCCTGTTTCTTGGTTTTAAGATTTTGGCTAATTTTACTTGAGAACACGAAGTTAAAATGCGAAGAACCCGGTTAGAGAAGAATCATCAGCACTGAATTTCAATGGAAATTTCGCCAAATTAGTCAGATACAGCCAAATTGGCTTAATTTGTGAAGACATATTTTTGGTCGCCAAATTTGGCAATATTTCTTCAAAATGTTGCGAAGCTTAGCGATAAATGTGATGTTAATGTATATGACTATGATCGCTTATGCTTATGATCGGAGAAATGGATACAACAATGAAAGATAATTCGTGAGAAATCATGTTCACTAAAAGTCATAAATTAATCCCTGATTTTTTTTAATCTGCTGCCTAGATTTAGTGTACATTTTTAGAAATATACATATTTTATATGTGTAGACAGAAGTTTCGAAAATGACGGTTAAAAGAAAGTAATTCAAATGTATAGAGTTATTCAGCTTAATTCTATGTGGAAAAGTCGCATAAAAATAACCCAGATGCTCCCTAATATTTTCCTAATAACGATATAACAACTCAGATGAATAAAGGTATCAAATTTGATAGAGGAGTATAGCAGACTATCTATGAGTGTGTGTTACATACGTGTTATAAACCTTTACCTGTTGCCATATTAAATAAGTGTGGGCTATGCCAGACGAGCAAGTCTTTGAAGGAGCTTTGAAGTTTTCTGCCGCTAACTCGATGGATCAAGTTCTCAAAGATCGGAGCTAAATTAAAAAAATCGAAATCTCTCAAATACATTCGGGGGTAATTCTTTATCTTTACCGTACATTCTCTTATCCAATGGTTTCTCATTACTTTTAACAATTCTGAATTATTATAAAGAACAACAAATTATGCTGCCTTCAGTTATGCTCTGAACAGCTTTTGTCTTTGCAAACAAAGGTTACAAATTTTCCTAAATCAACTTTTATTATTGGAAAAGGAACAGCTGTAAAATGTACAAAAATCAAAGAAATTAATAAAACAATCATAGAGCAGTTAGGAACAGAAGCTATCATTCTTTTGGCACTAACAGATACTGCTGCATTTAATGTCAAAGACAAGGTAACTAACCCAGTGCTTAAAGAACCAGCATCTACAGCCCAGAATGGATACAGTGTTATTTCTCATTATTGACGAATTTTCAATGATAGGATGTCGTCTTATGGCTGACCTTGAACAAAGATATCGCGAAGATAAAATAGATAGCATTTAGCCTTTTAGAGGCTTATTTGTTTAAATCATTGGACGTATTAGGTAGTTAAATCGCGTAAAAGACATCTCTCTATATAAAAGACATTCTTTAAAAGTCATTTTGATTCTTCGCGGAGAAAAAATGCTTAGAGCTTTTCACATTAACAAACTCATTGAGATAAAACGACGATCAGCAGACACAGTTCCGAAAGATTCTGAACTCACTTTGCGTGAGTCATGTTTTTGACTACCTCTCACCCCTTATGCAACGACGCAAAGATATATTGCTTTCGGCTAACTTGAATGATTTGAAGGTGCCATATGTCTTTCTCTGAAAACCAAGCAAGCTAAAGAATATAATCAAGAAGTATTTCTTAAATCAAAGCGAGGACCAATAAACAAGAACTTTAGCAGATCACAATGATTAAATAGCAAGATGGAGTGAAGATGATCACGCGTCTGGACTTCAGTCTAGACTTTCCTCAGCAGCTGGATGCAGGGTTATGCATTATGCTACATACCAATGTCTGAACGGAGTGAGAATTGGTAAACGTAAGCACGATAAAAGATATTGCCTATGGCCCACGTTTTCAATCTCGAGGTTTGCCACAGGCCATAATATTTCATTTTGTTGTGTATCATGAGCCATTTCTAGCTGTAATTTTTTTTATCACTAGGAGGCTCCGCCCCCTACGAGCTACGCTCGCCAACCCCCGTTCAGACCCCGCAGACTCTAAATGCACGCTAATTTGATCGGCTTTAAAAAGATTTCGAAAGATTGAATTATAATTTAAAAAGCAGTGGCGATCTCCCTATAAACGAATTTCTATTCATTTCTCTTTGATTGGCGAATTTTAACGCCAAATCCGCTGCGGTACTACTTGATTATCCCGTCGACCCATTTTGCCAAATTATATAAATCGCTAAACCACTCGCCAAATTATACAAATTGACAATTTTTATTTTAAATAACGAAAGAACAAATAAATTAGTACATAATTAATAAAAATACAAATAAAACGTCGAAATAAAAATAACTTGATGACGTAGACACGTGTAACAACATTTCAAAATAAGCTAATATAAAAGGAATTAAGTAAACACAGTCTTTGTCTCCTGGTATTTTTTAACAAAGCGAAAAGAAAGTTCTTTTAAATGAGACATTTTAAATTAATCGTTTTTAGTCTGACGTAATTTTTACCAAGCTATTCTTTCTCTTTTAAATATTCACGTGAAAATACTTTTGTTAGAAATGAAATATTATTTGCGCTTTCCTGACAAAAATAGTTGAAAAGATCCTCTCAAAATATGAAATAAATTTCTAGCGCAATTTCTAAATTTAAACTGTTTTGCAATATTATTTTGTGTTCATTTTATGTAATAACTATAATGTGACGTAAATATGACGTAATTTCTCCTATTTAAGATTTCTAACGCATGTTAATGAATTTATTATTTTACAATATCCTCTCTCTTTTAAAATTCACGCGTATACTTTTTATGACGTAATTTTTAATAAGTTCCTGCTTTTTGTACATAATTATTTAATTCTAATTCCAAATGATTTTTTCTGTTTATAATAGTCACGTGTAAATAAATTTTTAATTTGAAGCAAACATTATTGTTTGCGCTGTTTAAACATTTGGCAACAGTATAAATTAATACCATTTTCTAAAATAATGTAAAACATATCTCTAGAAATGCTGAAAATTTGAATTTAAAATAGAAATAAAACCTCAAAAAATGAGTCAAAATAAAAAAATTAATACAATCTGCACTCCGTCAAATTCTAACGCATAAAATGATCTAAAAATGATTACACTGCCATGTATAGTTTTTGCTGCTATAAAACTTTTTTAGTGGAACGATTTTGTCCAAATTTAGTATTAAATATCTCTTAAAATAATTCTTCGATTTCAAAACTGTCTGCATCAGCGTGTTTATCAAACATTTCTGTATAATACTACTGATTTTCATATTTTTGTATGCATTATTTTTCTTAATATTAACGAAGAAAGACCTCTTTCACAAAAAATTCAAAACCGGGGGCGGCGGCGGTGACAGCGGTAGTTACTTTTTTTTAGAATCGAGAGAAACCTATTTGTAAATATTGGAAAGAAGAAAAAGCCTCATTCACACGAAGTTTGTTACCTTTAACTGTTGCATACCTTGCAACTATACATAGATCCTCGAATTTAACATTGTCAAAAACTGCTGTGGATATCCATCATAAAACAACTTATGTCATTTTTACTGTATTTTGTTATTTAGAGAAAGTTCTAATGGAAGCAATTTTCGCTAAGGAAAGGCTTTACCCAAATTAGAAGTATGGGAGCACTTGCTGACAGATTAGAATTTGTAATTACCCGAGGAATCTGACGACTGAGTTAAACACTTTAAAATGAGGTATCGACAAGTTATTTCAAACTCACTTTTATACTATTAAACAGCAATCTAGAAAATAAAACATTTTTTAAAATAATATCTTTTAAGTTCATGAGCCTCCATGCTGCGACATTTCGGCCTGACGGATACCAGTATGCATTTCCTTCATTCGTTTCCACTGAATATGTTCTTTAATCAATTGAACTTATTTTAAATCAATCACATTGTATAAGGCTTCATACGTTTTTTTCTTAATCAGTTTTTTAGCTGATAAAATTTTATTAATGCCTTTTAAATGGAGTTATTTACTGTGTTTATATGGATTGTTAGGGTTAAGTGACTTTCTTCAATGTGAAATTAATACAGAGATAAGAACGCTCCGACAAAAATAGTGATTGAAATTCACTCCTAAATTTTAATAGTATTCCTTGTTTTACTAAATCTCAGAAATTATGCCATTAAATAAAGGCGAGAAATGCTATTAATATTTAGTGGTACCAAATGGTCATTTGTGGTGGAGAGCTCTTATCCCTGCTCATAACAAGCAAATATGAATTACTAGACTAAGCGTTCAAAGCGAAGTAAAGTAATGTAGTTTTGTTGTTTAAAATATACAAAAATAATATTAGTTAAAAATGCGATCTCCTGAATAACCCAATTCACATCAGAGTGATTGCTGAACGAATCACGTTATTATTTGAGAATCTTTAATATATTGGTTAATTTTTAAAAGTCGTTCAAATCCTCTTAAACTAAAAACCAATATTTGTTTTTTTTATGTCTTCTGGGCTACAGTCTATTTAAATAGTAGCTTTTGGGTCATTCTACATAAAATAAGCAAAAATTTAAAAAAAAGTCGTGGCCATATAGTAACCGATTTTAATAAAATTTGATATACAGGTTCAATTCATATTCAAATAGAGCTCTGTAAAATATCTTCACAAAAAATAAATTATTTTAGCAGTTTTGGACATTTAAAAAACCTTTGATAAAGAATGGCATGTGTGCAATCGTCCAAAATTGCAAGTTAGAAGCTCTGTATCTTGAAACTATTTAACTGAAATGATTTTTTTATAATGATGTAACCTCTGAAAAATTATCTTCTAATTTATTGAGTAATAATAATCTGGTAACACCATGATTAATCTTTAATTGGTTGTAAAATTTGAAAATTTGCGAATGTTGTGAAAATTAGAAACGTTATAAAAATCAAAGAAATTAAAAAAACATCTGTGAAATTGATGCCTGATGTAGTATTACATATGAAGATCAAATGCCCATAGTTTGAAAGTTGCCATCTATTTTCTTCATCTTAAAAAAAAAAAAACCATAGAGCCTGTAAAAAATTTACAAAAGCATAATTTTTACTCTTATAAATGAACAAAAATATAAATAAAGGAAAGGTCTAACATTAACATTTATTGCACAGACATAAAGATCAGTGAGTCCGTGATATGCTAAAAAAAATTCACCATTGCCTTTTGATTCCTAACATAGCAAAAATGGGTTCAAAAAGGCAATATTAACTGCATTCCATGTGCTATTTTTCTTTGAATTCGCGCGCCTTTCTTAAAATATTGCATGATTTCAAGGTGAAAAAATTTAGTGATGCCGTCTATTTTCTGTATCTGAATTTAGGTGTTAATATATAATATTTTGCTCAATTGAGTCATTTTTTCTACTTTAATTAAAAATCTTTTTGAGGCAAAAATAAATTGAAAGCAAGTATAAAAGTTTCTATATTTAAAATATACACTTTTATCTATAATATCAAAAAATTAAAACTTTTAAAAAGCTTTCCTTCACGTCGAAACAAGTGATAGAAATATTGCATTTTACCTTCAACATTTTTTACTATTTGTGTTTTTTCTCATTAAGGAATAAAAAGGCAAGAATGAAAGTTTGAATATTTAATATACAGTGGCGGTCAATAGTTTCCAGCCAGTTAGATTTTTTGATTTGTTTGCCTGAATTTTCCAGCGGTGGAGAAGTGCAATCGCTCCAAAAGTTAGGAATATGCAAATGACGTCTGACCATGTGATCATTTTAATTGCATACTGACGACACTTGATGCAAAGGGGAGAAATTCGAAATTCCCGTGTGCAAAAGGTTCCGGCCATTTATCATTCTTTAGTTTTTGCTATCCGTAAGGTGTCTTTTTGGCCGTGTTTGTTAATTAATCAACGTGAATAACGTAGTTGAAAATCAAAAATGAAAAGTTCAATAATTGTTCGTAAACTAGTGATTTCTTTATCGCTAAAAGGCCAATGCTCTTGTGAGATTCGGCAAAGTTATCGATCGGAAAAGCCACTGTGAACGATATTTTTAAAAAATATAAAGAAGGCCATGGTCTTCAGAACCTGTCGCGGTCCGAGAGACCCCGAAAAACGACTATTCGTATGTACAGAATTATCAAGAGAAAATCAGTTGATGGCCCGCATAAAAATGCCGCTACAGTATCCCGTGATTTACGGAGTGAAAATATTGCTCAAATAAGTTGATCTACCGTGTCAAGACGCTTGTGTGACGTAGGACTTTATAGAAGAATCGGTGTTAAAAAATCTTTCATGAGTGAAAAAAAAAAAAAAAAAAATCAGATGGTTCGACTGGCGTTTGCCAGGGAACACAAAGACTGGTTAAGTGAAATGTGGAAAAAAGTACTATTTTCCGATGAATCGAATTTCAACCTTTTTGAGAGTGATGTTAGACACTACGTCGGACGACCTCAAAACAAAAGATATATTTCGGGATATGTTATTCCTAAGATGAAGCATGGCAAAGGACACGTTATGTTGTGGGGAGCATTTTCTGAAAAAGGTGCCGGTCTGTTAGTTGAAATCCGCAGCAAGGTGAATGATGCAATGTATAAGGATATGTTGAAATATCATTTGATACCTTATTGGAGGAAAGATTGTGGTCACAACTATTTGTTTCAGCATGTTAACGACCCAAAGCATGCATGCCAGCTCGTGAAGCAGTGGCTTTCGCACAAAAAATTCCCGCCTTTGAAATGGCCAGCCCAATAACCCGACCTGAATCTAATAGACAATATTTGGAACGAACTTGACAAACGTGTGCGGACTTATAAATATATAAATTCAGCAGAATTTCCCCAAAAATTGCAAGAAGTGTGATTAAACTTACCATAGGCAATCTTCAACCATTCATTGAATCGATGCCACGTCGCTGCGCCGCAGTGCTTATTGCTAAATATATGACAATAAAATACTAATTGTAAATTTGTTGATCACTGTTATTTCCAATTATAAACCAATTTTTTCCAAACTTTCCAAGATGGCCGGGAACTTTTGAGAGCATGAGTTTTCCTTTGCAATTAATTTTGTCAATTAAATTTATTGATATTTATTTGTTATTCCATAAATAAGTTCCTAGCTATTATGTAAACAAAATGTGTAAGTATCGCTTTGAGATTCCTCTTCATATGGGTATACTTACAAATTAACCAAAAATTTTATGCTGGCCGGAAACTTTTGACCACCACTGTATATACTTTTAGCTATAACTTCAAGTAATTCTGATATTGTCAGAGGTATCCTACTTCTCTAAACGAGCAATAGAAGTGTTGCATTTTTTTTCCTCAAAAATTTTCAAAAATATTTTTTTTTCTAATTACGGAATAAAAATATAATTATTAACTAATATCAATCTGTTACTTATTATTCATTCCTAATTATAAATAATTTTTAATATAGTCTTTGCATTCTTAAGGCTAATCTTAAGCATGTAGACAAAACCTCGATTTTGCATCCACTTTTAATTTAAATTTTAATACTTAAATAAACAATCCTAAAATCTATTATTTTACATTTACTCATAAATAGATATGATCTACTTACAAACTCATTTTCATTAAAATCTGTGATATGCCTGCCACAGGTGATTTGCTTTTTTTGTATGTAATGAAACCTTTTCAGAAGTAGATTGTAAAATATGTGCTGGAATAAATTCTCTTAAGGGTACTAGGTATCATATATTGCATGCTATCTGCTGGTATATACCTACATCGATCTTCTTTCAATTTAAAAAGAATGCACTAATAATAGACGATCAAATACTAATCTCAAAGTACTGAGTGTGACAAACATTTTTAGCTTCGTCATTTAAATAATAGAAAAGAGATTTTATCTCTCTAAAAATTGGAAATAGCTTGTCAGGAGGTAATTGAATGAATTCTCAATTAATGTTCAAAAAATTACGTTATCTCTTAAGAACAGTAAGTATATAAGTGAAATTTGTAAAGAAAAACGTTCCGATTCTGTGAAACAGGAAACCAATATTTGGTTTTAAACGCAGTATTTCTCAGCCGTCGTCTATCTAAAAATATATTCTTTACAGAAGTAGGTTGTAAAACATTATAGGAACCCCGTGGAGGGGAACTCTAGAATCATATATAACATGTTACCTGCTTGTATAACATGTTTTCCCTTCTTGTTTCGATATAACATCACCCTCGAGAGCACGACGGGTCATGAAGGGGAGCAGAGTTGTTCATATTTCATTTAAAATGCGTATATAGTGGTAGGGAACTCGTATATGCTACCAAATGCTTGTACACTATATCGAAAAAATGTATTCGCTTCTGTTTAAATGTACATCAATATACTTTGCGAAGCATTTTTTTGTGGTGTAAAGGAGGAAATAACGTTTTATGGAGGAGAAAATATGGTGGACTTTTGATTTTTTCTATCTTAAATTTGAAGCAGAAAGAGCTTATTTCGGCAAAGATGGAAACAGCGTTTCTTTTCACTAGGAATATGTTTAGAAAAAGTACACATGTTTGTACACACAAACTACATTATGTTTACCGTTCACAGAGATTAGTCCTGTAAAACATACATTAGATGTAGAATATCTAACACACGCATATACACGTGCATATAAGAAAATTTTGAATAAATTATAAGAACCAAAGACAGGTTTCTGCTTTATAGCGATGCTTTTTTTTTTTTTCTTTTAACCATTTGGAAAAATAGTTATTGTTATCGTCAGGATGGGAAATCAAAAGCATATCTGAAGGTTTTTATTAGTTTAATCCACATTTTATTCCTTTTCTGATTGGTCTATACAGTAATCTGTATTTCCCTTTACTTTCAACAGAGATGGATACCTTCTGTTGCCACTATGACAAAAAAGTAATAAAAACTACAAAAAAAAATAAAAAACCCAGAAACAAATTAAGATACCGCTTTCAAACAAATTGCATTTAAAAGTAAATTTTTTTCTCTATAGGACTGTGTAAAAAGTAATATTGCGGGATGTTTAGAAGTTTAAGAATGAAATTTCATTTAAAATGTTTCGTCAGATTTCTTGGAAGTCTGACGATGGAAAAGCCTTTTCCCGAACAGTCAATGAAATGCTTGGATAATACATAAGTTTCAGGTGGATAATACGTACGAGTCACAGGCGATTTTTGTCGCTTGGAATTTTTACGTATAATAACACTATTAATGTTTAATTCATGGCGTACGTAATGTATGATCAACTCCGTGCGATTTTTTTATGTCTTAAATTTTAATCTTCGAAAAAATCATTTTCCAAATGGTCGTTGTAATTTGATAAATTGCTTTTTTTAATTTTTATTTATTTATTTCTTTTTTTGCAGTTTTTAACAAACAAAATAAGTGAAGTAGTAATTCATCACTTCATTATCTTTTATATTTAACAGTTGTAGAGTACTTTATTTATCATATTAAAGCTAAATGTTTATAGCATTAAACAGACTGAAAATAAATCACAAAAAATTATTAAAAATATTTCAAAATCTATTCATTTAATGAATTTGGAAATGTGTATACAAATAAATATGAACGCTTTAACAAATTTCTTCACATAATAATTTATTTTGAACATTCAAGAATTTTTATTCAAAAACTGCTAATTTGGTTCAAATGTGCATTTTATTTAAAAGTAATATTTAATTAATTTGTTGCAAGTTACGTGAAATAAATTGATACATTTTTTAGTTTTTCTCAGAATTTATTGTTGTGCCTTAAATTGTATTTCTAAAACAAATCTAACTCTAAATGAAATTCTATTTTTAAAAAAATACATTAACAGTTTTATTGAAGTATAAAGAAAAAAAGAAAAATATATACTAAATTTCACAAATGCTTTATTTAATGAAGAGTACAAAAAAAAAAAAAAAAAAAAAAAAAAAAAAATCAATATGACAAATAAATAAATAAGTCTTCTAAAATATAAATCAAAGGATTACTATAAGCAACTCACATTTTAAATTTATTTTTTTAATATTATCATTTGGCTAGATTATCATAAGGATGCATAGAATTTACTACAGCAGACCTGTCAATTAAACAATATATATTTATATACCTTTTTTTTTCACAGACGTTTAGTTGACAGGAAACAAAATTATTTGTCACTTGCACCTAATACAAAAAAGTGTAAAAATAAGAAATAACGTGACAGCTCCTTCTTTATGTGTGCATTTTATTTCATTTTATTTATTTTCCGGTCTTGCGTAAATAATTTTAAAAAACAGTTTTCACAAATATGCTCCCCGATTTCTGAAGTTATTTCTCTGGATTTTAGTAAGTACATTAAAAATAAATGCTCATCAGAAATTAGTTTCAAGTAAAAATTATTTTGAATTTCTTATTAGTTGCATATATTAACAGACAGGGAAAGAAAAGCATTTATATAATGTATCTGATCTTAATTTCTTCTAACATGTATGGTACATCGAAAAGACACAAAGATTTCAACTGCATCATGTTAACTTGTCATAGTCTATATTAGCATCACAGTTTATATTAGTATTAAGCAACTTTCATAAATATTTTATCACATTTTTCATTGCGAATTCGGAGAAGTTGTACAGGAGGCGGCTTGTATGAGTTATGTGCAATAATGAAGTCTACCCCCAGTTTTTTCTTCCTTTTTCGACAACGTTACCATAAACCCATACAGCAAGCAATCTGGAAAATACCAACACAGTAACTAAACTCATTAAAAAAATAATGCTGAAGCCTTGACAACCAAGGTGATAAAGGTAGATCTCCACCACGAGACGATAGCGCAAATTTCACCTCGCGACCAAGGGCCGCAACCCGTTAAGATAGACATAATGCCGTCAGGTAGGTGCCTGCTCAGCGGTATAATAATAATAATAAATGCATAAAAGATGTTGCATTTTTTGACTTTCGGTACATGATCAATTTACACATTTTTAGATGTTCTGCGAAAAATGCACTAAACTCGAGTCTTTCCGTTTTTAATATGTGAAAACAGTGGGAATTAATATATTTCAAAGCGTTTTAACTCTGTAAGATTCGGTGTTAAAAGAAAGTAATTTTTTTAACGTTCCTGTTAGATGTGAGGCAATATTTTACTAAATTTAAGGTATTGAAGGAAAACGTGATTGTTTAAAATATTAAATTTCGTATTTTAAAATATATACAACTCTCTTAAAAAGAATGATATACCTAAAAGATGCACTTGGTTTGTATATATCTTTTTTAGTTAAAAGATAAATCTGTATCTTGGTTGTTAAAAAATAAATAAATAAATAAATAAATAAATAAACAATTTCGTCATTATATTATGTTTCACAAATGGTAAAATTAAAATCAAATATGAAGTGGAATTTTTTATAAAATTATGAAACAATGAATATCATTGAAATATTCGAAAAAAATGAAAAAAAAAATGAAATATTTGTGGAATCAAGACAGAAACATCAGGCACAAATTATCTTAAGTTCCACAAAATACTTCCTTCCTTGATTGCACGATTTCATCCTTGTAACATCCATAACAAGCTAGAGATGTAAGATTTGTGTTATCGTACCAGCCAGAAATGGTATGATAAAAACAAAAGATTAGAAATAAATGAATTTTAAAATGAATTTTGGAATAAAAATTTACCAATTAATTCATATAACATAAATGATTAAAACTCCTATTTAAAGATGGTACGTAATAAAATTTACATTAGTTGTTATGTAAAAAAAAAAAGAAGGAAAAACAAGTTGAAAGGTGAAAAAAGTATCATATTATGAATCAGAATGTACATCTTTTTTTATACTCATTTTAAAATTATTTCGGCATACACATGTACTCGAACAAATTTTTGGAAGTTTAAATTTAAATGTATTAAAGTTTACTTAATTTGGGTTCCAAATCTTACTATATTTATTACATCATAAGACTATGAATTATATTTAACTACACTATCACAATTAATTATAATATCTATTCAATTTTTTAACATTTTTTTATGTTGCATAAAAAATGTGTGCCACACGATATAAAATAGTAAAAACTGAGGAATGAAAATCTAGGATTTTTTTTTTTTTTTTCATTTGAAAATACACACACACATATATATATATATATATATGCTTTAAAATATTTGTGAAATAGACCGAAATTTTCAAAGTATTAAAAATTAAAAAATTAAATCTATAAAGTTTTACTATTCAATGTTGCAAATGTTATACAAATGTTATTACTAAAATATAACATAAATTAAAATGCTTTAGAATATGAGAAATGTTCATAATTTTTTTAATGTTTTAGGAAATTGTCTATTTCACAATAAAATTATGCTTATATAAAAACATAATGTAGAAATATAAGCTGAGACACACACACACACACACACACACACACATATATATATATATATATATATAAATTATTTATTGAAACTAGAAAAAAAATAAAGATACATTATTAAATACGTATACACTAAAATATTTTTTTTTTCGAAATTTAAACTATAAAAAAAATTACTACATTAAAGAATGACGATCTATAATTCTACATTTATTATTAATAACGATAACATTCACTATATTATTTTAGAAAATTTTCAATTTTTTTAAATGTTGCAAAAAATATAGTTTATCTCACTGAATACTATTGTTAAATATCATCAAAATATGATGAAAAATATTTCCTGAATGTTAATTTTTGAGTAAAATGTTTTAAAAATATTTGATTTGTTTAATGACAATGAGTAAAAAATAAAGAAACGCATTTATTTGGCTACATTTATGCCTGTAACTTTCTGGGCATATAAGAAATATTTTTAAACATATATGCACTAGAAATAAATTTTCCAAAATGTTAGCAATCATACAATTTAAATTTTGCCATATTAAAGTTGCAACATGTATCATTGAATAACAATTATACTACTTTCACATACAAAAGATCCCTTTTAATACGTTAAAGAAAAAAGAGATTTTGCCCATATACAGTTGTATATATTTACGTATTTTTACAAGTTATATATTTTTTAATACGTATGTAGAAAATATTTTTATAATTTTAAATATACATTTAAATTGTGTTTTGTACTGGAAAAACCGTCCAAAATTAAGTTTCGTTACAGTATAGGTACTAAATGTGTTGGAAAGTGTTTTATAATCTATGATTGATGCAGATTTTTCTTTCTTGTTTAACAAAATTAAGAATAAAAAATTTGTGTACAAATTCCAAATAAACGGGATTTTAAGGGGGTCCTAAGCTTAAAATTCTATTTTTTTTTTTTTTTTTTTTTTTTTTTTTTTAGAGAGATTTTGTTATGAAATTTTTTTAAATATGTTTTAATGTAATAAGAATATTGAATGTAAAAAAAAAAAAAAAATCTGAAAATTTTTAAATATATATATATTTTTAATTTAAACATATTTAATTTTTGATATAACTCTGGAAGTGCTTACTCGATTTACAAAATTTTTACACTTTTGTGTACAGAAAATGTGTTATTTTAATTTGTCTTAAGGATTTCTTAAAATATTGATTATGAGTTTTATAAAAAAAAAGAAGTTTTTTTTACGAGTGAGTTTTGCTTTAATTAGCATATTTTCACAATTACCACTCAAAATTAAAAATCCTGAACACAATTTGTTGGAAATATAGCATACAATCTCTGTTGAAAATTTCATACATATATCTTGCAATGAACTTTAGGTATATTCTTTTAACCCCTTAAGCCCTGACCCGCACAACTGTGCGGGTGATATTAAAGTAAAAGAGAATGACTCTTTCCTGTTTTTGTGAGATTTAAAATCAAATCTGCACATTTATATGAGTTAATTGGCTTCAGATATTTTGATAAGACACATTTAGGGGGCACCAACTACAATACAGTGTTAGATTTTCTGCTTTTAAAAAAACTATATCATATGGCAGCAAAAGACAAAAAGTATGTACTGCCGTGATTTCTTTTAAATGTGATTTTTAGTATTTGCTTAGATTTAATTTTTCTTTTCATATACATTATTCATGATTTTAATTGATTTTGTCTTTGATAAATTTAATTAGGCTTTGCAAATGGTAAAAAACAAATGACCCGCACAATTGTGCGGGTCCGGTCTTTACCACTTCCGAAATGGGCACAATTCCTAATATATAACATTTATATTTTTAAGTGATTTTTTTAAACTTATGTTTTTAACAATTTATTTTTTACTAATTACATTTTTAAATCGGATTAATTTTAAATTAATAGGTCTGTACTATTCATGATTTCTATTTAAAATTGATAGTATTAGATATATAATATGCACATGTAACGAACTGTATGTTTCTGCTCTGAGTTATAGATGACATATATGGATTATAGGTTTTATATGAGTTATATGCATATCACGAGATAGATTTTAAAGTTTGATAAATGTATTCCATTTTGTCGACACAGCAATTAAACCACCAGGAATAAATAATAAATTATGAAAAGTTCAGCAAATGCTCGACAGATTCCGCAGTGTCTGCTTGAATTTACCAGGAGATCACGGAAAATTTTCCATGGATGAGCAGACGATTCCTTTTTTTAGGACGTGCTTCAGTAAAGCAGTACATAAAAAACAAACCACACTCTGTTGTAGCAGTATACCCTGGGATAGTTTTAAATTTTGTAGTATACCAGTGGAAAGTAC
The DNA here is from genome assembly GCA_963932465.1 of Maratus speciosus. NCBI lineage: Eukaryota > Metazoa > Arthropoda > Arachnida > Araneae > Salticidae > Maratus > Maratus speciosus. Next base: position 252,118,281 of record OZ010790.1, read on the forward strand.
AGACCTGGTTCACAAGGATCTGGGCTTAGGATCTGCTGCAGTCCTTACTCTGGTTCATACCTAGGTTTATGTACTTCCATCAGTATTTCAACAAAATATCGCTGCTGGAAAAAAAAAAAAAAAAAAAAAAAAAAAAAAAAAATTGAAGGATCAGGCACAATCCAAACAGAGTGAAGGGCATACCATTTGTAAATGGCTCTTAAGATGGGTGCGAGCATTGAGCACGTCTCAGAAAATGAAATTGTAGTGGTCTGTCCAAAAACAAAAATTCTTTCAAACATTTTCATTGTGGCTGATGAAAATTATCTCAATAAGCAACACCTTTTTTTGCTTAAACTTTTACTTTTATAAATTTGCCCACACAATCCCAAACTACACAATTGTGTTGATTTAGCCCAAAAGCGGGTCCTCCCTTGGCATAACCTGACATCGGGTAATTTTTTTATATATTTTTTCAATCAAATACGGTCCTATCGATAAAGGGAAACCACCCAAACTTTCAATTTCTACCAAAAACACTCCCGGTCTTAAAGGGTTAAAGTTGACAAAACGTAAAAAAATTCATTTTGACATAAATGAAGTTAAAGCCAGTTAAAGAGAAGTTAAAGTGCATCGCTTCTCAAGGCAAAAGGTGTTATATGTCTGTATCTAATGAAGATAAAAGCATGTGGTTTGCGATATTTAACGCTAAAAACTTAGTATTTCTTTTAGAATTTTTAGCTCCGGACCCCATCGGATAAAAATCACTGTATTGGGCTAAGAGGTTGAGTTTCTTGGTAAAAGTGACTCAATGTCTCACGAAAACTTGGAAAATCGGAGAAATGTGTGAGTTTTACCATTCAATATAAAATACCAAAAATTTTAAAATGTGAGGGTCAGATGCAGTCAGACCTGTCTTCATCTATCTGGAACGACATTTGCAGACCTCTGCGTGCGATAAATTTCTCTAGCTATCTAAGATACGAACAGACAAAGTATAAATGATACAGGGGTCAACCTGACCCCGTGATCTTGTGACAAAGATCAGGCCCTAAACTGGTAAGGAAATGAATTAACATTGAAAAGTCAACTGATTTTAAGCCCTTAAGGGGGCGGTGGATGTTATACATATTTTTTTTTTTTATAATTTTCCTCATAGAGATATGAAATCTTGTGCAAATATACATTTCACAATAAATGTATTGAATATATTTTAAAATGCTCCATGCGTCTTAAATTTTGCGATATTTCAACGATTTTGCGTTTTAATCACTTAAGCCTCAAATGCCTGGTGTTGCTTTTCGGCAACATACCTTATTTAGACTTCTAAAATACTATTATAATATTATTGAAGCTATAATGGCTAACGTTGCCAATAAAATACATTCTGAAAATATTATTAAATCGATTTTCAACATGTAGATGGCAACACTTGTGCTGTTTAAGAATAAAGATAGATTTATTTTTTCAATTGTTGCTGCACGTTCTTCTTGTCTTATTTGTAAACTTGCGAAATACCCTAGTTTGTTCTGCAGTGAGCAAGTAAAATTTATTTCTTATTATAGTTCCTAAAATTCTTGTGTGTTTAATGATATAGAATTTTATCGCAGGAAAATTATTTTTTCAATTAAAGACCAGTATTGCTGATGAGTAACAAACTGTTTTTTAGCCGTAAACCATACTTAAAACAAAATATGATTTTTTTTAAAGTATTTTTCCCATGAGTTATTTGAAAAATGAAATCCGAAGAACATTATTATAATGAATTTTGAAAAATCAGGCATTTAAGGGTTAAAACTCCATTACAAACAAATTTGTATATCGAATTTTTAATCTCTTGAATAGTTAATTTTTTAGAGATTTTTTTCTGAATTCCATATCGATTTCCATCATTTTTTTGCCTTTTAATATATTAAAAATCAAATTTAATTATTTTAATGAAGTCGAATTTTAAAATGCAAACACAGTTTCTTTGTAAGTAATATCCGGATTCTTCCTGATCATTTTCACGAATTTTGATCAAAAATTAAGACGGAGCATTTCAAAAATCTAAAAACGTTGAAAAGTCAGTTTTGAGAAAAACAGATTTTAAGTACATAAAGATCCGAAAAATTGTTTGTGTACAAAATTAAAACACTTGTAACTCTGCGAAAAATAATCGCAACTGCTTGCGGTTTTTCGCAAATGGCTCAGAACAAACTGGAGAATGTGCACAAAAATAATTTTAAATTTTTGGGTTGATTTTTGCTCAACTAAAGGTCTACGGTCCCCTTAACAGGTTTGTCCGTACACCATATGCTTAAAAAGAGTTTGCTTGTTTTGTTTCTAAAAGCTTTTCGTCACCACTAATTTTAAACTGCAATATTCGCTTTATTTAATGGCAGACATATTTCGATTATATTATAAAGCAAATATTTTAGCAAGGCGAAAGCGGTGCATGGCCCCTATTTTTAGTTTACTGTGTAAAAATAAATGAACCTGTTAAGGGGTTAATTGTTATTTATTGTATATTAGAAGAAACTTTCTATGTGGTGCTCAAGCCTTTGAACAGTTATTGCTAGTAACAAAAAGACGGAGCGGGATATCTCTTATTTCTTATTGCTCTCTGCTTGGAGTCCTTTTCCTGAATTATTGGAAAACAGAAGAATGTTCCGGATGCTTGCAGATTTCTTCAAGTGTTTGGGTATGAAGAATGTATTTGCTATTTTAAACAGATTTTCAGGGACGTGAAATCACAAAACTTTCTCAATGTAATGTATTTAAAAATAATAATGAATGTATTTAAACTCTAAAAACTAAATGCGTAAATTTACACATTAACACAGGTATACTGATGATACAAAAACGATTCGTCTATATGCGTAAAAAGGCGTGCAAATTGCAAATATACGCCATGGTGTGTCATATTCGAAGTATACATTTTTATGTGTAGCGCATTAAGCGGCTAAGTGTGTAAAATATTATCAGGTAACATAGGAATACACAGTTTAACGTTTAAATTGCACATGAATACACGTATATTTGTGTAATACACAAAAAGATGGATTTTTCGAAACTTTGGTATTTTGGGATGTAAATTTTGAGCTAAATATTTTTATGGTCGCAAAACAAATTTTTATGAAGAACAATCCCGTGTGCTTGGTGTTTTTTTTTTTTTTTTCAGAAAATTTGTTTTAAGAACACAAAATAGTGTAACTTTAATTTACTATAAAACATTATCGTCTGAAATTATGTTTAATGCATCCCATTGTCTATTAAAGTTCTTTTGAAGTCATAAAATAGTGTAGTCATAATTTATAAATAGAATCTGTATAATCTGAATAAATACACGGAAAAATAAAATTATAAAATATAGGGAAATCGTAACGCTGGTATTCTTCCGTATTTTGTCGATTTTTTTTTATCAATTTCAGTCACAAGTTTTCAAAGATACATCTAAATAAAGAGAAGAAATTCTCTATTTAATTCAAACTACAATAAACAAGCAATATTTACCGAAATGTGGGTTTGAACTCACGATTTCCAACTTTCTAAGCCATTAACGTGACCATTCAGCTACTATTAATACCACAAAATAGTGTAACCTTAATTTGCAATAAAACATTATCGTCTGAAATTATGTTTAATGCATGCCATTCTCTGTTAAAGTTGTTTTGAAGTCTTAAAATAGTGTGGTCATAATTTATAAATAGAATTTGCATAATCTGAATAACTACACGGTAAAATAAAATTTTGAAAAATGCGAGATCGTGACGCTGGTATTCTTCCGTATTTTGTCGATTTTTTTTTTCTATCAATTTCAGTCACAAGTTTTCAAAGATACATCTAAATAAAGAGAAGAAATTCTCCATTTAATTCAAACTACTATAAACAAGCAATACTTTCCGAAACGTGGATTTGAACTCACGATGTGCAACTTTCTAAGCCTTTAACGTGACCAGTCAGCTACTATTACACAAGCAAAGTTTTCAAGTGATGTTATTTATTGTGGTCACATAGGTACACATATGTCTGTGAAATAGTCTGTTCTTACACATATGTCTGGGTAATATTGTTACACATAAGCCAGTGTAATATTCTGTTCTTACGAATATATCTGTGTAAAATTCTTACACATATTTTGGTGTAGCATGCAAAATACACAGACATTAGTGTATATGCAAAATTTGTAAATTACATTAACACGCCAATTCTGGTAAATCCGTAAAATTTTCTGCCATTTACACACTTGTTTGAGTTTTTCAAGGAATAAGAAATTACACACTTCTATTAAGCCAATAAACACAAATAAATATAGGTAAATTTTAACGACAAGAGTGTATTTATGACAAAGGTGTAATTTTACAAATTTACACAGATACGTATGCAAAAGGGACTAATTTACACATTTATCTCTTAGAGTGTATACATATGAGGATGTGAGATCAAAACTCGCATAATCCAAAATTTAAAAAAAGTGAGTTTTTCTATCAATCTATTGTATTGGTGAACCAGCTTCAAAAAAGCACAACAATTTGAAAAAAAACTATTTTTATCGTATTGGCAATTATCTGGCATTGTAAAACCTTGACAATGAAAACCAATGGGTGCAGACAGAGGTTTTTTGCGATTTCCCAAAATTCGATTTTCTGGATAAGGCGAGATTTGAAACTCAGGTCCTCATAAGTCTATGCAACAAGATATTTTTAAATACGAAAATTAATCTTGAAACTTAAAAAAAAAATATATGAACAACAGTTTCCTACTACATACTTTTGATATCAGGTTTAAGCGGGATCGAGTTCTGATTTCCCAAAATTTTTTAGACTCATCTCTAACAATAATATTTTTTTATTTGTATAGGTACCCTATACTGTGACACACTATGCTGTGTGTTTCATAACTTGTCTTACAATACTTGATGAATAGGGAGATGAGAGTTTTACAAATTTACACATATACTAATAGAAAAGTGAAAAATTTACACATTTATCTTTATAAATTTAACATTTATCTTTTAGAGTGTATACATATGAGGAAATAAGTTTCAAAACTCTCCTAATCCAAAATATAATAAAGAGTTTTTCTCTTAATCTACTCTATTGGTGAACCAACTTCGAAAAAGTTGGTATTTGGGTTGAATTTGGTTAAAAATTAAAAATTACATTTATAAAATTAAAATTTGAACTTCATAAAATCTTTATAAAATCTTTACGATTTTATAATGATTTTATATGATTTTATAATTTATTTAAAGTTTTATAAAATCTTTATAAAATTCAAATTCAGTAATTTTAACCAAATTAATATATATATATATATTTTGATTTGTAAAGATAATTTGGTTGGGTTAACTTTGGGTTTAAGCTCAAATTTCGGTCAATAAGCTTTACAATCTTGTGAAAGGATGTTTTGAGCTTCCCTTCTACCATTTTAGCCACAACTCATTGTCTTTTATTCAGTTAGGTTTTTACTCAGCTTTCATGGTAGCTCAAAGAGTTGAATTAAGCTATTACAAAATCAAAATTTTATTACACAATCATATCAAACAGGTGTCCAAGCTGTCTATTGGTACTGTGTACGCTGTGTTATTTATCCAATTTTTGAAACTATACATATCTCAAAAAGGTACATCCTTATAAGGTGCATCTAAACCACTTTTACTTTTTATAAAGATAAATTTTTTAAACCATGGTCAGGTTCCAAAATGAATATCTTCTACTATTCTCCCAGGTTTTAATATATTTTAATTTTATCTCTAAAAAAAAGAACATGTTATACAATATTATGCAAGTTGTATATAAATATTCGCAGAAGAATGTATTTTCTGAATGTTTTAACTACTCTACTTGACTCTTCTTCTGACATTTCTTTCTAAACTGAAAGGTTTTATTTAGGATAATACGATATCTTATTTTATTTAAGCAATACTTTAAAACTTCTGTAATAGTATCTGAATGGTCATGTTAATGCCTTAGAAAGTTGGAGATCGTGAGGTCAAATCCACGTTTCGGTAAATATTGCTTGTTTATTGTAGTTTGAATTAAATACAGAATTTCTTCTCTTCTTTAGATATAGTTTATGTAAATATTTTGGTGAATGTGATAGAAGATAATAAATAAAAACGTAAAATTTTGGCTAGGAACTTTGTGATTTAGTATACAATCGCCATCTCTTACGTGAAGAACACCAAAATTTAAATTCTATAACCAATTTATGTCAAAATGAAGATAAATATGAAATTTCCTAGAAATTCATGTATTAATTCTGGAATTATAGATATCACAAAATTAGTGTATGATGCACACACTCATACATCAGCTGTTCAGAAATCAACAAAAACAAGAGAATTGAGGAACACCCTGTATTGAAAATTTTCTGATAAAACATACCCTATGACTCATTTATCTTCTTGACTCTTCTCTCAGGAATATGAATATCCTTTTTAGGTGAGTTCTTAATTATATAAATACCTAGCAACTATAGTCGTCTTCTAGTCCGTCCGTCTGCCTGTCTATCCGCATATAAGAGCACAAAAACTATCCTGCCAAATGGTTTGAAATTTACTATATATAACGTTTGCAGAATATTGTCGAGTCAATTAAAATTTTATAAAATTGGAATCAAAATTAAAAAAATATATTAATAAAAGTTTTCTTCATTCAATTAAATACTATCATACGTAATTAGTTGAATCATATTCCATAATAGGTAATGATTCTAAGTTGCCTCTATGATTACGTCTTATTTAAAATGGAGTCATGTTATTTCCGTATTACTGAATTCAATATATATAATCGTAGTAAATTTTACATTTTTGTATAAGATATTAACAGCTATTGTACCAAGATCTGGATATTTATAAAACGAGTTATAGCATGAACGCACCTCATTTGGCACGTTTGACGTACAATTTCCATCTTCTGTTATTTAAACTTAAAAGATGTAATTTCAGTACATACATTCTTATGAAAATCTTGGGTGGACCCGATAAAGAATAATAGAATAAAACAGGGAATTTTGAGATATAACTTTCTATATGCGGTTTTCTTTTGCTTAGCCGTATATTAATTTATGTAGAATATCAAAATGTAAAGAGAAACAATATATGCGACAGTTCAACTATACATGAAATTCCGTGTGATTGCATGAATTAATTCTGGAATTACAGTTCCCCTATACTTAACGAAACATGCACGCACATACACACTCACAGAGAGACTACGGTTCAAAAGTAGCCCAATCGTGCCCTAATTTATCGAAATCGACTAAAAACCGAAAGTTGAATGTCAAATCACATATTCAATTAGCCCAATCGTGTTCTAATTTATCGAAATCGACTAAAAACCGAAAGTTGAATGTAAATCAAATCACATATTCAATTAGCCCAATCGTGTCCTAATTTATCGAAATCGACCGAAAACAGAAAGTTGAATATAAATCAAATCACATATTCAATTCTTTCTTTTTTATGAATGAAAATGAAAGTGAAAATATTATGAAATTCATTTTTGTTCCAAATATACGATTACTCTTCGTAAATATTTGGAATTTATTTTCATTTTTAATTGGTCATTTCATATATATAATTTCCTGTAAGAATCCCGGGTTGATCTCGCATAATGGAAGAAAACAGGAAATGGTTCGGCATAGCAGAGCCATTCGCTAGGTCTTTTAGACCAAAATCTAAAGCCAAGCAATTTCATCCAAGGCACAATTAAATATGAAGTTTCGAGGAATTCCGCAGATTCGTTCTGGAATTAGAAACCCGACAAATACAGATGTGGTCTGAAAACGACAATACCAACAGAATTAAGAACACCCTGTAAAAATTTTTAAAAATATGGTCACCGAAAAATTTCGACTCTTTGCGGCACCTCTCGGATATAATAATATCTCTTTTCAATGGAATTCCGTTCATTAGTTCTGGAGTTATATCGCCTACAAAATTATCTCAACTCTTTCTCACACACACTCTGAGATACGGGGAGAGTGAGGAAGGTAGAGAGCTTTTGGTTAAAAAATAGTACTAATATCTTGTTTCAAAATGCGTAAATCAATATAAAAACGGAAGTGGAATATTTCGCAAATCCGCTATCTTTTTCATAAATATAAAAATTATATACGAAGTTACTTATTTTATTTTGAAAGCAACATATACGTTTATGCACACTTTAAAATAGTTTTTAGAGAGATGGTTAATAGAAAAGATTTTTCGAGAAATGAAAATTTCATACGCAAAATTTTATTAAATTAAAGATGTTAGTCTTATTTATATTATTAACTAACTATACCATTAACTATTAATTTCGAAAACGAAGACATTTTTTATATCGAAGGGGAAAAAATAGTTTTTCATACAGTATAAATGCAGTTGCATATAAAAACTTGGCGAAAAAATATATTCTCTCTTTTCTCTCCTTGACTCTTCTCTCAGTAATACAAATATCCCCTTTTCTTCAAAACTGAAAGGACGTCATTTCAGATGTATGCCTTCATGTGAAAATCTTGGGTGGATCTGATAAAGGATAATACAGGAAATTTAGGCGGGTAACTGGTTATTTATGGCTTGCCTTCTACTTCCGTAAGGAAGGTAGGTGGTCGAATTTTTAAATTACTATTCCCTCCGGCGTTATTTCATTTTTTGAACGACAGATGGCAGTAATAATCGTATTATACTCCAGCAGAGATATGAGAGAGAAAAAATTTATTCAGTAGCAATTTAAAAAAATATTTTTTGGAGAATATTCTCTATATTATTTATTTCGTTTGCAAAGATTTTATAATTAAAAAGAAATTGCGGTTGGGCCTTCTTATCTTTTGTTTAAAATCACTAATGCCAGCGAGAATATATTGTGCACAATGTATTAAAATTTATCCACCAATCTTAATTAAAATTATCTAAGCTAAAAAGTATAGAAAAAAAAGGGAAAAATAACATTAGAAAATACTGATTTAGACAGATTCTATTAATGCGCATATGCGGTTTGGATTTAAAAAAAATACAATTTGAATTTTGAATTATGTTTCGGGTGTGTACTCTACATCTAATATACAGTTACCGACAACTATTGTCTGCATTTTTGTGTTTGATATATACGGAGCATTTAACAAGGCCCTCTGGCTTTTTCAAAACCTTTAGCTTCTTTGTTATTTAATTTATTATATTTATTATACAGCTGAGTTCTGGTGATTAATGTATATAGAAACGAGTTAATTTTTCGTACTCGGATTGCACTTACTATTTAAAAAAAGCCATGCTTGAAAATTGTTCAAAACCAAAACTAAAGGGTAGACACAAATCTGTAATCTTAAATACTGTTTTCAAACAAATTGTGTTTGAAAAAACATTTTGTTTTTACTATTCGACCAATTATAATATTTCCAATTAAAACCTGTAAGAACAATTTTGCTAAAAATAATTTTTGTACATCAATTTTCGTTTTGCTTGCATAAATCATATCACAACAACCTAAAGTACAGATAAAGTTTAAAAATACTATAAAAAGTGATAGAAAATCTTTATTAAGATTGACGATCGTTTCGTTGCACAAACGGCAACATTTTCAAAATCATTCAACGATAGAAAATATACATGTGTTTATAACCTAAAATACATCAAAAAAGAAAGAAATGCCGCGCAACAAGTATAGATTATGAAACGCTTTCCAACACTTCCCGAATACTCTAAAGATTTTTTGTTGTTTAAAAAGGTGAAATAATATATCTAAATAAAATATTTAAAAAATCGATAAAAATTTGAAAACAAGATTTCAGCAGTTCCTACCCATTGGTGGAAATGTGCTTGGAAACTTTTGTACATCACTGTACATGATCTATGATATGTATATGTATATACATATGATATGTATATGTATATACATTACATATTGTGCTTAATTTTAATTTAGTTACTTCTGGGCCGAAATAGGGTGGTCATCATTGAAGTGACGATTTTGTTAATTCCAGAACAACATAATGTCACATTAAATATTATAGGATAAAATTGTACTGGTTGGTATAATTGTACTGTAGTAATTGTACTAGTCTGAGTTACTGATCTTAGGGGTGATCGTATAACGTAAATTGGAAAATAAATGTGCCTTTGGGGGCAATTGTTAGAATTAAGGTATCTAAGTTCGAAGCACTTTTTATTTTTATTTTTATTTATTTATTTTATTTTATTTTATTTTATTTATTTATTTATTTATTTATTTTTATTTTTTTGGAAAAACCTTGGAAAGAAACATTATATTCACATTTTACTTACCCATCATACGTAGTATAGGGTAAGTCTTGTAATCGTTTTTAAAATCGAAAATCTCTTTTGACGGATTTACACGTTTCAGACACTGGGGAATCAGAAAAACATATTTTTAGAAAGAAAAAAAATGCCGTCCGTCTGTCTGTGTGTGTGTCTGTAAACGCTCTATCTCCCGAACAAATTGAGATAGACACTTGAAATTTGGTGTGTACTTAGTATGTAATAATAAGAAGAAGCCTATTGAATATCAGTACCCTCGATTATCTGGCAGTATATTTTTCGGACTCTCGAAATATTCGTTCTGATAATAGGTATATAAAAATTTTCGAAATTGTTTATTTTGAGGAGTGAATGTAAAATACAATAAAAAAACATAAATTTTGCATAAAAGATGAAGTCGCTCGGATAATTAGTTGCCGAGATATTTGTAATCCTATTTTTCACACTCTTTCATTTTTCATGACCCTGTATTTCATTCAAATTTAAATTCAAAGATGTATTTTAATTGGAAATAAGACGCTGAATCCAACGCAGTAAACTGTTAGTTAATATGATTATCATTTTTCGTATTATAAGGATGTTTCTTTTACGCAATTCGGTACTACACGGTTATCCCATCGACCAAAAAACTATTGTTAAATGCCGCCAAGTTTATCACCAACTTGGCGATATATCGCCAAATCTGGCGATAAAAAAATTTCCGCCAAAAGTGACACCAACTTGGCGCTATTTCGCCACATTCCCATAGACTCGTATTGTAATACAATCAGGGTCCTGTTTTGTTCAAAATATTTAAATATGCGTTTAAATTTTATTTTGGAATTGCAATGCATTTTATTAATAGTTTACACACAAGTTTTATTTTCATATTTTATATTATGCATATCCATGATGGGTAAGTATTACGGTGACCTCCGACAACTAGTTTTTTTTTATTTATTTAGTTTTTATAAAAATTAATAATTTGTATTTAAAATTATTATAATTATATATACATCTCTATGAATTTACAAAATTGTTGAACATGGATGGAAATTTGAAGATATTTTTAAAAACCTGAAAATGCTACATGAAAAAATAAAATAATTTATTAGAAAAAAACTACTACTAAAGTTAACTATAAGCTTTTATCTAGTACAATCTACTACAAATCAAATGATATTTTTGTAAATAAAGATTTCAGAGAAGATCGAATAGTAAATTATAAGATTTTACACAGTTTTGCCATGCTTTTTTGCAGTAACATGCCATAATTTTGAAAATCTTCATGCAATTAAAATTCTTATACTAGATGCACTAGAAAACAATATATAGACAAACCTCACAAAGTTTTATCGAAGAATGATAATAATACTGTGTGCTAATAGTTAAACCACCCTACTTTAAAGTTGTCAATTTAACAAATTACAACGACCATTTGGAAAAGGATTTTTTCAAAGACTAAAATTTAAGACATAAAAAATCACACGGAGTTGATCCTACATTACGTACGCCATGAATTAAACATTAATAGTGTTATGACACGTAAAAGTTCCAAGCGACGGAAATCGCCTGCAACTCGTATACGTAATATCCACCTGAAACTTATGTATTATCCAAGCATTTCATTGGCTGTTCGGGAAAAGGATTTTCCATCATCCGATTTTAGAGAAATCTGACGGCCCATTTTAAATGAAGTTTATTTCTTAAACTTCTAAACATCCCACACTATTACTTTTTACACCGTTGGATAGAGAAAAAAATCTACTTTAAATGCAATTTGTTTGAAAGTTGTATCTCAATTTGTTTCTGAGTTATTATTTTTTTTCGTAGTTTTTATTACTTTTTTGTCATAGTGGCAACAGAAGTAATCATCTCAGGTTGAAAGTAAAGGGAAATACAGATTACTGTATAGACCAATCACAAAACGAATAAAATGCGGATTAAACCAATAAAAACCTTCAGATATGCTTTTGATTTCTTACACTGACGAGAACAATAACCATTTTTCCAAATGGTTAAAAAAAAAAGTTGAAAATTTCGCCATCAGAGGGCAATTTTTAATAAATTACACATTTAGCATTACGGTAGTTTAGAAATTTCATTTACAGGGTGTCCATTATTAAACGACCCTATTAAAGTTGTCTACAGAGAAAACTATTGTTCATATAGTTGCGAAATTTTGTGAAAGACATAATAAAGGGATAGGTATTTGTTTAAGCAAAAATAGTTCAAAATATCTCCACCAGAGGGCGAATTTTAATAAATTACACATTTAGCATTACGGTAGTTTAGAAATTTTATTTTTCGACTTAACCTGATTATAAAGACAGTATTTCACATTGTTCCTAGCATTTCCCAGAACACACTGCGATCAACTGTAGAAAATGTTACCTTACAATTCCAGACTTTATCTGAAAATGATGACCGTCATGCAGAACATGTTTGGTTATAACAAGATTTGTTAAACTAACGTAAATGTATGCTAAATGTGTAATTCGTTAAAAAGCGGCCTCCTATTTTATTTTTTTTTTCGCTCAAACAAATTCCCATACCATTATTATGTCCTCCAGAAAATTTCACAACATTCTGAACAATAGTTTCGTCTGTAGACAAATTTAAAATAGGGTCGATTAATTATGAACATCCTGTAAATGAAATTTCTAAACTACCGTAATGCTAAATGTGTAATTTATTAAAAATTGCCCTCTGATGGCGAAATTTTCAACTTTTTTTTTTTTTAACCATTTGGAAAAATGGTTATTGTTCTCGTCAGGGTAGGAAATCAAAAGCATATCTGAAGGTTTTTATTGGTTTAATCCGCATTTTATTCGTTTTGTGATTGGTCTCTACAGTAATCTGTATTTCCCTTTACTTTCAACCTGAGATGATTACTTCTGTTGCCACTATGACAAAAAAGTAATAAAAACTACGTAAAAATTTAATAACTCAGAAACAAATTGAGATACAGCTTTCAAACAAATTGCATTTAAAGTAGATTTTTTTCTCTATCCGACGGTGTAAAAAGTAATAGTGTGGGATGTTTAGAAGTTTAAGAAATACATTTCATTTAAAATGGGCCGTCAGATTTCTTGGAAATCGGACGATGGAAAATCCTTTTCCCGAACAGCCAATGAAATGCTTGGATAATACATAAGTTTCAGGTGGATGATACGTATAGGAGTTGCAGGCGATTTCCGTCGCTTGGAATTTTTACGTGTCATAACACTATTAATGTTTAATTCAGGGCGTACGTAATGTAGGATCAACTCCGTGCGATTTTTTATGTCTTAAATTTTAGTCTTTGAAAAAACATTTTCCAAATAATCGTTGTAATTTGTTAAATGGTTTTTTTTTTTTTTTTTTTTTTTTTTTTTTTTTTGCTTAAACAAATTTCCGTCTTTTTATGATGCTTTTCAACCCCCCCCCCTCCAACCCCCATAGCTTATGTCTAAGTTACAACCTCAAGCAGCTAGTTCAATTAGAAATTAGTATATTAATCTCACTAGGTCAGCTCGTTAGTCTCTTATCAATTCCCTCCTAGCTAAGTAATAGAATGCCAATTCATAGTTAACTTGTCATAAGATAATATTAAAATAATAATAATAATTAATAAATAAAATCCTGATTCTAATATTAGAAATTATTAAAATATAAATTCATTTTAAATAGCCAGGCAATATTTAAGTAATCTAAAGTAAATTAGTCTAGTTCGTTTAGTATCACCTAGTGCTATAGGATAATATTAAAACAATATATGTAATAAATGATAGTTAGGTAAATAGCTATAAGTAAGTTTTAAGTGTAATAACATGTACAAGCTAACCCCTTTCCCTTTCAGTTTTTTTTTTTCTTTTTGACTACCGCCTCTTTATTATTCTTAGTTGCACATAGGCTATAGCCTGCACAAGCTACCGGACCCTCCCCAGTGGGAAGTCTACGGAGTCAGTTACTACGCGGTGGGGTACGGTAGATAGGCGGAGTCTCACCCCCCTGCATCGTTATGTTTGTCTAGCATTTCGGCCCAAAATTAACTTTTGGTGCAACTTGTCTATCTGCGGCGCTCCATTTTTTTTTTAATTTCTTTTTTTTAAATTCTTTTTTATTTATTTTATTTTATTTTATTTTTTATTTATTTTTTTTGCTTCCTCACCCCCTCCAATCCTTTTTCTTTTGACAAGTCTGCACCAACAATTCGGCTTCTAAATCCCAGGTCATTCAAAAGTAGTTCGGGCAGCGGTGGCCCAGTTGGCAGAGCATCGAATCCGCAGCTAAGGCCGCGGGATCGAGGCATACTGCTGGCTATAATCCGCCATGTACGCTAATGGCGCCTGGTGCATGTAAAATCCGTCGTGGGTGCAAATTCCTCCAAGTTACCTGTGAATTATACCTCTGGAGGTGCCTGGCCAGGTGAAGGTCTCGTCATCTGATCAAGGTTCTAAATTACGAGACCAACATGAGTAGCAATGTGCAGGTCCCGAACAACAGGTTATAACGTTAAGTAACCGGCAATACATAGTATACACAAACGAGCAGTAGGCACTGCAAATAGGATGACGATCGAGGCAATGATGTCAGGTTTATTGCTGCTTCGCGGCGGTTAGGCGGTCTTTCGCCCCGATGCCAGGTACTAAACCCGTTAAGCTGGGGCATCCCGGCAGGTAGGGGCCTGGTCATCGGTTAGAAAGAAAAGAAAGATGCTTTTCACAAACTTTCACAGCTTTATGTACAATAGTTTCGTCTGTAGAAAACTTTAAAGTAGGGTCGTTTAATTACGGACACCCTGTATTTTCAGTTATCGATTAGAAGTTCGTTTTTTGTGTAAAAATCAATTTTGAGAAAAATGCATTTAAACCTTAAATTAGTATATTTTTACGATAAATAATGGATTAACTTCCGTTCAAAATATGGTAGAGAAAAAAAAAACAATGCAGTTTTAGAGGTTTCATTTCAAGGAAGTAATAAGAACAAAATCGATAATTTTCACGAAAGTGCTCATTTCAATGTAGACAGATACTTTAATGAATAAGGATTTCTAATTACTCACTTAAAACTCAATAACTCTTAATTAAAATTAATTAAGGAAGTTATGCTCTGTGTTTGTTCTTGGAATCTATCGTCACCGTATAAGCTGCAATACGATAACCCGCTTTAAAGGCTAACTCGGTATATTTAATATTACCGTAACACCAAAAGTAAGCCCCCTTCCGAATATAAGTCCTCCCCTCATACATATGAATTTTTCCCAAGTTTTATTTCCTGACGCTTTCGATCCTTCTGTTTTTAGAGATGTCCCAGTTAGTTCCCGTCTGTCTCAAAATAACATTAATTCCTTGTGATATTGAACTTTATATTTAAATGTATTATACTTTAAGACATTGAATTGAAAGTCGTGTAAAAGTTATTTTATGCAATCATAAATGCCTTAAAGTTCAAAATATTTATACCTAGTAAATCTGCAGATCAGGAGCCTCAACGTCAGCTCTGCAAGTCATTATTCTTAAACACACTTTTAGGTAATATTCAACTACCTGCAAATCACAAATTACAGTTTTCAAATTACGTAATTATTAAGAATAAAAAATACGAAGCTTTCAGACATTAGAAGCGTTAATTTAAAAACGTTATGTAAAGATATTCTGAAATTTTCATGAGCTGCTAATTCTGGTATTTTTTTTTTTTTTTTTTTTTTTTTTTTTAGATAATAAAATAGATTTCTTCAGGGGGGCTCCGCTAACCTGAACACCCCGTGGTCTCATTAAATTTACATATGTAATTTTTTATTCATTGTGCTAGTAGTTATCGTAAATTTTAAATTGATTTTTACACTTCCGAGCCTTATTTTTTAATACCTGTGAACAGAAGATAATTTACATTGACGCAATTATATTAAAAGTTTAGGTTTTATGAACGAAAAAGTAATTTTCTTTTAAAAATAAAATAATTTTCATTCATATTTTCTGAAATGAGGCTGAATTAAGAAGTAACCTCGTCAAAAAATATTTTTTCAGACAATCTAGTTAATGTTTGGCTTTTAAGAATGAAAATATTTAGTTCCCGATACAATGACGTCATTTTCGAAAGAGATAATTTTTCGGTGCATAAATTTGACATTTATTATCTATTTCCTTTTCAAAAGTTTTTTAACCATTTGGAAAAATGGTTATTGTCCTCGTCAGGTTAGGAAAACAAAAGCATATCTGAAGCTTTTTATTGATTTAATCCGCATTTTATTCGTTTTCTGATTGGTCTATACAGTAATCTGTATTTCCCTTTACTTTCAACAAAGATGGATACTTCTGTTGCCACTATGACAAAAAAGTAATAAAAACTGCAAAAAAAAAAATTAATAACTCAGAAACAAATTGAGATACAGCTTTCAAACAAATTGCATTTAAAAGTACATTTTTCCTCCATACGACGGTGTAAAAAGTAATATTGTGGGATGTTTAGAAGTTTATGAATGAAATTTCATTTAAAATTGGTCGTCAGATTTCTTGGAAATCTGACGATGGAAAAGCCTATTCCCGAACAGCCTATGAAATGCTTGGATAATACGTAAATTTCAGGTGGATAATACGTAAGTTTCAGGAAATCTTGCAATTTTTACGTGTAATAACACTATTAATGTTTAATTCATGGAGTACGTAATGTATGATCCACCCCGTGCGATATTTTATGTCTTAAATTTTAGTCTTTGAAAAAATTATTTTCCAAGTGGTTGTTGTAATTTGTTAAATTGCTTTTTTTTATTATTTCTTATTGAAATTTTCGATTAAAAATTAAACATTTCTGTTAGCTGTGAGCAGACAATAAACCGTGAGATATTGGTAACACTTTTTTTTTAAATATTAAGAATTGATATCATAACACAAGGGCCTTTTCTTTCAACCTCAAAGCATATTCGTTTTGTTTTTTATATATGAGGTCAAATTCACCTTCTTTTCGTATTTTCGTTTTATATACAATATGAAGAACAACGTATATTCATGTCTATTGTTTATTTGATTTTCTTCTAGCACATGAAAATCTTTCTAATCAAAATTAACTGTTTAGGGTAAATTAATATACCGGGGTCTGATTTTCTTGGCAACGGTAATAAAAAAGATTGTTAAATTTTATAGAAAAATGCCAATTTATTCCTTATGAAAATAATGAACTTTTTAATTTATAAAAAATATATTTTAACAAAATAAATAGAACATAGCCTGCTTTTATTTCTCTTTTAAAATACATCTATATTTGTAAAGATAATAAGGCATTAATTCATCCCTTTTTCACGTTCATTTGACTTCAAACAATTACACATACTTTCACATCTACGATATTTTTAGGTGTAGTTCCGTTTCTAGGTAACAGTTAAAAGAAAATTAAAACAATGAAATGTGTACATTTAAAAGAATTTATAAAAGAAAATATTTTATATGATTAGAACGCCTATATAAAATCCCTCCATAAGTTATACACCGAATTTAAAAACTCTGACCAATGCATCGATAAAATTTCAAACTAATATGAATAATGTATTATTCATATTAGTAAATTTCATCATCCATAATTTACGATTTAAATCCTTCAATCATATGAGCCATTTCCTTTCAACAAATAAAAATGGAAAAATCGTGTAAATTGCCATAGAAAAGCATTATTGTTCAAAATAAAATATTCTATATTTTCCGAACGAATGAACCAAATATAAGAAAAAACTATAAAGCTAATTCGGGGTACCTTACCAACATACCCACTTAATTTCGAGTTAATCGGATGCTTTTTTGCGGAAAATCTTTTTTTTTTTTTACAGTGTATGCTAATTTTAATGAATCTACGAAATTCTAAGACTCATAATTTGCTATGAAATGTATTTAGTTTTATACATCTACAAATAATTGTAATATTCATTAAAAAGGTAAATACATACATGGTTTTTATAAGCCAATTGATTTTCTTTACCGTTAGTATTTTTACTAGCTAACGAATCAAAAACCTATAACATATGCACTGCCCCATGCAAAAAGAAATGAGATATAGCATAACACGAACTAACAAGTTGGAAATTGCACGTCAAACGTTGAAAATGAGATGCGTTCGTACTATAACTTGTTTTATAAATATTTTTTGCACCGCATATTGTTTTGAATGTATAGTTTAGTGCACTTCATAAGTGCCTGTCAATTTCATTCTGTTAGAAAGGCTGTAACATCATTAAAATGCACTTGAAATATTCTTTTCCCATTGGCTGTAATGTAACAAAAAACCTTTGACTGTCCCTGTAATTAAACTATACATCGAATTTTCATAAATTTGAAATGACTCCACAAAATTTTAAAACAATTGTATAATTTAAATTTCGGACTATTCGGTTGGGTAGTTTTTGCTCTGTTATATGCGGACGGTTGGACCGACTGACCGAACAACGAATATAGGTGCTACGTATTTATATAATTACTAGCAAACCCCGCGGCTTTGCTCGCGTAATATTTGAAATATGCCAAGTGATATTTATATGTCTAATTTTTATTAAAAGGTACTAACTAAATTTTTATTTTATTAAAAGGTAATATTTTATTTTATTAAAAGGTTTTTTTATTAAAAGGTACTTGTTACTTTTAGGAATAATTCAAAAATTACTATTTAAAACACAGTTTGATTAAACATCATTATTAATCTGCATGAGGCAGAAATGAGACTTAAATTAATAAAACGAAATAAAACTAAATAAATGATAATTTAAAAAATATTTTGAAACTTTTATGCTCAATTAATACATTCATTTCAGTATTCATTTGAAGTTTTGAATTTTTTGGAAACCATCTTCCTACATCTTAAAATTAACCATCATGTCAAATTCCAAGTCCTACCACCTCTCTCAACATAAAGGGCTATGTTGAAATAAGAACTGTCACGATTAATTTGCCAACATTAATTTTGAAATCGGTTTATTATTTCCTAATATTCCACAGAAACGTAATTTAAAAAGCTTTTAAAGGCCTTTTTTAGAACGTTTGTTATTCCTGTGAACCCCAGGTGGTAGAATCGCCGGCATAAAATATAGCCTGTGTAGGATCAGAGACTGTTACCATTGATTCGCAACTAATACTTTTATAATCGGTTTATATTCCCTGAAATTGCATAGAATCGTAATTTAGAACTTTTTACGAATGCTTTTCGCACCTCCGCTTCGCTTCAACCTTTTTTAATTCGAATTTATTTTCGACGTTCCTTCGAGGGCATTTATATTTTAGAAGTAACTACCATTCCATATTTAAAGTTTCCAGCCTTTTCCGTATCACAGAAATCGCAATTTAGAAAGTTTCTAGCTCCTGCAACCCTGTGGTGGTAGTGGAACAAACATAAAATATAGCTTATGTTTGAGCAGGTTCTATCACCAACAATTTGTCATCATTATTTTTTTAATCGGTTTGGTAATTTATAATTTTGCTTAAAAATTGTAATTTATAACGCTTTTAACTCACTTCATCTTTTTAAGTTTGGAATTTTCTTTCGACTGTTCTTAGAAAGCAGTTGAATCTTGTAAGTAAATACCATTCCATACTTCAAAGTGTTAGACCCTTCAGTTGTGCAAAAAACGCAAATTAGAATATGTTTTGCTTTTGCAACCCTCAGATGGTAGTGACAGCAACATAAAATATAACCTATGTTATAGCAGGGACTGTCACCATTGATTTGCAACCATTACTTTTGAAATAGCTTTGGTATTTCCTTAGATTGAGTAGAAATCGCAATTTAGAACGTTTTTAGGACGCTTTTCGCGCATTTTCACCCCTTTTTAAATTTCTAATTTTTTCGAAACTGCTCTTAAAGATCATTTATATCTAATAAATATGTATCTTGCCTAATTTTAAGTTGCTAGCCCCTACCGATCACAAAAATCGAAATTTAGAACGCTTTTTTGCTCCTGCAACGTCTTGGTGATAGTAATACCGACATAAAATAGTGTCTATGTTAGAGCAGAGGCTGTCAGCATCAATTTCCTACCATTACGTTTGAAATCAGGTTCATTCTTCCTGAGATATTGCCGACAAATCGGCATTTAGAACGTTTTTAGAACGCTTTTTGCGCATTTTGCTCCTCCATTTCCTCTGGGGTAGTGGAAGCAGATATAAAATATAGCCTATCTTGGAGCAAGATGTGTCACCATCATATCTGAAATCGGTTCAGTACTTCCTAAGATTGGATAGAAATCGCAATTTAGAACGTTTTTTACAACGCTTTTTGCGCATTTTGACCCCTTTTTAAATTTCGATTTTTTTAGGAAATGTCCTTAGAGATCATTGATACCTTATAACTAACTACCATTTCAAATTTCACGATTCTAGGCCCTTCCGTAACGCAAAAGACGCAATTTAGAACGTTTTTCTCCTGAACCCCCTTTGGGGTAGTGGCACCGACATAAAACATCGCCTATGTTGGAGCAAGGGTTGTCACCATCTTTTTGACGCCATTATTTTTTAGATCGGTTTGGTATTTCCTGAGATTGTATAGAAACCATCATTAGAACGTTTTTTAGAACGCTTTTCGCGCATTTTCACCCCTTTTAAATTTCGAATTGTTTAAGAACTGTTCTTAGAAATCCTTTATATCTAATAAGTAGCTAATATTTTAAATTTCTAGGCCCTTCGGTAACGCAAAAATCGCATTTTTAGAACGTTTTTTGCTCCTGCACCCCCTTTCGGGTAGTGGCACCGACATAAAACATAGCCTATGTTGAAGCAAGGGTTGTCACCGTCATTTTGACACCCTTATTTTGACACCATTATTTTTTAAATCGGTTTGGTATTTCCTGAGATTGTGTAGAGACCACCATTTAAAACGTTTTTAGAACGATTTTCGCGCATTTTCACCCCTTTCAAATTTCGAATTGTTTAAGAACTGTCTTTAGAAATCCTTTATATCTAATAAGTAGCTTATATTTCAAATTTCATATTTCTAGGCCCTACAGTAACATATAAATCGCAGTTTTAGAGCGTTTTTATCTCCTGCACCCCCTTTGGGGTAGTGACATCGACATAAAACATAGCCTATCTTGGAGCAAGCGTTGTCACCATCATTTTACACTAATATTTTTTTAATCGGTTTGATATTTCCTGAGATTGTGTAGAAACTACCATTTAGAACGTTTTTTAGAATGCTTTTCGCGCATTTTCACCCCTTTTAAATTTCGAATTATTTAGGAACTGTTCTTAGACATCATTTATATCTTATTAGTAACTAATATTCCAAATTTCATATTTCTAGGCCCTTCAGTAACGCTAAAATCGCATTTTTAGAACGTTTTTTGCTCCTGCACCCCCTTTGGGGTAGTGGCGCCGACATAAAACATAGCCTATCTTGGAGCAAGCGTTGTCACCATCATTTTGACACCAATATTTTTTTAATCGGTTTGGTATTTCCTGAGATTGTGTAGAAACTATCATTTAGAACGTTTTTTAGAACGCTTTTCGCAAATTTTCACCCCTTTTAAATTTCGAAATGTTTAAGAACTGTTCTTAGACATCATTTATATCTTATTAGTAGCTAATATTCAAAATTTCATATTTCTAGGCCCTTCAGTAACGCTAAAATTGCATTTTTAGAACGTTTTTTGCTTCTACACCACCTTTGGGGTAGTAGCACCGACATAAAACATAGCCTATCTTGGAGCAAGCGTTGTCTCTATCATTTTGACACCAATATTTTTTAAATCGGTTTGGTATTTCCCGAGATTGTGTAGAAACTACCATTTAGAACGTTTCTTAGAACGCTTTTTGTGCATTTTCACCCCTTTTAAATTTCGAAATGTTTAAGAACTGTTCTTAGACATCATTTATATCTTATAAGTAACTAATATTCAAAATTTCATATTTCTAGGCCCTTCAGTAACGCTAAAATCGCATTTTTAGAACGTTAATTGCTCCTAGACCCCCTGTGGGGTAGTGGCATCGACATAAGATATAGCCTATGTTCTAAGTTGGACCAACACCATCATTTTGATACCATTACTTTTGGAATCGGTTCGGTAGTTCCAGAGCTTACCTCCGACAAATAAACAATTTTTTCCTCTTTATAATAGGAGTATAGACTAACGTACCTAAAAAAAGATTGAATTTAGACACAGAGGCGTGCTATTTTCCAAATAATCTTCCGAAAAGGCTATTCTTTTCACGGGCACTTATTGCCAAATCATCAGTTTAGACTCACTGTACAAACCCGAAACATTCTTTAATTTCTGTATGTCTATTCCGCGATAACTGCGCAAAAAGTATCCGATTAGCTTGCAATTAAGTAGGTGTATTAGTGAAAAACTCGGAATTAGTTGTATGGATTTTGATTAACTGCTTGATTCGATCGGAAAATATAGAATGTTTCTTGTCATGGCATAATGCTTTCTTATTGGAATCCAGATAATTTTAAAATGTCATTATCCACTGAATCAAAAATGGCACGTTTTAATAATTGATTAAAGGGGGTCCGGGACACAATTTAAAATAACTTTTATTTATTGAGTTAAAATTTTTAATTTTTTTGTGATGGTTAATGACGTTATTTGTAAACAAAATTACATGATAAAACTTCGTATATGCAGTCGGACCTCTATTTAACGAAGTCGCTAAATCCCGGGAAAAAGTTCGTTATATGGAAAATTCGTTAAATAGAGATTCACCTTTTAAAATACTTTAAACCACATAAAACAGATTTTAAATTCATAAACATTAAATATTTTTACTAAAAGTAATTAATCACATTTTTTAAAAATAAATTTTATCGATTTGTTTTAATTATTTTACCCACCAATATCCATCATCAATTCATTTTTTCTGTGTTTAAATCTTTGAAATCTACAAGGAAAACAAAATATTGTCCGGGAATACACTATATTTTCTTTTTAAAGTAATAGTTTTACATTAAAATTAACGAATTTTAATGACCTTATCGTATTTATTCTTATTAAAACAAATAATGTTAACAATACATTAACATATGCGTCCTTAAATTTAGTTTCTGAAAAACTCTGTTAATTTTGTATGAGTTTTTTCTTTTAAAAAATGCTGTTTTTCATAATACGTCTTGTATCTTTGCAATGCACTAAAAGCCCCTTCATGCGTACTTTCTTCTAACTATATTCCGAGTCGGATTGTTTCAAATGATTATAGCATTTCATCATACGAGTTTTGTTAATTCCTGCATCATGATCCTTTCCATCATCATCATATTCGTCTTCATCTCAATTCATTGATATGTTGTTTTTATTTTTCACACTGTCGAAAATATCCAATTCGAATAGTGTTTCCGAGGTTTAAATTTCAGAATTAAGTGAAGTACAATCATCAATCAGTACATCACGGTTAATTTCTTCTTTTTTTCTCATCTATATCCACATTATTTTAAGTTAATCTAAGGAATTATCGTCTTCGTACTCCGCACTTACCGAATTCTCACTGCTGACAAAGAAGGTGCCTGGTAAAACCAGTTCAAGGCCATTGAACATCATAAAATGTGTTTAAAGAAAGAATAAGTTTGAAATGTCCAGAAATATTTTGAGAAATGGGGAGAAAAAAAAATTAGATCACAAGAAAAAGTTCGTTAAATAGATAATGTACTTCGCTATTTAGAGGTTATTTTACGTAGAAATTCGCAAAATGTTCTTGGTTCGAAAGAAAAGTTCGCAAAATAGAGAAATTCGCAAAATAGAGAAATTCGCAAAATAGAGGTCCGTTAAATAGAGATCCGACTGTATTAAAAAAAAAAAATCAATTAAAAAAGTGGGGTAATTTAAAATCGTTATAACTCGAAATATTATTTGTAGAATTTCATTTTTTTTCATTTAAATAAACAGAAATATATAAGTTTTAATCTAGATTCAGCATTTTAAAAAATATTAAATTAAAAAAATTAAAAGTATTTAACGTAAAAATTTAAAAAGAAATGGTGTAACTTTTCAAAAAAAAAAAAAAAAAAAAAAAAAAAAAAACATATTTTTAAAAGTAAATATTTTTTTCTGATTTACTGAATCGAAATTAAAGAAAAAAATGAAAAAGACATATTCCAAGTTTGAACCATTTATCTTCAACGATTCTTGACTTATAACGATTTAAATACGATAAATGGTGAAAAAAGCCATCATGAAGGAAAACGCATTTTCACAAGAAATCGTTTTCATGACAACCATCGCTTGAAAGCTAGATTTTGAAAACACACTAAAACCAAAAATTTAATATTCCCTGTCCTAATTAAGATGGAAACATGATTTAAACGTTATTTTAAGCAGAAAACACACAGAAAGTTTTAATGCAATAAAAGTTTTTTTTTAGAAAATTTGGTGATTTTTGTGTCCCGAACCCCCTTACACGTAATTAAGAATACTAAATTTTCGATATCGACATCTTAAATTAATCCGATCGGTTTGAAGATTTGCCAACATATTTTTTCAGAAATTCTAAATTAATTGTATAAAATTTTGGGAAAATGTTTTTAGCTGTTCCAGAAATGTAAAACATTTTAATTTGATAATTTGAAATTTTTTTAATACAGTTCTTTTAATTTTCTTTTCTTTTTGCTTTATCGTTGACTAGCAAGTGTATTTTAAAGCATATGAAACTAAGAAAATTGAAGTAAATCGCATTATTTTGTTTCATTAAAAAAAAAAAATAAAATAACTTATTTTCCGGTGTTTACAGAAAGCGTTTCTAAAAGAAAAATTGATGATGACTTATCTGTAGGAAAACTCTATTTTAATTAATATAGAATGGTCAATATTTTTTTCTTACCTCTAAAATTTACAGTAAATTTCGCCTAATTCAATCGCCGAAATCTAACAATTGTCAATGATTAAATATGACAAAAATTTGTATTCAATTTTAGAGGTTGGAATGGATCATTTTCTTCTCATGTCCCACCAGTGGCTGAGAGGTTCTGCTCTCGAAGCTGGTAGACGGGAAGTTCTGGATTCGAACCCAATGGCGCCCGTCGTCCTAATCGTCAGGAGTTTTCGTGGTTTTCTTCGAGCCATGGATTTCCATGCGTAAATACGGGTTAGGTACCTTTAGAAAGACCCCTACGAAGGGCACTCCCCCTTAGGCCTATATCCCTAGTGTAGATTATCGGCCGTCAAAATCAACCAAACTTTTCTTCTCATGGACTGGTGACTTCCATTACTATGAAACAGCTTTTATAAATGAAGTGCTATGTGAAGATGAAAGAGCAGTCGTAAAAAGTTAGAACTCTGATCTGGTCAGAATATAGAAAAAAATGGCCATAATTTTTTTGGAAAATTATGGCCATTTTTTTTCTTATTCTGACCAGAAAACCAGAATTCTAACTTTTTACGACTTCTCTTTCATCTTTACCTAACACTTCATTTATAATGTCGAATTCATAATAATGGAAGCCATCAGTCCACCTGGAGAAAATAACTCGGTTAAAGCGAAAACTCGGTTAAGCGGGACTCGGATAATCGGGTCTTTACTGTACTTGCAAAAGAAAGAAAAAAAATAGTCGAACATAATTTTGAAATTGCGTTCCGGTTCGTGGATTTTTGAATTTCGAGCCCTGAATAT
Source organism: Maratus speciosus (assembly GCA_963932465.1). NCBI lineage: Eukaryota > Metazoa > Arthropoda > Arachnida > Araneae > Salticidae > Maratus > Maratus speciosus. The sequence continues at coordinate 252,144,036 of OZ010790.1, forward strand.
CAGTAGAACACAAATCGAACGAAAATTTTATCGAATTAGTACTTACTTGAAGCACTGAGATTATTAGAATGAAAAAGCCTGCTGTAAGTGGTGAATTCATTGGCAATTTTTTCTTCTAATTACTTTCGGCATGTGGATAATCCGAAAGCTTATCTTTTTATAAATTTTAAAACATTATTTAGGTTTAATGTTGATATTTTTCATATACGAATTCTTTTTCGTGTGGGAAATTGAAAAAAGATATATAATAAATCTAACAAGTCAAAAATTGTAAGTCAAACATGGCTAATGAGGTACGCTCGTACTATAACTAGATTTATAAATATTCAGATCTTGGTGCAATAGCTGTTGCACTCTTATGTAACAATGCATGAATTCAAAATTTATCAGGACTATATATGTATTAAATTCAGTAATACGGAAATAATATGACTCCATCTTAAATAGGACGTATTCAACATGGCAACCAAGAATCATTACCTATCATGGGATATCACTGAATTAATTACGTACGATAGGATTTAACAGAATGAAAAAAACTTTATTTATAGCTTTTTAAATTTTGATTCAATTTTCATAAAAGTTGAAATGATTCGCCAAAATTATGCAACGATTATATATATTAAATTTCAAAGCATTCGTTTCGGTAGATATGCGCTGTTATATTAGAACAAACGAATAGACAGACCGACGGACGGACAAGACGACGATTATAGATGCTACGTCTTTATATAATTACGATCGCACTTAAAAATGACCTATACTCTGTAATCCGGGAAGCCCAAGTTGGATCATCTACCAGGGCCACACTAAACGTTTTTGCACCCGGGGCAAACGTGGATTTTGCAACCCCCCCCCCCCCCGCTCCTTATCAGTAAATTTACAAAGATAATTTTACTAAGTTTCTAATAGCCGACCTATTTTAAAAATTAAAATATGTAATACTGAATCACATAATCAGCTTTTTACCCGACTGCTAAGAAGGGTTATGTGTGTCACGTGTATCAGGGTATGTTGATTTCTTTATACCATCGGAACATCCCAACGGCTAGAGGGATTTTAATGAATGAGGTCTCTATCGATTTGTCTTAAACTTTCGATATAGATTGTTTTTTTTTTTTTTTTTTTTTTTTTTTTATAAATTCAAAATGGCGGTAGAGGTGAAACAAAATTTTTACGCACCCTATTGAGTGGCATATCACTGGATAGGTCTATCAAAATGAAGACGATGTTTCATTGACTATTTTACTGTCAGAAGCTTCGTTTAATTATTACACCACCTGGAAGTTGTGTAGGTAGGATCTCTAACTTTACTGCAACTCTAACCTTCATAGACATCTATAGGCCTCATCAAAACAGTGTTTATAAATGGGAACTAACAATTAAACACAACTTAAAAGTCATCAATACAAGTAAATTAAAAAAATAGGTAAGTAATATAAAAAAATAGCTCCACATTGATGAAAAATAATTCATTAGTTTGCTTTTTACGCAGTCGGGGTTTTTTGATTTTTTAAATTTAATTTTTTATTCAAATATTGATTATATAAAACCTTGAAAACGGGATCGAAAGGAACTGAAAAATATCCCACTTTATACAGGATCCTTATCCTATATCATCCTTAGATTATTCTATGTTTTAACATACCCCAGAAAGGACGTTTTTAACAGCACCGTGCTGAAGATAGGCGTGAGAAAAAACGACAAACGAAGTTTTCATTTGGTGCCCCCATCGATTTCTGTTCTGACGCCCTCGGCACATGCCCCCTCTGCCCCCTTTATTTTCGGCCTTGTCGTCTACACTGAAAAAATAACATCTAATTCTACAAATGTAATGTTACAGAAATATGTATACTTACTCAAATTTCATCTGTACACTGCATAAAAAAGATTCAAATCTACAAAGCTAGCCTTTGAAAAGCTGCAGAAATCTGTAGCTTCACAAAAGAATCTACTAAAATCACAGTAATATTACTAAAATTTCATCTGAAACCCGAGTTGCAGTTACATAAAAAGTTCTAGGCATCCCAATTTTCTTTAAAATTTTTTAGTAACCTTACAGATTGTTTGCCTTACAGTGCAAAAGTGTGTTTGTTACATGGATTTTTGTTGTTGCCGTTACATAAAAAGTTCTAGGGATCTCAGTTTCCTAGAAAATACTTAGTAAATTTGCAGTTTTTTTTTCTTTTTACAGTGTAGTATTTATAAAAATTAATTTTAATGTGAGTTATTTGAGGAACTCTTTACTATGAAAATCACATTTTAAAATTTCTCTCTCAATTAAAAAATAATGACGAAAATGTTATATGTATGTATTTGAAAATAACTGCACTAAGTCTCATACTTTTATATTTAATGGAAATTAATATTCATTTACGTGTGTCGAATTTTGAAGTAATACATTCTGAAATCAATTGAATTTTTGTCTCAGGTTTATTTTTTAGAGCGACAGAGAGAGACAGCACCTGAGAAAGAGTTGTATCTTTTAATAAAATTATGAGTTTTGTATGAGCTTTGCATGAGGTTTTCATCTTTAACCCTTTATGTCCCAAATTATGAATTCACGAAAATTTCATCCTCTAAAGCATTTTTCGTCAATTTTGAAACTACATTAGAAGAGTTACACAATCATTTAATAAATTTTAGAAGGATTTTGTCAATTAAAATTAATTAATTTAATTACAAATTATATAGATTTTGAGCAATATTTATAACCCCACTCAAATCTTTTATTTGATTTTTTTTTTTTTTTTTGTATTTTGTACAATTAGAAAATGTACAAATATAATGTTTTTACAGTAGAAATATAGAAATGCTGCCTAACTGAAATTCCCCCCTACCCTGTTTCAACGTTAAGGAAGCTCAAAAGATGCAATGGCAAAATAAATCATTCTTTTAAAAATATTTTTGTTTTGTTCAACCAATAATGCTTTTGGGAAAAGATAAATTAGTGTATCTATAACTCATTCTAAACTGTAATACTACTAATCGATGAATTAAATAAATTTTATGACAAGTTATTTTAATGGTACTTTAAGGATTCGTCGGGGCATAAAGGGTTAATTTTTAATATCTTTACAGTTTGTTTTATAGAAATGTAAAATTCAATAACTTTGAGAGTTTTATCTCGAGGATCTATCTAAAGCGGTTTTTTTTAATTCTAATTTAGTTTATAAATCTGTATATAATATATTTAAACATGTAATTTTATTTTAAATTATATTTATACACGTTGTATGTAAACATAAAAAAGTTAAACTTATTGGAATTTTATTTATTTTAGTAAACTTTACCACATATTCTTAAAAGTGAATTTTTTTTTGCATTTTATTTTACTGTACACAGATATTTTACATGCATTGATAATTCTAACTCATGTTAATGTATAGAAATATTTATTTTTCATTTTTTCTTATTATCTATATAGAAATACGTATATTCAGGGATCGAAATAAAAAAAAATCCACGAACTGTTACGCTATTTCAAAATTATTGTTGACTAAAAACTTTTTTTAATGATATATAATTTATATCTAACCAAACAGAAACAATTTAAACTAGTTGGATGTGCCAATACCAAAAATTTCTTCTATCTCATACATATCTTAATGTTTCAAAAAGTAGTTTCAAATACTAATACTTCAATATTATTAGTTCAATACTATACCAACTTTGATTTTCGATTTAAATTTCTGTTTCAGTCAATTAATCGGGGGGTAAAATCGAGATAATCTCGGTCATGATATTTATCAAAATCAATGATTTTTCGTTATTTTGTTGTACATCAACAGATAGCACAGTAAGCTATATACATAAAGCTGTAATGTTTTAAAAATTGCACAAACCAGGAGATATTTACCATAATTTCGCGAACCGAACAATATTGGGCATAATTTTATGAACCGAAACAGCGCTCCGGTTTGCTCCGGCACATTTCAAGCCCTGCGTGTATTACTGTATGCTTATTATTTAAAACTATATATATATTAATAATAAGATACATATACAAGTAAATGCGTATTAAAGACATGTGTAATTTGAAAGTATTTTTAACTCAAATTTAGTAATTTCTTTTTTATAAAAAGCCATTGAATTTTTTTTTCTTTATTAGAATACACTTATATGTATTAGAAAGTGAATATTATCCCAATATTTCAATTTTCATTATCAAAAAGTTATTTTCTATATATAAAAAAAAAGCCAAGGAAGTATTTTTTTTTTTCATTTTTTCTCATTAACTATCTGGAAATACGTGTATTAAAGTTTGCTTATTATTTAGAACTTCATGATTATATATTAATGATTAGATTCATATAAATTCTATAAATAAATTCATATAAATAAAGATTCATCTACATAAAGACTTGAGCAGTTTGAATGAGTCTTTTGTTTTTACTCAAATTTAGTAATTTCTTTTTTATAAATAATCATTTGAAAATTTTTGCTTTTTTAGAATACACTTATATGTATTAAAAAGTCGATATTATCCCAGTATTTCGGTTTTCATTGTTAAATTTTCTATAGAAAAGGAGCAGTACTGTAAATAGATGTAAATATATATATATTATTACATTAGGCAGCATCTAAAAAAATATATAATAGCCAATATAATTCTAAATTTTCTTAGGTGATTTTAGATTTATCTTTGTGGTGTGATGTAATGTAAAATTATTTTTGTAGATCCATTTCCTATAAAGATATTAAATATTTATAGAAATACTAGCATATTTCACCAAAATAAAAACAAAAGAATACGGATAAGATGTCTTTAAATATGAAAATTTCTTATGCTCTATATTAAGAGACAGATACAGCATAAGAAATATTCATATTTAATGACACCTTATTTGTATCTTTTAGATGTTTTTTAAAGAAACCTATAAATTTCTTAAACCATATCTTTTGTCTTAACGTATATATGGTTTTAATTCAATTTTGTTTAAAAGGTTAAAAAAATAACTAATTTTTAATGCGATTAAATTACAGTTTTTATGTAATTGAAAAAAATACACAAGTTATTTAAAAAGGCAGATATTTTTTAAATTAAAAACAAGATCGTTTAAATCTTGTTTTAAATTAAAAATATATATATATGTTTTTTTTTAAATAACTTATGTATTTTTTTATTAGAAAAAACTGTAATTTGGTACATTTATAAAAAAAAATAATAATAATAACCATAGAAAAATAAGGCCTCATTAGAACTTAGATTTCTTCTTCAAAAGTGACATTATTACATTAGCCTTTTTTAAGCGAAAAAAAAAAAAAAAAAACTTATCACAGGTTTATCTCACAATACATCTTTTAGATGCTTTTGATAACGCGACTCAAGGAGCGACTACCAGAGGGCGCAGCGCCCACCAGGGGCGTTTCAAGAATCCCCACTTTGAGCTAAATTCTGCTTTCCTTCATAGGATGCTCAGTTGATACGGGGAGAGCAGGAGTACAATTCGACCGAACTTTGGAGAACACCAGTACGGTCCTCTCCTTATTCTGAACGCAGTCAAAGATTCATCAGATGATGGGTGATGTTTTGAAGTCCTTAGAGCATGGAACATATGCTCTCTTGTTCTATCGAACTTTAATCTGATAGTGATTGTTTTTCTTTTCGGATTACGCTGCTAAGTGAATTGAAAAAATAATTGTGAAATGCCGTGTTTTGACCAAGACAGTGCGTTGTGACACTGGTCGTTTGTTTTAAAACACAAAGAAATTAATTTTGTAAAATTTCACATAATACCATAATTCTTGGATAAATGTGTCTGAGAGTGTTCTAAATATTTCAGATTATTTCACTAAATAATCTAACTTTGAAATATTACAAAAAAAAAGTCACGTTTATGTTTAACATATAAAACAAATAAATTCCCATGCTGTACTTTTCCATTTGCATTTCATAATAATTACAATTATATGAATCAGTGTTGTAATGTTTCTCACGCAGCAAAACATAGAAAACATAAAAATAATTTCCATAAAATAACAAGTAATATGTGAAATTCTTCTCACCCGTTAAAAAACACACAGTTTCACGTCGTTGATGTTTCAGTGTATTTTGAATATTACTTTAAATTGGGGAATAATACAGCGTGACGTCAAATTTTCCACTTAACTCAGAACCAATGGAAAGTAAAGCTTTTGTCAGTGAATATTTTTCTGCGATGTTGTGTTTACGCTTCCTGATAATTGAGATGTTTGCACTATTTGTACGTCCGACGGATGCTGCCACGGCGTTAACCAATACAGAAATACTTCCAGGTAAGTTTATGTGCATTATTTTCAATCGCATTAAAACTCAGGCTTGGATTTCGATATATCGCTTAAGGGAAAGTGGGGGGAGGGGGAACTTTAAATATCCCCCCCCCCTTTTTTATGCTATTGCAACACGAAATTATTTCTATAAGTGTTTCTTATCGAGAACTTAAAAAATATTCGAATAAAATTCAACTAAAAAAATTAATTAAAAAATATATATATATTTTTTTAAAAGATTTTAAAATATTCTATGAATACCAGTTTTAAAAAATCTACAATATTTTCTTATATAAAAGGCACTTTACTACAAATGTTGTGAATTCATTTTTAAATATACAGATAGGAATACAAAAATAAAAAACGTACATCGAACTAAACTTTCTATAAAAAAATTATATGCCAATAGATTCCATTACTAATTTCAAATCTTTGATAAACTCATATCCTAAAACGTTTGCACAGATTCCCTGCAGTATGTATAATAACTTCACCTTAGATATATTTAGCATTTTCATCTAAAATTTAAACACATTACGAATTTTAAAGCTGCAAAAAAATAGGTTTTGAGAAAAATGCGTTTGAAATATATCATGATTTTTATTACTTACATATGAGAAATAAGAAAACCCACTTTATGTAATATTACAAAGTATCAAAACACACTTTTTGCCAAGTGTATATAAACAATCCGTATTTTATTAAATTTAACAGATAAATAAAAAATTGTATGTTTGGATGATTTTGCTCATTTCAAGGATTACAGTCCCCTTAACTGATAATTTGTTTTATAATCGAAAAGGTGTATAGTTAATATATTATATATTTTATTCAGTTTAAAGCTTAAGTTTGTAAAGTTTAAAAAGTGAAATTTCATAGTTATCTAAACTGAATTATTAGTTTGTAAACATCAGTATTTGTGGAAATTAGAGTTTAAAAAACTTTTCAATTCTATTACTAATAATAAATACTTGGTTGAAATCTTCTGAGGTCTGAATTTCTGATCTAGTTAAAAAGAATCAGGAATATGAAGAAATAGAATACTGATTAAGCGTGTTCTTTATTTTGCATATTTGGACGTGTATCGAACTATGAAAAAAAAAAAAAAAACCTAAGAATTTTTAATAATCCTGATCATCTGTTGTAAAAGAAACAAATCTCAGTGTTATGAATTTCAAACAAATCATCCTCATAACGTTATAACCCATGTTTATTAATTGAGAAGATGTGTAGTTAATATATTATACATTTTATTTAGTTTAAATCTTAAATTTGTAAACTTTAAACAGTGAAATTACATAGTTATCAAAACTGAAGTATTAGCTTGTAACCATTAGTATCTGTGGAAATTAGATTTAATTAAAAAATTTTCAATTCTATTACTAATAATAAATACTTAATGAAGATCTTCTGAGATCTGAATTGCTGATTCAGTTTAAGAAAATGAGGAGGGAAAAGTAAAGAAATAGTAATACTGATTAAGTTCTTTGTTTTTGCATTGTTTTCGTTTGCATAAAGTGTTCTTTGTTTTATATAATTGCAAGTGTATCAAATTATGAAACAACAACAACAACAACAAAAATAACTAAAAATATTTAAGATATTCTGATCATCCGTTGTAAAGGAAAGAAGTCTTAGTGTCACGCGATTGTCAGACAAATTATCATTATAACGTTACCTCTCAGAATTACTGTTTATAAAGGAACTATGTTTTGTATTCTATTAAAACACTGTTGTATTTATGTTTTTCTTTTAACTCGAGAATTTTTAAGCAAGATCAAAAACATGAGTGTAAGATATTGAAAAATATTGAAACTGTTTACGCATGTATTTACCCGGCTGCCAAGAAGGGTTATGTGTTTCACGCGTATCTGGGTATATGGATTTTTTTATATCCTCGAAACATCCCAATGGCTGGATGGATTTTAATTAATGAGGTCTCAATCGATTCATCTTAACCGACCGATTGTTATAGGCCAGGTTTTGTTTTTATAAATTTAAAATGGTAGCCGTAAAATACAAAATGGCAGTAGAGACGAAAAAAATTATGCACCCTATTGAGTGGCATATCATTGGATAGGTCTTTCATAATGAAGACGATGTTTCATTGACTATTTTACAGTCAGAAGCTGCGTTTAGATTTTACACAACCTGAAAGTTCTGGAGGTAGGATCTCTAGCTTTACTGCAGCTCAAACCTTCATAGACATCTATAAACCTCATCGAAATAGTGTTTATAGATAGGAACTAATAATTAAACACAACATAAAAGTCACCAATACAAATAAATAAAAAAAAAATAAGTAAGTAATATAAAAAATAGTTTCACATTGATGAGACGTAAGTAATAATTCGCTTTTTATGCAGTCGGGGTTTTTTTGATTTTTTTAAATTTAATATAATTTATTTGATAATTTTTGAACGCACATTATAGATAAAAGTGCGAAAATAACTGATTGAGAAAATACATTGAATATCCTCATCGTCTGTAACAAGGGGGGCAACCTGTATGAATATTTATTGTATTAAAATTTTATCGTGAAATCTTTTTTCATTCTTCTTAAAACGCAATGTAGCGTTGTAAATTGGATTTTAACTAAAATAATATTGCTTGAGGTATGAAAATTTAGTTTAAAAGCATGAGAAAATAATAAAGAAATAATAAAAGTGATTGTGAGGTAAATAATTTTTGAAAGGGTAGTAAATAATTTTTAAAAATGTATAATAAATAATTGCAAGTATTAAAACATGTCTACTTGAAATAGTTAGGTAAAGTAAGAAAAACAAATTGTAAAGATTTTCTAACTTTTAAAGTTTATCGTGATATAAATTCGTTATCAGAAAGCTTAATTTTAAAGGAAATGAGGTATAGTTTTACACGTGAACACTAACTAAAATACTTCCAATGACGTTTGTGCGCAATATTTTTAGTCACACAGGAAAACAGTGTGTGTGTGTGTGTGTGGGGGGGGGGGGGGGGTTATTTTTTTCTGAAAAAAAAAAACTACTTAATATTTTAATGCGTGGTTGAAAAAAGTAAGTGAAACAAAATGTAAAATAACTAACAAAAAACAGTGACTTTAAAGTGGGTTTTATTTGAAAATTTTTGAGCCTACGTTAAATATGATTGAAAAAAGAGTATTAAAACCTGTACTTAAATAATTTTGGATGCTCTCTCGTTTGTATAAAAGTAAACACATTTTAAAAGTACGTCTTGAGTTTATATATAATTGTGGAAGAAAAAAACATTACAATTTCTAATTAGTTCTTGTGAAGTAAATGTTGTTTATATGTCGTATACTTCATTGAGTTTACATCTTTATATGAGAAATTTCTGAATTAAGAACAAAGTTATTCATATTCAAACTATATAAAATAAATTCTATGAAACCTTTAGTGCTTTTTAGTCTGATTAAGAAATTCCTGATTTGTTATCCTTTATGAATAGGATATAATTTAATGAAGAAAGAAGGTGACGAAACCACTGTAAAGATACTTATGTTGATCTCTTTCCGTATTTTTTAAAGAAAAAAAAATAACCTACAATTTCTAATTAGTTCTTATCAAGTAGATGCTGTTTATATATAGTATACTTAATTGAGTTTAAATCTTTCTATGAAAAATTTCTGAATTAAGAATAAAGTTGTTCATATTCAAAGTATGAAAAATAAATCGTAAGAAAGCTTTAGTGCTTTTTAGTCTGATCAAGAAATTCTTAATTTCTTATCCTTTATGAACGGAATACAATTTATTGAATAAACTCCTGTAAATTTACTTTTGTTGATCTGATTGCGTATTGTTTAGAGAAAAAAATAACCCAGAATTTCTAATTAGTTCTTGTTAAGTAAATGTTGTTTATATACCGTATATTTCATTGAGTTTAAATCTTTCTATGAAAAATTTCTGAATTAAGAATTAAGTTATTCAAATTCGAATTATCTAAGATAAATCGTATGAAAACTTTAATGCTTTTTACTCTGTTTAAGGAATACATGATTTCTTATCCTTTATGAATGAAATACAATTTAATGAAGAAAAAAGGTGAAGAAACCCCTGTAAAATTACTAATATTGATCTGATTGCGTATCGTTGAGGGGGGAAAAGGGCATATAACCGGCGGTTAAAAATGACAGAAATGCTTAGATTTCCGTATGTTTAATTGAGTTAAATCGTTCTATGAAAATATCTGAATTAAGAACAAAATTATTCATATTCAAAGAATGTAACATAAGTCATATGAAAGCTTTAGTGATTTTTAGTCTGATAAAGGATTCCTGATTTTTTATCCTTTACAAAGATAAAAAATCAAAATTTTTCTAATACATTTTAATGCAGGAAAAACGTGACGAAACCCCTGTAAAGTTACTTATGTTGATCTGTTTGCATGTTGTTCAAGGGAAAAAAGCCATAAAACTAGTAGTTATAAAAATACAAAAGTACTTAGATTTCCTATATTTAATTAAGTTTAAATCATTTTAAGGAAATAGTCTGAATTAAGAAAAAAATTATTTGTTGTTGGAATAAGTATAAAAAAGCGCATTAACACATGAGTGTTTTGTAGTCTGATTACGAAGTTTTTGTATCTTATCTATTAAGGCTGTTCTTAGACACAAAGAAGCTACTTTCAGGCGCATTTTATACTTAATTATTGTTTGGAAGCGCATGAAATTGGCAGATGTTTTCATTTTTAAATGATGGAACATAAAGATTTCCTTTTTTTTTTTCTTTTTCTGTTTATAGAGGTAGAAGAAGTTTCAGAAAATACTGTTAAAGTTGGCGATTTGAACCAAATTTCCAGCCGCAATACCGCTATATAAGTGAAAACCTAAGCGTCACGCGACGAATTTTAAGTAATAAGTACCGTGAAAAATAATTTGTTTATCAAAAATTGGAAAATTCATTTCGATTTCAAATTGCTACATTTATCAGGATTGTCAATTTAATACCTTTACGTTTTAAAATGTGTCAGAAAGTTTCGCGTTTTTGAGCAGGAAATTTCAGAACAAAATACAAAATTTATGAAAATTTATACAAAAATAAGGATACAAAATTTATGAAACGAGAAATGCAGAAAATTCCTCTTACGTTACATATCACGATTCAATTTAAACTGTAATTACGGTATTTAGAAATTAATGTGCTACTGGGGAAATTAATTATCTTTGATTTTAATTTAACTTTTTCAATAAAGTTTAGTTAAGTTTTTTTACGGTTAGTTAATCCGAATAAGGCAATAACAAATTTAAAATTGTTTGGAAAGAAACTAGCAGCATTTCCCTTTTTATTTTCTAATGAACTGCCAAAGCGATTTAAAAGTAATTTTTAAATAATTTTAGAAGTAACTAAATTATGGATCGATCGCTCGTTGATAAGTAAATAATAAAAAGTACAATAGTTATGTGATTTGGGAACAAATTATATCACACATAAAGCTGTTTTCGGCAATATACCTTTCGCATGAGGACTACTTAAGAGATTTTTTTTGCAATAGTTCTGGAAGTAGCTGAATTTTAAATTAATCATTTAGCAATAAATTAAAGTAAAAAATAAAATATTAACCGATTTCGAAAACAGAAAAAAATAATGATTTTCTTAAAAGTAGCGTAACTGTTGATATTATTTTATTTTACTTTACTTATTTTTTTTACTGAACTATCACTTTATATATCAGCTACGTCAAAATGGTTTAACCCATTTATGCCTGAATTTTATTTTTCTCAAATTTGTTGATCAAATCAATTTAAAATATTGCAAAATGAACAGGAAAAATACAAAAAAACTTTCGCTGAAAAAACTTTGTATTTATTTCATATGTACTAAATATGGGAATATGCTAATACTTATAATAGTATAATATGCATAATTATATGTTTTGTCTAAAATCATGTAAAATAAGCTTTTACATTGTATATTATATACTATAATTAGTATTTTTATGAATTACTAAAAATACATATTTATTTCTTTACAGAGACATTATAAGTATTAATAATAACAAATTGTTATTGTAACTAAGAGTTAAATTAAGAGTTAACGTATTTGAGGCTTAATTTTTTTTTCATAACCATCTTGAAAAAGACTTTACATAAATAATTTTCACTTTTATGACTAATAAAAATATGCTCCTATTCGTATCTAGCGCCCTATATTTTGTACGTTACAAAAATGCATAAAAAATGGACTTGAACATATAATTTTTCAATTAAAAAAATACGTTATTTCAAAGAAGCCTACAAGCTAAGATTATGACTTATTTATTTGGATCATCGATCGAAAAATACAAATAAACTTACTTTTTACATTTTACATCTTGAAAAATGAAACATCTATAAGTACAGAAAAAAGGCCTTCATTGAAACAAATAAATGTCCATCTAATGCTGTAATCTATCGGTAACAGATAAAGACATTTATGGATAATTATTTCATATAATTTTCATGTTATAAAGAAGAAGAAAATTGTAAAAAAAAAATATTAAAATTCGAAGCGTACCAAAACTGGAACGCTAGGCATAAATGTGTTAAAAAACGTAATCACTTTAGTAATTCCACATAAAAAATGGTAAATCAATATTGCTTGTTTTACATGTATTTGGAACTGTTGTTGCCCTCTTACAACTTAAAATAACAATCTCTTCAGACCTGAAGCTAAAATATTACTAAAAATGCTTATTCATTGGTTTTCAGAAAGAAAATGGCATCACAGATAGCAGAAAAAAGAAACCTTCTGAAATTGATCCTTTCTGAAAAGAATTTGAAATTAATCCTAAATTCACACAATCACAAATTTAAGGGTTTTAAACAAGTGAATGCTTTACAAATCCTCGCAAATGTTTATTGTAAAAGATCTAAAATAAATACAGTAGAGCGCCGATTATCCGACGCCGAGAAACCGGATTGTACAATTAACCGGATTAATCAAAGATCATACATTTTTACCCGTCATCTCCAAAATTTTTCAAGTGAAACTTCTTTAGGCACGGTAAATTGGCTGGATCTCACGAAAGTTAACCGTTAAATAACCATTTCCTAATCCTGAAATACTAAAATCGCCAACAAATGCAAAGAGAGTAATGCATAAAATAAACTGTTTCTAGAACCTAAGAAGCTTTATTTCTCACGCGCGAGAGTCCCATGCATATACTTTCCCACGAAAATTCCTCTTTATTTTCAGATTCTCTGAAGGGTGTTTAAAAATTGCTTCTTTTGTCCCTTGGTGCTTTCGGAAAGAAGGACCCTCCCCCCCTCTCCGCTCGCGTTTGTTCGTACAGTGTGATAATTTCTATGTGTATTTCTATGTATAACTTTGTACCAATTTTGAAGAAAATAAAATAAAAAAAAACATTTTTAAGAATAACTTCTAAACACACCATTTGTAGTATGCTAAAATGTACACTACTACAGTTGCCAGTCCTAAGCCTGGAAAAAGTGTGAAGTGAAGTAACCTACAAAACATTGCCATAGTCGTTTTTTAAAGTTGTCTAATTATCCTGATCGGACTCTGTCGCGATCGGTCCCGATAATCGGCGCTGTATTGTACTTATGAAAAATTCTCACTTTCTTGCAGTGTTGCCAGTGGGCTACTTTTTTTAAAATTCAGATTTCATGATTGGTATCACTTTTTTGAATTGGCAAAATTCCTCTTGTTTTTAGCCTTAATTAATATATCATTAAATCAGGCGAATTTTACAATTTCAAAAAAGTTGTGTCAATCAAGAAATCTGAATTTCAAAAAAGTATCCCACTGGCAACACTGCTTTATTGGCCACACTGTCTCGACAGCATTTTGAAAAGTAAGATGGAAATAATATTTATTTTATGATTAATTCGGCATAGGTGTTGCCATTTATTGTTTTGCTTTAAATGCAAAAAATATTCCGCTTTTAAGAAATGAAGTCAAAATGCAAAAATAAATAAATAAATAATATAAAATAAAATAAAATATCAAATAGTTTAGTTTTTATGATGAAAACAAGTCCGTATACAAATATAGACACATGTAGAGACGAGTACAAAAATATAAATGTTAGAAAGAATAAAAATTTCTGAATATCCGAACTGAATTTTTTCATGAGGAAATATTATTTATGCAAATGAACCTTAAAAACGTTAAAATTCCAATTACTGCTCAAGAATACACGGTGTGAATTTTAGGAGATCGGTTTGGCTAAATCTGAATGAATAATCTATTGCGTAAAAGCTATTTCAACAGATATATGATAAACAACATTTGTAACTAAGATTCAAATCATCTGCGTACTATAAAAATTATATTCCTCCTAAAGGGTTAACAAACAAACATAAAGTGCTTAAAAAAGAAAGATATTACTAATTTGCCTACGTTAATGTAGTCGATACAAAAATATTGAAATTAAGTTACATAAAATAAAAACGCACTGAAATTTGTAGAAATTAAGTAAAAGTGACATTTGAAAACAGTTTGCATTAGAATTTAATAATAACAATATTTAAATGAAAATTTAAAGTCAGTTTTAAAATTTTGCACATTTTAATGAAAGTTTGTGCCATTGAAAAGATTTTCTTAAAATTATTATTAATAATTTTATCCCTAATAAAAATATGAAAAACAGATACTTATTAAAAATAATCTCGAACTTTTAAATAAAACTTAATTTTATCTCCTTTATTCGATAATATTTACTTTCTCGAAAAATAATTTAAATCATAATTATTGTCTTTAAGTAATTCGATCACAACCAAATTATAGTAATTAGGGATACAATTAGTAATTTTTCCATACGTGTAACTTTAAAATAAAATTTAATTTTATCTCCATTTTCCGATAATATTTACTTTCTGCGAAAATTAATTTAAATCATAATTATTGTTTTTAAGTGATTCGATCATAAGCAAATTATTTTCTTAGCTTCATAAATTCAAATATACTTTACAATCCTTTTTGAAATATCTGATTGTTGTTTTTTTATTGAGAGATTTTGAGTTCATACCAGAAAATTTTTAATGGTAATTTTTAATTACTTTATTAGCAGATTTTTATATTTATGAAAAACAAAAGTAAGGATCTAAATTTTTTGTTGAGTATTCGGAATGTTTGAATAAAAACCCCCGCAAGATTCCGTAACATTATTCACAGTGTTGACTTTTGAGCGCATACATTTAATAACGAATTTTCCTTTTGTGCTGTAGTTTATTTCCAAAATAATATATAATACAGTATTGTTTCATTTGGATTATTCACCTCACTTACATATGTGTTCAATATATGCAATTCATCTAATGCTGGTAGGACAGACCTTTCCACATCTGCCTGCCAAATGTTTCCTAAAATTATTTTGCACTGGATAGACGTACCAACAAAAAGAAAAAATATACAGAACGAAAATAAATCTAAATTAGAAAGAAATTTGTTATTAAGAATGCGTGTAATTTCTCGGTAGATAAAAGTAAGCAAATTTCATGAAAAATTTAATCGAAAACTACAATGCCAAGGAATTTTAATTTTTTATGCTGATTAGATACGTGCCGTTTAATAATAATAGGGAACAAAAGAAAAAGACTTAAATCGTTTAAAAAGGGTTAAACTGAAAAAAATAAATTGAATCTTTTTAAATAATGAAAAATTAAGTAATGTATTCTTATATAAATTTAATATTAATATTCTGGCAGATAATGTTTTTTTATTGTTATTTATTATTTATGGCATGTTTAAAAGGACCACAACTAATTAAAAAGTTATGTGTTTTGTAATTTTTGATTGCAGCGTAAAAAACTCATACAGTAGGAAAATCAATTAAGTATTTGTAAACACATCTAAATAATAATTATTTTTTAGTTATATATATATACAAATTTATGTATAGTTTAATGGGCATACATGTTTTAAATTTACAAATTTGTATTTTTATGAAATACATACTTTTAAAAATTACGTTAGAATTGCTTTCATTTATCCGTCGGCAAGTCACATGTGTCAAAAGTTTAAACAATAAATAAGTAGATTAATTTTAACACAATATTCTAATTGGTAAATAAATCTTACAGAAATGTAATTTTCCAACTGGGCGAAAAATTGAAAATTACACAACAATATGTAGACGGCATACACAAATAAGTTATATTTCAGAAAGCAATAAAAAATGATTGCGATTTTTGTTATTTATTCGTCAATGTGCCAATACTTTTTATCAGGTTTAACCCATTCAGGACAGAGAAATTCCGTTCATAAAATGATGAAATAATTGACTGGCACCATATTTTACAAACGAATTTATTACAAAATATAAATATGCTTTTTCACACTTTCATTCTAAAAGCAAAATTTTATGAAAATATTCTTGGTGCGGATTGTCAATTTTGGAATTAAAGTTAGGTGGTCACGCCGAGGGATCACCGCCCTTCAAATGGTTAAACTTATTTTTTTTTAATCAGTGTTATCAAATATCGGGGGGGGGGGGGGGGGGGTATTCGGGTATTTCGAATTATCACCAGAAAGTTTAAATAGATATTTTTGTTTTACATAACGATGAACAATCCGCGAGTAAATAATTAAAAATTTTCTTATGTGAATTTGAAATCTCTGAATAAAAAATCTGCCAGATTTGACAACATTACTTTAACCCTTTCCAAAACGGTTGGATGTATAGTCCCACTTAATTTTATTTACCAAATGCCAATACGGCACGAGAATTTTTTAAGAAAATTTTGCATTTGTAATATACGCGAAGAAAAAGCTTTTACATATTTTGAAACAAATTTGTTCGTAAAACCTGGTGTCAATCAATCATTTCAAAATTTTAGCAACTGAAGTAATTTTCCCTAGATAGGGTTAAACAGAATGCAATTTATCTGGAATCACCTGACAAGAACTTTCAACTTGGAAACATCAAATAATGAATCGAACTCAAGTGTAGGAGGAAAAAGTGTCAAAATTAGAAACTCCATGTTATTCAAACAGTTCTACATGTCTGGTATTAAATTTCAAATTATCATACACTGTAAAAAAATCCGAACAGTATTCCTGTAGGAATCGGAAAAATAGTTGCCCTTATCGTACCGGAAAATTTTCCGACCCAGCTCGGAATAAAATCCGTAAAAAAAAGGAAACATTCATTAAAACGGTACTTTACGGATTTTATTCCAATTTTACGGATTTTATTCCGATTTTACTGATTTTATGACGTGCTGGGTCGGAATTTTTTTCGGTACGTTAAGGGCAACTATTTTTCCGATCCCTACAGGAAATCTGGTCCTTTTTTTTTTTTTTTTTTTTTTTTTTTTTTTTTTTTTTTTTATCATGTTTGTATTTGCGACTATAGTGTTTGATAATCTTCCGTTTTGAATGATCACCAAATTTTCTCTTAGTGTGTTAAATTTTTAAACACATATTGAAACAAGCGTAATTTCAATTTCAGTTTTCAATTAATCGAATTCAGACAATGACAGCCTGTTTTATATTCGTTTATTTTGTTTAATTTCACTGTATTTTAATATGGTATTCAATCAACACCGTGGGAAAACATTCTGTCGCATGCCAATCATGCAATAGATTAGTCATAGTAATCATGCAATAATCATGCATAATAATAATCGCCGCGACTAATCTAAGGCGTAAAGGAATTGAATTTAAAGTATGATTACTAAAGAATTAAAATTCAATATTATATCATTAAATATCTAAACCTGAATAAGCAAATAATGAAATTTATTTTATTTTTAGATTTGTTTTAGAAAGATTCGTTGGAATTCATAATCATAAAATATATTCACCGCTCTAAGGCGTAAATGAATTGAATTTAAGGGAGTAAGATACCTTTAAACCTGCAAAATTTTCTAAAATGTTTTAATACATATTTTCATTCCATAATAATTTTTGAACAATATGCAAAAAACCGCGTTAAAAAATTCACATTAGTTTACTAATTATTGCTGTTTTATTAAGACTACATATTAAGACTACATAGGTTAATTAAACTTTGCATTGTGTTTATTCAAAACGATGAATTTTGATACTGCGCGTAGTGTTACTAAAAAACTATGCATGGCAATAAAAAAAAAAAAAAAATCACCATATATTCATTACTGTATTATCTACAACTTAAAACCAGAAAAATGTAAGATTTTATTTTATTTTTTGTTTTTTACTTTGAAAATATTTTTAAAAAGTGAAATTTTAAATGTTTTGTTAATTTTTTAATTTAATCAATATTTTTTTACAAATATTCTGGTTTTAGTATAAAGGTAACACTATTATGTATATATTTTCATCAAAATTTCCTCTTTATATGCATATTTCCAGCTTTTACCATGCGCGCAATATTTTTTTTCTCTCATTATCATATATTTTTATCTTATCATTTCAATATTTATTTATGAATTTACAAGTATATACATATTTTTAAAACTTAAATATAAATAGGAGCTTTATATTTAAATGAAGTTTGATTTTGATTTTTGATTTATTACACAAGTTTTGAAGCTTAGAATATAGTGATATTTTTTCCCTTTTCGACGTGTTTAAAGGTATCCTACACCCTTAAAGTATGATTACTAAAGAATTAAAATTCAATATTATATTATTAAATATCTAAACCTGAATAAGCAAATAATGAAATCTTTAAATTTTTTTTAGATTTGTTTTAGAAAGATTCGTTGGAATTCAACCATGATAATTGTAGTAAACAGGATTAAAAAAATAAACACATAAAAATTTAAATACATCAATATTATTAAGGAAAAGGTTAGTATGTTGTACTTGCTATAAAAATTTAAGCATTCTTAGATTTAAGATATATTATCAGTGAAATTATAAAGAAAGTACCGTTTGTTTTATACAAATAAAATACTTGTAATTTTGATATTAAAGCACGTATTCTATATACAAAACAAAATGCATTTAATGGAACTAATTTTAATTTTGCTTATGTATACTTACTGCAAAATGATAATTTCTTCAGAAATTGTATATATACATTAATAATTATGACAAGTAAAGGTTAGAACGGGATGCGGCTGCTCAGACCATCAGCTCATCGAGTTGACAGCTGAAATTTATGGATTAGACAGAACTCAATTAGTTTATTAAAATGCAACTGATCTGTCAAGTCATATCTTTGTGCAAACTACCTGCAGACCCAATTTTATAGGTTGATCAGTAGATTTATCATTGAGTTTTCCTGCACCCAAACGTACGAAAATATGGAGCACTGGGAACAAGAAAACATAATCGTAAAACTATCAGTCAACCACTAAAATCAGGTTTGTAGGTTTTTTCCACCAAAATAGGTTTTGGCAGGCCAGTTTCATTTTAATATGCGAATCAAGTTTTAAGTGACCCTGGCATTTAAGACGTCAACTCGATGAGGCGATAGTTTGTGCAGCACTTTTTTGCCACCTGTCTAGGTGGAACGGCAGGTATTCTGATGAAAAAGATCAGCGGAAAAATTTATTATTTTTAAAGCATTATTTTATTTTATTTATTTATTTATTTATTTATTTTTTTTTTGTATGATAAAAAGTTTAATAACACTTGAACATCTCTACGGGAGCTTTGTAACAAGACAATAAAGTTTCAACAAGCGCAAGGATCAAGTAATCAGTGTTTGCTTATTTAAATCTAGGAATACTTATAATTAATATTTACAATAACATACCTACCAATCATCAAGTCTTTTTAAACAAAAAAATGATATTTCATGACTTTTGAGAAAATATTTAGCACACTGTTAAATGTATTGTATAACAAATATTATTTTAAGATCATTTTTCTTAAGTTACAGCTAAAGATGTTAGTCAAATAATTCATTGTTGCAGGAAATGTAAATGATTTTATTAGTATACAGACTATAAACGTATATTAGATAGCATTAGAATATATTGGTATAAAGTATTGGAGTCTTTTTGTATGACAGTGTAAAAGATATAAATGTGAATAAGAAAAATATTGAAGATAGTTAACATAGCTCTGGAATATAAGAAAATTATAGATTTGGTAATTATTCCAGATTACAAATGAAAAAAAAAAAAAAACAATGTAGATAGCAAAGAAATAAGTAAATATAAGAAATCTTTTCATTATTTTTTAATCATATGAATTTTAGGGAAAAATCTACATATTAATTACTGTCATTTTTTTAGCATGAGTAAAAATAATAGAAGTATGCATCTGCATCTTTTCTTAGAAATGTAAAATGTCCCAATCGTTGAAAACGCCGTTATGTTGTGAAAACAGAGTAGGTTCACTAAAGCATTTTCTTAGAATAGTATTTTTTTGTTTTGTTTTTGTTCAATTTACGTTCTCTCTGAACTGAGATTAGAGTCCTATATAAGAAAATGAAATTTAAATAAAAATGAACAACCAAAATAATCTCGCGAAAATGGCGTTGATTTGAAAATAATCTAATACTGAAAATTTTATTAATGTATACAGAAAAACGTTCCTAAAATAAAATTGTGCATTGTGTTTGCGTCAAAAGCATGCCATTTTCATTAATGGTCCATTCGGTGCATTCCATCGGTGATGGGTTTAATTTCAAAGATTATCAATAAACTGTAAAAATAAAGTACTTTTCTCATACCCTTGTTCAGCATTAAAATCCAAATTTTTCGTTTTAGAAAGTGATGATTTTCAGTAGTGAAAACCTTTAGTAACTATTCAGAGTATTTCCAAAAATTGATTAACTAATTTAATAAAACGCTGTTAAAACACGTTAAAAATAATTTAGCTTTTAAAATATTTAAGATATTTTACGTGGTAGTGTCAAAGATTCTAAACGGAAATAACAAAATCTTAAACACTTTTCATATTGAAGGTAGTTAAAAAAAAAAAAAAAAAATACTGCTATGGTAATTATTCTAGATTATAAATCATAAACATATTTCAGGTAATAAAAAATAAATAAATGTAAGCAGTGTTTTATTTTTTTTTTAATTATACAAATTTCAACGAAAACGCAGTAACTACTCAATTTCCCCCCTATAGCTATTTTACTAAGTGAGAAGGCTAAAAGAAATGCTTATTATAATTATGTAATATAAAGATATTGATAATAATAAACTGTTTAGTGACATTCATTTTCCGTACCGTTAAAAATAATAAAATTGTACATCTGCACCTTTTCTTAGAAAGACAAAATGTCGGGATCTTTGAAAATGACGCTATATTTCAGTAATAGTGTAGGTTTACTAAAACATTTTTCGATAATATTAAAAAGAATTATATTATATATATTCTATCTGAACAGAGATTATAGCCGTACATGAAACAAAAAGTTTTAATTTAAGTAAATAAACAAATGTCGAAAAAATAGCGTTCATTTCCAAAATTTTATGCTAAAAAAACCCCCATTTTGAAGAGAGAAACGTTTATACTTATTCATGCATATAAAATTTTACATTACGTTTACGTCAAAACCATTTCCTTTCATTAATGGATTAATCCGCCAGTGATGAGGCTAAGTTCAGAGATTCGAGCAAAAATGCAAAAATGCAAAATATATATTTTATAGTAATCTTGTTCAACAGTAAAATCAATGTGCATAGCTACTTTTGACATTTTAACAAGTTGTTGTTTCCAATGGCGAAAACATCCAGGGCTTGCCCGGATAAAAGCCTTAAATCAACTAACGAATTTCGCAAAAAAAAAAAAAAAAAAAAAAAAAACCTTTTCGAGAAGAAACATAAGCTAAATGTTTAGGTTAATGAACTTATGAATAAATAAAAAAGAACTGCAAAATAAATTTTTGCATTAATTTCATGTACTTAATGATTCATAAATTACTATATCAATTTCTAATGAGATTTCCGTGTTACTTTTCCTTCCTTAAGTAATTTTTTCATGATTTTAATGCGTAAAATACTGTTTTGGCCTTCGTTAAAAAATTTAGTATACTAGATAACAGAAAAAAACACGCAGATAAATATATTTTTACAGAATTAAAAGCATGCATTTTCATCACAAAGAAAACTAGTTGGATGTGCCAATCCCAAAACTTTCTTTTATCTTATACATCTTAATATTTCAAAACCTAGTTACACATGTTAATACTTCAATATTATTAGTTCAATACTATACCAACTTTGATTTTCATCTTAAATTTCTGCTCAAGTCAATTAAACGGACTAAAAACGAGTTAATCTATATCATGATATTTGTTAAAATTATTAATTTTTCCTTATTCTGTCGTTATCAGCTGTTTGCGAATAACCGGCATAGCAGGAACCGAGTTCCCGCCGCTGCATGAGCTGCCGATGCACAATAGAACTACGAAAAATCAAGAAAAGTATACAAAAATAGCTAGCACGGAGCCCCTTTACCGCGCAATATTTCCAAATTCAAGGAGAACCTGTTGGCCAAAGCCAAAAACAAGCACAAAACATTTTGGTTCAATTGTATGCATAATTTTATACGCTGTTCGATGGTACAATAATGAAAATGGCACAGAGATTGGAATTATAGCGCCCCCTTCTTTCGGAATTTTTTCAAGTTCAGGGAGGACTTGCTTGCCATAGCCAGAAACATGCACAAAAAATTTGGTTCAATTATATGGATAACTTCATACACTTTTCGATGGTACAATAATGAAAATGGTACAGACATCGCAATTATAGTGCCCCCTTCCGGAAGAATTTTTCCAAATTCAGGGAGGACCTTCGTGACATGACGAAAAATAAACACATAAAATTTGGTTCAATTCTATGCATAACTTCATACACTTTTCGGCGGTACAATATTCAAAATGGCACAAAAATTTTACAAAAATCGCTATTACAGCGCCCTCTACGAGCTATTTTTTTACAAATTAAGGGAGGACCTCTTTGCCATAGCCAAGAACTTAAATTTTTTTTTTTGGTTCAATTCTATGCATAACTTCAGACACTTTTCGATGGTGCAATATTCAAAATCGCACAAAAATCGCTATTACAGCGCCCCCTAACGGCAAATTTTTTGCAAATTCATGGAGGACCTGCTTGCCATATCCAAAAACTTAAAATAAAAATTTGGTTTAATTCTATGCATAAATTCATACACTTTTGGACGGTACAATATTCAAAATCGCACAAAAATCGCTATTACAGCGCCCCCTACCGGCGAATTTTTTCCAAATTCAGGGAGGACCTGCTTGCCATAGCCAAAAACTTAAAATAAAAATTTGGTTTAATTCTATGCATAACTTCATACACTTTTGGACGGCATAATATTCAAAATCGCACAAAAATTGCTATTACAGCGCCCCCTACCGGCGATTTTTTCCCAAATTCAGGGAGGACCTGCTTGCCATAGCCAAAAACTTAAAATAAAAATTTGGTTCAATTCTATACATAACTTCATACACTTTACGATGGTACAATATTCAAAATCGCACAAAAAACGCATTTACAGCGCTCCCTACCGGCGAATTTTTTCCAAATTCAGGGAGGACCTGCTTGTCATATCCAAAAACTTAAACTAAAAATTTGGTTCAATTCTATGCATAACTCCATACACTTTTGGATGGTACAATATTCAAAATCGCACAAAAATTGTTATATCAGCGCCCCCTACAGGCGAATTTTTTCCAAATTCCGGGAGGACCTGCTTGCCATAGCCAAAAACTTATAATAAAATTTTGGTTTAATTCTATACATAACTTCATACACTTTTTGATGGTACAATGGCGACAGACAGACGGACAGACGGACAGACGGACAGGCGGACCGGACGGACGGACAGACGGACACACAGACAGACAGACATTTTCTATAAACATGTTTTTTGGAATCTCTGACCCCTAAAACATGCAAATCCGTCGAAAACCGGAAGTCGAAAAAAATTTTATTACAATACTTTCTTCTATTGAAGATAGAAGAAAGTAAAAACTTATTTCATTTCTTAATTGTATTATTTTTTTTTCCATAAATCATTTTAGAATGTTTTTTTTTTTAATTTGATGGCAATTTTCATAAGCGGTAAAAAGCGATTAAAACTTGAAAATGGAAAAAATATTCAATTATTGAAAGCTTTAATATATATGTTTTCTTTTTATCATTCGAAATCAATTATGCAAACAAGAGGTTGATTAACTATTGTGATTTGCACTGCTGTCCGAGTGATGTTTTTGTAGTAAATCACAAAAATGGTCATTAATTAATATTTTCATATTTTAGTCTTTTTATACGATTCAAACTTTATTTTTACAAAATAAATCACGTGTTCTGGATACCCTTGCTTAAAAATTTTCTTGTTAGTGAAAAAGGGACGAAACTCAGTGCGTTATTTCTGTAAGGATTTTCTTAAAGTTTAAGCTTTTCCCAAGTATTTTTATTATTGTACAAGCTTGACAAGATGAATAATCTATAATAAAACGTTTTTGTTGATTTTATTTTTATTTACAGAATAATGCACGGCAAAAGCTGATAAATTTTATTAAGTTATATTTATGATATCCTGTGCTTCCAGATCCATATATAGATTTTACATAAACCCAAGCGCTTAAAAATATGTGAATCGCACAATCATTGCTATTGAAATAGTAATGAAAAAAAAAACAGTGTTCAATCTCTATAAATACTTCATTGTTAAGAATTTACAACTAATAGTCCAATTATTTGACCGATTTTATATAAAACGTTTACATAAGCGTAATTTACCATTTTTTAGGCCGTAATATGGTCAGATACATTTAATAATACGGTCAAGTCCTCGTTATTTAAAAAAAAAATAATCGAATAACAGGACAGTTTGCGTACGATTTTTAACAGTGTATCTTAAAGTGTTTAGAAGCATTTTAATAGAATATATGTTGATAATGATGCATAATTCTCGAAAAAGTTTTCGTTTGATTTTAGTTATTATGTTGTTATCAATTTTAACGTTTATTTTTTCTTTATTTATACTTAGTATTTACTTTCATAAGTTTGATGAATTGATTTTTGCGTTACAGTTCATTGTAAAATGTCATTTGAAATTAAATTTTAACATGGCTATTAGGATTTTCATCCAGATGTTTAAGATTCCACCGATTGAAAATACAAATTCCAGTTTACCTTAGAAAAAAATCAGAAACGATTCCACACGGCTTTACTAACATTGGTGTGATATGTATGCAAGAAGTAACAAAGATTCATTAACTCGCATATATAAAACTTCAGTAAACGCTGGATACGTAATTACACATGATTAATTAAAGTTATAATTTTTCAAACTATGTGAAAAAGTTTCCAGGCCAGGATTCGAACCTGGGACGTATTTTGCTGAAGCTGCCAACTGCGCTTTCCCGGAAAAATCTGGCAGACACATAATTCATCATGAATGCTTAATGATTATGACATTTGTTCTGATATCTGAATCAGCTACACAGGGTAATTCAAAAGATTTGATTGACTTCATTGAGCAACATTGACTAGAGTACATGTAGTCAATGTGTTTATTAATTTATTTTTACATGCTAGACATAGTTCTTGTACAAATATGAATTATGCATAATGTTTTTAGTAGAATACTATAACATTCATAAAGTTAAAGTAATGTGTTTGAATGTAGGACTTTCTATAAATTTTATGAATAAATTTTAAAATAAATATGTGAGTGTTTAAGTATTCATGCCATTTCCGAATGATTAGTTGAGTTATCATTAGTCGTTTTTTGAGATATGCAGGGGAATACGTCCAGAGTTCTTCAACTGAATGTTATATAATAATCATTTTACTTAAGAAGTAAGTAAAATTGGGTAGTTTCATGAAATAATTAATTAAGTTAAGAAAGTTGTTTGCATTTAACAATATAAAAGTCGCAGTTTATAATGATACACATTTTCTTTTTGTTCTTAGGTGGTATTATTCAATAAAGCTTATATATCCAATTAATATATTTATTATTACTGAAGTATAAGCTAATTAATGATAAATATAATTAAATTGTATATTAATATATAAATATAATAACACTTACAACTTATACTAAAAATGAAACAAAGAGCAATATATTTGAAACTGTTGAATTAAAATTTAACATGAAAAAAATTAACTTTTACATGTTTGAAAATAATTAAATTTCTTGTTTACTGAATTAAAAAAATATCATTATTATTATTATACTTTTATTAAATTATAATAAAACACTATAAGAGTACAAGATAATAAATTATTTTTTTCTCTTTCACAGTAACATATTAAAATACCGTTCTAAAAGTCAAGAAATATCGCACTCCAAGTTACAGAAACAGGTTTATTATTGTTATACGACATAAAATAATATATGCGCAGAATAAAACAGGTAGGAGATAAAATAAAACTGGTATTATTTTCCCCAATAGAACCATGAAACATGGAAGAATTATTTCAGTATCTAATAATTTTCTCCTTTGTTTCTAAAAATGTTGTGTCCTAATCTGCACAAGTCTCAATAAAGCAAGACTTACCTTTTATTCACAAATCAATCTTTCTTCAATAGTTTTAATTTATATCATGGATATCAAAAATACATATGTATTGATTTAATGTTGTTTAAACCTATCGCTGCGTATTTTTTTTTTTTTTTTTTTTTTTTTTTTTTTTTTTTTTTTTTTTTAAATCAAAATAGATTCAAAAATTGCGCATTTGTTTTATTACATATACTTTAGAGTTAAAATATGCCAGTTTTTTTGTAAAAGAGTTACTTTTAAACATAGAATTACATCATAAAAGAAAGTTGTCATAAGTGTGAGTTCGAACAATAATCAT
This sequence comes from Maratus speciosus, assembly GCA_963932465.1. NCBI lineage: Eukaryota > Metazoa > Arthropoda > Arachnida > Araneae > Salticidae > Maratus > Maratus speciosus. The sequence continues at coordinate 252,170,962 of OZ010790.1, forward strand.
ATGAAAGCCAAATTCTGACAGTTAATCTTGGTTAAATTATGATTTTTATCAAATACAAAAATAAAACTTATATGCTAATGAAATTATGCAAAATACTTACAAAAAGTGTACTAGGAATGAAGTTTTGCATTATAAACCTCGAATAAAGTTACGAGGCAAAGTCCTAATTCACAATCTTTTCATTAAATTCACGTTTTATTGCTTTTTATTATTTATTTATTTATTTATTTATTTATTTTTGCTGGTTTTAGTTTATTTTAACAACAAACGGCATACTGTCTACGAGGCTCTTTGTTGATGCGAAAGAGGGTATATGGCTAGCAAAATGTCGAGTGGTTACTCTCTTGAGATGGAGACATCTTTGGAGCATTCGAAAGAGCGCGCGGAATGATTGCAAAACGAGCTGGTGAATTTCACAGAAATATGGACAACTATAGATAACTGTTAACACAGACCTGAGTCAACAATTAAACATCGCAGAAAAACCCGAATGAACCGTTAAACGGGAAAAGAGCGGGTTTTGCTTTTAAGTAGACGGGAAAAATGTATCTCCGCGGAAACCGCGGGGTGCGCAAATTCTGCTACTTTTACGTTGTCCGTGGAAATCGCGGGATGCGCAGTGAGCGGTTTAATAAAATGGAATTTTATTTTCAATTGAATAGTTGTTGTACAGCCGAAGGAAAATAAGTAAACACACCCCAATAACTCCTCAACAAATTATCGCAGACGAAAGTTTCTGGCACCGAACGATTGGAAATAAAGTCTACTTTTAAATGATGTATATAAAATATGCTTAGGGGGCCATTTACATATTAACACAAATCCAAATTTCATTTTTTTTCAATGGCAATACCTAATTTTAGTGAGATATTTCAAATCTTTGGTTCAAACTATGCCTAGACACCAAATTTCAAGTCATTTGAATGATAAGTTTTTGAATTATAAACACTGAAAATTTAGTGCTTCTAATGTTAAATTACATTTACATATTTTTATTTATATCTCCTGAAATTATGCTCCTAATGTGCTAATTTTTTGTGTAGCAATAATACTAATATATCCAAACATAAATACGCTGAATTTGCAATTTTTATAATTTAATGATATGAATTATGAATTATGAAATTAGTATTCGAAAAAAATATGAATCGCAACCTACAATTTTTTTGATGGATTTAGATTTATTAAGTCCTGCTTTATGGAAATCCAAATTTTCACATTTTTCTTCCAAGTAGTTTTCAAATTATGCTTAAAAAACAGCAATATGATAGTTTAAGGGGCCATCTATGATAGTAGTGACTAGATATTTAAAAATTTCTTATGCTATCCTGTAATCTAGCAGATTTCGTTGACTGCCTGAGTAGCGCTTAAGGTGCCTTGATCAAAAATGTGGCTCTCTCGGTTAACAATCGAGTACCGAATTTCAATTTGGATACAGCCCTTAAAATGCGCTCATTTTAAAATAACTAATTTCTCGGAAACTTGTGGTACGAATTGCATAAAAATTTGTCTTTAGTCTAATTGAAGGGTGTAGAGTTCATTTATGCTGTCATATTTGTGTACTCCTATTGAAAAAAACAAAGTTATAGTTCGTTTTAATATGTAGATGGCCCCGTAAGAAAATTTGATATACATCATTTAAAAGTACACTTTATTTCCATTAAATATATATATATATATATATATATATATATAATAAATAATCTTCTTAAATTCTTAAAAATAATTCTTAATGTAAACTTTTATGAAATACATGTTGAATTTTTAAGGAATCTTCCATAGAATTGACAATAAACCCAATTTCTGCAAATTTTTGAAGTTTTGACAAAGAAACATCAGTTTTGATTTAATAATATAAAAAAACGTAAGTTGCCTTGTTTTTCTGTTTTTAGCTGATATTGATATTAAATAGTTTATGTATGAAACAGTACTTTCGTGTCCCTAAAACAAAGTAAACTTTAAAAATCATTTGTTCAATTCCATACATTAATAAAAAGTACTGAAATAAGATTGCAATTAATATTTAAGTGATGAAGTATTCATCATCAGTTAAAAAACATTTTTTTAGAATGAAGTTCATATTAAACAATAGCATATTTTTTAAGACTAATAAAATCTTCAATTATTTCATGAATTATTAAATTAGTGGATTTAAATTAAATTTCGCATAGTCTGTTAGAATTTCTTAATTGCGTTCTACTGTTATTTATTTTTATATCTTTTATGATTGCGATTTACTTTTAACGTTTGCTTTCATTTCAAAGAATCTTTACGAAACTGTAATAACTTATTAAATTTTTGTGAAGAGTTATTACTTTCTCTAAAACTATGTGGTGAATTAAAAAGACTTGATTGATGATTTTAAGTAAATATTAAATGTTTAATTAGAGACGATTTTATTACCTTAAGGTTATATTTTCTTGTGTATTTTTATTTTTCAAAGCAAGAACATACGTTAGATCCGTCATCTATACTTGTTTACGTATTGCTGATTCGCAGCAGAGTTTGACAAATTTGTAATCTCAATTATTCGCAAAATAATTACAAGTTCGTTACATGTAATCGATTATAGTTACACACATTAAAACGCATAATTTCTTGAAACAATGGGAAGGAGGCGGTTTCGGGTACAGTGCTGCAAGAATTTTTTATGGCATGTAATTTTAACTATAATCACATACAATTAAATTGTAATCACATTGCAAATACAGTGACCTCTCACTTATACGACTTTCAAGGGACCGTAGAAAAAGGTCGTATAACTGAGAGAGTCGTATAAGTGAGAGACCATCTTATTATACAAGTTTCAAACTTTATAGACATTAATTATTTTACCTATACTAAAAACGATAAGTTCTGAGTACTAAGAACATATTTTAACAAAATTTGTAAAATGTTTTAAAAAATTAAACTTAAAATATATTAAAAAAATTCACAAAATAGTTCATTTACCACTACGTTTATTTTAAAGATTTACAGATCAGATTTTCTCAAAAAATGAAGTGATATTATTTTGTCTCTGTCGTAGATGGAAAGAGAAACTGTCTTTTTCTAAGTCTAATAAAGCTTTTAAGCTAGTTTGGGAATAATAATTTTGATGGACATAATTCTTTAATTCATTTAAAGCAGTACTTGCTTTTCAAAAATTTACAACTGCAGGAACATTGCTCTCATCTTCGTCACCTTCCTTGCTGTCGTCTTCATTATTAATATCCTCAAAGATTTCTTCAGCAGTTCTCAGTTCTAACAGAAGAAGTTTATCATCAGATTCTACATAATCTTTGAAATTAATACCTTCGTCCATAAACATTTCATTCGAGTCTTCGTTATTAAAGGATTCCATACGCTCTCAATATCAGGTTCATTCATTGAACTAGCAGTTTGGTCTTGTGGAAAACTGCATTTCCTAAAACAATTCTTAATTATCTGCGATGTCACATCTGTCCATGCAGATACTGTAAGATGCATAGCATCTAAAATGTAGATTGATTTAGCTTCCTTTTTGTTTTCCCGATCAAAAATAAAACGACGAATCAAACTCCTTCTGGAGTTTACTTTGAAATTCTTTTTAATCCCTAAATCTGATGACTAACGGTAGACCTTTTACATCGGTATGTGATGGACATTGATCCATCAGAGGTAAACCCTTTCTTTGTTGTTTTTTTTTTTTTTTTTTTAATTTATCATCCAGCTCTTTTAAAAAATCAATGAAAATCTCTGATGTCATCCATGCTTTTTTTGAATTTCTGTAGCCACATGACAATTATTTTTTATTCTTAAAGTATCCCTATTTTCTTGATTTTCCTATTACTAATGGTTCTATTTTTCTGAACTATCACTATTTGTGCAAAAAAGGATAGTTAATCTTTCTTTACTTTTTATGCCCCCATGACATGGTTCCTCTTTGTATGATAATGTCTTATCTGGCACCAGCTTGAAAAACAGTCGATTTCATCACAGTTAAAAATCTCTTTAGGTCCCTTAATCTTTTATTAACATGGGTAGATTTTGCAACCCTTGTCTAACATCATTTTCATTAACACATGCGCTTTCTCCTGTGATGCGGCAATGCAAAAGTCGATGTCTTTTTTTCAGCTTCTCGAGCCGCCCCAAGACGCTGAAAAATTCTCGATTCCATACTTCTCAGCTAGAGTGCGAGCCTTTTCTTTTATATCACACAATCTATCGGTAAATTTGAAGCTCGCATTTGGTTAAACCAAGCGATTAATGCTGATTTCAATTTTTTAAATCTGCTACATTGTATCCTGGATCTCTTAAATCGAAATTTTTTGATGCATTAATAATGACATTTTTATTTTTCAGAATTCCTTTTTGTGTCGATTCCAGCAGACTGAAGAGAGCAGCTAATGCCTTCTTTGATTGTAGTACATTTTTATCGTATTCTTTAATGATTTAAACTTTGAATTGTATGCTAATGCTCCTTAATGCTTTACGTTTTGACATTTTCAGTTTAGGTATCGACATACAGCAAACTGAAAAAAAATTACAGCGAAATGAATAACCTTTCACGAGTACGGAAGCTTGTAGCGATTTGCTGTGATGCTGTGACATATGCGGTTTTCCCCCTTCGCTCTGCAGGCTGTACGCGCATATGTCTTTTGGCACAATTCTAGCTTGGGATGTGTTTCCAATATGTTCTCGCTTTAGTATTTTTTCCTAGTGATGTTCAAGAACTGCCATTTTCGATTTGTTAAGTTTAAAATAAAAGTCTATTTTTATTAAAACAACCTCATTCCTAAAAGACGACGCATTCCTAAAAGCTGTTAAATTTTTCCAGGAAAGTTCATTTTGCAAAAACCCCAATTTCTCACCCAGTGCCATACAGAGACATGATCTGCAGGTGGTCATTTGGCTTTTGTTAAATGGCAGACACAACAGAATTCTATACAATCACTCTCCCACCATAGATTTCATCGTTAAAAACTAACTAAGGTAGATAAGAAATGTTATTCATTATTGATAAACACTTTAACAATAATGAAAGGATAAATGTAAGAAAACGTGGATGATTTGTACTTTAAAGATTATAAAAATTAATTCTATAGTGAGAATTTAAAATCGCCTGAACCGTTTAAAGCGTCGTATAAGTGAGAGAAGCAGTCGTTTAACTGAGAGAAGTTAAGCATTATTTCCCATAAAGCGTGGACGGGACCAAGAGAATTCGGCGTGTAACCGAGAAAGTCGTATAACTGAGAGTCGTATAAGTGAAAGGTCACTGTAATTGCAATTACTTATTTCCCAAACTCTGATTCACAGTCAAATATAAAATATAGATTTTGAAACAAATTTCTGTTAATATTTATTAATTTCCCTGAAAATAGAGCGTAAAACAAAAAAGGTTGGATTGATGAGTTAAAGTAAATATTAAATATTAAATTAGAAATTACTTTATTGCCTTATCTCAGTTATATTTTCTTAAGTCAATGTTTCAAACTGAGACAACGTATTGCTACCAGCTACTGTGATTGTTAATGTATCGTTGATGCACAGTTTAATATATAATATGGTTTTTGAAAGAATTGGAATCCCAATTCCATTCTAAATATATTTGTCTCATTTCTTAATAGGATTTTTGTTTTTCAATTTCTTGCGTCAGTATATACCTTATTATATATGATTTAAGACAGAAAATTACACTCACGAGGAATCCCGTGAATTGTTGATCTTTATTTTTTTTTTTCCATTAGGTAAAAAAACTCAAAAACACACGAATGATTCGCTTTGGTTTAACACCCCCCCCCAAAAAAAATAAAATAAAATAAAATAAAATAAAATAAAAAATAAATAAATAAAAATAAATAAATAAAAATAAAAATAAAAATAAATAAATCAATTAATTAATTAAATTAAATATAAAATACAGAAAATTTCCAAATATAGCGCAAAATTGATTTGAAATTCTCTAATTTAAAGCTGGATTTTCATCAAATCAGAGAGTGTTTCGGTAACTTTGCTGCTTTGCACTTTTCCAGGTTATGAGTGTAATTTTTATATTTTTTATTTCGCTCAAAAAATTAAAAATTCTTCAAATATCAATAAATAAATAAATAAATAAATAAATAAAAAATCTTACAATTACAGGGATATTTCTGGAATTTCCTGCCTGTGCTATTTACTTTTTCTTTTGACAATTTTTTCCATTTTTTAAGGAGTATATGCCCAAATACCTGTTTATCTAAAAGTAACCGAAATTGCATAATTCGAAAAATATAAATAGTAGCACGATAGGAAATGAGCAAATTTAATGAGATTTTCTGATTTCAAAAAATATTCTGACATAGTTATATTTGCCGTAAGCATAAGCAAGTGGTGCTTCGGTTGAGTCATATTTTCCTCAGTGTCTTTCATAACCAAACTAGGTATGGAATTTTTCTGTCTAATTGCTTGTCTTTAATGAGAATGGTTGTTAAACCTGGCACTCACTCTGCATAGCATTGAAGAACACTTCAGCTGTAATTTCTTTCAGGTGATGTTTTAAATAGCCGAGAGGCGGTATCTTCGGGAATGCTAGAGAGCAAACTGCAGGTAAAAAATGCAACGTATTGTACTAACTAGAACTTCAGTTGTTATTTTCAAAATCATAAATTTGATGTACTACAGTGTATAAATATAATACACGAACAAACTCTTTATATGGCGTCTTGTTTAAAGTTTTCTAATTAAATTCTAGAGCAAACTCTTGGTCCGTGTAATATGCTTACTTTCCCATCAGGACTAGCGTCAATTCTAAATCTTTTAATGTTTCGACACCACTCTTTTTATTAAATTAAAAATTCATATTGATTAATCGCTGAAACGAGTCATGCCAGATTGGGGATTTTGTTCCCAATTCTAGGGGAAATGTTTGGGGACTATCAACATTTTGGGGGAGAATGTGGGGAATTTTTTTTTCACTATTTCGCGTAAAGTTTACTTTCAGCCATCTGACAACACTGTATCTGATTCGGATTCAATTTTGATTTTGGAAAAGAAAATAATATATAGGGATTAGACATATAAATCATTATTATCTTAATCGTGCTCATCTTTTACAATATTTCAGCTTACACACATCACAGGTGCATCACAACCTGCCTTGTACTATTCCCACATGAATTGTCATCTTTGTACTAAGTGCTGCCAATTTTCTTAGCCATCGCGAACGGACACACAAACACATATAATAATAGTCCAGTAGCATCGATTAGCAACAATTTAAATCGTACTGTAACTAGTTTTATAAGTATTTTTTTACACCGCATATTGTTCTGAATGTATATTTTAGTGCACTTCATAAGCGCATCTCAATTTCATTCTGTTCGAAAGGCTGTAACATCATTAAAAAGCACTTGCAATAATTTTTTCCCATTGGCCGTAATGTAACGGAAAACTTTTGACTGTCTCTGTAACTTAGCTACACATCCAATTTTCATAAAATTTGAAATGACTGGACAAAATTTTGCAACAATTATATATTTAAAATTTCAGACCATTCGGAAGGCTGTAATATCATTAAAATACACTTACAATAATTTATGCCCATTGGCCGTAATGTAACGGAAAACTTTTGACTGCCCCTGTAGTTAAACTATACATCCAATTTTCATAAAATTTGAAATGACTCGATGCTCTGTTATACCTGTGTATGCCGACAGACGGACTGAACAACGACTATAGGTGCTACGTATTTATATACTAATTACGAACGCACCTAACAAGCTTAAACGAACTTGCTGTTGTAAAATGTATCTCTTATTCTTGTCATTTAGCTGCAAATAAGCAGGCAAAATTCTGCCGAGTTTAAATGTTTATTTTTTGTAAATGGGGAATTTTTGTTTTTTTAAATGCTTGACTTGGGGAAAGAAATTTGAGTTTAAATTAGTTAAACATTTTTATATTGCAAAATTGAAAATTGAAAATTTACTTTTTTCAGTATAGATTACGTTGGGGACTTTTTCGAAAAAAAAACACTGATTTGGGAGAAATTTTCAGAAATTTTCGGGATATTCAATTTCGACTATTCGGCAACACTGGCTGAAACTGTGAGAGTAGATATGACGAACATTTTTGTATAAAATTACTCGTGTCCAAATTCGAGGACTGTACTCCGTCACTGTAATTGAAATTATGAGAGTCGCGCGTCGTATAAGGTTTAATGATTACATTTCGTAAAACATTTGTAACAGATATTTACCCTCTAATTCCTACACTGTTAAAAATTTGCAGCATTCTGGCAGGTCATTTGACCGTTTTTTTCCGAAAACGGTTACACAGCCGTGATTTTAACACTATTCTGACCATATTATTGGCCATTTTAGGGTCATAATATAGTTAAATTATGGTTATGAAACTGTTTTTCAAAAAACGGTCGAATGACAGCCAGAATGCTGCAAAATTTTTAACAGTGTATGGTAGAATAGGTTCTAGAAATTCCGTAATTGAGAGAATCAAAATGACACCAGAAAATTTCAATAATAAATTTCGCTGTACACAAATATAAATTTCTGTTATTAAATAAACCAAGTACTCCTATCTTAAATTTCTGGTATGAATTTGCAATATCCTTATTAAACATTTTACTAAATTCGAAACAGTGTTGGTAGCATATATGGGTCATTCTCCAAAAAGTGTAATATTACAGTCACAAAGACTTTTTCAGTATTTGACATGAATATTTTTGAATTAATTTATGTTTTCTATTGAAAATTAAAGAAGACTAAATGTGTTGTGTGCATATATTTTTATAATTACTTTATATTTTTTATTTCTGTGATGTGTCACAGTATGTGAGATCTCATCTCCGTGTCATGTCACATACCCAATGTTACTAAGTAAAATATTTCATTACTTATTTAATTGAAAATAAAATAGCTAAATAATTATTATTCCTATCTCAAGAGCAAAGTAACTTAGCATAGTTAATTACATTGTTTGTTTTCTGAGTTCGAAAAGGAGTGTCACACAGTAAATTATCACCTCCATGAACCCAACATTAAGTTGCATTTTCATCTCAATACATGGCAAAATTATCATCAGATTTTGTTTCACGTGATGCTAAAGTTAGCCAGTATGTTTGCTATTGATAACTTGTAAGTCAGAAATTTGTTTTTATACTCGGGTATTCGATTTTGTTATAAAAAAGCAGCGATTGATTATTGGAGACTAACTATATTGGTTAGTCTCCAATTATCCTATATATTGGTTATTGGAGACTATTACTAAGGAAAATATTTCATTACCTATTTAATTGAAAATAAAATAGCTATATAATTATTATTCCTATCTCAAGAGCAAAGTAACTTAGCATAGTTAATTACATTGTTTGTTTTCTGAGTTCGAAAAGGAGTGTCACACAGTAAATTATCACCTCCATGAACCAAACATTAAGTTGCATTTTCATCTTAATACATGGCAAAATTATCATCAGATTTTGTTTCACGTGATGCTAAAGTTAGCCAGTATGTTTGCTGTTGATAACTTATAAGTCAGAAATTTGTTTTTATACTCAGGTATTCGATTTTGTTATAAAAAAGCAACGATTGGTTATTGGAGATTATCACATCCGTGAACTGTAATTCAAGGTGACTAAATCAACACTAAGATATTTGCTTATATATTGCTTATGTCAACATATATATTATGTCAACATATCAACATATGTTGATTTAAAGAACAAAAAAAATTCTCAAAAATAAATAAATGTGCAGCTTAATAGTTGAGCATGTTCCTCACCTCCGTGATTACACCTCCGTGAATCTCTTAATTTTGAACTTGTATATTTCAGAGAAAAAGGCTTAACAAGAATTTACAATGACTGTGAATCAAAAAAAGATTGTTTGAAAACTTTAAAAGAGAAGAATTATATAACATATAAAAGATGTGTGATGAAAAGAAGTTCCAGAGGAGGCATGAGATTTTCGTATTTTTTTATATTCATTCCAAATAAATTCATTATGCATTCCCATAATGAATTGCACCTTAGTTATATATCTAATAGAATAAATAGTTTTTTATACTTTGTCTCACTACACTTACATAACTGTAGCATAAAGTTCACCTCCGTGACTGATGTTAATAAAAATACGTGTTTCCGAAAAAAATAAATATAATCTAGCTGGGCCATTGCTGAATTTTACTTGCAGTAAGTGATAAGTTTCTAAAAATGATAACATTTGTCTTGGAAAACAATTTTTTACGAGAAAAATTTGCATTGAAAATGTACACTTTTCGGAGAATGACCCTTATCCAAGAATGTATATTTGATGTTTAAGCATTGCTAAAATCCAAATGTAACTATCCAAACTAGCTAACCATGGAATATGTACATAAATTACTTTATAATCTGCTTAAATGTTAGTGCCAAAGTATTCCATATGTATAATATTTCAAAAATAAATAAATGCAAGTATATAATAGATGAAACCAATAATAGAATGAATTATTCAAATGAAACACTTAAAAATGTTAAACAACTTGAATTTAATTGTAAATTTATTCTTAATTAATCAATGAAATTTGAGTTTCAATCCACGTCTGGTATTAAGTATCTATATTGAACTTCAAAAAGTTCAGTGGTTTTAAATTTTCAACAATGAAGAGAACAATTCATAATACACAATTACTTCCGTTTATCACAACCTGTTCAGAAACTTTTATACTCAGGAAGCTTTATTTCATTTATTGTATTTCCAGTATATTTATTACAGCGAAAATCTAATATAACACTCTGTTAAATTCTCTGATAATTAAATTTTATAAAAATTTCATATCCTACTTATATCGCCACTTCACTGTTGATCCTCGATAATTCCACTTGTCAAAGAATTTCATATTTTAAATGCCACTTTTGAAGCTCTTGATTTTTCAATTACCGTGTTGCAGTGTTACAGCATTAATTGCGTAATTTTGGGAATCGAACTAACTGATGCTTCACGAGATAATTTTGCATTGATTTCATAAAATGCTGGAATTGAGCGCTTGCTAAAGCAAGAAAAGTTTGGTTGCTAAAATTATCAAAATTTTAAATTATTATTTCATTTCAATAAAAGTATAGTTATACGCAGAAAAATTTTTAAAGTGTGAAATATATTTATCGCGATAGAAGAAAAAACAAATCTAAAATGTTTTATATTTTTTTTTACACATTCGTAACGGAGAGCACGTATACATGCCATAAAGTGTGTGCATTATTCTTCAATTCGAACGCCAGTATTTTTTAACCGGAAATATTGAATTAATTAATTACAGAATTTCAGTGATAAACTGAAAAAGGAATTTTTTTTCTTAAAAAAGAGATGACAAAAAAATCAATAAAATAAGTTTATTGGTGCTCGTCCCAAAGGGTTAATAAAGTTTACCTGCATCTGCATTTTTAGAACTAACGAACAGTTGACTTTCTTAAGATTTTGAGAAATCATTTTACAACTTAAAAATTCTCAAAATTAAAATGCTATTTTTACTGCTCTTGACTTTTCAATTAATGTGCTGCAGTGTTAAAGCATCAATTGAAATCGATTTGTTAATCCTTGTAAAGGTAATTTTACATTAGAGTTATGAAATTTTTATATTGGACTTTTGTCCAAGTAAGAAAATTTCCACGATGAAAATTTAATGCTTCTATCTTGTTTTTCTCAACGTACTTTTGTAAGAAATATTGTGAAAAATATATCATATCTTTAGAGTGAAAGCTTCACTGAATTTGTGAATGAAACGAGGAAAATCTATGTGCACGCTTCTATCATCAAATACATTATTAGAATTTATGTTTCGGGTTCAGCATACATAAATTTCATAAATCGTATTAGCAGATTAAGTGAATGCCTAATGACCTCATTTCATTTAACTAAGCTCACTGAACATTAAATATGCATATAAATAGCTTTATCATCCAATTAAATGTGGTTTGACCTATGAGAATAATATTAAAAATAATCAATTGAAGTAAGCAGTTATGAAAATAAAAAAATAAAATGATTTAACCAGTGACTCATTTAAACGTTTTTTACCCACTTGAATTTAAATTATAAAATTCTGTTTAATTATTATATCAAACGTAAGCTGCCTTCTCTTTAATATTAAATAGCAATATCGAATTTCAAAAAGTCCATTGGTTTCTAAATTTACCACGAACGAAGATAATAATGCATAATACAATAATTACTTCCGTTTATCACAACATATTTGGAAAAGTTTACCTGCTGGAAGCTTTATTTCAGTTAGCGTATTTTCAATATATTATTGTGAAAATTTAATATATCATCCAGTTAAATTATCTGATAATTAAGTTTCATAAAAATTTCACATCCTAATTATGTAGCCTCTTCAGTGTTGAGTCTCAATAATTCCACTTCACGAAGAATTTTAAATTTTAAATATTCCTTTTAAAACACTTGATTTTTCAGTTGCCGTGGTGTAGTGTTAGAGCATGCATATTGAGAAAATTTGAGATACTACTTGCTGGTGTTCTAATTCTAGTACATTGATTTTATGATATGCTAAAATCTAGCTTTAGTTTTAGCAAGAAATGCTCAATTCACAAATTTACAAAATTTATTTTAAAATATTATTTCATTTAGTAGAAATGACAGTTGTAACAATATAGAACAAAAATATGCTTTGGTGATAAAAACAAATAACAATTTAAAAGGAAGTTTGCTAAATTTTTATTTCTCTTTTTTTTTTTTTTTTTTTTTTTTCAGCGGTAATTTTTCATTTATCAGCCGTTTGATTTAATAATTTCATTAAGTTATTTATTTGTTTTAAGATCTTAATTAATTTCCAAATTTAAATATCTCTTTTTAGTATGTTGATTTTTCATTTACCCTGATGCATTGCTAAAGAATCAATTGCGTAATTTTAGGAATAGACTTACAGATGCTTCTACACGTAATTTCACACTCATGTAATGAAATTGTGAAATACGTCTTTTACGAACCAAGAATAGTTCGCAAGTTAAAATTATAAGGGGAAATATTATTATTATTATTATTTATATGAAAATAAACGAGAAATAATTGTATACAAAATGTAACAATGAAGATACAGTGTTAAAAATTTCTGTAAAAACACAAAAAAATATCGAGACTCTCTGTAAATTTACACTAGTTCTCGGTTAAATGCATTCGATTGAATTTCTCGGTCAATACTCTCTGTAAACTTGCACTAATTCTCGGTTAAATGCATTCGATTGAGTTTCTCGGTCAAGACTCTGTGTAAATTTACACCAGTTCTCGGTTAAATGCATTCGATTGAGTTTCTCGGTCACGACTCTCTGCAAATTTACACTAGTTGTCGGTTAAATGCATTCGATTGAATTTCTCGGTCAATACTCTCTGTAAACTTGCACTAATTCTCGGTTAAATGCATTCGATTGAGTTTCTCGGTGAAGACTGTGTAAATTTACACCAGTTCTCGGTTAAATGCATTCGATTGAGTTTCTGGGTCACGACTCTCTGCAAATTTACACTAGTTTTCGGTTAAATGCATTCGATTGAGTTTCTAGGTCACGACTCTCTGTAACTTTACACTAGTTCTCGGTTAAATGCATTCAATTGAGTTTCTCGGTCAAGACTCTCTATAAATTTACACTAGTTCTCGGTTAAATGCATTCAATTGAGTTTATCGGTCGTCGTTTTACAGGCATTTCCCTTATCTTGTATCTAATTCCCTCTAGAGATTTCCATGTCTTCCAATCAAATTTAGATAGAGTAGAGAAATAGTCGAAGCTAAATCTTTTGAAAAAGTGGCAATTTTCTTAATCATTTTAATAGTTATAGTTTTTCTTTAAAAAAAAAAAAATGTTACATGAAATATTTTTAACTGCAAAAGCCTTTCCATTTACAGAGAGGTTCATAATACATTTAAATACATTCCTTTTATAAGAATTATGATATAAGCATAAAAGTATTTTTGTTTAATTAATCTGATTATTTTTGTAAATATTTTACAAAAAAAGTTATAACTACCGATATATTTAACCAGAGTTAATGAAACAATATACCTAAATTTAATATTATTATTATTTAAAAATTCCAGTACATTATACCTTCAGATATTAAAGAAGATAATGATTGAGAAGAAGCAATTTTTCGGTAAATAATTCCGTAGGATTAAAAAAATTAAATTTGATTAAAAAAATAATAGGTATTGCATATCGGTCCAAACTGCATTAAAAAAACCGTTTAAGGAATTTTCTAACGAATATATTTTAAGCGAAATCTTTGTAAAGCACAAATACGATATATTTTTCCCGGCTTCAGTATAAAAGACATCCTTTGTACACAGTAGTAACAACTCAAATGACGCACTAAGTAAGTTGTTTTTCTCCTGCCCAGGCATCTCGGGTTCAAACCCCAGGCCGGCTAGACACAAATTGTGTAAAAAATTAAATTGGACCGCAGTTCAAATTTCCTCGAAAAAATATGATACTTCGAAGTTCTAAAATTCACTAATTTCAAAAACTAAGGTTAAATTATTTTCATTAAAAATAGATTGATTTATAGAGTCTTGTGTATTTCTAACGATGTTAATTTACGGAGTCTTGTGTATTTTTAATGACTTTAATTTACGGAGTCTTGTGTATTTTTAACGATGTTAATTTACTGTAAATTTACCGAATAACTTCTCTGTTATTTAACAGAATCTCTGTAATTTTACATAAGACATAAGATAATGGATTACCAGTAGATTCTCTGTAATTTCAACTTAACTGGTATGCTTAAGAAAAAATGCCGTAGATCTTAAGGTGCCTGCATACCTTCGGATTAGATTTTTTAATATTTGAAAAATTGCCTACTAATGTCCCTTATATTATAGAATATAGCTAAAATTTCTGAATAATATGTACTTTATTTTTAGTCTCAAAACATGCATAAAAATTGCTATAAAATAGCACTTTTGCAAAATATCAAAACTCAATATTTAAATGAAGATATTTTTATCCTGTAAATTTTATTATGATTAATGAAACTTTATTGAGGTACTAAAGCATTTTTATAACTCTAACAATGTTATTAAAAATTATAGAAATTAACGTTTTTAAATACAGAAAAATCAAGAAAATATATGACAATTCATAACTTGTATCAACTTAAATATGAAAAAATAATTAATTATAATCATAGTAGAAGCATATTACCTCTATAAACCCTTTTAGAGTATTTTTGCGAAGTTTTATAACGTTACAATTATAATTTTTTAATTTATGATATATTGAGATAAAGCAAAATTTTAAAAATCTCATTTTGAGAAAAAGCAGAAAATATAATTAAAAACCGATTGAAAACTTGCGACTGACTAATATTAAAGTGTCTGTAACTCAAGTTCTAAGCAAGATAGAAAAAAAAATTCAAACTGATTTAGAAAGCGAAAATGTCAGGCTTTAATATTTAAACCAAATATGGAAAATAAGATTTTTTACATAAAATTGCATTTTAAAGGTATGCGGACACGTTAAAGAAGCTGATATTTCCATAAGTTTCATAAATTACTGCTAGATTTTTTCTGTTATGATTTTCTATATAAAAGAAATATAACTAATTATCACCTGGACGTGGAATTGACTAAAACTGCGTGGGCCATCAACTGCTATGCATTATTCAATATCCACGGATATTCTAAACGAAATACCAAACGTAAAATAACTTGAACTTTTTGTTAACATATAACACCAGGTACTTGTCTAGTTATTATTTTCCTTAACCCTTTATCTAAGGAATTATTTATCAAGAAGTTGCATCACCTCAATAATTAACTCTTCTTTAATATCTGAAGATATACTGGAAATTTTAGATAATATGTGAAATTTAGATATATTTTCTCATTAAAATTGATAAAATATATCGGTCGTTATAACTTTTTTTTTTGTAAAATATTTACAAAAATAAAAAGATTAATTAACCAAAAATACTGTTATGGAAATGTAACAATTCTTATAAAAGCAATGTATAGAACCACCGCGGCGAGCGGCCCATCTTTGTCCGCAGCCCTTTATTCTTCTACTCTAGTCCCACTCTTTTGCGGAAGCAAGTTTCATAGATCCCCAGCCACGTCCCGAATGAAAGACTCTCTAGCGAAAGCCAGATTGAAAAAAAAATCAAAAATTGAAACCGGACAAATTTAAAAGGGAAATTACACAAATTAAAGACACCGAAAAGCGGGAACGGTTGGGCTCGGGGCATGTATTATGATCCTCTCTGTAAATGGAAAGGCTTTTACAGTTGAAAATTTTTTATATAACTTTTTTTTTTTTTTTTTTTTTTTTTTTTTTTTTTTTTTTTTAAGAAAAGCTATACCTATGAAAATGATTAAGAAAATTGCCACTTTTTGAAAATATTTAGCTTCACTCTGTTTCTCTGCTCTACCTAAATTTGATCGACCAGAGTATATTGTGTGGAAAGAAAAATAAACTTTTATTAACTCTTTATGTACTGAATTATGAATTCATGAAAATTTTATCTTCTAAAGCATTTTTCGTGAATTGTTTAAACTACATTAGAATATTTACACAATCATTTAATAAATTTTAGAAGGATTTTAGAAGAATTGAAGGATTTTAGAAGAATTGAAGGATTTAGAATGATTAATTAAATTTGAATTTATTGGGGTTTTGTGCAATAAAATAACACCACTCAATTTAAAAAAAAATATATTTTTCTTAGTATTTTGTAGAATTGGGAAATAAACAAATATAATGTTCTTACAATATAAATAAAGAAATATTTCCTCACTCCCAAACGCTAAGAAAGCTGAAATTGATGCAAAGGCAAAAGAAATCGTCCTTTAAAAAATATTTTTGTTTTCTGTAACCAATAATGCTATTGGAACAAGATAAAATCATAGCGTAATCTATAATCTAAACTGTATTACAACTAATATATGTATTAAATGAATTTTATAACAAGTTATGTTAATGGTACTTATAAGTACCGTCAGTAGATAAAGGGTAAATAGCCAGGGTAAATACATTTTACATTAAATTTTCTTCAACTTTACGTACCGTCAGTGCACAAAGGCTTTTACACTTTATGTTCATGGAATTTGACTGTTTATCAATAGCTTTCAGAATATAACTGAAAGAAATCTATTTTTTTTTTTTTTTTTTTTTTTTTACTGAAATGTTTCTCTAGTCACATTTCACCTATGTGGATAAGAAATACAAAATATTCATAACGCACTAGGTTATATAATTTATCTGTTAGCCAACAAATTTTAGTACATGCAAATAAAAAACTTTTTTTTTTTTACTGTATTTTTCTTAAATTACTCTGCCTCGATAATTTATAAATTTCAACCGATTGATTTCAAAGCATTGGAAAATAATTTTATCGATTTATCTCAGAAACACGCATTCTTTGCATTACGCTGAATTTCGTAAATTTCACGTATGCAACGAAAAAAAAAAAAAACCCAAAACATTCCTGTATTTTTTTAACAATAAATCGCACCTTAATAAAATTCTTATTTCTCGCGTAATTTTGTAAATTAATTGGAGAAATTTCAGATTAATATTGGGAATTATATATATTTTTTATTTATTTAGATCGATTTGTAAAAAATATGCAAATAGTACTTTATAACCTTCACAGCGAGAGTGATTTACGTATTATTTTACCTTCTAGCACCAGTATTTTTAAATATAAATCTTCGACTAATTTAGTACCAGAAATTTTGTGATTAAATAAGACAAAACTTACTGTAAAAATATACTGCTACAAATATCAATGTCACATATACGCAAAGCTAACTTAATCGAAAAGACGTTAATGTTATCCGTCATTTAAATATATTATTAATTAAAACATTTGCAATTTCTGAATGACATTTCTTTAAACCATTTTACAGTTTTCGTATTTGCACGATGTAATAAAAATAAAAATAAAAATAAACTTAAAATAAATAAATAAATGTTTTGCGGTATTCTTTTAAAGTATACGAAACATGATAACGTCTTTTCGAAAAGAATCATTGATAATATTTGATTTTAAGATAATGAAAAATAAAATTTTCTGAAAAAGATAAAACTTGTCCGATTTTAGTCATGTGATTTAACAAGATCAAAGCAACAATTGTTAATTTACAATAAAGATATCGTGTTCTTTGTGCCAGAAAATACAAACTTTAGAAATTCTATCCATTTAAATTATTTGAAAGAAAGATAAAAGGTTTACTATGCAATGGTTTTAGAAAATCAATATTTGGTCCTTTTTCTTATTGAATTTTTAACGATCCAACAGATGGCGCGGCTAAAGAACTGGTTTATAAAGGCAGAGAAAGCACAAAGCACTAACGATATTTAAAGAATAATCACAGCTATAAAAGATAGATTTACTAATTCCCTTTGCAATTTTCTGTGGCTTATAAACGAAAACTTGGAATAAATGCTACATAAAAGATATTTTTGAAAAGTAAAGAAGACCAAAAAATAATAAAATATGCCTTATTCGCAGGCATTATTTAGGCACCAATGTTGATAAGATTAATAAATAATTTCTATATTTGAAATAACCTGCATGCCGAAAGATTCCAACTTTAATAAATTCTCTTTATTGTTACATATACAGCAAGTCTTTCCTTATTTTGGTTATTAGTAACATGGGCGTTGACTTCTCGAAGCAAAATAAACAATCATGATTCATTCTACTCCTAATCTATTAAAAGTTATTTGACGTTTTTAGTCACTGTGATGATTTAACATAAAAGTGACAAAATAAAAATGAAGAAAAATAGTGGTAGTATGAAGAATGATTGTTTATTTCGCTCGTGATTATTTAATATAAAATCTTTATAGAATTGTCTTTATCTTTATAGCATGTCCTTATCTCTATGAGATTAAGTCATTTCTTTCCTTTTTTATCTATATCCTTTTAAATTTTCATTTTAATAAATTATAGTATGTTATGTTTTTGTTGGTTGCTAAAATCTTACATAACTTTCAACATAATAAATTTAATACTTAATAATAAGACTTGTTACAGAAAACGTAAATAATAAAAAAGAGTAGCTGGATTGCAATTGCAGGTTACATGTTAAAAACAGGACGATACGAATGATCATGAGAGATCACCAGATACAACCGCGAAGCCGGGAAATCTGTAACAACAACCACTAGCTGTTGCCACTAATGTTCACTAAAAGTTTTTCACAATATTGTTGCCACATGCACACAAATAAGTTTTTTTATAACTTTCACTGCCATCTGGTGGATGATAGAGTTCACCACAAGTACTACGGCTAGACTTTATCTTAAAGCTCATATATGATTTGTTACACAATTAATCGTCTACAGGGAGTTAAGATGCCTGCAACTAGGCATCCCATCGAAGCATTACCTGTTCACCGGCTTTAACATAAAAATGGAACTTTAAAATCAGCCAAGAAAATTTTCCCGATTTGCCCCCTTTCCCCCTTTAAGTCAGTGCTATGATTATTTATGTACATGTTTCGTTTTAATTTATACAAATTCCATATGGACACATTTATCGTACGAATACTTTTGCATGTAATAGAAAGTAATTAGAAATATTTTTTAATAATAATGTAAGTAATTCAATGCAACTACAAGTTAATAAATATTTTTTGTTGATGTAAAAATTTGTAGTTATTGATTTCTATTTAAATTAATATTGAATAGATGCTCCCGAAATACGAAATTGATACAACGTAATTCTTTCCATCATAACAAGATTTAACCACAATTGACATGAACTTCTTGGGTGATTAAAGTCAATAAAAAATTCTGCTGCTTAAAAATTGCTGTTAGTATCAGCTGAAAATTTACTAATCGTAAAATTTGCGTCTTTCATTAAAAAGTAGCAATCCGTACAATTGATTTCATTATTAATGTGAGAACTTGAGAAACTGTAATGCAGTAAACGTTTATCACGTTGAGTACCACGGTGACTGACACGGAAGCTGAAAAATTTACAATGTTAGCAGTAATTTTTAAGAAAGTATAATCCTTTAATAAATAAAAAGTAAGTAAATTTTAAGTACATTTTCAATAATTACTTAAAACAATATGTATATATTTAGTTTTATATCATATTTTAGACCGTCAGTCTCCAATGAATGACGCTTTCTAAACGGAAAGTTCAATGTCATTCACAGGTGACTGACGTGGCGCTTAACGTGTTAACTAAGTTCCCTGAATCATGAAAGATGACATCATATTTAAGGAGAAGAACTGTCACTGAAGTACATATTTATTTATTCGTTAAAATATAAACTTCCTTGAAACAAATATTTAATACATTCCATCAAATTATCTAACTAAATTGGAATTTTCGGAACCTATATTTAGATAATCGATTCTATATCTCTATTTATGTTTTCCAAGTTAAACCCGGTTGTTAGCAATGTTCAACTATCACCATTTGAATTTATGTCAGTGTCTTAATTATGTTTAGTTATTTGTAGTGAAATTGTCTTTTATAAAAAGTTAGGCTTAATCTACTTGAAACAAATGAAGGCAGATTGTTTATTATACAATCGTTCGAAAAGTTAAAGTATATATATAAAAAAAAAAAAAACTGCAAGCGCAGTCGAAAAAGTACAAATTTACCCGGTTAGACGTCGATCTTAGATATTCTATGCAAAAAGAAAATAATATATTGAAATGAAAGAGGTAAATTTTGTAAATAACTCTGCCATTACTTTATCATTAGCTGGTGAGATTTCTCCCGTGTAAGCCATCAAAATGGACAGGCTGTGAAGCATCTTTTTCCATATGTATACGTATAGTATATATATGTATATGTATGTATACGTATATGTATATCTATAGAAAAGAATGCACCCTATTTGTAACATATGTGTTTTTATAATATTAAGCATAATAATAAAGGCAATAATAATGTGGTACCATCTTTACTGCAAGCGCTTACAGTTTGCAGCCATGTCCAACAAATAAGAGTGAATAATGGCATCCAGGTACTGTCCGGATGGCTCAATAGACAGAGCACTGGCACATTGAGTCAAGGTGTCCAGGTTCGAGTCCTGGTCGGGATATTTTTCGATCTGTTGGAAGAAATCTCAACTTTGCTTCTGCAAACTTGCATATGGATATGAATCGTTTGTTTCAAAGGACATAACATCTATATAGATTTTTTATTAATTTCTACTTTCGTATCCTTATTATGATTAAAAGTTTTCATATGTCTTATTCTACTTAGAGAATTGTTTTATTCTACACAAACAAAAGATTTAATATCAGGGTAATTCATATTGCATAGATGAGTATTTATTATTATTATTATTTTTATCTTTCAAACTATTTTCAAAATGTTTCTATACTTGCTATGTTAATAGCTACTGTAAACCAAAAAGAAATGCATCAATCTTTTCCACGGAAATTCTAGAAATGCTGGAATACGGTAATATTATTGGAACAGTAAATAATAATAATAATAATAATAATAATAATAATAACAATAATAATTTGTTGTGAGAAAACACAAGACGTTCAAGACGTGCAGTGGTTATAAATATTCTAAATTTTAAAATAACTTATAACTAACGTAAATAAATTTTCTTGCTCAAAATTTGTTTATTTAATTTGAAAAAAAAAAAACACAAATTTTCTCAGCTATATAATTATTTATTAAATTAAATTTCAGAAGCTGTTTAGTTTAAACGTAGCTTATAAGTAACTCAATATAACCAAGTTTTCTTTCAGCGAAATTGTAATAATTCCATAAATTATATGATCTCGTTTTCTTTAAATATAATAATGCCTAGCTACAATTTTATATAAAAAAGGGCATTTTGTATTATTGTAGTATTTCGACAATTCCCTTTTTTTTATTACATAAACAAAAAATATAAAAATGTTAAGATAACAACAGTGCCATCCTTTTGCACATATAAAGAGTTATTAGTTGTTCAAACTGTTATTTATATGCAGCTGTTTCGTTCGCAGCTATTGTAAAGCAGAAAGAAATATATCATACTTTTCTACAGGAAATCGATTGCAAGTGGAAGAGGGAAATATCATTCCTGTAATAAATAAAATGTTTGGCGGTGCAAAAATGAAATCATGTATGTCCATAAGAGTGATTTTTTTCAAAGTAAAGTAAAATAGTTCAAATATGTGTAACGTAGATGCAAAATATCTTATTTTCTACCACTTGTAAAATTTTATACTGTAATCAAATTCTATACAATGTTTACCTACCGATCTGAATTTTAATTTAATATTAAAGTAATTGTTACAAAATAACGAACAATAGTACAATAGGAATATTAAAACAAATAATAGTTTCATTTGCTATACATCCCGATAGTATCATCCATATAGTATTCGTTTTACGAGGAATTATTGCGGTTAAAAGGAGCAAACAGAAAATTTTAACAGGAATAAAATAGTTTCATCAGAGCAATATTTTTAGGATTTGACAAAAAAATAAGAAATCCTGGGTTGTTTACTTTTGTTTTCTTCATATTGTAATTTAATGCATTATTAAAAATTTTGTGCTAGGTAGAACCAATACTGAAGCAGTTGAAACCATTATATGGCGTAATCTCGTCCAACATGTGGAGCTATTGCTGAACCATAACTCCAAATCTTGAACTGAGATTTCACTATGTTAAATACATTAACTGCAGCACCAAAAGTTAGTTCAATCCAGAGTATTCATTGGTGTACATTACACCCTTTACCTTTGTTCTTCTATTTTAACTGTAATTATATTTCCTTTTTTTAGTCTGCCTTTGAACATTTAAAATGAAAAAAAAATATACTGTAATACTGTGACAAAAAAAAAAAAAAAAAAAAAAAAAAAAAAAATGTGTAGCTTTTCAAGTGTGCCTTTTTTAAGTATATTTTCTCTCCGCCTTTATTTTTCTTTTTCACTCCTCAAGGGATATAAAGCACAAAACGGGATATGAAAACTCTTGTTATGATACAAAAAATGCGTAATACACTATAGTAATAAGCATGCTGTTATATTACGGTCAACTTAATTAATCGGTTATTATTAATAATTACAGAATATTATCCAAATAAATCGGCTAATATGATTAATTTATGAGAATTTATGAAATTAACCGGTTATTATTAATAATTACCAATCAAGTTCGGTCAATTTAATAAATTTCAACTCGTTTAGCATGAAATTTTCATTACGTTGAAAAT
The DNA here is from genome assembly GCA_963932465.1 of Maratus speciosus. Lineage (NCBI taxonomy): Eukaryota > Metazoa > Arthropoda > Arachnida > Araneae > Salticidae > Maratus > Maratus speciosus. Next base: position 252,194,093 of record OZ010790.1, read on the forward strand.
ATTCAATTCGTATGATAACTTTACCAATCAGTTTGATTGTGTTAAAATAATAGTTCATCTACGTATCCATCGATTTTATGGAATTCCTTTACCTGCGGTTTATTCTGTTGAGCTGTCTACATGACAGGTGTTACTAACAATAAGGCTATCTGAGCGAAATATGCTGGTTGGTTGTCGGCCCAGTTAGCTTAAACGGTAAAGCATTGGCCTGGTAAGCCAAGAATCTGGGTTCGATTCCCACTCTGGGCATTTTTTCGCTCACTTGGAAACATTCAATTTGTAAGATACATTTTCTTCGACTCTTCCATGGATGTCTAATTTGTCACTCCTGGGCGGTTGAATGACATAATATGATTTTTCTTCTTCTTCTTTTTTTTTATTCTGTTAGATTGGTGTAAAACATTTTCTTATTCCGATAGTAACTCTTCTTAATATATTTGCTATACACTGTAAAAAAAAATAAATAATAATGCCAGTTTTCCGGTAGGAATCGGAAAAATAGTTGCCCTTATCGCACCGGAATAATTTCCAACCCAGCTCGGAATAAAATCCGTAAAATCGGAATAAAATCCGTAAAATACCGTTTTACAGACTATTTCCTTATTTTTATGGATTTTATTCTGAGCTGGGTCGGAAATTATTCCGGTACGATAAGGGTAACTATTTTTTCGATTCCTACCGGAAAACTGGCAGTATTTTTTTTTTTTACAGTGTATGTTAAAATTAATTTAATGCATGTCTAAATTTAAAACTTCCTACTTTTGCTACAGTTTCTTAATATTCGTTGCAAGTGCATTATTTATTCTTTAATTACTTAATTTTTTTACCTGTTTGATTCAGTAATTATAAAATAATTATCTTTAATCCATTCGGCGTTGACGTCTGATTAATAGACACGTCTTTTGATTGAATATTACTGTTTCGTAACAATTATTTTTATTATTAGCTTCATATATTTATATTAGCTTCATATGTTCCAGAAAAGGACATATTCGTTTTTCAACTTAACCAATCATACTGACCGAACTGCTTTGGTAATTATTAATAATAACAGGTAAATATGATTAATATACAACACTGTAAAAAAAAAAAAAAAAAAAAAAAAAAAAAAAAAAAAAAAAAAAAAAAAAAAAAGGGGGACCAGATTTCCTGAAGGACGGAAAAATAGTTGCCCTTATCGTACCGGAAAAATTTCCGACCCAGCTCGGAATAAAATCAGTAAAATCGGAATAAAATCCGTAAACTTGGAGTAAAATCTGTAAAGTACCGTTTTAATGAATGTTTCCTTTTTTTTTTACGGATTTTATTTCGAGCTGGGTCGGAAAATTTTCCGGAACGATAAGGGCAACTATTTTTCCGATTCCTACAGGAATACTGTTCGGATTTTTTTACAGTGAATAGTTATCAAATTTAACAAACAGAGCGGTTGTTAATATTAATAACCGAATTTATCAAATTTACCGTAACATATATATATGTTTAACATGAGATTTATATGCAATACAAATGTGTTAGAAACTTGCAAATATTCAGCATTTTTATTTAAAATGTCAATCCTAAAAATGCTTTTAGTTTCATATTTTTTGACGCTCAAAAATAGTACATGCGTTTTATGAGATTTCTTTTTTTATGCAAAACGTTCTGCGATGGTAAAAATTGCAAAAATAAATAAAGAGTTAAAAAAGAATTTTGTAAAATTGAGTAAATATATTTCCAGAATATTTGTCAAAATTTTGTTGAGAAAAAAATTGGTGCATTAATATTTTACTCAGTATCATAAAAAATATATAACTTTTTATTTAAAATATTTTAAGCCAATATACTTTACAAAAATATACAATACATTTAAATCATTAATCATTTATAATAACACAAATGTAAGATCGTTTTAAATGTTTCTCAGTAGTATGGTGAAAAACTAATTGTGCAGACTAATAAATTCTGGACGTAATCCGAGTACAAGAAAATCCTGATAACTGGGAAAATTATATCATTAAATAATAAGCATGCGTCAAGCATAGATTATGTAACATTTTCCAACAAATTCAGTGCTCACAATTTCATCCTTTAATAATATATTAGACGATATCGGACAAGGAAGGTATCCATACGGACATACTCCTAAAAATCTGAAAAAAAGAGTGGTCTACTCATCAGGATAGATATGTTTATAAAATAATTTCGGCGGGAACTCGGTACTGCGCCCGTAAAAATATAACGAAAATTTCGATAGTTGGCGATGGAATAAAATTTCAAAAATATATTTTTTATGTCAAATAAAGAATAAAATTTTATTAATTAAAACAAAAATTAAATTAATTAAAATTGCTTCAATCTCAAAATTAAGTCCAATTGAGCACTATCAATTCAATTTTGTTGCTATGGAAACAACGACTTCATTGATATTGAAATGAATAATTGCTAAATGAATCTTACCTTTATTTTGGAATACGGTTAAATATATGAAAATATTTATTGTACAAATTATTTTTAAAGTAATGAAATTAAATAACAAGCAATATAAATATGCAATAAAAAAGTATTCATTAAACTCATTGTTTAATTTTAAATTAATTAAATACTATTTACACGCATTCTAAAAATCAATTAAGAAGCAAATTTAAGGTGCATTAAAATCGTTTACTTTCGACGAGGAAAAGTACTCCTCGCCAAATCGCGTGACACTTACGCCTTTTCACGCTAAATACTCGAAAGTATTTTATTTTTTTTACAGATTTTCTACTGTAATACCGCCGTTAAATTTGACTGACCCTTTATTACATACATAAGAAGTTTAATTATTATATTTTTTTCAAAATATCCTGAGTATTCCCGGTAAGGAGATTTTCCTTGTGAGTAAACAATTTGCAAACCGTATAACTCATATGAAAACTCAATTTCAGCTTTTACTATCTATAATCATTAAAGAAACCGAATTCGTATGTTTATTTTTGCATATGATTAGTAGATTTGTATATGGACAACATACTATGTTAAAATTTTCTACCGTTATGGGAAACACGATTGAAAATTCCCCTTCGGAAATTTTTGTCGGTATACAGAAATGTATCGAGTTACTTTCCGCCTATAATAATTCTTATGAGTGTGTATGTAAACGAACTATTATTGCTACATACTTCATTTTCAATGAGAAAAACGCCATAGTAAACCTCAATACCATATTTAAATTGCATGGAAATACATGTATATTTGTGCTACTTACACTACTTACAGCACTGACAGATGGCCGGACAGGCAGACAACAAGACAAACAGTTAGACGAACATGAAGTCATAAACACTTATCAACTCTGTTGGAAACCGATAAAAAGGGATATTCTGACGGTTTTTATGCTTTCTTTTATAAAATCTGTTAACAATATACAAGCTTTTTACTAAAAAGTCGAATTGCAGATTGAATTCTGGTAATTTTCTTTGAATACAAAAAGGAAGAATGTTGGTATTTCAGTATTCTTGAAATTAGCAAAATACAGACTTAGAATTTTCAAATGATATTGCATAATAATTAATAATTTGAATAAATCTCATAAAAATAATAAAAATAAAAATTATATGTAGTACTTAGATATCCCGTCGACCAATTTCGTCAAATTATAGAAATCGCCAAACTACTCGCCAAATTATATAAATTGACAAGATTTTTATTTTAAATAACGGAAGAACAAATAAATTAGCATAACATTAATAAAAATACAAATAAATCGTCGAAATAAAAATCGCTTGATGACGTAAACACGTGTAACTTGCTTAACACGTTCACCCCGGCGTGGTGGGTCACACTCAACTGTCTCAGAGCTGTCCAAGTCTCCGGCTTTTTGTATACCAGTATTTTAATACAGAAAATGTTGTTTTATTTATTTAGAACAATTGGGCAATTTAAAAAGAACAACATTTTCTCAAAATAACAGTGGTGTGCAAAAAGCCAGAGACTCTGAGGCAGTCGAGTGTGACAGACCGCGGCGGCGTGAACGTGTTAAAGTCAAGTGGATGTCACATTTATGATCAACCATTATTGGCATTTAATCTTATAGTTTGGCGACAGATTTTTGGTCGACGGTATAACTAAGTATTACCTAATTGTATTATCCAATAATATAAATATTGGATAATAATTAACGTAACATAACTAGATATACTTTGAAAATTCCAAAAAAAAAAAAAAAAAATATATATATATATATATATATAATAACATTGGTTTAAACAAGAATTTTAAAGAAAATATCCTTTTACGAACGAATGCAGTTTACAAACAGTTACATTTCGTTTTTTTTTAAATATAGCTTTCAATTTCCTGATTTTGATCCGAATATTTGGCTTTACGGATGAATGCATCTCAGATAACTGGGTGTTTTGCTGTAGTTCAAATCAGTCCTCCTCTTTTGTTGTTTGTTTTTATGTTTATAAAAAAACACGAATACGAATTTTTTTAATCTATATCTATATTTAAAATATTTTATTTCCTACCTTGAAAATCCTTTCTTTCTATATAATGCTAATATTTCTTAAATTACTTGAAAAGCATTATTATTGTATTTTACATGTATGCGATTTATAAAATAATAAAAAAAATTACACTCATTAAAATATAATTACAAAGCAGAAATTTAGATGCAATTTAAGCATTAAAAATTATATAAAATTTTCATATTAATTATAAGTTAAAATATAATTACAAATGTGTCAATATTATTTTCTTACGTTCTTCATAAATGCATGATTAAGCTAATTAATACAATTATATTTTTTAAAAAATCGTCAGTGATATTCCGCTAATGATGAGCGATTTTGACTTCTAAACAGTTTATGTTAAACAATTATTAGTTATCGCAAAATATAGTAAACATTAACAGATGACATATGTCTTAAAAATGTGAAAATAATTAATGTTCATTAAAAATTACTTTTCTGTGCAATATAATTTTCGGCATTATTAGAAGAAGTACAAAATTATTAAGGTTAATTTTAACATGCTTTAATGAAATTAAAATAAATATTCATTTAAAGTTATGATTGAACGATGTGAACCTTCAAATATTAAAGTAAAAGCATCAACATATCTGAATTTTTAGTCTGGCACTTAGAATTTTTATTAATTGCTTCAATTTAACTTGATTGACTGTTTAAGCTGTAAAATGTCCTTCAAACTTTCGAACATTAAGAAAACAAAATTATATACCGTGTGAGCCAAAAGTTCGTTAAAACTTTAAAAACCCATAAAAAGGGAAGAAATTATGATAAAGGAGTGCGGTTTGCAAGAAAGGGCTCACAAGGTAGTCGAATTTTTTTAGAAGAAAAAAAAAAAAAAAAAAAAAAAAAAAAAAAACAATTTATCAAATTACAGCGACCATTTGGAAAATGATTTTTTCGAAGACTAAAATTTAAGACATAAAAAATCGCACGGAGTTGATCATACATTACGTACGCCATGAATTAAACATTAATAGTGTTATTACACGTAAAAATTCCAAGCGGCAAAAATCGCCTGCGACTCGTACGTATTATCCACCTGAAACTTATGTATTATCCAAGCATTTCATTGGCTGTTCGGGAAATGGCTTTTACATTGTCCGATATCCAAGAAATCTGACGACTCATTTTAAGGGAAATTTCATTCTTAAACTTCTAAACATCCCACAATATAACTTTTTACACCGCCGTATAGAGAAAAAAATTTACTTTTAAATGCAATTTGTTTGAAAGCTGTATCTCAATTTGTTTCTGAGTTATTAATTTTTTTTGTTTGTTTTTATTACTTTTTTGTCATAGTGGAAACAGAAGGTATCCATCTTTGTTGAAAGTAAAAGGAAATACAGAATACTGTATAGACCAATCAGAAAACGAATAAAATGCGGATTAAACCAATAAAAACCTTCAGATATGCTTTTGATATCCCATCCTGACGAGAACAATAACCATTTTTCCAAATGGTTTTTAAAAAAAAAGTTAAAAATCACATGTAGAGGGCGCTGACCACCCGAAACACAATGAAGAGGACAACAATTCGCTCCATTCATTTGTTCTTCTAATAAAAAATGTTCAAAATTACCTCCAGAACATGCTACGACACAACTGTTGTCCTGTTCATTTATGAAAAATTTTCAAATATTTTATGTTTATATATATATATATATATATATATATATATATATTATTATAAAAATTTGTTTCACAAAAAAAATGAATAAAAATAGCAATAATATTATTTTCATTAGTAATTATATATTTTGAAATACAAATTTTGGATTAAATGTTAAAGGACAAATGTTAAAAGTCCAGTATCACAGATATAACTTTAATCGAAACGAAGAAGATTCAATGTTAATTAATAATTTGAATTTAAATCAAGGTTTTGCATTAATGTTTCTATATGATAATTTTCACTACGATACATATTACAAATTTATTGTTAAACAAGTTTAGAAAATCATTTCGTGAAAGATTTATTAGAAAAGGGTTTAAAGCGCGCACGAAAGCTTACGCATTATTAAATGTATAAAGGGAATTATTTTATCTCAGAAAGGATTTATTTACTGATAAAATAGGAATTTGTTTGTGGTCTACAGAGCGACTGTAATAGAAATCTTAATAGGAATACTTCATGGGAAATAATTGCCGATTTGTGTATTTCCATAATACATAAAGATACGTTTATCAGTGAGAGTACGTGTTTAATAAATGTATTTCATAAAACAAATATTACAGATTTTATTGACTGGAAGAATATATTCTAAAACCACAGCCGATTGTAACAAGGTAGTCAATTCATTTGCGATGAATGTGTTCATTAAGAAAGGTTCTTAATTAAATCAGAAATAAACGCCTCATTGACATTAAAAGTAGTGTATGGTGTTTACAGTTCCTAAAAACTGAAAGAAAATCATCTTGCAGTATAGCATGGAGAAAAGTTGTCACATGAATTTCAATGTACATATCCAAAAATTGATCTCTTTTGAAATCACGTTTTAGGTGAAGATGGCAGCGGTGTCTGCTAGATCAAAATCAGTTGAACACGGTGGATGATTAAATGCTCCAGTTTTTCCAAGACCGAAAAACTGTTTCACGGCTATTGTCGGATGTCAATGGGCAAATTTAATGACATTTAACGAGTGTTCTTAGTGGAATTCTTCTCGGATATTATTTACTTTCATTTACCTACAATTTTCATGAAAAGTACATTAGTTGTCTTAAATGCAATATAAAAGACATTATTTTTAGAAGAAATGCAAAGCATTTTTGTTGATTTAGGTAAGAATATTTAGTTTCTGATCATATTCCCCGAAGTTTATTGTATTATTTTATAAATATAAATAAAAATTTGTTTGGGTTGTATTTATCATATTCTTAAACGTGAAACACGGACATCGGATAAAATTACATACAATGTTTAAAAAAAAAAATCTGTTAACATTTATTTATGTAAATAAAATACAACAGTCAAACATAAATCAACATTAACATTGTAACATGTGGGTGTGGCGTAATATTTATAACATTTAACGCTAGAGATAAAAAATAGTATGCGTTTATTGCTTATATATTTTTAAGCATTTAAGTTAAACTATAAAAGGCTGTTTAGCAAGAATTGAACTGGATAATGCCAGAATCTGTAACATGGATAAGAAAACTTGTAGCAAACGTTAATTTGAAGGGTTCAGTTTTTTTTCCTCTAAGCAAAAACTTTAAGGCGAAGTTATGAAAAATGTTTTGAAAGTTTGTCGATATTTGGCAATAAAACTCTTATTGCGTACTTTCCGCGTCTCAATTAAAACAGTTGCAAGATCTATATTAGTCTGATGCAACCATTTTATCTCCCGAGATTGAAATTTTGCAGCTATAGAGTCACATTTGGAAAAATTCGTATGAATTTAAAGAACTCTTAGAAAGTGAATTCATTTTTTCATCGTACTGAAAGAATAGAAAAAATTTAGGGAATCTAGACTTTAGATTTTTTACTCTTAACCAACTTGAGTGATACTTATTGGCATCTTGATATAAATCAATCCTTATTGGCATCACTTTTAATGAATTTGCATTTTTTTCATTAAAAAGATTTTTTAATTTATATTCAAATTTTGGGGAAAGCTTTTGAGAAGGATTCTTTTTTGTTGTTGTATTTATAATTTAGAATACAGAATATTAATATTTTTTTCAATTTTTTCATTTCTTTTGTCTTATTTTTTTAGGTTAAAAAAATAAAAATACATTTTTTTTTTAAAAAATAAACTCGAAAGCAAAGTGTTTTAGATACCTATGTGATATTACTCTGTCCGTTTTAATTTTCTCATTTGAAATGTTTAACAGCATTTCATTTGACACATAAAACCAGAAAAGTATGGAATTATGTTTAGTATTTTATAAAATAGATGCAACGAGCTAGTATATGCTAATGAGCCCGTGAAAATTTTGAAAATCAATTTCAGATTCTGCATATCTGATTTGAATATACATGAGATTTGAATAAAACTTTTCTAGTTGCTTTGCTCATAACAGATATAATTACTACACCGTAGGCATAAAACATGCATTTAATCGATTAAAAACATGAGTGAAAACGAAACTTCAGCCGTAATCATACACTTACCTGAGAGATGCAAATCATTTTCGGTGAAGATATTTATTTAATACATGAAACATATAAAAATCTTTTGTAGTTAAATAGTTGTTGCTTTATGCAATACTAATAAAAACCGCGGCATTGTACGCGTTGTTGTTGAAATATGACAAATGATACTTGTGTGCTTTTGTAATGGTGTGAAAATAATTAACAAATATTATGTAAAATTGCATAGACATCGAAATTTAGAGCGTTTATGGAACGTGTTCCACTCAGGCCCAGCCATTTCAATTTCGAATTATGTAAACCATTCTTAGCGACCATTTGCACATTAAAATTAACCCCTATGCCAAACTTCAAGTTTCTCGTCTCTCCAATGTCACAAATATCGAAAGTTTAGACGGTTTTGATTGTCCTACACCATTTTTAAATTTCGAATAAAAAAAATCAGTTCTGTGCGTCTTAATAGAGCAGCAAATGTCAAATTTCAAGTTTCTATATTTAATAATTTCATATAAATCGTAATTTAGAATATTTTTAGAACGCATTTCGTCCTTTTGAATTTCAAATTTACCAAAAAATCGAAATTTTAGAACACTTTTCGCTCCTGTATCCTCTTAGGGAAAGTTACTCCGACATACAACATAGCCTATGTTGGAGCAGACACAATCACCTTCAATTTGCCATAATTACTTTTGAAATCGCTTTGATAGTTCCAGAGATTGTGTAGAATATAAACAAACAAAAGTGAGTTAATTCTTTATGGTATAATTATAAATAGAATGAACATTCAAAGTATCTCAATCTATAACTTTTTAAAAGTTGAAATTAGTTTTATGGTTCCATATGCGATAAAGTGGTACAAAACTAACGATATATATTGGTGTTTCATGTAGATGTATAATATATTAGAATATTTTAACGAGTATTGTAGAATTTCGAAAACCTACATGGATTTCTGACGAAGTATTCTAAACATATTCAAGCGTGCTTCCATTTTTTTGTTGTTGAAGATACATAGGCAATGAAAATTGCAAAAGTGTTCAATAAGTTATTTAAACTATTTTTGGAAGTAGTTCGGTCTTTAATTAAAAAAAGTTAAAACTTTAAAATTTTGTACGGTACCTGTGTCTTATGAATTTCTCATTTCTGACAAGTACAACAGCAAAAATCCAATTCCTCTATAACCAAAACACACTGAGTTTTGATCTTTGAATTTAATTCAATTCCTTAATATTCCAGAATTAAAAACGGGCAGGCAAAGTACCCTAGTGCAGTTAGTGTACCCTAATTAGAAAAAAAATGTATTTTTTCGAATAACATGAAGTCAAAACAAAACTTTATAATTAATCATATACTTCTCTAAAATATTTAATGCTTGTACTAAATCCAGTATTTAGAACTTCGAGTTTTAGTTTTGGAGCTTTAGATTTCTCAAAACAACAATTCCGTGACTACAATATAGTATTATTTTAAAAATATATAGGGGAAATATTTACAGATGATTTTAGGATATTACTTAATTATGTTATTCACACAATGAAATAAACGCTACAAAATGTTTATTTATCTTTTTTTCTAGAAATGATATTAACGTTTCAGTTTATAGTATTATATCCCCTGAGATATAGAAATACGAAAATAAATTATGTTAGAATTTTCATGCAGAATAGTCAATATATTAGAATATGCTAATAAGTAATGCAAAATTTTCAAAATCCGTATCAGATTCTGCATCTGCATATCTGATTTTAATATAAATATCAAAATGGAACAAAACAGTTCTAGTTGTCTGTCTCATAAAATATATAAATATATCGTAAACGTAAAACATATACTTTATCGCAATAAGTAAATGAGTTAAAACAAAACTTCAGAAGTAATCACACACTAACTTAAAACATGTAATTAGATTTTCTATTAAACCGTTAAGATAAAACAATAATTATATAATAACATTCTATAAAAATAATATAAAAAAACAGTCTTTAGGTAATTTAGAATACACTTTAAAAATAATCTGTAGTTCTACAGATGTAAAGTTACATGCTTACTAAACTTTCACCTGTAACTGTACAAAAAAAGCTGCAAATCTACAAAACTAGTTTTTGTAAAGCTACAGATATCTGTAACTTTACAAATGAGTCTGCTAAAATTACAGTAATCTTACTAAAATTTTATCTGTAACCCTGGTTGCAGTTACATAAAAAGTTCTAGGCATCCCAGTTTCCCAAAGAATTCTTAGTAACCTTACAGATTTTTTTATTTTCGTAGCAAAAGTGTGTCTGTTACATAAATTTTTGTTGTTGCCGATAAAAAGTTCTAGGAATCCCAGTTTCCTAGAAAAACTTTAATAACTTTACATTTTTTTTTTTTTTTTTTTTTTTTTTTTTTTTTTTTTTACAGTGTAGGATACTGTTTCTAAGTATTTCAATACATGACTTTTAAAAACTTGACATTACTGTTTCATGCACCATTCATGGTGTCTGATACACAGAGACAAGGAATTTATAACAATTGTTGATATTTCAAGTTATCGATGTAATATGATAGACTGTGTTAATGGGATTCATGCAGAATTTGGAACACTAACAATACCTTGCACAAATTGATTAAAAAGTTTGAGATTTAAACCCTTAAGCTAATTAAGTGCATAAATAGGGAAATTTTATTTGATACATATGTCCATCAATGCGCAGTGTGCCTTAATTTCATTTTCGACATATCTGATTTGAATGTACAGGGTAGTCATAAAAAACTTACCCGTATATGTACCTCCACCGACCTAACTTCTCACCAATTGAAGGGAAATTTTATATTTAGTTATTTGAATGTATGCGCGCGAGATCGTGATGATTTAGAACAATAAAACTCTCACAGTTGTGGTTACAGGGAAAAATTTTCGAAATTTTCGAATGGCAAGACCCTTTTTTTCCTGCGCAAATTCATCAGCGCGTAGAAAATCCATAAATGGCGTTGGAACGATACACGTATGACTAAAACTGCCGGTGAAATATCGTGGCACTCAATCCTAATCAGTTCCTATGAAACGTAATATTGAACACACTAAAACAAATCATTACATTTTTATTTTCACTATGTGTACACAAGCACAACTCAAAAAAAATTTTAAAACAAATCTTACAATATTACTCAGTTCACAAATCAGAAAAGAAAATCGGCTACTGAAAAACGTATCTTGTAGCCACTCCCTTCGTTCCTCGCAATGGTTTTTTCGCAAGTGTTTTACGCCGGCAATTTTCATCGTATGTGTATAATTCTAACGCCATTTAGGGTTTTTTAATGCGTTAATGAATTTGCGCATGAAAACAAAGTGGGTGTTTCCATTCGAAAATTTCGAAATTTTTTCACTGTAACCGTAACCATGAGAGCTCTATTGTTTTAAATTATCACGATCTCGAGCGCATTCCTTCAAACAAGTATATCTAAAATTTCTTTTCTATTGGTTGAGTGGTTAGGCCGCTAGGGGTTCATATATCGGGAAAGTTTTTTATGACCACCCCGTATATATAGTAAAATAAAACACATTTTTGTTGGATAAATATCAGCTATAGCGCAATTTGAACAGATAATCTTATATTATACTAAATGACGAAATTTTTTGCCTTTTAAAAACAGGTATTTAAGGGTGCACAGGACCTTTAAACATTAAAAAATACAATGTTTGGTTCTTAATTTATTCTGAATCTTTAAACGTATGGAAACAATGTGCCAAAAAGCGCATTTAACAATTTCCATCTTTTCTTGAGTTATAAACATTTATAGACAGGTAGTATAATGGAAGATATATGGATATTGAAACTTTAAGGTGCGTTTTCTCAGATTAGTAAATTTGGGGGTTTTGTGCAATTTTATTATCAATCTGTATAAGCTATAGTTTTTAAAATTTAACCACATATACGTTTCTTCATAATTTATATTCTAAAACTAAAATAATTGACATACTTTGTTTTTCTGTTGTTGTTGTTTTTTACACTTGAACAATAAGCTTATTTTTAATTCGAAATTTTTTAAACTGTGTGTTATAGATAAGTTTAAAAAAATACTTTTATGTATATTTTGGTTTAAAGTTATAGATAAATTTGCTGTGATTCTAATTAGGAGAAAAAGTTTTCTGTATGGATAATTTCCAATTTTATCATGTGCGCACCTCTTAATGATTTTTATTCACGTAATAGCCCAGCACAGAGGAAATTGCTGGCCAACAGCAAGATAGGTTCTGGTAATGATGGAGAAGTGCTGGCTAATAGTCTACCACTGCATGACCACTGCTGGACAGCTTCAGTCAACTTTGCTGTTGGAAATCATCAGATAAAATTCTCATGCTCTGGCCCACCACTACATGGAAGTGCACGTACATTTGCAGAATTATTGCTGGGAACCCTTACGATAGTTTGCGTTACGAATATCGAAGACATTGAGTATTTGAACACAAATCTGAAATGAATATCTTAAGACAATTTAAGCTGTGAAGCTCATTTTTTTTAAAACTGTAAATAAAATAGCACCGCTACCACCAACAAAATAAATAAGTAAATGAATAAATAAATAAATTGTTTATTTCAACAGACTTTTTTTCTCTCCTTAAATCCGGTTTTACTAAGTTACAAAGGATTTCGGTTTTCATAATTTACACAGTGCAGAATCAATAATAAAAAAAAGCGATAATAAAAATTTCTATATAATACAATAATTTATATACCAGTTTAAAGATTGGGAACGTAAATCACAAAAGAAACAAGCTTGAAAACTTGGTGTAATGAGAGCTTGAAAATTACGAGCGGTCGTAGCATACACTGAAAGTACTTGTTCATGTCCTATTACGAAAAGCAAACAGCATCGAGCGCGGTTAGTACTTGGGAGGGTGACCACATTGGAAAAAAACTTCAAGTTCAAATACTTCTATAGACTTTTTTTTACTAAACCATTCTACACATATACATCTTGGTGAAACTAGCTTATAGTATAAAGAACTATAATACTTTGTTTTTTTTATAGAATTCTATAAGAAATTTTTGTAAGGGAAAGTGCTGGGCCAGCAAAGGAATAGAAGTGGGAAAGGTGCTAGCACTGCAAAAAAAGTGCCGGATTGAAGTAATGTGATGGCATACCAATGCTGGCCTGCTGTTGGTCATCACTGATGGGCCAGCTGCATTCCGCACCGACACTTTTGTACTGGTTTAAGTAATGGCACCATTGCACTTTACCGCTGATGGCAGAGCTGGCTGCCATCTTTTTCGAGCTGATGGCCCACTGTTTCTTTCTTTGCTGGGAGTGATATGAATTTTAAATATAAAATAAAATAATACTTTTATATACAAATTTATCTTTCTGTGTAATATGCTTAATAATATACATTTTAGCAGAAAAAGAAAACTCTTAATTGAATATTATTTGAGCTTTCGTACTTTGAAATAAAGGATATTTCTTATTTTTTCGATCCCAAACGTCCTGTGCCTTCTTAAAACATAAGATATAATTACTAAATTTAAAATTATTTCAGGAAAAAATTTCCGGAATTTTACCTTACAAAACATCTATAGAAATCATAGTTTACCATACTCACTTTACAATACATTACCACCACATTACCAAAGAAATCACAGTTTATTTAAAATTTTCAAGTGACATATTTTTTAATAACTTTAGTTTAGATTAGTCTTTAATTCTGTACTAAACCTATTGAAATGCATAAACATTAGAATGCGTTTTAAGATCCTTTCCAAATTTCTGCGAAAGAAATTGAAAATTAAATTTATAATACTGTTTTATCTGAGGTATAGCCATAGGAAAGCAAGGACAAGCAAGCTTGTTGTTTCCTGTATCAGATGCAATGCGTTAAAATATGCTAATGAGATCTGCAGAATTTCGGAAATCGATATTACATTCTCCATACTTCATTTGAATATACATCGGAGTGAAATATTTTTTTTTACTCGATAGCTTCTTAAGACATGTAATTACATTTTGAGCGCAAAACACGCCACGCGAACAACTATTGATAATATAACTGCGTAAAACAAACATTTTTTATTTAATAAAATATAGAAAAGGAGTAAGCCTTCTTTCTATGGATGCAATTTTTTTTTAAGAGTAAATCATAATAATGGAATTTCTGACTTGTTCCGTAAAATTTTAAGTAAAAGATCTATGACTTCCAATGGCAGAGCACCATTTTTGTTATTTATTACCCAGCAAAGAAAGAAACAGTGGGCCATCAGCGGAAAAAGAGATGACAGCTAGCACTGCCTTCAGCGGTAAAGTGCAATAGTGCCATTACTTAAACCAGTCGAAAACTGTCCATGCGGAATGCAGCTGGCCCATCAGTGATGGCCAACAGCAGGCCGGCATTGGTATGCCATCACATTACTGTAAACCGGAACTTTTCTTGCTGTGCTAGCACCTATCCCACTGCTATTCCTTTGCTGGCCCAGCACTTTCCATTACAAAATTTCTTATAGAATTCTATTAAAAAACAAAGTATTATGGCTATTTTTCCTATAAGCTAGTTTGACCAAGAGCTTTAGAAATATCTGTAGAAGTGTTATATATATATTTTAACTCGCAGCGGTTTCCATGTGGTCACCCTCACAAGTACTAACAGCGCTCGATGCTGTTTGGTTTTCGTGATCGAACATGAACAAGTTCTTTCAACGTATGCTACGACCGCTCGAAGCTCCTAAGTTCTCATTATAATATTTCAAGTTTGTTTCTTTTGTGATTTACGTTCTCAATCATTAAACTGGTATAGAAATTACTGTATTGTATAATATCATGTATTTTATACTTTTTTTTTTACTATTATTATTGATTCTGCACTGTGTAAATTATGAAAACCGAAATCCTTTGTAACTTAGTAAAACCAGATTTAAAGAGAAAAAAAAAATGTGGGTTCAAATAAAGAATTTATTTGTATATTCATATACTTATTTATTTTGTTGGTGGCAGTGGTGCAATATTATTTACATTTAAAAAGAAATTAGCTTCGCAGCTTAAATTGTGTTAAGATATTCATTTCAGATTTGTGTTCAAATACTCAATGCCTTCTATATTCGCAACGCCACCTAGCGTAAGGGTTTCCAGCAATAATGCTGCAAAAGTTCGCGCACTTCATGTAGTGGTGGGCCGGCGCATGATATAAAACGGAAGCCCACCAAAATTTTACCTGATGATTTCCAACAGCAGAGTTGATTGAAGCTGTCCAGCAGTGGTCATGCAGTGGTAGACCATTAGCCAGCACTTCCCCATCATTGCCAGCACCTATCTTGCTGCTGGCCAGCAATTTCCTCTTTGCTGGGTAGTTTTAGTTCTGTATCTATTTCTTTTTTCAAATGAAATATAGAAATGCAAAGAAGGAAAATCTATATTTGCTGTTTTTTTTTTACATAATATGCAGTATGTTAGAATATGCTAAAGATCACAACAGAGTTTTGAAGAACAATAACCGATTTTGCATATCCTATTTGAATGTACAGGTAAGAGTGGATTAAAAATTTTAGAAATAATTACTTAATTACATAATAACATAACATATAAGTACATAATAACATAAGATATAATTACTAAATTTAAGATTATTTCAGGAAAAAGTTTGGTAAATTTCAATATACTAAACATCTATGGTAAAGTTTATTAAAAATTTTAAGTGAAATATTTTTTTATAACTTTAGTTCAGATTAGCCTTTAATTCTGATCTGAATCTGTACAAATACACTCTAAATTGAAATGTCTGAAATTCAGACACTTAAGTGACTGAAATGGAGTGTTCAATTTTCAGACATTTTAAAATGTCTTAATTTTTTCAGACACTTCTTGCGTCTGAATTTCAGACACTTCAAACGTCTGAATTTCAGACACTTCAAACGTCTGAATCGCAGCCGTTTCATTTTGCAAGCATGATACGCAGCCATGTTTGACCACAATGAATCCTGGAAAAATATTTGACCATGGTCCTGCCCCTCCACCCCCATACAGCCTCATTTTATGGGCTCTCAAAATTGGTATGCCATTTTCGTAAAGCTGATAATTTAAATCTTTTATCGACATTGTACTGATTATAATCAATATTTTGAACTTCTATAGTAGAATAAGATTAAAAACAAAATTTTTTTTATCTAAATACAATAAAACCTCTCAATAGGGGGCTACTACGGAATTTGTCCGCCATTCGTTGCCGAGGTGCCCTTGATTGAGAGGTTTTACTGAATTTAGATTTTTTTAAAAATTTATTTAGTTTATAATCTTATTCTACTTTAAAAGTTCAAAATATTGATTATAATCAATACAATGTCGAAACAAATTTAAAATAAAAGCTTTACAAAAATTGCATGTTTAATTTGGAGCCCCTAAAACCGTAGTGAGAGGATACTGCCCAGTTTTCCCATTATTTAATCAAGTGCTTCATCTACAAAAAGTCCAACCCTGCATTATAAGTTCGCTAAATAGAGGTGTCCGGTATTCGGGAGTGTCCGTTATGAAGGTTAATGAACATTCCCTAATATCGGACACCTTTATTGAGCGACAACCTTTTTTAATCCACAACCCAGACATTTGTTTATTTTTACTTCACAAAAGCAGACACCTTTGATTATCGAACAAATTCCGCAGGCCCTAGGTGTCCGCTGTTGAGAACTTTTACAGTATTTCGATAAATATATATATTTTTTGTTTCTAATCATGTCCTACTCTAAAAGTTCAAAATATCATTATAATCAGTGCAATGTCGAAAGATTTTTTTAAAAAAAAATTACGAAAATTGCATCACAATTGCGAAAAATTTGCTTTACGAAAATTGCATGACAAATATCCCAACCCCTCCCAACACACACACACACACACAAAAAAATCATATTATAGGATGCACGATCTTTGAATATCTCGAAACTATAAAAAACAAAGCATTTTTCAAGGTACCAAAACGCAAATAATATGCAATTAAGATCTTTCCCCCCCCCCCTTTCTGCCTCAAATATATATTCATAACTATAATATTATCCAGAAAAATAAATATTGTATATACAAAATTAATATCTAAATTTTAAATGTAAGCCGTCATATCACTAATGCGTGAATTAAAATCTAAGTGCTGCACGCATGATAAAATTCTAAATTATGCATATAGAAAACAATTTTTGAACAAAACAGAATCATAACACACCTAATATACACATTAAATAAAAAATATACGCAAAAAATTTGGTTTAAAATTCAATTTCAGCACAAAATAAATAAAAAAAAGTAAAATATTTCAAGTTTTTCAAGTTCAAACAAATAAATAAACAAAATATGTTTGGGTTTTTTAGCATGTAGACTATAAAGAAACGCATATTTGTTTATTTTTTTAAAAGCTGCGCTTACATAGTTTGAAAGAAACAACAAAAGCACAAACTTCAAACTTGCTAATATGAGAATTCGCTTTTTAAAGTTTCGATATCTAACGGATCTTCAACTCTCCGTCTATAAATGATTATAACTCAATTTTGAATGGGGTTTTTTGCATATTGTTGAAAAATTTTAAAACATTCGGAATAAAACAGAAACAGAAAACTGATTTTTGAAAGGTTAAAAGGTCCTGTGCCCTCTTAAAAATTAAGTCTTCTTTAAAATTTATATTTACACATGGGCAATTTTTTAAAAATATAGATCAGATGATAATCACAAGAGCTATTTAACTATCAATAAATAAATATTATATTTTAATAAGATAAAGAAAAATTTATTTCCAGTTTCAAACTTTGTCTTAAATTTGCACATAATCAGTAAAGCTTAATAAAATAGCTAAAGAGATAAAGTGTAATCATTCTCTAAATCATTAGAGTGTTATTGACATTATATATTTTTTTTTTCTCCTTCCAGTGTAGCGATGCCAGATGAATCATCGGCGGGTTTTGCTTACGATAGGAAAAATCGAATGATATGGTTGAATAACGGCGTTGAATGGATGTTCAAACTGTATAATTTTAAATACTTATAATTAAGCATACATAATATAATAATTAAAAACAGTTATTAAATTGGGATGGTTGCTATAAAGACATGGGCATTCCAGTACATATCACATAATAAACCTTTGAAAAATATAGAAATCGAATGAAACCAAAGTAAACATTAACAAATGCTGTTCGAGAAGAAGGCTTAGTATTGCGTAAGTCAATAAATTCAATAACTGCAAAAAACATCCTGTAGACTCATTAAAACTGATTTTAAGGATAACATTGGTTAGAAAATAATATAGAAACATGATTGCAGATGTTTTTAAGAACAGAAACTTAATTATTAGCAAGATAAAATTTTAACACGGAAATTCAACAGACAAAATGCTTTAAACAAATGTTGGTATAACTCAGAAACTAATAAAGCTAGAGACTTGTGTAAGGGTTCCATTTAAAGAGAAAACATTTACGGAGAGTTTGCAATACATGGTCTTGGTCCCACTTACCTGAAAAAAGGTGTAAGGTATCCAAAATTATACCCGCACAGGGGGCGTCAATTTCAACTGGTGGCTAGGTTAATGATCCGTGAGGGAGAAATACTTGGATCTTTTAAAACGAAAATTCCTGTATACATCCGGCTAACTATATTAAAAGGGTGAAATATTTTCACTCTTAAAATAGAATCTGCCAGACAAAAGTTTCTATTTAACAGATTTGACGAACAGAAGACTAATAACACTGTATTATTCATAAAATGATTACGAATAAACACTAAGTCGATACGAATTAATCCACAGAACTTCACAATCCACAAAATATGAATAAAGTCAAAATAAACTTTCAGTTTGAAATTGAATTACAACGTACATTAGAACGAAACAAATCTAAAACGCATGACGCATGCGCAACTGAGAGTCCCTCTGGTGGTTATAAGGAAGAACTGAAGAAATATTTTCCCTCCCAGTATAATGAAATTGAATCAATTATGTTTTCTTTATGTCTGATAATTAAAAATGAATGATATTTCTTTTCTTACAAATGGCTATCGAATAATTTTACGTTAAGGGAAAATGTTACTAAGAATTTTACTTCAGAGAAACCCACCCTCCTTTGAACATTTCGTAGAAGACAATTTTAATTCTTTTCTTCTTTTGATGTTCATATATTTCAAATTTATCTCAAACGGTGTTTGTGTGTGTGTGTGTGGGGGGGGGGGGGGGTCCATTGAGAAAAAAAAGTTCTCTATTTTCAAAACTGTCGTTTGAAACTTATTTTTTAACGATTACTAACTCTTAATTGTTAATTTTTTAGATGCGTTCTTAATTATATAAATACGTAGTACCTATAGTCGTCGTTCAGTCCATCTGTCTGTCCGTCTATAACAGCGCAAAAACTACCCAACCGATTTGTTTGAAATTTAAAATATATAATTATTGCATAATTTTGTCGAGTCATTTAAAATTTTATGAAAATCGGATGTATACTTTAATTAGTACAGTCAAAAGTTTACCGTTACATTACGGCCAATGGAAAAAAATTATTTCAAGTGCATTTTAATGATGTTACAGCTTTTCAAAAAGAATGAAATTGATATGCGCTTATGAAGTTCAGTAAAATATACATTCAGTACAATATGCAGTGCAAAAAATACTTATAAAACTAGTTATAGTACGAACGCACCTCATTTGCCACGTTTGACGTGCAATTTCCAACTTGTTATATTTATTTTTATGTTGATATCTTTAAAAATTTCTTGCGCAAGGAGTTCTGACAAAATATTCTTAGTTTGCCTATTTCATGTTTATGTTCTGCATTTTAGAAAAGCAGATTACGCTGTTGACCACAGGCACACATGTTCCAAAATTTTGCCCCTCCCTAAATTTCTTTCTACCGGTACATCTCTCAGTATTTAGAGGGGAGGGGGGTTGACCCTTCCTTGGAAATAAATATTTTTTGTGAAAATCAATTACTGATTTATTTATTGCGTCAAAAGTAACTTAGTCCCAAAACTTTAGTAAGCGATCTATTTTAATTCTCCAGATGTCCCATGATCTAATCAAATTACTTTTTTTAAATAAAATAATACCAAATCTAATGGATAAAAATATTTTAAACATCCTTTATCCATTCGAAAACAATTTTCTGGTAGTGCTGGCATACAAATTGCAATACATTTATACATACAGTTATCACACATATGATACAACTGTATCGCATTCAGACACTTAAGTGTCTAAATTTCTAAATGTCTTAATTTCAGACATATCACCATTATTCAGACATTTTAATCAGCTCATTTATGCCATGATCATAGTAAGACACTTATGTATCTTAAATTTAGACATCTGTGATGTCTGAAATTTCAAATTTAGACACTTAAGTGTCTGAATAACTTTTTCAGTCACATATGTGTCTTAATTTAAGACGCCTCTATTTGCAGTGTATATAAACATTAGAATGCGTTTTAAGATCCTTTCCAAATTTCTGTGATAGAAAAGGAAACTGAAATTTATAATACTGTTTTATCTGATGTATGTCCATAGGAAAGTAAGGACTTACATTTTTTGTTTCCTGTATTAGATGCAGTGCGTAAAATATGCTAATGAGATCTGCAGAATTTCGGAAATCGATATTACATTCTGCATACTTACTTCATTTGAATATACATCGGAGTGAAATAACTTTTTTTTTACTCGTCAGCTTCATAACATATGTAATTACATTTTGAGCGCAAAACACGCCACAGGAACAACTATTGTTAATATATCTGAGTAAAACAAACATTTATTATCTAATAAAATATACGAAAGGAGTAAGCCTTCTTTCTATGGATGCAGTTTTTTTAAGAGTGAAGCATAATAATGGAATTTCAAACTTGTTGCTTAAAATTTTAAGTAGAAGATCTATGATTTTCATTGGTAGAGCAGCATTTTTTTATTTACTAGTTTTAGCTCTGTATACATTATTATTTTTTTTTCAAATGAAATATAGAAATGCAAAGAAGGAAAATCTATATTTGCTGTTTTTTTTTACATAATATGCAATACGTTAGAATATGCTAAAGAACACAGCAGAGTTTTTAAAAACAACCCACCAACGAAAGATACAGTGGGCCATCAGCTGGAAAAAAGATGGCAGCCAGCAGTGCCATCAGCGGTAATGTGAAAGGGTGCCATTACTTAAACCTGTCGAAAAGTGTCCAAGCCGAATGCAGCTGGCCCATCAGTGATGGCCAACAGCAGGCCAGCATTGGTATGCCATCACATTACTTCAATCCGGCACTTTTCTTGCAGTGCTAACACCTATCCCACTGCTATTCCTTTGCTGACCCAGCACTTTCCCTTACAAAAATTTCATATTGAATTCTATAAAAAAACAAAGTATTATATAATTATGGATCTTTTTCTATAAGCTAGTATTACCAAGAGGTACAGAAATGTCTATAGATATATTTGAACTGTCATTGGTTTCAATGTGGTCACCCTCCCAAGTACTAACCGCGCTCGATGCTGCTTGGTTTTCGTGACCGGACATGAACATGTGCTTTCAGCATACGCTACGACTGCTCGTAGTTTTCAAGCTCTCATTACACTATTTCAAGTTTCTTTCTTTTGTGATTTACGTTCCCAATCATTAAACTGGTATTGAAGTTATTCTATTGTATAGAAATTCTATGTATTTTATATGCTTTTTTTTATTATTGATTCTGAAATGCGTAAATTATGAAAACAGAAATCCTTTGTAAACTAGTAAAACCAGATTTAAGGAGAAAAAAAAAGTATGTTGATATAAAGAATTTATTTATTTATTCATTTACTTATTTATTTTGCTGGTGGCAGTGGTGTTACATTTTTTACAGTTTTAAAAAATATTAGCTTCACAGCTTAAATTGTGTTAAGATATTCATTTCAGATTTGTGTTCAAATACGTACTCAATGCATTCTATATTCGCAGCGCCACCTCGCGTAAAGGTTCCCAGCAGTAATACTGCAAAAGTTCGTGCACTTCCATGTAGTGGTGGGCCAGCGCATGGGATAAAATGGATGCCCAACCAGAACTTTATGTGATGATTTCCAACAGCAAAGTTGACTGAAGCTGTCCAGCAGTGGTCATGCAGTGGTAGACTTTCAGCCAGCACTTCTCCATCATTACCAGCACCTATCTTGCTGCTGGCCAGCAATTTCCTCTTTGCTGGGAATAACCGATTTTGCATATCCTATTTGAATGTACAGCTAAGAGTGGATTAAAAATTTTAGATATAGTTACTTAATTACATAATAACATAACATATAAGTACATAATAACATAAGATATAATTACTAAATTTAAGATTATTTCAGGAAAAAGTTCGGTAAATTTCAATATATTAAATATCTATGGTAAAGTTTATTAAAAATTTTAAGTGAAATATTTTTTTATAGCTTTAGTTCAGATTAGCCTTTAATTCTGTTCTGAATCTGCAGAAATATATAATCATTAGAATGGGGTGTAAGTTCCTTTCAAAATTTCTGTGCAAGAAAATGAAACTGAAATGTATAATACTGCTTTATCTGAGGTAGCCATAGGAAAGAAATGACTTATGTATGGTATTTCCTGTGTTAGATGCAATACGTTAAAATATGCTAATAAGATCTGCAGAATTTTGAAAATTGATGTTACATTCTGCATACTTCATTTGAATATGCATCGGAGTGAAATAATTTTTTTTTTAGTTGCCAGCTTCATAAGACATGTAATTACATTTTGCGCTCAAAACACGCCACACGAACAACTATTGATAATATAACTGAGTCAAACAAACATTTATTATCTAATAACATATAGAAAAGGAGTAAGCCTTCTTTCTATGGAAGCAGTTTTTTTAAGAGTGAACCATAATAATGGAATTTTAAACATGTTGCTTAAAATTTTAAGTAAAAGATCTGTGATTTTCATTGGTTTTTGTTCTGTTTGTACTTTTTTTTTTCAAATGAAATCTAGAAATGGAAAGAAGGAAAATCTATATTTGCAGTTTTTTATATAATATGCAGTATGTTAGAATATGCTAAAGAACACAGCAGAGTTTTGAAAAACAATAAAAGAGTTTGCTTATCGTATTTCAATGTACAGCTAAGGGTGGATTAAAAATTTTCTAGTCGTATGGCTCGTAAAAAATATAATTACATCACGAAACATGTATTTAATAGAGCAAATATGTAATTAAAAATAAAACTTCAATTGCCATAATACACTATTCTAAATTATGAGAATGGATTTCGTTTCAAAGCAGTTATTTAAGTAATTAAGGGTAATTCAAAATACGTGTTGCATTTCAGTCAATTGACTGTAAAGTATCATAATTTTTATTAAGTTTAAATGATTTTTTCAAATGAAATAAATTTAAGAAATTATGAAGCAACCAATCGAAAAAAATGTAAAATATGTTTCACAATTTCTACAAAGGAATTGGTGTTATATGTTTTAGATGCGCATGCATTTCCATAATTAGTCTGCTCTTTAATATTAATATATTATTTGTAATAGTAGGCAACGGAACACATTTTATTGTTTTAAAATGTGTTCTCTCAAACTGAAATTTTTAGTTATTACTAGTAGTATGAATTGAGATTAACTGTCAATAAAAATTTAACCCTCAATAGCATTTTCACTGTTTTCTACACTGGGGATATTTTATAATTTTTTTGTTTGATAAACAAAAGTGTCTGTGTATTATAATCATTTAAGTCCTTTTAAAAATCATTTAAAAATTATAGATTAATGAAAATTTTACCTTCCATAGAATGTTTTTAAATTTTTCAAATTAAAGTAATAGGTATAGTCAATATACGGTATTTTAAAAAACTAGTGTCGTAAAGAAATTTTCACATTGTTGTTAATATAAACTTTAAAACATGGATATGATTACTTGAAAGATGTTACAAATATATAAAGATATTATTTAATATAACCCTGAGATCTATCCAACGCACATGCGTTCATTTTCGAAGGGACAGAGTGACTGACTAGAATTATATTTTCTATTCTAGTCACTCGTATTTTCCCTTTGACGAAAGATCTCAGTGTTATATTAAATGATACCTTTATATATTTGTAACACGTAAGTAATTATATGTATTTTATAAAGTTTATAAGTTAAGAGATTTGTACAATTATTGAAATAATTTTAAAAAGATTCCATTTTTCAAAATAATTATACATATTTATATATATATATAATTATACATATAAATATAGTAATTATTTTAACGTTAAAATACTCTACGTCATGTCTTTGAGCAACAAGAAAGCTGAGCAATTATAATTGTAAAATAAAATGAATCCGTATTTTTTTTCTAAAAAATAATAATGCCGTTGGCATAGGATAGAGTGTTTATAATACATCTCAAATTATATTACTGCTAACAAATGTGTTACGTGATTTTTATAACAAGATATTTTTATGGTACAAAAAACACACGCAAAATTACTTACCTTTGATACAATCACATTAAAATATGGATGTTTAATAACAACAGTTTTCTGTTTTTTTAGATGACATTTCTTTTAAACAATGTCTCACCAACAACAGAATGTTTTACCATTCTGTGATTATTATTCAATGGCTGTGGAATAGAGAAAATAAAATGCTAACAACCGTTTGTGGAGGACATTTAAAAAGTCAATGACAACTATATTATTTTCGTGTAATCATGCATGATTATATGGATAAATGTAGATAAATGTAAAAATAATAAATATAAATTCTTGTGCATGAAAAATGAAATTAATTCACCAGGCTATATGCCCTAATGGTTTTTTAAACTAAACTTTAAATAAAACCTTGTCAGATTAATCAGTGAAATCAATCAAAGAACAATCGGCGGTAACAGCTTGTTAAATTCATTGAACAATAAAAAAACAACAGTATTGTCATGATTTGAATCTATAAACAAGTGTTTATAATAATACTATTAGCAACAAACAGAAGTATATTCTAACCGCGTTTTCTGTTCGTAATGTTTTAGTCAGAATTTGTTTACAATCAAATTAAAATTGCCTAAATATGATTCAAAAATTAAACGATACAAATCATGATTATTTTCAATGAATCGCAATTCTTTTATTAAAATTTTATAATCCTATTTAGCAAATTCAATGCACTTATAATTCATTATAATTATATATATATATATAAACATTGCAATTCAGAACTGTTACTTTATTGCTATTATTTTTAAGGTAGTTCCAAAAATCATTGACTTAACTGACAAAATGTTATTATGTTTTATGTTATAGGGATTTGAATCATCCTTTAAACCAGACCGTTGCTTAATTTATCTAGTACGTGAAAGATCTAGAGCCAAAAACTTCAATGATGATTCTGATCACGTAGTGCGCCAAAGCTTACATTCGCTAGCTAACATCCTTCCTCTTTGAGGATAAAATTGGCAGGTCGAAAATAATTCGGCCATTAAATTGCAAAAGTTGATAGATTAAAGATTTATACTTTAAACGAAAGTGATGGCCTCGCTCCGCCTAATATTTCTTTTGAAAAGGTTATGTCAACAATTATGATGAGATGAATAAATACTTGCTATTTTCATGTTTTAAAATATTCCAGGATAGAGATTTGATAAATGGTAATGATCAATATTTAGCAAATTTTATATTTAGAGATATATATCAGAAATTTTTTACTTTTTCCTTGATATTTTTAAAATTTAATTTTTTTAATTGAAAATTGTTCATCCGGTAATTTACAGAAACTGATAGATTAAATATTTACACTTTAACTGGAATTTCAGGTTTATTTCGTTTATGAAAAGAAAAATAAAAAAAAATAGTGGTCATATTTCTAGTCCTAAAATTGCTACACAAGGGTCAAGATTTTCGTATTCCTTTAAATCAATTTTTAGTGTTTTTGGTAGTCAGTTGACTATATCTGTGAAATTAGTAGATCGGCCATTAAATTGAAAGAGTTGAAAGATTAAAGATTTATACTTTAATCGAGCGTGGTGGCCTCACTCCGATTAATATTTATTTTCAAAAAGTAATGTCACAATTAAGACGAGATGAATAAATACTTGCTAGTTTCGTGTTTTTAAAATATTTCAGTACAAAGTTTTGATAAATGGTAATGATCAATATTTAGCAGACTTTATATTTGGAGAAATATATCTATAATTTTTGGCTTGTCCTCAGTATTTTGATAATTTAATTTTTTGAAAATTAGAAATTGTTTATCCATTAAACTGCAACAGCTGATATATTGAATATTTATACTTTAAATGGAATTTCAGACTGATCGCGTTTATGGTAAAGATACAAAAGTGCTGGCTATCTTTATAGTCCTTGGCTATCTTTATAGTCCTAAAATTGTTAAACAAGGGATAGGGTTTCCGTATTCGTTTAAACCAATTTTTTGCAAATTGGATACTTAGTGAAATATATCTCTAAACTTAGCAGATCGAAAACGATTCTGCCATTAAATTGCAAGAGTTGATATATTAAAAAATATATAATTGAAACGAAAATGGCTCCTCGCTTACCCTAATATTGCCTTTTAAAACGTTATCTCAGCAATTATGATATGATGAATAATATTAGCCAGTGTTATAGCCTGTAAAGATTCCAAACTAGAGTTTTAACGTGATTAGTATTTAGTAGTTTTTATATTTAATGAAATATAGGTGTAATGTTTGCATCATTATTGCTTTAAGATTTGGTTTGTGAATTATAATTCGGCCATTAAATAGTATGAACTGGTATACTAACGTTTTTCTTTAAATGAAAGTAATGACCTTCCTGCATCTAATATATATTTTTAAAACGATATTGCCATAACTTGTGATAACTTCAATAAATACTGTATTAGGATATTTTACAAACTTAAAAGATTTCAGTATAATGTTTCGATATGAGAATAAAGTTTATATTTGTTGAAATAAATCAGTAACATGTGAATTATCATCAGTATTTTTAAACTAAAAAGTAGTGGTCATGTTATGTCACCATCTATATTAAATGAAATACGTTTAACAGATGTGACATTTATTTATCACCTTTTATAATGCGTACTTTTCTACAGAGCAGTACAATTTATTAACTGGAAAATATTCCCTTAATGAATTATTTTAAAAAATGTAAGATTTCGAAATGAAGAGTTTTCTCATATTAAACATTTTGTGATATATGTAACTAAAAAGATTATATAGGGAAACGGATAAAATAAATACTTATAATCAAATTTTATATTCTAAAAGTATTCATAACTGGGATTTTAGTAAAACTTTAACTTACAATGTAATGCGTTTTTGCAGCAATTTCTACATTTATTGAAAAATAAATTAACATTTATGTTTTCATAAGTATCTCATTTATTTCATTATTTATTTTTCTATATAAATATATTTACTTAATAATGTGTTTTATATATAAATGCATATATTTATTTAATAATATGTTTTATATAATTATTTATTTTATTCATTTACTTATTTATTTTTGGTAGTAGAGCAAAATGTCCCACCAGGAAAATACTGGTCCTTTTATTTCTTATAAAATTTTGAATATAAAATTATTCGGGATTTTAATTTATTTAAAAATCAAAATTTAAAGGACAAAGCGTAGTTTAAGTCAAATTACCTGAATATTTATTACTAATGCGACAATAGAATATTATGTTTTGAAGGGTGGTGAGTCTCTCTAACTTTTAAGCTTTTTTTTCTTTTGCAAGTAACGTAATAATTCGTTTAAAACAAAATAATAATAATTTTACATAAATTCTACATTTTAAAATTAAATAAATGAAATAAACGAAATATATTAATACATCTATTTCCTTAATGCGGAATGATAGCTAATGATAGCTAATTCTATGAACTGGAATTTGAAAAAGTGTGTAAAATTCATAGAATTTAAAGTACAATTCTTTTTTTTTTCTTTACTTTTTCAAAGCTAAATAATTTTTATGCAAATGTTTTTTTCTAATGATTTTTAGATCCAAATAGTACAATTTAAATGAAATAATTTCCACTATTATTATATATTTTGTCTATCACTATGACTATATTAAAAAGCTTTAATTCATCTAAAATGGTATAAAACATTAAAATATTCAATTTAGAAACAATAACGAACCTCAATCTCAGATACTTAAAAAAAAAAAAAAATCTTCACCACTTCTTAATTCCAGCACTTAGAAACATAACACATTATTTGAGTAACTAAATTTCCTTTAGCAAGTTAAGAGAATGTTTGAATAACCAAATTTCCTTTAGCAACTTAACAGAACAGTTGAATAACAGCTTTTCCTTCAGTATCTACATTTGTACTTTTTTTATTATTTGCAAAGTATTGCCTACGATTTATTTCAAGGAAACTTCTGAAAACTTTTCTAAATTTCATTTCAAAAAATAAATTTCACAATATATTCAGAAGTTTTGAAATATTTTATTCATTCTTAGCAGCAAGGAGTATTTTTATATTGCGATACCATATCTACTGCCAAGTCCTTATTGAGTTTTCTAACCACGTTCGGCATTCCTCAACCCTAATTCTCCCACGCGCTCTGCTTGTTTACTTTTACGTTATTTTTCTTCTCTATCATATTTTCAAAGAATGTGTTATTGCATTAAGTTTATATCGACTACTTCTATCCGAAATTTTTAGTTTGTCCTGAATTCAGCGTGGGCAGTTTTTATTAATGAGGTTGGTGTAGAACTATTGAACTGTGTATTTAAAGTTAAAAATAAATTTTCAAAATTGTTATCCTAAAGAAGTCGAAATAACGCTAACCTTATGAAATATTACAAAGTTTTTAAATACGTTAGGTTTAAACTATACAGACCTAAATACATTAAAAACTATTAAAATAAAATATATACTTAAAAACATTTAAAATTAAAATCAAAAACATTCGAAGTATACTTTTCGCTATGTCATCGCATAGCCTCCTTCGTACTAACATCAACCAAAACAACAAAACATCGAACCTGCGGGATTCAGTTAAACTTGAAAATTTTCTTTTAGAAAGAAGAAATATTCATTAGGTATTGAACCTGACTCGTTCAAGGTAAATGGGTATAGCTTAGTGAAACATCCCTCCATGAAAAGTCTGTAATGGTAAGCTTTGCAGTTATTTTTCAAAATTGACAAATCTACGAAAGGTGGGATGTTGCCCGTGTCACAAACTTGTTGGACTAATCTGGAATTTAACTGTCCATTTTTAGGTTTAATTTTGTAAATTATTTATTAAGTTCAAAATACTTCAGGTTCAGTTATATAAAAACTGACAAATACCAAGTTTTTCTCAAAACGTATAGGCAAGATCTCATCGTCAAACACACTTTAGTATAAGTAAAAATATTTCTTAGACAGAATTTGTTACATTCTATATTGAACAGTGAAAACTTACAAAAAAAGATTTATGAACATATTTTATATTATTTTTAACGTAACTGATTAGTAAAGATACCATACGAAAGTGACTTTTTTCCGTATGAGTGTAAAAGTATCCAGTTCGAGGTGTTGTCCTTTATGGAAACTCCATTACCTGCAATATATTCTGTTGAACTGCCGCTTTGACAGATCAGTTACTATTGCCGATAAGGCTTTCTGAATGAATTATGTTGACGGTTATTGGTCCAGGTTGCTCAATATCCAGACAGTGGCAGACTCGTTAACCGAGTTCTTTTTCACTCAAATGGAAAAATGTAAACTTCGTGTGATATTAAGATATATAGAATATGTTTATCTGAAACTTTTAGTTTGTCTTTAAGGATTTGAGTAGATAAGTATTCATGTTTGTCTCGTCGATGTTGTCAAATTATTTTTCCTTTTTTATAATTATATCGTTGTTTTAATATAATTCAGGATTTATATTTACTCACTGCTTGAATGCAATGTGTTATTTCGTTGAAAGTCGGTGGGTTGTATTTTAAAACACTTCATTTTAATCAAAATTTGTACCAGAATTTTGTAACGAAATTTTACTTTTATAGCTTTTAAAAGTTGTATTTGCATCCTTCTAAGCAAACGTTTTCCACAATTCTGATATCAATTAACCATTAAACAACACAATTGTGTTTTTTGAAAGTGTTATACATTATCAGGAACGTATATTTGGCATTTTTTATATTCGTATATATATTTTTTCCTATATGAAAAGTTCATTCAATCATTTTTTTTTGTTACGTACATTAATGTTCAAAAAATAAAGTAAATCATATGTAAAACAAAAATATAAAATACGCACGTTCTTAATCTAAATAAAAATAAATAATGCATTGTATTTGGTCGGAGTAAGTAGAAACTTCGTATTTTGCGATATTTTCTAACTAGGAGCAACCTTTACTAGGAAACGTTACCGTAGCACGTATGTCGGCGTACTCACCAGACATTAAACCGTGCGACTATTTTTCTCATTACAAAACTGCTTAGCAAAGCGACAATTTTAAACGGCAGATGAGATGCTACGAACAATTGATCAGTTCGACAAACAACGTAGTCTTTTAACACCACAGAATACAACAGTTAACTGAGCGTTTAGCACAAATTACAAGAAGCTAATGGCGATTGTGTGAATTCAGATTCGTATTTATTTGATTTTTTGTGATTGATTTTTTAAAAACAGATGGACCATATTTGTACATCTAACATTACGATGGGTCAAATAAGATCGAACAGAAGCCACAGAATGGAATGACAAAATTTATTTCTAACATCATATCCATAGCTACACGATCACACGCCCCACAGTTACAATATCATGGCTGTATATCTATTTTATGACATTGTCCAAGAATTTTCTGTCCGAGTAAAAACACAGCAACACTTCAATGAATTTTTTAAGTGACTAAAGATAATACGACTTGATGACAATGTGATGACGTGATGACGAAGGGAGCTTGACCAGGTCGCTTGTAACTATTCACAGATTCCCGCAATCTTGGAAACGTTTATGTCAGCCCTGTACTCTAGTCAAAAATAGTACATGTTCTCCATACACTGCCTTCACTTTCTGATTCATTTCTCAAACACCAACTCTTCTTGCCACTAAAAAAAAAAATGCTAGTCTTTACTCGTAAGCATTTCGCAGAACCAGGTGAATAACAACGGATTGCCTGCCGCACGGTATTGTTGTCTGACTGTCAATGTATATCATATGCTTCGGCGCAACTACCTACGTAATTCTTGATCTAATATTAGGATAGATCAATTAAAATCTGAACAGAAGCCATAGAATAGATTAATAAAATTTACATATAACGTAATATCCTTAGCTACACAATCTCGAATCTCACCTTTTCACCAAGCTATGAGTATCCTGGGTATAGATCTATTGGCTGATATTGCCCAAGAATTTGCTGTCCAAATAAAAACACAAGGACATTCCAATGAATTTTTTAACTGACTAAAGATATTACTGCGAGATGACAATGTGACGACGTGAGGTTGAACAGATCTCGTGTAATTATCCACAGATTCCTGAACATCATGGAAACGTTTCTGCCAGGCCTGCACACGAGTCAATGATAGTACACGTACTCCGTACATTGTCTTCATTTTCTGATTCATTTCTCAAACAACAACTATTTTTGCCACTAAGAAACGAATGCTAGTCTTTACTGCCAAACTATTCGCATAAGTAGATGAATAATAACAGATTGCCGGCCGGGCGGTACTGTTGACTGACTGTAAACGTATATCATGTGCTTCTGAGAAACTGCCTAGGACTTGTTAATTTCCGCAGTAGGATTTACCTTCTTTACTCCCCGCTCTATATCTACACAAAGTTTCTCCACATTCATACAAAAATAACCGAAAAAGTTATAAATTCGTTCACAAATTCGTTTTCACTTATTCATGAAATAATCTTATAAAAAGTGCGATAATAATAGCAAGGTCTATTCATACAATATTGAATGAATGAACAAGGTAATCACAACTCTTATTTCCTATTAAATTGCGAACAAAATCACGATCACTGCTTTTCAGTCTGGCAAATAATGAAATATTTTATAGAACGCATAACCAAAACCACTTAAATTTACTTCATCAAATCATAAGAAAATCATTCATTCTAACAAAATTTAACTTAGCTTTATAATGTTTTTTTTTCTTTCTCCTAGTCCTAAAACTATCGTAATTAAAAGTTATTACCTTAAATATTAATATTTACTCTAATTATTCCTTTAATTTCTGGAATATATTTTTTTCTGTAAAAGATTTCGGAAAAATAATTAAAATAATTTTACTGGAATATTGGTATAACTGAATTCCATCTTGATTAAAATTTTGCTTGAGCAAATATAACGCAAGTGTGTACGTAATTAAATTCTTATACAAATATTTTTATGGCTTTATTAACTTTGCATATAAATTAATGCCTTTATGTATGATGATGAGCTTGGTTTAATAAAACTTTTTCTTATTCTTTAAAATGATTTATTATCTAAAAAACAGTGTTTGGATGTTATTAATTTCATGGATATATTAATTAAATTTTGAAAAATCCTTTATTTTTTACATTTTAAAATAGAAAAAACTTCTTTATATTATTGGCTTTTACATTTTTATTAATAATATAAAATTGCAATCAACACATATATAGGTATATAACAAATAAAGATCATTATTTAAATATTTTTTTCATTAGTTTAAACTTCAATTATTATTTTATTGGTATTGGTAAGGAGCATTAAAGGGTCTGTATTCTATTAATGTGGTTTTTAGTACATTACCATTGCATCTGCAACTTTTCCAACACCGTATAAACAGTTATCAGAAGGTAGGAAATGTCATTTTTTTACGTAAAATAGATTTAACAGGAAACTGAAAAATGTTATAGAATGAGATTGTTATAGAATATGAGATTGATAGAAATGAGATTGTTATACAATACAAGTACAAAAACTATGTAAAAAGTCCAAGTGTATCTTATTTGACTTTTCTTTACATGTTG
This sequence comes from Maratus speciosus, assembly GCA_963932465.1. Classification (NCBI taxonomy): domain Eukaryota; kingdom Metazoa; phylum Arthropoda; class Arachnida; order Araneae; family Salticidae; genus Maratus; species Maratus speciosus. Next base: position 252,227,567 of record OZ010790.1, read on the forward strand.
ATGTAATTAAAGAGCTTACAGTTTTAATGTAACTTCATGTAAATAATTGAAATATTCATATATAGAGCAATGGGTATTTCTATTTTTCTTAAACCCATAAATGCCAGGTGTTGCTTTTCGGCAACAGACCCAATTTAGGCTCTAAAATATTACTATTAGAATATTATTGAAGCTATAATGCCTTGTGTTGCCAATAAAATACATTATGAAAATATTATTAAATCGATTTTCAACATGTAGATGGCAACACTTGTGCTGTTTAAGAATAAAGATAGATTTATTTTTTCAATTGTTGCTACTTGCTCTTTTTGTTTTGTTTGGAAGCTTGCGAAATACCCTATTTTGTTCTTCAGTGAGCAAGTAAAATTTATTTCTTATTATAGTTCCTAAAATTCTTGTGTGTTTAATATTAAAGAATTTTATCAAGGAAAATTATTTTTCCAATTAAAGACCAGTATTGCCGATTAGTAACAAACTGTTTTTAAGCCGTAAACAATACTTAAAACAAAATATGATTTTTTAAAGTATTTTTTCCATGATTTATTTAAAAAATAAAAGCCGAAAAACATTATTACAATAATCTTTGAAAAACCAGGCATTTAAGGGTTAATCCAGTGGTTCACAACATTTTATTGGCCACGCCCCACCAAAGCATCTGTAAAACTGCGATTGCCCCCCTCCTTTTTCTCACATACAAATTCTGTAACAGATTTTTTTTATCATTTTAAAATGAAATCTATTAACTGAAGGAAGCCTAACAGTAACTTTCATTTCGCATTTTTTCAACTTATTAAATGATGAATTTTTTGTCATAAATGTGTTTTTAACACAATTCTATAAACGGGGCAATACATCTTCACTTTTATGTCCAAAAGAGTTTTGTTGTGCCTTCCCAACTTACCTAAATATTTAACAAAAGTGTTATATGATCCGCATTTTTATCTTCACAAAATGTTCGACAGACTCACACTTAGCATTAAAATGATAACAAAATATACCAGAAGCATTAAGACTTATAAAGTTTATAGTACCACGTTTAGATTTCGAAATATTTTTTTTAGGTTTAAATAGGTTCAAAACAGAAAAATTTAGATGTACATTTAGGTAGTTTTAAGTATAAAAGTTTCTTCATCTTTCATACAGCAGAGCAAATAGATATACAAAGCTCATTTTATAAATAATCGAAAAAGTAAAAAAAAAAATGTAAATTAGATCTATAACCAGAAAAATTATAAATAGATTTAAATATTAAAGTGGGTTTTTAAATATTTTTTAACTTTGTTCATGTAATTATTCTAATTCTGTTTTTTTATTTTTTAAGCTTTTGATTCGAAATCTTTTCAAAATTCAACAATAAAAGTATTATTAATATTATTATTTTAACTTTGAATATATAACTTATTTTTAGTCTAAAGATTACTTTTCCAAAAAAACTCACAGCGAATGAGTGACTTACAAAGTTGAAATTGCCCCCCTGTGGGGCGTACGCCCCACGTTGGGAACCACTGGGTTTATCAAAGCTATCTTTATATAGCATTTAAATTTAAGAGTTTTTTTCCGACAAGCGAAAAATACAAGCGACTAATACTTGCCTTATGTTATTGTACCTTTAACTGTGCAAATAGAACGATAGTACAAGGACTTTCTCTCAATGTAAGTAAAAATATATTTTCACACACTTATATCTATTTGTCTATCTACCTCTATGTGTCTCCCACTCCATATATGTGTGTGTTTATGTATTCTTATATATATGTATATATGTGTGTGTGTGTATATAGATAACAATATTATCTTTTTACTACATTAGGAAAATAATCAGATAAAACTACATATCGAACGTGCATTTTCCTCAATATAAAATCAAATATCAGTATAAAAATATGAAGATATTAAAAAAATGCTTCAGTAAAATACATTACTAAAATAGGTGTGACAAAATATACAAATGGTTTTCAAAATTAAACACATTAGATTTTAAAAGTCTATATAAAAAGTCACTCCAAGCACTTTCGGCTAATCCTAAGCCATTACCAAAGAGAAAAACTGATGGAGAAAAACTCGACGTTAACTGATAGGGACAGGAAACTTCTTCCAGGATGCGCGCAGGTGGTCGGATCTATTAATAATGAAGGGGAGGAGGGTATATATTTTTGGCTAAACTATTTTTGAGAACTAAAGAAGCATTTTTAGAAAAAATGTTTATTTTGCTGTCTCTGATTTTCGTAAACGTTTAGATTTTTAGTATATTAATAACTTTTATCCTCCTGGAGTATAGGTTTTTCGAAGCTATCAATTCTCAAATAAACATTTTCATGTTCAAAAAACATATTTTGCAGACAAACAGGATTAATTAACATAAATAACATCAACATTATAATTAATATCATTCTCTTATCTGAGCATGTATAAATACAGATACGCAGCTGAAAATGTTTAATTGAAACTGATATTCTTGTTGACTAAACTTATGATTAGAGTATGAAATCTACTCGGAAACAAATAAATAATATAAAATCATAAGATGAAATGGAATGTTCCACCTTGAAATACTCACAAATTACATAATATGAATTTTAAAAAGTACACCATTTTCTTAAAAGGTGACAAATAATAATAATACAGATATTATACGTTATATAATATACATTGTATTTAAATTTCCGAGTACTTTTTGGTCTATAATCCCGCAGCTGTCGTCAGGAAAATTAACGAAATTATTTATATAAATATAAATAATTATATAAATAACATAATTAACATTAACATTAAAATTAACATCATTCTCTATTTTAAGCATGTATAATCTCAGTTACGCAGCTGAAAATGTTTAATTGAGTATCTGTAGCATCATAAAAACTGATAGTCTTGCTTGACAAAACTTATAATTAAAGTATGAAATCTACTCGGAAACAAATGAATAAAATAAAATCATAAGACGAAATGAAATGTTTCACCTTCATATACTCACAAATTACATAGTATGAAATTTAAAAAGTACACCATTTTCTTAAATGGTGACAAATAATAATAGTAATACAGATGTTAAGGTTAGTTGGGGCAACTGGGACATGATTTTACAATGTTACTCTGGAGCTTCTGACAATTCAGCTTCAAAAAACTAATGTTCATTTGAATTAAAGTCTGAACTTCTGTAAATGTGTTCAGTTAGGTTCCCTCTATCAGACAGAAATGCTCAAAATTACATTTTAATATTTAAAAATATAAAAATATGCATATTTCATCTTTCTTTCCTCATGGGTCCAGTTGCCCCCAAAAATGGGGTAACTGGACCAAGGGGGTCTATGTTCCACACGCGTTCATATTTTTTCATATCGGATATCAGGTCGTGTTTAAAAAAGTGTAAACAACTTAAAAAAATTTAAACCAGGCAGATCATGTAAATTATATGTCAATAAACAGCGTTGTAAGGGAAACCTTTGCTGTCAATGTGTCTAAAAAAAGCACTAAAAGTGAAAATATTAGATTTATTTATACAAAAACATAAAACTTAAGGAAGTACTTATGTACTTTAGTATAGATAATAAGTATAAAAGTCACACAGGTATTTTAAGGAAAAAATGGCAAGGTACATCTATGAACAAACGGCTATGTAAGTACTTAAGTACTTTATCCAGGGGTCGCATTATATAGGGAAATTTTTATTGTTCCTACCAGAACCCTTACAGAAAGGTGCAATGAAGATATTAATTTCAAAATAGTGGTAGGAACGATAAAAGTTTCCCTATAGAATGCGACCCCTGTGTATAGTACAATTTCAAGGTCTGGCTATCTCGCTTTCAGGGGCAAGGTACTTGCATTCGTGAAATGTTGAGATATTTAATGACACCAATATTTACAATAGAATCTATCTGAAAACAAGTAAAAGTATATTTTCACGTACTTAATAAAGGTGAAATTTTCATTATAAAATTCGGGTGCCAATGTGGCAATTAGGAATTAAAATTAAGTGATGCCATAACGGCATCACCGCCTCTCAAGGGGCCAAGAAATTTGTTTGATACCACTCAATATGCTTTCTTTAGATTTCATTACATAATTTTAATAAGGTATTCTATCATTTTCTTTATTGTGAGCAAAAAACAATGGAGAAATTTACTTCCCGTAGTAAGAGAAACACAAAAAAATTATTTATAACTATTGGGGTAACTGGATCCAGCATGTTCCAGTTACCCCGGATACATGTCTCAGTTACCCCATTCTTGAAAATTTTATGGGGTAACAGGGACACTGGGCTTACATTTGAAACATGAAGTAAATATGTATAGATACCTAATAATTTTAATGTAGTTATATGTCTAATCTTAAAAAAAAATTATTGTTTAATAAAAGTACTTACAGTATTTTAATAATCAGCCGAGGAAGTTCAACCATATAGACGTTGTTTTTAAAAAAAGAAACGTAAATTTTTGACAACCTATAACAGCAAAGTGAGAGTTATGATTGAGTTGATACACGTTGTTTTAGGAAGTAGAGATTAAGGGGCATTGTTCACAAAAGCTAAAACTTAAAAAACACCAACAGTCTTTTATAAAATAGCTTATGGCCCAGTTACCTCGTGGTTCCAGTTACCCCAACTAACCTTATACTTTTATAAAACAAAGTGGTGGAACAGCGGGGGCAGCAATTGGATGATTGTCACCACTAGATTTTTACAGTATTCTTCTCCTTTAAAAGTCTCAGAAATTCTATCCTGCAGCAAGACGAAGAATATTATAAAAATTTAGCGGTGTCAATTGATTCTTTGGTGCTACACTATTCCATCACTGAAAATATACATTATGTTTAAATTTGAGCGTACTTTTGGTCTACAATCCCGCAGCTATTGTTACGAAAATTAATGAAATTATATAAATATAAATAATTATATAAATAAAATATATAATATTGAATTATAAATTAATGAAAATATTCCCCGACAATGCTGCAGGATTGCAGACCGAAAGTACACGGAAATTTAAATGAAATGTATATCTTAAAATTTATAACATCTGTAATATTATTTGTCACAATTTAAGCAAACAGTGAACTTTTCATAGTTTATATTATGCTGTCTACACTAAAACGTTTAAGAAATTCAGTGGTTACAGAAGAAACTTTTTTTTTATAAATATCTTTTTAAATGTTGAAAATATATTGATTTTTAGTATTTATGAATATAAGGAACTATTTTTGGAATTGCAAGTAACGTGGAAGATGATATTGTACATTGTATAGATTTTGTTTTCGTTTATTAAGAAATATGTATCTTTTATACAATGTACTAATTAATATTAATTTGGATTGAATAACTTACCAAACTGAATCAGTAGTAGATTTTCGTCAATAATGCTACATCAATGGGTTATTTCCATTATCGAGGTGCTTTTTTGAAGAGAAAAACGTTTTTACAACGATAAAACAAATATGCATCGTTGTCGTTTAAAAGTATTAATTTTATTTTTATTATTTCATTTTGTAGTTTTTTGTTTCTATAAATTTAAAATAAAAAATGGAGGGAAGGATCGTTATTACTAATAACAATGATGAAAGCAAAGATGCCCTTCATCTCTTTCTGTATATTTATTCAAGTTATAATTCCCTTATTTCTTTCAATTAATAACAAAACATTTATTCACTTTCCACTCGAAGTCATTCAAATAGAATGATGCAGTTAATTAGAAATCCTCGTATAATATTTCTGATGATTTTATAATGCATAGTATTTAAGAGGGTTTTGTTTGTATAACAAATCCTTTGTGTTATATATTTTCAAACAATTGTTTGTAAGATATGTTTGTTTAAATGCATTTAAAACGTATGAATTTTCATTTTCGCAATAATGGTTTTCTTTATGGAAAAATAAATATTTTCAGATCAAATACCTTGTAAGAATGTTTAAATTTACTAAGGTGTAAAGGTAACATAAAATTCGCCTTGAATGTTTATACATTTTAAACAAAAAGGAATAAACGCTGATAGATAATTAACAATTTACCTAAATAGATGTATTAATTTTACGGGAATTATGTAGTACTAAATATAAAGTTTCATTCTTTTTAAAAAGTAAGAACTTTTTATTCCTTATTTCACAAATAATCGTACGTTACGCATGCTAGGTGCAGTAGATTAGAAAAATAGCTTCTGTTAACTCTTATCGTACACAATTGTTTCGGTAACATTAATATACATTGTAAAAAAACTGATTTCTAAACCCAGAATGAATACGAAATAACGGTTTTCTGATGTTATTATTCTCATGCAAACAGTTCCATGTTCAACAAGCAAATGCAGCATAGAAACATGTCGTACCTACTTGTTATCCGGGCCAAGTCAAATACAAGTGCGCCAATTTTCAGTCACATATAACACATAAACATGTAATTAATTAAAGCGTTATTACGGTTCTATATATTTTGAAAAAAAGTAATTTATTCTTCAATTATAAATTTACTTGCAATTCCATTTTCCTTTTGGACTGTATAGTAATTTAATTTGAGAATTCCTTTAAACTTACTTTATTATTCAGCATTCATTGCATACAGAGAGTAGCTGAACTGTTGGTTATGACTTTTAAATGTGATAATATGTACCAATACAAGCAATGTTTTTATAGGAAACCGAGTTCGCAATCAACTTATTCATTTCAAAGTGCAAGTGTCTCATTGCTAGCTGAAACCAAACTTTTATTACAACTCTAAGGAAAATGAAAATATCTTAGCGAGAGTTTCCTCCAATCAACTTTGCTTTCGATAAAATATGACCAGATCATGATATTTACTGGAATTATACTGTAATTTCTTTATAGACATTGTTCTTTGTACAAAATATGATCAGGTCATGCTATTTGCTGGAAGAACACTGTAATTTCATTAGAGACATCGTGCTTTGGATAAAATATGATCAGAACATGATATTCGCAGGAAGAACATTGTTATTTCAGAGACATCGTTCTTTGGATAAAATGTTATCAGATCGTGATATTTCCTGTAAGAACACTGCCGTTTCTTCGGAGACATCGTATACACTTCCCGATGTCTTCTCATTTCCGGTGCGCGTTATTTAACGTTGATTGTGTTTAAATTAATGCTTATGCAAAATTTTGTTCTTATAATTATATTTAACAAAATACAATGCAAGTCTTTTGAAATTTCATTTACAATAACTTCGATATAGTTAAAGCTATTAGCGGACGTACGAGTTCAACTTCAAGAAATATACCGAGTATATTTGACAGAATACGGAGATTGCGACCCTGGTCTCCTATAAGAAAACTGTTTTTCTTGACGTTGTCTTATCAAATACTAAACAAAATAGAGGTTGCTGTCCAATGTATGCTTTATGCACAAATTTAAAGATGATGTAAAATAAAAACACATGAATAAATTGAATCTCAACGTTTTGGTTTAATCTTCAAAACCATCTTCAGGAGTAATATTTTCCAAAAACACAAATCGGAACTCCTGATGATGGTTTTGAAGATTAAACAGAAATGTTGAGTTTTAATTTATTCATGTGTTTTTATTTTTACACCGTCTTTAAATTTATGAATAAAGTATACGTTAGGTATTAAAAAGCAGAAAAACCGACGTTTAAAATGCATAAAAATATATGAAAATATTTAAAATATTAAAATGCACAAATAATAATATTTCATATATTATTTGTGCATTTTAAAAGTCGGTTTTTCTGCTTTTTAATATTGTTGCACAAAGGCTTTATTTGCTATTTTTATATACGTTGGATAGTATCCTCTATTTTGTTTAGTATTCAATTTCACAACGTAACGTCCTTAATTATTATTGTCTTATCAAACTGAAATTTTTGACAAGCAGCTCATATGCACCCTATACATTCAATCGTAATACAGAGAATGATAACGTTTCAGTTGTAAGTAAAAAACACCAAACAAAATTAACTTATTTCATTTATTTAATTAATAATTTTGGTAGATAAATGTAAATATTTTTCCTATAAAGAATTTCTGGAAAAATATCAGAACTCTGATATATATAAATGAACATAACCAATCAGCGTTTATCGAAAAATAAATCTTCTTTTTACATTTTCAAACGTTCCAAAGCTATTACAAATACTGAAATATTCCAATAATATTTTAATAATTGCATTCCCTGTTACATACGGAAAACACCAAAATCACAAGAGTTTAAATACTGGAACTAAATATTGGAACTATGGTACTTCAATGAAATGAAGTCTTGACGCTGATTGGCTATGTACATTCTCATGTACATTCTCATAAGAGACCCGCAGTTCAGATACACTCTACACGTTCAATCATAATACAATAGTTATACCGCTTCCAGCTGGAAGTAAAAACTCCAAATGGAATTACATTCTTTACTTTTTTAAATTAATACTTTCGGTAGATAAACGCAAATATTTTTTCGATATAAATTTTACTGGAAAAATATTAGATAAATGAATATAACTGATCGATATATATTGAAAAATAAATTTTCCATTGACATTTGAAACGTTACGAATCCATTATAAAGTAAATAGTGAAACATTCCAATAATATTTCAATAATTACATTTCCTGTTACATACCGAAACCACCTAAATCACAAGTGTTTAAATACTGGAACTGCGGTACTTCACTGAAATGAAGTCTTGATGCTGATTGGCTAATTCTATATACATTTTGATAAGAAGTCTTGATAATAATGATTCGCTTATACGTGACAATGCTCAGCTGTTGAACATAAATCTCAGCTACTCAAATAACTGGCGAAATATAGGCTTATACAATATTTAAATAAGAGCTCAGCATTCAATATATTGAAAGACTGATTCTGTTGTTTTCAAACAACTGATATACACTAGCCATTTAAATTGTGAGTTAAATACATGAGTACTCTCAGAGATAATTGTTTCATAGGAAATGATAGATTACATTTGCATGCAAGCAAGTAATCGAATATAATAAAAGATAATGGTGTCCTTTCAAACCACAATAATTAGCATAGAAACTGTTTTGGCCTCTATTTTAAAAGATAAAATGTATTTCAAATGGTGTAAATCTCAAATGAATAAATATTTGATGACTGTGTATACAGGTGAAAAAGGTTTGTGAAGATGGCAGTAAGCAGAAAAAGAACTTATATCAATCTTTAACGTGAATATGTAAAATCGAATTGAATTTTTTTACAGGTTTTTTTTAAAGAAAAACTTATTCATATTTTCATTTGAATAATTAGAGTTTTCTTTCTTAAATATATAAAATATCCTTTAAATTCATACTTATCTAACCCCTATATGGGGCATTCTTACAATCTTTTGGCTTTTGGGGGAAAAAATCTGACAAAATTAAACTTGCTAAAATAACATTTTAATCTGATAGACGAATGCTTTAATGATTCAAAATAAAGAAAAAAAGGTCAGCAGCGAAATTTTTTTTTATTTAACTGAGGTTTAAGTTAGACTTGTGAGTTTAATTTTCCTTACCATTTTACCTCTATAACTTTTTATTTTCTTCCAAATTTTTACTTATAATGAATTTGCATAGTACCCACAGGACATTCAAATAAGAAATAATAACAGTGTAGTACTTTTAATACAGAATTTTTGTATAACATTGTCTTAAAGGGGTGTTAAAGAAGGGACGGTGGGGTAAAAAAAGAGGATGGTGTTGGAAAAAAGGGACGAAATGGTAAAAAAAAAAAGGGACGGTAAGGATGGAACGGTAAGGAAAAATACCACCTATTTTTAGGAAAATCATGTTAAGACTAAGTGATAGCCACAATGTTTATTGATTTTTAGAAAAAGTTGTTAACATTGGATTAAATTATATTTTTTTTTTATTATTATTTACCTCGAAAAGTGCAGGAATAAACATTGGGGACGGTGAGACTACCTATAAAGCCACGATGCTTGAAACAGATATTTAAATGCTGATTTAAATTCTACAGTAAGTTTCCTGCCAAAATATTTTAGACATTATTTCTCTAGCATACTTCTGCATGAGAAAAAACTTGAAAGATATTATGTGACTGCATCTGAAATGCATTTCTGTATAATTTTAGAAGAGGGATGGTAAGGAATCTAAAACCCAGGGACAGAGTTTAAAAAATAATAATAACCCTAAAAATATGTGCAGGTTTTTTTAGCTACATATTTATATAAAACAATAGTTCCAGTTTCAGAAAAAAATACATCGAATTATTTTTATTTAAACAATTTTATCCAGACAGCTCCAAACTTAAAAATCAGCGTCAGGGACACGGGAGGGTATAGGAGTTTTCCAGGTGTTTGGACCCTCAACATCGTCTAAAACTTATTTATCTCGTTAATATTGTTGTGCAATCATCCAATGGGATGTTCCCTAGTATATGAAATAAAAAAAACACAAAAAAGTGTATTAAATAAAAAATTATTATTCAGGGACATAAAAGTCAAAAGATTGTGAGAATGCCCCATATACAGAGTCGCAGTGTTACATGTACTTTTATGAAATAAAACGTAAAAACAAATATGCTTCGAACATACTTAACAGAAGTATTTTAGGTGCGAAAAAATTATGTGCTATATTATTTTTGCGCTTAATAAATATGTGTATTAAAATTTTTAATAACAACCCGGAAATTATATACAATCTTATATTTAAATATTAAAAGTTCCATTTAAATTGCAATTTCAACACTTCATTATTCATTTTTATCGTCATTATTATCATGTTCAATTCTTAAATGATTTTCTTTTCATGCCACATAATAAATATTAAGCGGTCACACATATTACTTCTTTCTGACGTTACTTTTCTAATTTTATTTTGCATCCAAAAACACTTACAATAAAAGCATTAGATGATAATTACAAAGTCATGTAAAAGCAATGATGACACAATAAATCATAATTCCGAACAAAAGCTTGACAAGGGTGTGTATAGGTCTCTTTACTTTGGGCCCATCTTTGAATCCGTATTAGAGCAAACGCCCTAGAAAATGTTTCTGAAAAAGCAGATGACTTAGCTATTGTTCTGAATGCCATGCATTGTCTTCATAGAAATCCATCATTTAGTTTTGTTCATAGTCCTCGGTTTCCTATATTTTTCATATTGTCATTATCGATCGGTCAAAAATGATGACATCCCCGAATACAAATATGTAGTATATGAAAAATAGAATTAATTTGAAATGCACAGTATACGTGTTTCTTATTTGAAGTTTTTCATAATATTTTTACAAGGTTGTGTTTACGATGCTAAATAAAGAAAAATGTACTTTCAAGTGTAATTTCTTTGAAAACTGTATCGTAATTTACTGTTCATATTATAAATTTTAAATATTTCTAAACCATGAATTTTCAAGAATGAATCAAGCATAATAAACCTTTCTCTATCGCGTGAAGCCCCAATATGGAAGATTAACCCGTTTACACAAATCAATATAGCATTCGTTTTCAGCTAAATCTTCATAACTAATCACACTTCATAAATAAAAAAATAAATAAAATTATTAATATAAACAAAACACAAATTTAACTATAATGAAACTGTGTGCTTAAATAATGAAGTAATCAGAGTAAAACAAGTTGGAAACTGCACGTCAAACGTGGCAAATGAGGTGCGTTCGTACTATAACTAGTTTTATATTTTTTTTGCACAGCATATTATACTGAATGTATATTTTAGTGTACTTCATAAGTGCATATCAATTTCATTTTGTTCGAAAGGCTGTAACACCATTAAAATGAACTTGAAATATTTTTTTTCCATAGGCAAAAATGTAATGGAAAACTTTTGATTGTCCCTGTAATTAAACTATACATCCGATTTTCATGAAATTTGAAATGACTCGACAAAAGTTTGCAACAATTATATATTTAAAATTTCAGACAATTTGGTTGGGTAGTTTTTGCTCTGTTATATGAGGACGGACAGACAGACAGGCGGACCGATCGACGACTATAGGTGCTAGGTTGGGTTGGGTTGATTTTTGACGGCCAATTATCTACACGAGGGATATAGGCCCGGGGGGAGTGCCCTCCGTGGGGGTCTTTCTAAGGGAACCTAATCCGTATTAACGCATGGAAGATCCACGGCTCGAAAAAAACCACGAAAACTCCGAACGATTAGGCCGACGGGCGCGATTGGGATCAAACCCAGCACCTCCCGTCTACCAGCTTCGAGAGCAGAACCTCTCGGCCACTATAGGTGCTAGGAATTTATATAATTACGAACGCGCCTAAAAATCTGTTGAAAGTAAGGATGCACCGAATATTCAGTATATATTGGGCCTATTTGATCATACTACCGAATATTCTATTAGAGCGAATATCAAAATGTTTCGCGAATCTGAATACTTAAAAAATAATAATACTTAAAATAATTATACATAAGTTCTATTTTTAACTGTCAATAATTAAATATATTCACCAAATTTATAAATAGACTGATTTCTAAATAAAATAGATTGCTTTTTAATTAATCATTTGCTTTTTGGAAACTGACAATTAAGAAAATAATCTATTAATAATGATATTGTAAGAATTGTTGATGTTTAAATGTAAGTTCGGAATATTGCATCGCAACAATCTGTTTCTTTCTTTTTCTCTCAAACAAGATGTTTCTGAACTAAATGAGAGAAACTTTCATGTGTAAATACAGTCATCAAAACAAACAGATTTTGTAAAGGAAACCAAAATTGTAATCTACTTATTCAGTTAAAAATATAGAGTGTATCTCACTGCAAGCCGAACTTCTGTTTTTGTTTGTAACTTTAGCAATATGGAAGATATAGTAATGATATTTTTAACATTGTTATTTCAGACTTGCTTTGCATTCTGTGAAATATGATAACATGTTCAAAAGTGGTGAAAATTGACAACATTCCTATCCAAATAATACTGAGCTATACATTATATTACTCACATTACAGCTGGTAATAATTCATACTTGCCAACTTGAGACTTAACTTCCGTAAAATGTGAGTTAACTTAAACCAAGTTAAACAGGTTTCTAAGCGGAATATATATTAAATGTATCATTAATTATTTAATTTCCTGTTTCTATTGGAAGTTGTTTGATGCCATTTCTTTCAGAAAATTCTAGTTCGAAACATGTTTAACCTGAGTTAAATTAACTCACTTTTTACAGAAAAATGTAGCAAGGTTGGCAGGTATGATAATTATATTGTGTCCCTGATCAAATTTCAGTTAGTTTCAGTGATGCCGTCACATTTCATACGAAGCAAAATTAGTATGATGAAAGTATCGCTAAAGTATCTTCATTATTGTTAATGTTGCGAATTAAAATTCGGCTTCAGCTTGTAGTGACACACGTTGCATTTTTGATAGATTAAGTAGGTTACGATGCTGGAAACCGTATAAAAAGTGCTTGTCTTGCATTGTGTTCGCTGAAAGTCTATTTCAAAATTTTAGGCATACTCTGATTGTTTCCAATGATAAAAAAACTTTATGTAACGTTACTCCCGGTAGCAACTTGCTGCGTCCAATTTTATGGTGTAATTTAACTTATATAATGATGTAATTTAAACTGATACAACTGGGGAAATACTATACATTAGTGTAGCGTAACACCAATTATAACGGTTAAATTACTCAATAAAAGGGAGAAAGCAAGACTGCCACAAATTTTATGGAGCTACTTAACAATTTTTTTACAATGAACCTCTAAAAATATTCAGTCAATCCTGGCGCTGCTCTCTGGTGCATTTTAAAAACTCCGTTCCTCAATTAGAATATGCAGGGAAGTTATTTTTGCTGAATTGTCAACATTTGAATATTTATATATCGAGTTTTTTTTTTTTATAAATTTAGTACCTTCCTCTCAAATAAACACTGCATGACCTGCCAATTTTATTTGTAATTCCTTTCAAATTTCTCTTTAACTTAAAAATATATGTTATAGAATATAAGAAAATTATATTAACTTATTTTTTTCACAGAAGGAGACATGAAGTTTAGAAATTTTTAATTACAAATTTACTTGTTGTTTGGGTAGCAAATACTTATATTAAATTTTTGTTCATCAAAATGGAAGAATTTATGTTAAATATGATCTAAAATTGTTTTTAAAATGAATATTTTAATACCTTTAACACCAGAAATATAGGATTATCTGGAGTATTTGGCGGGCAAAATATTTGGTATTCTGTTTACCTGTACATCGAATATTCGGTAAATGTTCTTCCGCCAAAATCAATAAGTTCAAATAATTTCAAATAAGTATGAATCGAAAATTTTGCTAATTTCTTCAGCAATTAGCACCTGTCATGCAGCTAATATCAAAGTATGGTCAGGAGCGGTATTTATCACCAGGGGGTAATTATAACCACCACCATATTGGAGAAAATAGTGCGCTGTAAAATTTTGTTTCAAGCTTAGATATTAACCTCATAATGTATATTTCATATTAGATATTCTTTATCATTAGTCTGGAGCCTTTTTGAGATCCGAATAGCCATTTGAAACTAAGTCTATCAAAATTTTTGATAAACTGATTTGTCACTTTGGAGTTCAAAGTGGTATCAATTGCCGCAAACGATGTGCATAGGCAAGTATAAAGAGAAAATACAGTGGTCATAATTTCCTCACTAGTGGTCTTAATTACCTCAAACTTTTCTGATTGTGAGTTTTTGATGGAGTAATTATAACCATCCCTTTAACTTTCCATCCAATTAAAACTTTTATAAGGTGCTCTTAAAGGTTCAAAGTTACTTCCTATGTACTAAAAACACCCCTTTCCCAAATAGAAAAAAAGTAATATATATATATATATAACAATGTTGAAAACATACAAAGTGGTCATAATTACCCCTCCTGACCCTATAATTTTTAATACATTTTAAAACTTTATTCATATACATTACTGATATCTTTGATATGAAAATACTTTTAGGTGTCGATACTGGATAATCTAATAAAATACATTAAATGCAAAAAATTCATCTAACAAAAAAAGTTTTTATCTACGCTCGGTATATTGGGCAGCATATTCTGTAAGCCGGAAATCCCGTGTTAGATGTCAGGTAAAACATAAATCGATTTTTAAAAACATATAAACGACATCAAATTCACAGAAAATCGTGCAAAAATATATTAAACGAAAACCCCTTTTTTACGATTAAAAAATGTATTACACATATCCTGGTGAACAGGAAAAGGCATCATTGGAACGCAATTCACTTGTGAGCTTACATACAGCTGATCAGTAAATTGTAAGCCGAGATACAGGTGTTTTAGTCGACACTGTAAGATCGCCGGAGATCTGATGTGTAGTAAATTCTACGTGTCATCGCTTGTCTTAAACTCACTACAGCTTTTAACAATAATGTTTACCTTCATTTTGATACTGATTCCCGAAGTGGCAAATGATGCAACCAATAATGAACGTTGATGAACGTCTTTCTATTAAAGGTTGAAACTTACATCCGATTTAGTTTTTGAATCATTTAATAAATCTTTCGTGTAGTTTTGATAACAATACTTTACGCAACATCACTTAATGAAGATAAAACATTGTCTCTCTAAATTAGAGCAATACTGGCACTGGGATCGGTGTCTTCACATTATTTTTATCAATTCTTTCAAATACCTCCGTAGTGTCTATGCACTTTGCCATAAAAATATCGCATAAAATTTGGTGTGCGTTCCCCGTTTTACGAACGTACTTACGATGCCTTTTTAAAAATAGAAAAGACTAATCATTTATTTAACTTACTCGAAGTCCTCTGTGGAATTCGAAAGGCGAAAAATCTTTTAAAAATAGCTGTAAATACATTTTCGTTTTCCCTTCCTTTCATTTTTGTCGATCAAATTTTAATGTGCTTATTTCTATCAAGCATGCCAATTTTGTGGTTGCAATTTGTTCTATTGGTCGAATATTAACTTTTGAATACCACTATGTTTTTAGCCATGTTCTCTTTACATATATTTAATATGTGTCAACTGAATGGTTAAATATCAGACGTTTCCAACTGCTTTTAAAAAGAAATTATATATACTTATTCACGAATGCTAGAATGAAACATAACGTGTATGACTGTAATAAATGTCTGGGGACCTTGCTAACTGACCGAACTTCTTCTATTATCAATTCACATCTGCAGCCTTCATGAGTGATCCGTGGGAGTTCGATCGCATTTGCAGGAGGCCCCAAGAACAGCAAATGTTCAACTTCCCACATTGCTTCTAAGGCTGCGTACCCACTATCCTTCTAACTGATTTCAGTGTCGGCTTCGTTTTTTGTGGTTTTTCGGTGTCTTTGATTTTTAACAACTTTAGCAGGAAAGGGACTGATGTCCGGCAAAAGAGGAACCTTTCCTTCAAGTAGAGTCGAGCTCCTTATCTCCTGACCCATTGTTGATTCGCCTCATTCTTTTGTGAATAAACCGCAGATGATTTCAGAATAAAAGATTTTCCAAGAATACTAGAGAAGGAGGCAAAATACAAGTCAGAACGTAGCTTAAGATAGATTGAATATCTAAAGCCAGCTGAAAAACTCATTTTCGCACGTGTTTTAACTTTTTTCCACAGCGCTTGTAATACTTTTCAGTGCGGTTCAAAGGTGCCAAATTGGGAGGGAAAATTAACTTAATTAATTTATTATCCCCTTCATAATAGTATCCGGTCCCTGACAAGAACAATGCCTGGGCGTGTCCGCTTTCACCACTAACCGTAAGCGCTTGCTAATCACGCGCAGCTTCCACTTTGAATCTGTATCTGGAGGTAATATTTGCAAACTTAAAAGGTGCAGTTTCAGAATTAAACATTAAGAGCTAGAAAGTATTTAACTGCAAACTGAGTCAAATTTGAGATTTAAATAGTAGTTATTTTATTATTTTATTACCTTTCACATATATATTAGTTTTATGTCTATGTGTGTAATATGAAAAAAATATATATTGTTTTTAGTTTTTTAGAAATATGTCTAAAATTAACAAATTAAAAGAAAGTACAATATAATCTCAATTATCCGAAGTAATTGGGACCGATCATCTTTCGGAAAATCGAAATTTTCGGATAATCGAGAATGCTTCAATTTTAAGATTAAAGAGAAATATATGCAATATTTCTTATAATGGTAACAAAGGCTTAATAAAAATAAAGCAATAGCAAAATAGAAACAAGAATAAATTATCTGAATTTCAATTTTGAAATTAAGTCCCTTTTACATATGTCTCAAAGGTTTGAAAAAATGTTTTGTTTGTTGCAATTTCGATTACCTTTGCTTTGAAGATCTATCACGGAGTTTTTAAATGTTATTAGTCTACAAGTATCACAGTCTTTCTGCTGCTCCAGCCATGCCAAACCTTTTGCAAAACATTCCAAAGCTTCAGAATTGTTAATCGGTTCGTTTTTTTCGTTCCACTCCGCAGCTTACGGGAGCTCTAGTTAAATTCAAAGAAACTTTAAGAAACGGGATCGCAAATATTTATATGTACAGGTAGTTCGGAAAGTACCGCTTGCACGTAAGGAATATGACAGTTAAAAAAAAAAAAAAAAAAAAAAAAAAAAGCTTTAAAAATGGATTTCGGTTAAAAGAGGTTCTACTGTAATTATGAATTAAAATGAAAACATTATGGTGAAATCGACGCTCAATCGTCTAAAAAATCTACGAGGTCTCGAACTCATTGCTTACGTTATTTTTCTGCTACTTTGTATTAGAAACACAATATAATCTTTATTGCATAGTAATGCAAAAATAACATCCATTTTTATAATTGATTGAACCGGATAATTAAGAGTATAAACTCTACAATTTATGTCAATTTTAATTAAATCGGAAGAGCATTTCATAGAGGGAAAATGTCATCATCCTTTAAAATAATAAAATATAAATTACGTTTTCAATGCAGTGCTGAAATCTTTATTATTTTTTATTTACATTTTAGAATGCTATAATCGTTCTATATTCAGAAGATGTTCATAGAAGTATATTAATATACACATGACTAAATATTTTCTTTTTACAGTTGCATTATGTATAATCTTTTAGATTAAGATTAATTTGAAAATGCTGAAGTATCGTGTCCAAGTAGACTTTTATTTGTTTAAACTATGCTTCTTCATCAATGATAAATTTTGTTGAGAATACTGATCATAAAGTAATTTTAAATATATAGGTTGAAATTTACTTATGTTTCCATATCTATAAAACTTATATACATATCAAATATTAAAGTATATGCATAAATATATTTTTCTGTTTTCAATGCAGGGCTGGAACACTTATTATATTCAGTTTTTAGTTCTTATAATGCTAATAATGGTTCTACATTTACAAGATTTTCAGATGATTTTATTAAAATATACATAACTAAATATACATATTTTTCTTTCTTTCTTTTTTTTTTTTTTGCATTATTTATGTTTTTTTAAATTAACATTAGTTCGAAAATGCAGAATAATTGAATGTAAGTAGACGTTAATTTGTTTAAACAGTCCTTTTCATCATTAATAAATTTTGCTGCAAATACTAACCATAAAGTTATTTAAAATATATTGGTTGAAATTTATTATTTTTCCATATCGAAAAAACGTATGCGAAAATTTAAAATATATGCGTAAACCCTTATGAAAATGAGTATCCTATAAGAGGAACAACAATAACAATCTCGTTAAAAGTTTTGTTCAACATTAAATGTAATATTTTAAAATTAAACCGACTTCATATTATAAGATAAAGATTTATTCAAATAGCGTCTATTTAACTTCAATTTCTGAAATGGTGTCAGGTAAAGATATGACATTCATAATTAATCTTTGACCCAAGACATTTAAAACGGATAATTATATAGAATCTTTATTAATTGAGAGTCATTGATAGAGAACACCACGGAGCGCTCAATTATTCATAATTATTCTCTTTTAGATTATGATCGAAACTATAGAAAGTCTTCACTAGAAAGCATTAGAAGATAATGAGAAGATTTTGTAAACATAAATTTTTAAAATACTTTCAATATTCACTTTTTAATGCATTTCTAAACTTTAAAAAATATGTATATAACTTTCATTAAACGATGGATGTTTAAACCAATAATAATTTGTTGTTATTTTGTTTATGAATGCTTTAATTATCTTTAAAAAAAAAAGTGGTTCCAAATAAAGGAGTTTTTAGTGGTTTAGATACGTATTCAGTGGTTTAGGTACGTTTTTAGTGGTTTAAAATAAGGGCATTTTTTTTCCTTTCTAATTGAGTATTTACTTAAGCACGAGGAATAAAATATATGTTACGATGCAATCAATTTTCCTTTATTTTCTGTTATAAAATAATTTTATATGTAATTATATTTTTTATAATTCCTAATTTAATGTAAAAATATTATATTTTAACATTTATTTGATTTCAGTAGCACTCTATATTTGAGAAAGATAGGCTTTTTCTCTCTTAGATTTAGCTAATACCTCATTTTTGTAAATTAAGAAAAATACTATAATAATTTGAAATAATTTATAATTCGATGTTTTTAAAACTATTGTAATGTTTTCACATGTTTAAATTAATAATGTAAAGCAATTTCTAATCTAATATTCTTATATACGTGTTATGAAATATTTTCACTTCCTTTCGTTTACGTTGTGCAAATAAAAAATATGTAATATGAATTAATATTCATATATTTTACATAAAATGTGAGTTAAATGTTTATCATTTCGCTGTAATACTCATGTGATTCTGCTAACTATTTATTAGCCCCGGTACGGTATGCTATTTCTTTCTCCCAGCTTATTTTGTGTCCAAAAAATAACATTAGCTTACAGACACTAGCAATAAACAAAGTAGATGTATCATTGTACAATTAAATGCTCTATAGCATTTTTTTAAATTTCTAAACATCGCACATTTTCAGTTTTTATACCATCGTATTGGGAAAAAGAAGTACTTTTTAATGCAATTTGTTTGAAAACTGCATCTCTATTTGTTTTTGAAATATTAATTTTTTTGTAGTTTTTAGCGACATTTGTTTCATTTTGGCAACTCAAGTACGCCATTTCTGTAGAAAGTAAAGAAAAAATTGCTGAAAAATAGCAATTATATCTTTTAGTTGCCATTTTCTCATAAAATGGAAAAAAAATTAGTTAAAATACGTGCTACTTTGAGAAAAATATAAATGAAGGATTTATGATAAAACAGGGAGCATAAACTATATTTAATTTTAAGTTTCTATATTAATGCAAATGACGTCATTTTACATAAAATAAAAGCTTGTGCTTTAAGTCTTAAAACTGAAATATGTTTTGCAGTAGAGTCCCGATTATCCGAGTCACGCTTAACCGAGTTATTTTCTTCTGATGGACTGGTGGCTTCTATTATTATGAAACAGCTGTTATACATGAAGCGTTAGGTGAAGATGAAAGAGCTGCCGTAAAATGTTAGAACTCTGATTTTCTGGTCAGAATGGAAAAAAAAATGGCCATAATTTTTTTTAACGCGTCATTTATAATGGCTGTTTCATAATAACAGAAGCCACCAGTCCACCAGAAGAAAATGAAGTAATGGAAATGCCAAGGCGACACTAAATTCTGAAAAAGCAGAATTCCTGTTCTCTAGTATTAGAAGATTTTTTTTTACATTCTCGATTAGCTTTATGGCAATTGATATTTATTAGCGGATGCTACTAACAATTATTTATCGATTTCAAAATGCTCTGATCATTAATACACATCAACGTGTAATTAAATATTAAAAAATTATACATATTAAAATTAATTAATTAGTTTATAAAACAATGAGAGCAAATTATACAAAAACAAAAAAGTCAATAAAGACCTTTAAAAGACTCATCCACAAAAATGACAAATTGTTAATTTTCAAACTTGTTGTGAATTATTTTAAAATTTAAGTGGAACTTTCGAATTTTCTTTGTGTTTGATAGAAACAATTTTTGTTAAAAATAGCCGTTCAATTCGTATAAAATATTCTCATAGTGAAAACGTTCTTCTGGCTCTTATGTACTAGTACCTCGTAGAGTTATGTTTGGACATTTGGACTTTGTATAACATTGGAAATATGGTTTATAAGTAAGGACTTTAGAGAAGAGAATAAATCGATGTCTAAATAGATTAAGCGTTAGTCTGATTAAGATCTAAGACTAAGTCTAATAAACACTTGGTCTAATTAAGAGAAAACTCTGAACCCGAGTGGTTAATCGCCCTTTATCAGACAAATATGCATGGATTAATTTGACACACAAAGTGAAATAAATTCCCACAGAGTAAAGGATTTTGTTTTTTTGCAAAATATATTTTTAACCTAATAAAGTTTTTTCAGCATACTTTTTGCTTCCGTAGTTCTTAACACTTAACGTAACAGAAACGCACTGAACTTTTTATTCTGTCTTCTCTGGTATGAACTTAATATCTACTGTAAATGTGTATTCATTCTTTTTAGACCACGCCTGTTATTCTTTTTATGCTATTTCTACGCAAATGTTATGTTAGGAATATCTCCATCATTTCAGCGGACATGCTTAAATTTTATGCACGAGCAGGAATGTGTCGAAACAGTCGAGCAACAGTTACGCTATAACAAATACAATCTTATAACAGTAATAAGAAACATGTTTAAAGAAAACTTATGTATACCAGTTAGCAAAAATTCTATTTTAATTTCAATACCATTTGTGACATCAAAGTGTTGTAAAAATCGTGTTTGTCGTGAAATTTGCGACAGTACGCTCACTGGAAGTTTAATACTGCTAAGCTTTTGAATAAAATAATAAGAACACATGATAAATTTTGGAATATTGATATGATTAAAATTTCTAACCTAGTCATTCTGTTACCAGAAGGCCTGTACTTGATTAAGCAGGTTTAAACTTCTTTAATAATTTTAATATTCCTTCCACGAACTATATTCTTTTATAGATATTATAATTACATGCCCTTATAATATGCAATTTATACAACTGTTTTTTGCAATAAACACCTTTTCAATCACTACATTAATAGGACTATGCATTTAACAAAAACCGATAGCAATCGATTTCATTCTTATTCAATTAATCATCAGAAATACTCTAGTTTCACTGAAATGTAACAATTCCACTTAACCTAACACAAACAAAAATAATGTTAAACATCAGTACTTTTTATTGACAACTTGTCTTGAAATGAATATCTCTTAATGTAACTTACATATAGTTGCAATGTTAAGCCTGAAGCATTTTCTGAAAGGCATCTTCATATCATTAACATAAATTGCTAATATATCACAAGTAAAAGTAGATCACAGCCACTCTAAAGGGCATTGTTATTCTTTTTCGCTGAAGTTATCTGTGATCCTATGCGAATTATTTTCATATAGAAATTAGATTCGAGATGCTGCTAATTCGCAGTAACTATTGCACTCTATTTTTAGTTCTCATTATAGATGCATAAATGTCACTGCTAAGAAATGTATTTCTGATTGACTGTCGGCTGTACCTTCTCATTAGGCTTTATGTGATTAAGAATGAATTCACCCAAAAAAGAGTAAGTTTCTGTTGCATATCTATCCTGGACATTGTCAGGGAAATTTCGTCATGATGCACTTGTTACATTTTACCTGCAGTAATATGAAAGTTACTTTGACAAACAATCATTCAAATTATTTTTGACATTTGCTTCGGGAAATATTCTATATTTGGTTTGACGAGTTGCACAACATAAATTGGTATTTCTTTTACAACGCAATATATATAAATATTAAAGCAAATTATTAACCTCTGATTGGAGTGTTCAGATAACAATTAATTACAGGAGGCTCATTTTTTCCTCTAATTAATTAATAGATACTTGAATTCATATAAATTTAATTATTTTGAAAATTTCTACATCGAATGTTTAATCATTCTATTTAAAATGTTATAAATTTGCTAGCCACTGGTTTTGATAATATGTCATGTATAATTCTTATGTTATCTGTTTTAATAGTTTAACAATGTTTATTTAATTATTAAAAAATATATATTGTATAACAAGTTTCAAGCAAATAGTTGTATAGAAAAGCGAAGAAAATCAGGAGCCTCTTGTAAAATATAAGAAAGTTGTTTTTTTTTTAGTTTTTAAAACGTCCATCTAAAACATACAACAACATAAAAAATATAGATTTATGAAAAAAAGGCAACAATATCATGTTTTTATAGACTTTTTATAATTTTTATGAGCACATTAAATGAATCTTGGCAGTAACGAAAATTATTCAAAAATCTAAAAAAAAAAAAAAAAAAAAAAAAAAAAATAGCAGAAATTATGTATGAATCTAACAAGTCAATGAATGTGTTTAAGAATATTAAGAACATAATAAATTAAAAGGTTTTCTCCACTCACAAATATTTACTTTTATGATCTTTCGAACAAGTGTTTTGTACATTTTGTTTTCAAAGTTATTTTATTTAAAAAGATTCTTACCACTATTTTTAAATTATTCATAAAAATGAAAAATACTTTGTGAAAACACAGGTAAAGGTAAACAATTATTGTAACATTTAAAACCCAATTATTAAAAAATACTCTTCCGCTAAGAAAAAAAAAAAAAAAAAAAAAAAAAAAAAATGTATGATTACTCGAAAATGAATTTAAAAAGAAGTCACATTATCTGTAATAAAATAGCTTGCATTTAATGACTATTTTACCTTAATGATAATTTCCCTCATTGTTTCAATTTATCGCTGATACATTTTAATTACATAACCTTTCCTGTAACTGCAAAAAATAAAATTATATTACAGCATCACAAATAACTCTTTCTTATGGCTTTCACCTGTTCATGTCATTGATATTACTCATCATTAGAGCTGATACTTAATAACAGAGCTAATCAAATATAATATATCGCCGATAATTCCCCCTAGAACAGAATTCTATGAGTTAGTACTCTAAAAAACTATTAACGTCATCCCATTACTGCAAAATCATTAATGCCATGAAGAACCAACAGCTACGAAACAACAAAATTAGTCGCTAATCATTTGTGTGGGATCGGTGGTTTTCTTTTAACAGACGGACCGCAATGCACACAATTCTTTTCGAAAATCATTAATTACATATCTCTTATCTGATTTCCGTGACAATTTTCCTATTTATATTCCAGCTAGCGGCGAAGATTTAGCGCTGTCTAACATTTTCAATTAATATGCAAGGGAAGCATAATTATGAGTAATTGAGGGCAGACTGTCGACCCTTTCGATTATAACTTGCCAATTAACGAATATTGTGCTTAATTATTGGTACTAAGTCTCAGCTTTCAGATATGGAATTCAAAAATGATTTTTTTTCACCAAACATAATTTGCAAATAGATCATCTACTTTAAATATCATTATTCGAAGTAATAAATTCTTTGTAATATTTTGTAATTTCTGTTCCCCTTTTTTTCTCCAAACAGAATTTGCAAATTGAAATTAATTATCTCTTTTCAATGTCATTATTCGAAGTAATAAATTCTTTGTAATATTTTAGAAATTTTGCCCTCCTTTTTTTCTCCTAACAGAATTTGCAAATTGAAATAAATTATCTACTTTCAATGCCAGTATTTGAAGTAGTAAATTCATTATAATATTTTGAAATTTTTGTTTCCTTTTTTTCTCTAAACAGAATTTGCCAATTGAAATAAATCATCTACTTTAAATGTCATTATTCGAAGTAATAAATTATTTGTAGTAATTTGTAATTTTTGCAATTTTTGTCCCCCATTTTTTCTACAAACAGAATTTGCAATTGAAATATATCATCTACTTTAAATGTCATTATTCGAAGTAATAAGTTATTTGTAATATTTTACAATGTTTGTCCCCCTTTTTTCCTCCAAAAATAATTTGCAAATTGAAGTACATCATCTACTTTCAATGACATTATTCGAAGTAATAAATTCTTTCTAATATTTAACAATTTTTGTCCCCCTTTTTTTCTCCAAACAGAATTTAAAAATTGAAATAAATCATCTACTTTAAATGTCATTATTCGAAATAGTAAATTCTTTGTAACATTTTGCAATTTTTGTTTCTCCTTTTTTTCCACAAACAGAATTGGAAAATTGAAATAAATCATCTACTTTAAATGTCATTATTCGAAGTAATAAATTATTTGTAATATTTTTCATGTTTTGTTCCCCTTTTGCAATTTTTTTTATATTCAATGCCCTCTGAAAACCGCCTGAGTTTGACGAATAAATATCTGAGCACCCTTAAAAAATTAAAACTTTGAAATTTAAAACTATTCATACTTAAATTAAAAGACAGTAAATAACATCGTTATTAAAAAAAGGGGTCAGAATAAACGGGAATTTGTAAGTTGGGATTTTAAAAGATAATTTCTTGGAACCATTTTGGCTTTTTTTTTTTGCCGCCATAGACAATAATTAAATTTTTCCTTTTGTAACATGTCTGCCTGGACAGTATAAAAAATCACCATTTTTAGACATTTTTAGATATTGTTTGGATAATATTATTCTTTACATTTATTTGTATTTAGTTAAAGCTTTAGGTGTGTCTAACATTTTAAATTATTATGTAAGAGAACTATTCTTATGAGTAATTAATTTCAGATTTGAGACTCTTTCGATTATAATTATCAAATTAACGACGATTGTGTGTAATTGTTAGTAGTAACGCTGAGTTTTTCAAGTTGTATTTTCTGAAATGAATTTATTCTCCAAACAGAATCTGCAAATTGAAATAAATCATCTACTTTAAATGTCATTATTCGAAGTAATATGTTCTTTGTAATATTTTGATTTTCCTTTTGTAACCTTTCTGTCTGGTCAGTATAAAAATCACCTTTTTTTAGTGAATTTTTATATATTGTTTATGTAATACCATTATTTACATTTCTTTGTATTTAGTTACAGCTGTAGGTATCTCTAACATTTTAAAATTTTATGCAAGAGGAGTATACACATGACTATAATTGAGTTCAGACTTGAGACTCTTCTGATTATAAGTTGCCAATTAATAAATATTGTGCTTAATTATTGGTACTAGGTCTCAGCTTACAGATATGGAGTTCAAAAAGGAAATTTTTTCTCCAAACAGAATTTGCAAATTGAAATAGATCATCTATCTATTGAATAGATTATGTCATTATTCGAAGTAATAAGTTCTTTGTAATATTTTAGTTTTCCTTTTGTAACATTTCCGTCTGGTCAGTATAAAAAAAATCATTTTTTTCCGGCATTTTTAGATATTGTTTAGGTAATATTATTGTTTACATTTATTTGTATTTAGTAACAGCTTTAGACTGTCTAATATTTTAAATTATTATGAAAAAGAGGTATACACCTTTAAAAAATTATGTAACTTTGCTCCATAAAATTGGCGGCAGCATACTGCTCCAGTTATATGGAGCAATTTTAAACTTATACAGTGGTGCAATTTAAACTGATATAACTGGTGTAATATTATACATTAGTGTAAAGTAACACCAGTTATATCGGTTAAATTATTGCATAAAACGGAGACAGCAAGGCTGCCGCCAATTTTATGGAGTAATATTACATAATTGACGACGATTGTGCTTAGTTATTAGTAGTAATGCTCAGTTTTTCAAGTTATGTTTTCCGAAATAAATTCCTTTTCCAAATATTATTTGCAAATTAATATAGGTCAGAAACTTAAATTTTCGATGCCCATGGTAATTGGTTTTTAGTTTCTAATTTTTGTTTCTTGATACTTGGTTAATGTAAAGGAATCTTTTGATATGCCCTGTTTTTTTTTAATGATTTTCAAAGATTTTCGTACATAATCACTGTACTATTTATTATTCATACTAGCTTCTACAGGATGTTCAAATAATCATCCGAAAACTCAGAGGATTGCTAGCGGACATCAAGAGGAAGAAAAGTTGCAATGGAACATGGTGTCGCTACCCACCTATTTAATCCAAAATACAGGTTGTTCCATCCTAACTCAACATAGGTTGACTGTAATAACCTTTGGAAAACGAGAGCATATTATAATGAAACTTATATTAGTCATAATCAACTTTGTTGTAAACAAAAAAAAAGTGGTAGAAGTTTTCACTATATTCGCCAATATTATGCATTTGACCCTCCACATTTTCGACTGCGATTACCAGTTCATACATTGTCATCAATTGCGTGAGCACCATATTTTTCGAGAACTTTTCCTGATGTAAGCAAATTTCATACAAAACAAGATACATGTCGTTACATTTTCATAACAATATTTTTATTTTTCTCAAAACTATTACCAAAAACCAGAGTTCAATTAGAATGTTACACCCTTTATTTGTGACTAAATAAGTGGTTTCTGACCGCATGTTCCATTGCAACTTTTGTTCGTCTTACAGCCCCCTGAGTTTGTCGCATAAATATACCCTGTATAATTGAAACCGAGTACTTTAAAATTCTTCACATTCAGATAAAAAGACAGTAAATAACATCGTTATTGAAAATAGGTGTCAGCATAATGTGGTGATTTTCAAAGGTCACTCCTTGGGATGTGCCCTTTTTACTGCCGCCATACCCAATAATTAAAATTAACGCCTCTTCTTGTTACTAACATTGCTGTTTAATTTAAAATACTTTTTATTTGTCTGTAAAATTTTGATGTTTTGCATTACTGAATGGTTAGAAATATCTATGGCTCTTTAGCCTGTAAATGCATTTGGTGTTGTGGCCATGTTGCATGATCCTTATTTTCTTTCATTTTATCCAGCACCTATTTCTTTTCGTAAAATATTATTGTGTGTACAAAATGAACACTGCTTTTAATATGCATATCCTGTCAAGAAACACGATTTCCAATGATAAATTTAACAAAACTCCAAGTGTCTATAAAAAAAAAAAAAATCCGCAATGCATTCGGAGGTGTATCCATTCTGTATTTGGCCTGCATTACTTAAAGAGGTTCCTTAAATATCACCTTCCTAAAAATATAGTAAAAGTTATCTTAGTTTCTCAGAAATTTTGCATTTGCAATTAACAAACTAGTTTTCATATTAAAAGAAATATAAACAAAAATTTATAAAATTTACATATGAAGACGTGAGTTTCAAACCTCGCCTTATCCAAAAAATCAAATTTTTGGAAATCAGGAAAATCCTCTAACTACGTCCATTGGTTTTCATTGTAAACCAAGATTTTACAATGACAGAAATGCAAAATAAAATCAGTTTTTCTGCAGATTGTTGTGTTTTTTCGGTGCAGGTTTACCGGTAAAATTCATTGATAAGGAAAACGCGATTTTTTAAATTTTGGATAAGGCGAGTTTTGAAACTCACGCCCTTATATATGTTTTAGTGACAGTGTAAAATAAAAATAAACATTTGTATTTTTAGTATTTATACAAATATCTTTCTTTAAAAGGTATATATAATTACATTAAGGGGGCCGGGAAATCCCTATCTCCGCCATGTTAAATTCACCAACTTTATGTACCTCTTTCTCAGAAATGGTGAAAGATATAGGTCTAGATTTTTTAGTGCAGTTAGAATGACATGTTTTACTTATTTTAACAAGCCATTTTATTTCTAAGTGAAACTGAAAATTAATTATTAATTATTTATTGAAAGTCATTTTAAATTTGCATTTTTGGTAAGATTTCACTGCCTAAAATAAATAATTCTCAACAAATCATTAAATCCCTGTATTAAAGTATACAATATAACATAATAGTATAAGCATTAAAAAAAATCTGAGTAGTTTAATAGATATTTAAAAAAAAAGGAACACATGAAAAATCCAAGCTTTTGAGAAAAGTCAGTTAAAGATTTAAATGGCCATTAAGCTGTGAAGTACTCTTAGAGAGAATGAATAATTCTAACACTTCTTTTTTTATAAATAAACATGTGTGACGCATGGTTGGAAAGATGAAAGTTTAAGCTATTTAACGATATAAAAAGGTGAAAATCGATTTTTTTCCCAAATTTCGCTTGCCTGGTCCCCTTCAATGCTTTAAATTATTAAAATAAATCTTATGCAATTTTGAAATATTTTGTTAAACTAAATTTTAACGAAAACCGAAACACACTAGCTACGATTCATACAAAAAAAAAATAATAATAATCGAACATAGTCTCCTATTGAATATCCATATGAATAATCGAAATAAAACCTGATAAATTTGATTAAACATTCGGATCACCGAAAAGGCAGATAAGACGATTCACTTGGTTTATTCGTGCCCAATGGCGGCTTCTGGTTTAACATTAGTAATCGAATGACCATGTCAATCAATTTAGACGGGGCCATATAAATATATTTCGAAGTAGAAACTTTCTAAAAGAAATCAAAATTAATTCATACAGATATAAGAGAAGTAATATCAGGTAAAAATTATGTTATAAAATCTGTTTATGTGACTACAATTAAATTTGTCCAGCCTTTCATCCAAATGTTTAAAAAGAAAAACAGGTTAATGTGCAATAAAGGGAATTTTGTCCTGCCTACCAGATATTTATTTAACTAATGTGTTTTATGGAATTTCTTTTTTTTTAAATGACATTTTATATTAATTTCCTTTAGATACTTTTTTTTTTGAAATCACGAGGAATAGATTTCACTTTTAAAGTATATAAGTAGAAAATTCTTGTGTTTACACTTTATTTGTTCTTAATGGCAATTATCAGAAACCGAAACATATGTATTTCCTGAATTTCTAGAATGCGTATTTTCTTTTTCTTTTCAATAAATTATAAATTCGTATACTGATCAAAACTGCTGAAATTAACATCATCTAATAGTAGATAATGCAATAAAATAAACATTAAGTAATGTAAATATTATGTAACGAACTGAGTTCGATGTAGAAAGAGCAATATAATATATAGTCTTATATGGGCTTCTCTTATGAATTAATTTACATGCACCAGTCTAGGGAAGAGAGAATACTTGGAACTTTTCATCAAAAAGACAGGTAAAATTAATTATTGGGTTTGTTTGCCTCCGATAGAGGCTTCTGCGACAGTATAAGGAAAAGACTATTTTGCAATGAAGAAAATTTCCTTTTCTTTCCAGATGTTTCTCTTAACCCATTTATGCCTACCATCTTATTTTTGGGACGTTTCGAATTTTAATGTTTTTTATAATTTTCTTCTTCTTTACAACATGAAAACTGTATGATGTAATTGTCTATAAATGTCTTTATCTATTACCGAGAAATAACAGCACAATACTGATATTTATTTGCTCAAATGAAAGCCTTTTATTGGTGTTTATAATTTTTTCATTTTTTAAGATAGTGAAACGTAAAAAAGTAACTTTAATTGTATTTTTCGTATCAAAGATCCAAATAAATAAGTCATAATCTTAACATGCAAACTTCGTTGAAATAAGTATTTTTTAAATTGCAAAATTTGTATGTTTAAGCCTATTTCTTATTCATGTTTGTAACGTACAAATTATAGGGCGCTAGGCGCAAAAGGGTACATATTTCTGTTAGCATTTAGGGGACAGTTATTGATGTAAAGTCCTTTTCAAGATGATTTTGAAATAAATTGTTTTTTAGCCTCAAATACGATTATTCTTAATTTATTATTAATTATACTTAGAAAGTCTCTGTAAAGAAATAGATATATATTTTTTAATAGTTCACAAAAATTCTAATTATTATATATAATATACAATTTAATAGCTTAATTTATATAAATTTAGACAAAACATATAATTATATATTTTTCCACATATGAATATTCCCATATTTAGTACGTTTACATTTTATCAAAGAAATACAAAAATATTTTAGCGCATTTTTTTAGTATTTTCCCATTTCATTTTGCAACCTTTTAAACTGATTTTACCAACAAATTTGAGAAAACAAAAATTCAATCATAAATGGGTTAATATCGTATTTGTATGTCGAATTAAAAAAAAAAAAAGTTCGTGAAAGTAAGTTTATTTTCTAATAGATTTCATGTGTGTAGAACAAACATACACGAATGAAGCAATTTATGAAGCAAAAAATGTTTGTGAGTGACGATCGCGCCATATTGAAAGAGACAACGACTTGTCCACTAAATTATGTTTAAACGGCAGTTTTTAAACTACAAATAGTAACACAATTTCACCTTTTACATCGTCGAATAAAAAGAAAAATGTACACTCAAATAGAATTTGTTTGCAAATATAAATTTACTATTTTTTTCTTAATATTAAAACGCTTTTCCAGCAAGAATATTTTTAAATCTAAGTGCAACCGAAATGGGGTATATTAACTTGTTTACGCTTAACACTTTTTGACTCAAGAACTCCAATTTGAAAAGTATTCACTCGGATGTTAGAATACATTGTTTTAAGTATGTAAAAAACAATTTTCAAAAATTTAGAAAATTAAAATAGAAAATACATACACGCTAAAAGGTACTTTTTTTCTAACTTCAACAAACAGAAAATCACATACTTCTTATAAATATTGTCAAAATCCTAATACAAAATTGTACAGTATACCAACTTACATTTGTAAAAAATCTATTTTTGGATATTTCCTGTCTTTTTAATTTTACAAAATTTACTATGTTTATTTGAAAAATAACCATGCATAACCGCTCAAATGAGGCAAATAAACTTTGGCATGAAAGTTAAAATCTGTATCCCCGTGTGTTGAAAATAATTTTATCAATTTATATTAACTACAGTGCTGGAAGGTAGCAGCAATAAATAAAATCCCCTTTTAAAGTGCACTTTTAACATTAACTTTTGGATATATTCGGGATTTTCAGCACGGTGATACAAAGGGTTAAAGCAATATAAATAATTCAGCAATCTTTATTTCCGCGTGACATTCTATAATTAAAGTGCCAAATGAAAATAAAACTTCGCAAATAAATAAATAAATAAATAACAAATTTAACTGATTTGTAATTGAAGTACGGGCTTAAATACTAAAAAGATCAGAACAACATAGGCTGGTGCAAATTGTAAATTGTTGCGCTATTCACTTTTAGAATACTTTTCATTGGAAAATACTAATTTTCTTTATGATGCCGTTGGTATGTAATCTATGAAAATATACAAAATGTAAAGTTGTTCTAGAGTTTTTAATTAAAAACGATTTTCAACAACGTTCACTACACCAAGCGATGCATCTTTAACCGTGTAGCCAGAATTGGATTATCAGATATTATTCATATAATATTTTAACAGTATTAAATTGTAAAGTTTATTTCTCCTTTTATTTCTTTTAGGTATTAAACAAACGAAATATTAAACAATGTCTATGCTTTGTAATATTCTTTGTAAGATGAAAATCTGTCTAACTCCGACATATTTTAAAGTTGCAGCGAATGTTAAAATTATATAAGGCGGAATAATATTTACGTAGCTGCCAAGTCATCAATAATCTTCAGAAATATGTGGATAAATTTGGCTCAGGCTATCCCCATTTCGAACCAAAAAATTTATTTAAATAACTTATTATTTAGTTATGTAATTCCCAGTTCCTTCGTGAAACTCCATTTCTTTCAAAAAATTCTTGTTTCAAACTTGTTAAACCTGGGTCAAATGAACATACATATTACAGAGTATAAGTTGGAGTTGTGCACCTACGTATCTATGATGGAAAGTATTCTCATTCCCAATCGATACCTAGGAAAAGTTTACTGTATATACTGTACATAAATAATTTTATTACTTTTACAAATAATTTCCTGTCAACAAACTATAACTGTGTGATACTGTTTAAACTACTAAACATTGATATATATATATATATATTAGATATTTCTGGTTTCTAAAGAAAAAAGGAAAAATCTAATTCAGAAATAAATGTAAACCATAAAGATGTTGAAGTTTTTTATCAGTGCCTTTAAATTAAATGTGTAAACACAATAATTTTCTGTTCGAAATGTTTTAAATATAAAAACAATTTCTGTTAATTACGGAACGCAAAATTTTTCTGACATTAAGATAATTTTCAATCAATTTATTTCTTAGCACAATATTCAAAGTAGTAATTTTTAGGCAGAGCAAATTTCCTTTATTGCAAAATAAGCTTTTAATAATGCTATTCCAACCTGCATCGAACAAGAATAAACTCAATCATTAATCTTACTGATCTTTCCGATTTAGGAACTTCCGAATGTTATATGTTATCTACTCGATTAATTCATAAGAAAGGTCGACAGGAGAATATATAAGAAAATGTTCGACGATTTTTTCTAGATAGTTTATGTTTCGTAAGAGTTATAGTTTATATTTATTTTCATGTATAAAATAGACGAAGCCCAGTGACGTAGTGGTCAGCACGTCTGACTGCCACACTACAGGTCGAGAATTCCACTCTGGCTGGGCAAGGCTCACTCAACCCTTCAAGGTCTTAGCCTTAGCGGTCGATAAAGGGAGTATAAAGTGTGTTTGGGAACTAATTACCGAGGGTCCCGAATTAGTCTGGCCATGACCACCTGACAGTGACATATGCTGTATATACCTCGAGGCACAGGGTCAAGAAAATAGGGATTGGCACTATAGTAACAAATCATGGATCAAAAAATAGCCACAGGTTTATTAGCCCAAGGTACGGTATGCTATTTCTTTCTCCCAGCTTATTTTGTGTCGTCTCCAAAAAATAACGTTACCTTACAGAAGCCAGCAATAAACAAAGCAGATGTATCATTGTACGATTAAATGCCCTAAAGCAATTTTTTAATTTTCTAAGCATCATACATATACAATTTTTATACCGTCGTATTGGGGAAAAAAAGCACTTTTAAATGGAATTTGTTTGAAAACTGTATCGCCATTTATTTTTGAAATATTAATTTTTTGTAGTTTTTAGCACCATTTGTTTCATTTTGGCAACTCAAATACTCCTTTTATGTAGAAAGTAAAGGGAAAAAAGTTGAAATATAGCAATTATATCAATTTTTTCTGTTATTTTCTCATAACAACCGAAAGAAAATGTAATTATGTGCTATTTTGAAAAAATATATATAAACGAATAATTTCTGTTAAAACATTGAGCTATTATAAACTATATTTAATTTTAAGTATCTATATTAATGTTACAAAGAAATGAAGGCCTATGAATCATTAGATAGCCTTTTTTGTCGAGTTTCTTTAATGACAGCATCTTTTTGCTGCATTTGTGTATTATTTTGCGATAGTGACATCCTATGCATGCTTTACTGTAGATGTTTAAGAGTGGATCATAAATGTGGAGTTCTTAAAGTGGATGCGAATGACGTCATTTTACATAAAATAAAAATGTGTGCTAAAGTCTTAAAATTGAAATATGAGTTGTAATATTTATATATAAATATATTTTTTTTTTTCATCGGGGCGACACAAAATTCTGAAAAAGCAGAATTTTTTTTTTTTTTTTTTTGTGTGTGTGTGTGTGTGTGTGTATAAATAATGCTGAATAGATATTCCTGCATTAACGGTTTTAAACTTCCTTTAAAAAAAATATGGCAGGAAATATAAAACAAAATTATTTTATAGTGGTATAGCGTGTTAAAATTTGCTGCGTTTTAATTTTTAAGGTAACAATGTCCGCTTGCTTGCTGTAGACTAGCGTCTATATATTAATATTTTTAATAAAAATTATGTTTTAATTATTTTATTTAGATACTGATTGCATATGAAGAATTAAAATACAAAAACAAAAAAACAAAACATTAGATGTAAGACCTTAAAACATCTTTCGTATTTCCATCTCACAAAAGATGTTTTATGGATAATTGTATTCTCGTGTACTAGTTTTATTATTATTTACATTATAAATGTATACTTGCTATGAATCCATTTTACTTCCAACATGGCTATTTACCAGCTAGAGATATGCTATAGGTAGGTATACAGATATGCTTTTGTCTAAAAAGAGTATGTGTTTTTGTTTTGTTTTTTGTTTTTTGGTTTGTTATTACCGATTTTCAACAATGTTGGGGAATGTTTATGAATTCGGTTTATCTGTACATCTGTCCGTCTGGTCGCCTGGCCGTCCGTCTAACAAACGTTGTAACTCATGTAAATATACTCAGATTTTCATGTAAATTGATCTTAATGATGTTTGCCATGGCTTGCTCGGTATTGAATATGAATTATGTAGCATTAATAGTTAATTTACAGGGGGACTCAAATAGAATCGATTGAGCACTGTTTTTGAGCAATAATTGTTGGAAGTGCTTTTTCAATTTAGGAATACACTTTTAAATTTAACAAATTTTTTACATGGTAATCGTTGTATATAAATTTTATACCACGTATGCAGGACTGCACAAAATAATTAACGTACCGTAATCCTTAATAGCGAAAATTGCTTAAGATTAATTTTCAACTGAGGTCTGTATTTTCTAACTGAACTAAATTTTTGCATACTTGTAGTTAATAAATACAAATATGTATATAATCATATACAGGGCTGCTGAAAGTATTCAGACAATTTCCCAACTGCAGATGGGAATTTCTGAAATTGGAGTTTCAATAGTCTTATGCGTTTTCAAATGGTTGAATTAGAAATAATATTTCTACTTATTAAACGATGAAACTTTGTTACATTATGCTGAATGTGTTGGAAACTATTTCTTAATCCTTGCTTGAAGCATGATTTTTCTTTCTTGTTTCTTGTTGTTTTTTTTTGTTGTTGTTGTTTTTTTTTGTTATTGTTGTTTTTTTTGTTATTGTTTTGTCTTGTTTTAATTCCGTTATTTATATAGCCCAATAAGGTTTTTATGTAATTACAAAAAAATATACAATTTACTCATATCTCTAAAAAAAATATAAGCAATCCATAAAATATAAAAACTTGCAAGATCATTTTATTTTCCAACTTATATAACATTTTAATGGTTTGTCGTAAACTGTATTACTACTTTGATTAAAACTTGCAATACTAATATATACTTGCTTTCTTTGAGAATTAAGTCTACACTCAACAGGCGCGTCATCACGCTATTTTCTAATTAGTTACAAGAAAAATCCGATACGTGCATGATATGCACTTTTGACATTTAAAGCAAACAGGAAATTACCTCAAATTTTCCCTTGTTTTTGAATGAATTAAATGTGATAACAGTTCTTGTACTTTGTCCACATATGATGGATTAACTGATCTTGCATAGATATAATATGAGAGTCGGTGAAATAATGTTAAATTTTACTGAAAAGGATTTTGTCATTTTTTAAAATTCGCTTATACTTTTTGTAAGATCTAATTTATCTACATTACTTAATATATACAGTTTTAATTAAAAAAAAAATGTTAAGTACAAATTACAACTTTATTTTCGCTGTATCTGGTAAATTTATACAAGATAAAATGGGACTATTATCAACAGTTGATAACTCTTAATAATTAATCTTGTACTTTCTCCATAAGATTAAATTTTACTGAAAGAAACTATGATTTTTTTTTTCTTTGTAACTTATACTTTTAGTAAAATCTAATTTAACTACATTACTTAACATATGCGGTTTTAATTAAAAAAAAAAATATGTACATATTACAATTTTATTTTCACTTTTACAATCTGATTATTTTGCACATCATAAAATATCTAACTGTTGGTAATTTTTAATACATGTTCTTGTACTTTTTACATATATGATGGAATAAATGTTCTTGTATAAATATAATATGAGAGATGGTGAATTAAGCTTCAATTTTACTGAAAGACCATTGTGATTTTTTCCCCTTTTTTGTAACTGATACTTTTGTAAGATTTAATTTCTCGAAATTATTTAACATGTACCATGTCAATTTAAAAACATTTCAAGAACATATCAGTACAGTCGAACCTAGTTATCCCGACACTCTAATGTCCAAAGAAAAGTATCGTCATAAGCGAAGTGTCACGGTAACCGAAGTTGGAGAAAAATGTTTATAAAAAGCTGTATTTTTAATTAATTTAAGACGATTTTAAATTCAATACTGTTCTTGCAGTTTTAAGCAATAAAACATTATTATTAAACAAAATAAACACAAAAAAAAATTGAAAAGAATAAAAATGAGTTTTATGATGACTGTTATTTTTATTGTTACATGAAATATTAATTAATTAAGGTTTGCTTATCCCTAGATGTGCTTTCTACAATTATTTTTTCAATATTATGCAATGGATTGTAATCAATATTCGTTACTTCAGAAATTGATGTTAGATAATTTCTGATCATTTCAATGCAGTGCAATGCTTCGGTTTTAGTCGGATGAAAAACGCCGTGTAGCCACAAGAAAGCGCCACCTGACAAGAATTAAATCACAGTGAGTAAACTGATACGTCTATCTGGAGCTTCAGTGGGTCATTCATAGTGTGTTATTTATTCAGATAAAAGATTGTAGTAAATTTTCTTATTTATCTCAATGGGTAATTTAAACACTTTTGTGAAAAGTTTGGCTGAGTCTTTTCTTACCACTAATTGCCGTGCTTATAAGATGGATTATGAAAAAGGGACAATTTCTCTAAACCGTCGTGATATCCGGAGTTAAAAATTATTCAATGGCGTAAAATACGGAGTTTATTTACATTAAAATCATACACAGAAAATCGGGACTTTGAAAAACTGACGTGATAAGCGGAGTGACGTGAAAACCGGGTGTCACAAAAACGAGGTCCGACTGTATATCATTTTCCCGTTTAGAATCTGGTTGTTTTGTACCAGATGAATCCTGTTTTTTTTGTAGTAAAAAACATTGATGTTATTCATGGGAAGTAAATAATATTAGAATCTTTAAAAATGCATTTTAAACTTATTTTTAATAGAGACTGAAGACATTTCAAATCTTCAAATACTGCAATAATTTCTCTTTATGTTTTCATTATAAAAAATTCATCGCTTTTATCAGTGTATACTATGATAAACTAATGTCGCGAAATCTGGCGTTGTAAAATCTGAAAATCTTTGGGAACAGGTGTAACAGTTGTGAGCTGAGAATTGCAGAAATTATATTTATCTGTAACAGTTATATAAAAAATACACTTTAACATTCAAAAGATTTAAAACACCTACAAACACTAGTTACTTTAATTTATAAAGTATTTGATTTCCAAATATGAATTCCACGTTCTCATAATTTTCCAGCCCACATTTACATATAAAAAGAAACGAAATATTCAATGCTTACAAAATATTTCTTTTTCTTTGAAATATTCAAATGTATAAAAAAAAGTAGAGAATATTAAACTAACTGAGTAATAACGAAAAAGACATCTTCTTTAGTAGTTGTGTAGTTATACTTAAAAAAAAAATAATACGACGATGTTTCCTTAATTATTTGTTTACTGTCAGAAAAAGGAATAGAAAACTTTTCCTATCAAAGTGTGCTTCAACATTGCACATTCGCGCAATAACATGCATGTTTGTAAACAGTTCATTTCAAATACATTTTAATGACAATGTGCAGAAAATATTTTGATAATCAAATTGCCAACAAATTTATCTTTTGTCTTACAGTATATACATAGTATAGTATCGTAGTATAGTATAGTATCGTAGTATAGTATAGTATCATGGATAATTCTCTTCAATCTTGCATTATTATGAAATTCGTCAAGTATTAAATGAGTTCTCAAGTGTTACGTTTATTCTTCATTCTGGAAAAAAATTGTTAAGTTTATATTCATCTCATCATAAACGAAATATTTAAATTAATTTGTTTCAAACAAATATTTAATTAATTTATTTTTAAAATTATTTAATTAGATTTAAAAAAAACTTATTTCCATACAACTGTCATTATAACGGATTGCTACAGACGAATTTTTTATTGCATTCTTAATGTTAAAATCAGTTTCAAAAATTGTTTTCCATAAAAGTTATTGTAAAATACTTAGTTTTTTTTAGAATGTGAAAGTAAATATGGGATTCTTTTGAACTTAAATGAGTAAATATGCAACTGGGTTTGTACATATATAATCAAATTTCATTCATTTTTTAAAACGAATTAACTTGTTCGAAGCCTGGTTCTTAATGTTGTAGAACACAATTGTAAGAAAGTATAAAAAAAACAATTACTGCATAAAATTCTAAATTGCATTGGAAGTGAAGGTTTAAAATGTCCTTTAAATTGTTTAATTCAAATGCTAAAATTTTACCTTAAGAAATGCATTTCTTGTTAATTAAATCATTTTGCTTTGTAAAACTACATAGTAATATGTCAAAAATGTGTTATAAAATACTGTACAAAAATCTTACAGGTTACCAAATTCACGATAATTCTTGAAAATATGCACCATGACCCTGATTTATTATTGCTGCAAAAACATACAGTTCATAGTAATGTTTCCATTAATTATGCATGATAAAATCTCAGCTTTTTATGGATGTTGACATGCATACAATTTCGTAATTGTATGATTTTTTTATATGTTTAAGACAAGTCTTAAACACAAAATATTGGCGCAGCATGTCCCTTAAGGGATTTTGCGCCATAAAACCCTATACAACCAACCAACCTTAAACACAAAAAGTTAATCTAATTGGCATCGTTTGTTTTCCTGAACTAATATCCGTTTCATTTCTGGAAATATCTACCATGATATGTGTTTTTCTGAATCATTGTTGTCAGAATGAAAGAAAAATGTGAATGCATTTTGACGTTTTTGTTAAGTGATAAAATCTTATTTTTTTTCGAGTGTTGACATGACCCCCCCCCCCCCAAATTTTAAGAAAATCACATTTCATATATTTTAGGTGAAACTTAAATGGCGTAAAATTAATCTAATTGGCGTACTTTTGTTTTCTGAACAAATATGCATTTCATTCTTGAAAATATTTACCATGATGTGTTTTATTCCGCATTCATTATTCTCAGAGTGAAAAAATGTGGCTACATATTGACCTTTCCGTTTGTATCTGAAAATTGATTTTTCTTCATATGCATTTACTTCTACGGAAAACTTTATCGGAATATCGATCTGCATATCTCTATATTCAACATATTTTATGCTTTGTTTTCTGTTCTTAATAAATATTTCTATGCAACATTTTATAAATAAAACATACTAACACATTATGGTTAATTATAGAAAATATTTGGTAATGGAATATTTCTTTTTTAGATAACAATAGATAGCATTTTTATTATTTTCAAGTCTGTATAAAATATCAAATTTTCGTGGGCTGTAGAAAAATCAGATATAAAGGATACACTTTTTGATTTATTTCTTAGTTTAATATTTTTTTTTTATGTAAAAATAAATCCAAGAATATGCAAGTTGTCAATATTCTGAGTTATCTACAGTCATTTCCAATTCGTTTCTGTAACAGCTAACAGTAAATAGCGATATTTTAATACGCTAGTACAAGACAAAAGCGTT
Organism: Maratus speciosus; assembly: GCA_963932465.1. Lineage (NCBI taxonomy): Eukaryota > Metazoa > Arthropoda > Arachnida > Araneae > Salticidae > Maratus > Maratus speciosus. Next base: position 252,267,744 of record OZ010790.1, read on the forward strand.
GACCAGTTAGTTTTATACTGTAAAAATGTATAAAAATGCTTTGTCGGATATTAGCTATGTCTTTGCTAATATAGACTTTTTTTTTTTTTTTTTTTTTTTTACAAATTTAATATTATAACGTAAACCTTATTGAATTTAAAATGCTTCAGAAATTTATGTAAATATGTAAAATAAAGGATTTATAAAAACAAGATACAAACATGCGCTTATGAACAATTCTAGAAAGTTTTAACTTATCTTGAGATAACATTAGGATAATTATAAATGAGAAACCTGAAAAACAAAGAAATTTCCGCAATAAACAAAAGCATATTAGATGAAATGTACGGTCGCACTGTAGGTTTTTTCACGAATCTTGCTGGCCAAAACTCGATTTCGAAAATTGCTGCATATGAACAAACAAATGGACACATGATAAACAAGAATCATTAAAGATTCATACGATAAAGTTTTTTAGCCCCATACACAAACAATAATCTGTTTCCATTGGTCAAAACAAGAATGTTGTGTCCAACGCATGTGCTTTAAATTGGTAATTTAAGCAATGGTATTTCTTTCAAACTGGACTTTTTGGATGTAAATTCTAAAAATAATAAAAACTTCTACGAATTCCTGTGCAACTACGAAATTATGTTGAGTAATTTTTCAATTAATTTTCAGCAGTGAAATTAATTGAATAATTAATTAAAATTATATATGCGTTCACGGATGCTGGGTTTATTTAAGTCTCATGTTTCGCCGGATGATTGTGTGCTCATGAAGACTTTTTCATATTGTGCTGCAGTTGTAGCTTTACGAACATATGTGAATGAGAGATGCTAAGCTGATTTCGTCCTCTTAGCTTAAATGGTAGAGTACTTGCACCCTATTTCCAAGGGATCCGGATTTCAATTCCCGGATTGGTCATTTTTCACTCTGTTGGCTCTATGCTCAGTTAGCAATGTGATAAATCACGTATTAAATATTATATTGAGCTTTCATAAAGTTTTTGCTGTACTACTTTAAACTACATGTTTTTTTTCTTTCTTTTTGTTTGTTTTTTACATTGTCCGATTAAGTGTTAATTCACGTTTTTTTTTGTGTATTGGATAATAATAAAACAACAACAACAACAAAAAAAAATACAAATATTTATAATTTCGCATGATGACATTTTGTGTTAGTTTAATTTAGAGGTCTGCAAGGGCCGGAATTTCCAGGCCCGGGCCCAGCCCGCCCCGAACAAAAGCAATCATAACCCGGCCCGATGAAAAAATTAAAAGTTCGGCTCGAGCCCGGCCCGTTTATATTTTCACAGTTTACGTCACGGCCCGTACAAAAATCAGTGAAAACAGGCCCGGCCCGACCCGTGAAAAATCAATTAAATAAGACCCGACTCACTTTTTCCAAAAAATTCAAGTTTTTTTAAACATACATATTTATCCGATAATTTTACAGTATATTTTAAAATTACTATGTGTTCACAAGACAGAAAATACACAATAGCAACATTAATGATTACTTAGAGTCTTAGACGTTTCAACATTCAATTAAGGATTCATTAAAAAATTAATGTAATTTAGAATAAAAGAAAAAAAGGAGGGTTAAAAAACATAACTTTTGAAGCTGTATAATAAAAAGCAGACTTATAAAAATATTTCTCTGCCATTTAATAAGGCTTTTCTCAAATCCAAAGGAGCTACTTTCTGATACATTTTTGAATTAATTTCTTTTCGAAAATGCATAACATTGGCAGGTGTTATTCAGAAACTATGTAATCGAATAACGTTATCCATTTTTTGATAAAGGCAATATATCTTTGAGAAAATATTGTCAAAAATAAAGTTTTGAATCGAATTTCCAGAAGCGATAGCGCAGGAAAGGAGAAAAACCTGCAGTCACGAGACAAGACTCTCGCATATCTCGATAAGTAATTTATTTATAAAAAAAAATGGAAAACGATGTTCAATTCCAAGTCCCATCAATAGTCAGGCCTGTCAGTTTTTATGTCTTTAGTTAAAAATGAGGCAGAAAATGTGTCAGAAAATTTCTCATTGTTGAGCAGTGAATTTGAGAACCATCTTAACCCTTTCCGACGCAGTGTGCCCAATTCGGGATACCTAATTTTAACTCCAAAATTTTAGTAAAATTTTGCTTTTAGAATGAACATGTAAAGTGACATGTTTTTAATATCTAAAAAAGTTGTTTGTAACTTCCGGTGTCAGTCAATCATTTCATCATTTTACAACAAAAATTGTCTGCGCTGGAAAGGGTTAAGGTAAAAATTCCAAAATTCCAAAGATTCCGTTAACAGAAGTTCGTTATCGCTATTAATATTTTTACGAGACATATTGCATTCCCTATACATCCTGAAAACAATAATGTCCAGTTCCGGCCTTGCTCGACTATGTAGAAAAAAAAAATGTAAGCCTGATCTCGGCCCAGCATGAGTCTGCTGAAAAAATTAAACCCGGGCTCAGACACCATTTAACCATCCGATGCTGATCTCATTTCTGCATTGATATATTTATTGATTCTGTATGGTTATATTTCTGTATTTATATATTGAAACTAGCATCGACTCGTGACGCACATTTATACTTATTCTCGCGATAGTCACCTTCATTGAAAATGGCTCATATTTTATCGGCTTCGATTAAGCTTTTATAGCGGGCCGACAGGCCCTCTTTATTTCTTTTATAGGCGCGGCCCAATAGGCCCGTTAATTTCTTTTTTGCCGGTCCGGCCCGTTTATTCTGTTTCTCGGCCTAGTCCGGCCCGTTAAAAAACTGTTCTAATTCTGCCGGCTCGGCTCGTATGAAAATTCACCTTCACTTCGCCGGACCGGGTACGGGCCTTAGGCCAAGCCCGGGCACATAAAAAAAAAAAAAAAAAAAAAAAAAAAAAAAAAAAAAAAAAAAAACGAAATATAATTTAAATACGAACGAAAATATACAAAACCACTTCCTAGTTAACAGCAATTCTGGAAGCGTTTTTTATACAGTGTTAGCCTAAATGATTGATCGGGTTTCAAAAGACTGTTTATCTACAAGTACACGACGTACAAAGACGGGTGATACAGGAAAATATAGATACACTCACCAACTTTCTGGTCTGTATTACGAATGTTCAATAACTGCGTCCTTAGTCACCCGGCACACATCCCAACAGTAATCCAGTTCCGTCATTACGTTCAATAGGATGTTTCTGCCAACAACCGTCACAAAGCAGTGATGCGTTCCTGCACGTGAGCAACAAGGCGGGCTTTAAAATTTGGTGAGTGTATATATCTTTTCATGTATCGCCCGTCTTTGCAGGTCGTATATCTCTCAATAGACAGAGTTTTGAAACCCGATGCATCTTTTAGGCTAATCCTATATTTAAAAAACTTCAAAATCAGTATATTGGACATATTTAAAGAAGCATAAAAAAAAAATAAAGTTACTTTTGCTGCCGCTGATTTTTGGAATCGTTTCGGTCAGAATGTGGGAAAAAATGGTCATTTCCACATCTTTAAAGGCAATAATTTGTTGAAAAAGTTGATGTTCATTGAATGAAATGTAACTATAATAACAAAATATTAAATATTTTACTTTAGTTTCTTATTTATTTTATATTAAAATTTCATTTTTCATCAGGAAAGTTACAATAAAACGAAAAAATATTTATAATTTTATAAGAAAAAGGGGCAAAAAATAACAAAAAATATTCAGTAATATGTGTATATCCAATAATTTCAATTATCTGCATATAATTATAAATTATGATAAAATAATATTTTATCAATGTGGCCAATTCACCACAGTTGTGGTAGAAGTAATAAATTCTGATTGTGTTTGTTAATACAACAAAATATTAAACATTTTATTTTAGTAACTTATTTATTTTATTTCAAAATTTCATTTTTCTTCAGGAAAGTTACAATAAAACGAAAAAGAAAATACATAATTTTACAGGAAAAAGTGGCAAAAAATAATAAGAAATATTTAGTAATATGTGTATATCCAATAATTACAATTATTTGCATATATTTAAAAATTGTGATAAAACAATGTTTTATCAACGTGGCCAATTCTCCAGAGTTGTGGTAGGACTAATAAATTCTGATTGTGATTGTTAATACAATGCAGCATAAAATATAATTATATTCAAAGTGTGCTTGACTCACTTTAATATTTAATGCATTTGAAATACGGTTGTTAAATAACTTATTAATAATAAATTTATACTGATATGAAAAGATATTTATTTTGAATTGATTCAAGAAAATAAATTTTGTGTTAATCTGAGATGAGATTTAGCTTTCACTATTTTTTTTAAATAATGGTCTTGCCAATTACAAAAGCAAAGTCTCGAGTATATATAAAGGTTTAACTAATGATGCGTTGTTTAAGATAAAAAAAAAAATAAATAATAAAAAAAAAGATTATTTATGGGCCTTTGAAGAAATTTGAAGATTTTTTTTTTTTTACTGAATATATACACACATCATTATAGGTAATACTAACAATAACTGATTTTGACAAGAAAAAAAATCTTTTTTGGGGTAAAAATAATATTTTTTCTTTTCAATTAAAAATTTTTAAAGTTTGCAGTTTTTTGATACATTACTGTGTTTTAAACACAAAAACTTCTACAAATATTTGTCACTCCATTATTTATATATATAATAGTCACTCCATCATATAGTCACTCCATATAACACTCCATATAATAGTCACTCCATTATTTTTTTGTATCCTCAATATAGTATTCTTAATAAAATTAGGGACCGATTTTACAATTAATGAATTAGTTTAAGAGAAAAAAAATAAAATAAACAAACATAGGAAAAAACGCAGTAAAAAAAAATCATAATTTCTAAAACGTTTCGATTTTTGTTATTTTTTCTATTTTCATTATATTGTAAAATCCATCCCTAAATTCATTAAGTATACTACCCTGAGGATACATAAAAAATTTGACAAATATTTGTAGAGGTTTTAGTGTTTTAAACACAGTAATTTATAAAATTAATTCTAATTAAATTTAAAATATCAAAAAACCCGCCTGCGTAAAAAGCGAACTAATTAATTATTTCTCATCAATGTAAAACTTTTTTTTTTTTTTTAATATTACTTACCTATTTTTTTTATTATTATTTACTTGTATTGATGACTTTTAAGTTGTGTTTAATTGTTAGTTCCTATCTATAAACACTGTAATAATGAGGCCTATAGATGTCTATGATGGTTAGAGTTACAGTAAAGCTAGAAGTACTATCTACATAACTTCCAGGTTGTGTAATATTTAAACGGAGCTTCTGACTGTAAAATAGTCAGTGAAACATCGTCTTCATTTTGAAAGTAATATCCAATGATATGCCACACAATAGGGTGCGTAATGTTTTTTTCGTCTCTACGGTCATTTTGAATTTTACGGCCGCCAATTTGAATTTATAAAAACAAACCCTAGCCTATAACCATCGGACGGTTAAGACGAATCGATAGATTCTTCATTCATTAAAATCCATCCAGCCGTTGGGATGTTTAAAGGGTATAAAAAATCCACATACCCAGATACGCGTGAAACACTTAACCCTTCTTGGCAGTCGGGTAAAAAAACTGCAAACTTTAAAATTCTTTAAATAAAAAAAAAATTAAAATTATCAATTTTTATCCACAAAATGCTTTTTTTCTTGTAAATTCTTCAAAGTTCATCAAAAATTAAGGAATATCCTTACCATTTATGTACTGAATTATGAATTCATGAAAATTTGAACTTAAGCATTTTTCGTGAATTGTTTAAACGACGTTAGAAGATTTACATAATCATTTAATAAATTTTAGAAGGATTTTAGACGGATTGGAGTATTTAGAAGGATTAATTACGTTTGAATTTATAGGGATTTTGTGCAATATTTATAACCGCACTCAAATCTGTTATTTTAAATAGTTTTCTTAATATTTTGTAGAATTAGGAAATGTACAAATATAATGTTCTTAGAATAAAAATATAAAAATATTTCCGAATTGAAAAATCCCCCCCCCCCCCACACACACACCCAATCAGAAAAGATGCAAAGGCAAAAGAAATCATCTTTTTAAAAATATTTTGTTTTGTGTAACCCACAATGCTTTGGGAACAATATAAAGTAATGTATCTATAACTCATTCTAAACTGTATTACAACTAATCGATGAATTAAATTAATTTTATAACAAGTTATTTTAATAGTACTGATAAGTACCGTCAGTAGATAAATGGTTAATATTTTGAAACCGAAATCAACGTACATGAATGCAAATACATATAAAATTTTCATACAACCTCACATATTAATCATCCTTATTTTGATAAAGTTGTTTTATTTCATATCCCACTGAAATACTTGGGAAAGCATTTCTCGGCAAGAATTTATTATTCTTTACAGACAAACCCCTTGGAGAATGAATGAAACAACTTTCCTAGAAGTTTTAAAATTCCCTTCCAGCAAAAAGCTTTTAGATGCAGCGTATATTTACTCATGGTTACTTAATGTTTGCCTATTTAAACATTGGGTTAAATGAAATAGGACGAGTTGGAAAAAATATTTACATAAGGCAAGTCTCTCATACACTCCGAAGCAAACATGCGAAGAAGGATAAATATAAATGCCTGATAATATGGAAAAAAAAATGTTAGATAGCTGAATAAAAAAGTGTAAATAAATGATTAAAAAGTTTGGATGTTTCTTAAAAATATATGTCATGAAACATTCCAGATTTTAAAAAAAAGGGGGTTTAAACATAAAAACTGATGTAAGTACATCTTTTGGAAAGCATAGACAAATGCAGCATTATCTATCTATATATATATTTCTCTAACGTAGCGCGAAAAAAAACTGTATTTGTAGCTTGCCATTTGGCAACAGCCACAGCGAAGATTCTCAGTGGTTAAGTTACGGTCACATGTCCCAACCACCTCAGCAAATCAAAATCCAGACAGAATCTCTCTTTTAACACAAACCTTTTTAGCGATGCATGAATGACAATTGCTATTGGTCCGGTTTACGGAGACGTGAGGAATTCAGCGAATCAGCTTTTTGATCCAAGATTGTATTTAGACACAGGCGAAAATATTTTGTTTACATTTCGTTAGCGTGATACGTAGCCTATTTTATAGTGTCTTATTATAGTTTTAAATGAATCTAAGCTGGGATTTTCAATACTATAGGCAAAATGAAAGGAAAAGGACCCCTCTGACACTAACATGCTATTTAAATTTAAACGACGCCAATTTTCAGTTCGCCTAGCTTTCTCAATGAAGATCAACAAGTCACAGGGCCAAACTTCTGATAAATGCATTTTTATTTACATTTTCAACAAACTTTTCAATTACTTTTTATGAATTATTTTTCATTTCAAAAGTTTGTAAATTTCATTATTTTAAAATGTTTTATACCCATTGGCAGCATCACCTAAATGCGTTTCTATTTGCATTTTCGACAAAGTTTTGCATGACTTTTTATACTTTCAAAATATTTGTAAATTTCATATGTTGCTTGCTCCTATCGAATAGCGGCCTAACTACAGATATTTTTTATTGTGTTTTCACTAAGGTTTTAAATTAATTATGTTTCCAAGGTTTTTTAATACATTTTTATTTACATTTTCAACAAAGTTTTCCATTACTTTTTTATACATTATAAATATTTGTAAATTTAATACATTATAATGGTTTATGATAGCACTCATTCTGGCTAGCGTTGACACAAACCCTGGCGAGCGAGCGAAGCGACCTGGGATCGCGTAGCGATCCCAATGAGAAATGCGTAGCAATTCACGGGGGTTGGCGAGCAGGGAGGTGAACCCCCTAAAATAATAATAATACTCTTGTATAGTAATTTTTTAATAATACAATGAGTTAAGCATTGAAAAAAAAAATCAAATTGTGTATTATTAGAAGAAAGTTTTAGTTTTCAAAGAATATTTCGTTTTATAAGAGTTTGTGAGTTTCAAAACTCGCTTTATCTAAAATTTAAATAATCGATTTTACCCCATCAATCTATACTATTGGTAAAATTGCACTGAAAAAACACTACAGACTGCAAAAACCAGTTTTATCTTGTATTTATGCGCTTGTAAAATATTGATTACAATGAAAACCAATGGACGCAATTAGAGGTGTTTCGAAATTTTCCTAAATTTGATTTTCTCGATATTAACGAATTTTGAAACTCACATCCTGATATGTAAAATAAAGTTAAGAAAATAAATATTTATCAATAGTGCCGTTCAAATGTACACTTTTAAAAATAGAAGAATCTTTTTAGGTACATTCGTAATTATATAAATACGTAGCACCTATAGTCATCGTTCGGTCCGTCTTTTCGTCCGTCCGCATATAACAGAGCAAAATCTACCCAACCGAATGGCCTGAAATTTTAAATATATAATTGTTGCAAAATTTTGTCAAGTCATTTCAAATTTTATGAAAATCGGATGTATAGTTTAATTACAGGGACAGTGAAAATTTTCCTTTACATTACGACCAATGGGAAAAAATTATTTCAAGTTAATAATGTTACAGCCTTTCGAACATAATGAAATTGGTATACACTTATGGAGTGCACTAAAATATGCATTCACTGAAATATGCGGTGCAAAAAATATTTATAAAACTATTTATAGAACGAACGCACCATATTTGCCACGTTTGACGTGAAATTTCCAACTTGTTTTATTTGTTTACAGAATTACCAAAGACATAAGCAAAAATTACGTTTTGATTGATACACGTTTTTCTTTATGGGTACAAATAACGATAGTTCAAGGATTTTCACTCCTTTAAAATACTATAAAACCTTTATTTCCAAAATCAGAAAAGCGAATCTAAGCCCTTGAATTATCTTACATATACACTGCCACAAAGGTTCTATTAATAATTCTGCGGGTATTGAATATTTAAAATTTTGCTAATCCTGAGTTCTATTTGTAAATGGAAATCCATTATTGTCAGTTTCAGGCTAAATTAATTTTAATAAACTTTGAAGTTTTCTAGGAAATTAATAAGATTAACAAAAATTCATTTAGCCCAAAGAATAGATTTTTTAATTAAATGGGAGGAGGAGAATTTTGAAAATAAAAGATTGTTAAAGGGTCTCAAGACTCTTAAGCTTCAAAGTTTTCGAAATTTTAATTTTTTTAGATGTTAAACTTCTATGTTTTCTGAACACTTTGATATGATTGTTTTCTTGAAATTGCCATTTGAACAGCAGTTATGGCTTTGAGAATTATACCCGATCAATAGCTGAAGCGTTGTTTCCGAAACTTTGAAGTCATTGTTCTCCAAATGACGTTTTTGGGCATAAAACGTAGAATATCTCAAAAACTTCTGTATAATTTTTCATGAAATTTCTAAAAAATATGTTTCATGTTATTCTGTATAAACTGGACCTAAAATTTCATTTTAATTGCTCAAAGAAACTTTTATTTAGGTGATTATACTGTTGAAAAGTTTGAATTAGCTAGACTGTTCAAAAGTTTGAATTATCTAAGTACAAGTTTGTATTAAATATATAAAATGCATTAATTACAAATTTCTTTAGGTAATTATTATAATATGAAGTATAATTAGGAACAACAAAGAAAAAATATCCTGGATGCGAAATTTATATCGTAATCCTGCACGTAAACTGTTATATCAATTTTCCTCTCGACAAATGTCTGACAGTTCGGAGCCCCCTATAAATACTAATTCTGCATCTTGCAATTTGTTAAATAGATTGGATGAAAGAAATATCCCAATAAAAATTGTGTTTTTGAATCATATACATTTTAAGATATTATATTTTGAAAATAGTATTTTTTTTCCTTTTTTCAATGTTAAGAGCCCTAATCCCGTTAAAGATAGAATATTAAGCACTTAATATAGGGTCTCTAATACTGCAATGATAGTGAATTTTAATCACAACTCGAAATTTCGATAAAAGTGCAGAAGATTTATGCAGATTTCTTTTATATGCTCTTAGAACGTTGTAGAACCATAAACGTGACCTGTAATATTCTATGAGCATATAAAAGAAATCTGTAAAAATGTAATCGCGTTGAAAATTACATTTGCGATGGGCATTTTTCGACGATTCGTAATCGATTCTGTTTGCATAACAGTTATAAAAAATATATTTATTGAATTTTTATATGTTTATATAGGAATATATTATATATTTTCATTTTTTGTGTCAGAAATAACAGTAAAAAATGGTAAAATGAAATAAAAAGTTTTGATTCGGCTATGCGAAAACACCTCTATATAAAAGAGATTTGTTTCATTTTTATTGTTAATTAGAAATTAAAGACAAAGTAATTCAAATAATAAATATAGTCAATTCGATATATTATAAATTAGCAAAGATAGGTTCTCCTTTTAACTGCTAAAAATAAAAGGCTGATTTTTTTTTTTTTTTTTTTTTTAAAATAAAATGCATTAATTTCTAATGCAAAGTTATTTAGTCATTTTTTTCAATCATAAGATAAAAGAATTTCATTCTATAATAAAAATCTTCTAAAGCATTTTAAAATTTAAAATGAGCAAAAAATAGCTTGAAAATCTTTCCGTTGATTTCCAAGGATTTTATTTAACATTATCTTTTACTTATTTAATAATACCTTTCCATTTCTATGACTTAATATTAAAACATGTAAATGCATTCAGTAAAATGTTGGAAGTTAAAAATACATATTTAAATTTTGTAATTTTTGAAAGCATAGTAACTCCTTAGAATAGCACTGATATGATTTTCAGTTACGCAAAATTTATTATTTTATGGTGCGAGAAAATATAGAAAAGCAAATTTCATTGAAATTTTCTGGAATGAATAGTGAATTATATTTTGAATAGTGAATTACAATTTTCAAGAATGCATAATTTTTTTGTAAAATATTTCTTATCTTTCAAGTTCTTGTACTTAAAAAGAACTTTTATTGGTGTTTAACGTATTTGAAGTTGTAGGGTTTAATTTTATATACAATGAAACCTCTCAATAGCGAGCACTTGCAAATCGCTTAAGTTATCCTTTATTCGGAAGTTTCTGCTTTTTAGAGGTAAAAGAATACAATTAAGTATTATTGTGCATTGAAACAGGTGTTCGCTAAATATAGTTGTCTGCTTTTCGGGAGTGTTTGTCAAGGAGATTTTAATGCATATTATTTGGATTAATAATATATTACTCTTAGCTACATTTAGGACTGCCAATTCTGTATATTTTTTAAACTAAGAAAATTTGAATACTAATTTTTGCTTCATTTAATAGCAGTCATCTAATGTTTACATAAAATAAAATTTCTACTTTCAGAATTATCGGTATACATTCTGAATTCCTGAAATAAAATTAGGTCAAATTGTCAAACTTGGTCGCATCCTGTTGTGTCATGCACTTTGGTATGTGGTAGAATTTAGAACCAGAGTATATTAGAGATTCAGAGTATGTTTCACTTTCAAAACTAATTGACATTAAATAAAATGATCTATTTCATGTTACTTTTAGAAGATCTGTAGAAGTAAAAAAAAACTATACTAATACAAGAAAGATATCTCTGTGTTTTCGTGTGTGACTGTGTGAGTGTATTTATCTGCGATGGCTAAGGTAATCTATCGTATTTAGAGGTCTGAAAATGTGCATGAGGAAAGTAAAAAGCAGGGTTGATACCTAGATGTTTCATTTTTTTAATAATTAGCGGATATATTAAATAACACAAAACGAAAATACCATTCATCTATATTCTTCTATCATTCATCAGTTCATTAAAAATAGCATTCATCTGCGGACGCCTGCGCATTTTTTTTTCGTCCGTCTGTGTTACACGCGTCTGTCAAACCGTTTGAAATAATGCCAAACTAAAAAATATTCTTAAATTCCGTCATAGTTTTTTTTTTCCTAACGCTGCAAACCGCACAAAAGTGCGATTTTTAAGCCTTTCAACACTTTTTTTTAAACTTCGATTTTGCGGGTGCTTGTTTGGGCTCGATACTTTCTTCTCTACCCAAGTGCAAGTGGTTTTCAAAAATATGAATATTAAGCCATTATAAAAAACAACTGGAAATCATTTTGCACCTCACGGTGACACTCTTTCTTTCTACGGCAAAATTTTCACTCAGAACACCGGTGTGGCTTTTGCTCATGGTTTTTCAAGTAATAAACATATTTTTGCTCGAAAATCATACGCAGGATTCCGAAAGATTTAAGATAAAACCAACCACAGTCGTCAAATCTTCTGTATGTAAGTTTACGGCTCTTTCCAATTATTAGATTTCGAGATATTGAATAAAATCCTTTCCAGCAGGGAAGACTGTCATCTGTTATCAAAGGATCTACCGAAAAAAATCTTAAAGTGTTAGCAGAACGTGTTTTTTATACGACGACGATGCGAAGAATTTTTACCGAAGAGCTCGGGAACTTTATGTCCCACATCCCCTGATACTGAGCATAAGCAGTAGCAAAAAAGGAAAAAAGGGGTGTGTGACTACGACATAGCTTCTATAATACATATGATAAGGTCATGATTATTTTATATAAAAAACAATTGTTTATTTTTAGTAGTACGTATATGGATTATTTCATAACTTTTTTTTTTTTTTTTTCTGTAAAATCTTTATTTTATTTTCTGAATGTTACGGAGACACACGAAAACCGTTTCTTTTATAAATATTTGAAATATTATATGTTATATTATTAATTCTTCCTTCTCGATATTTCCTTTCTGCATGCTAAATTACCGGCATATTCACTATTTTCTTATTATTTAATAATATCTATCATTAATCCTATTAAATTCTCTTTTAATTAATTATTATCTTATTCAATTTACTTAAATATAACGCTTTTGGTTTATTCCTAAATTGTATCATGATTTTTAACCATTTCTAATATTTAGTGTGAATTCGAATGTTTTTAAAACAGCCATTTTTTTTAACTCCTTTTACTCCGAGATTCTTTCGCGCGCTGGGATATTTTTTACTTAAAAATGCATCCGATCCAAATTGACAGGATTCTTTAGGAAATCACTTCCATTGGACGTGACGTAGGTGTAACGCGTATCCTTTCTTTCCGCATTGGTCAGAGCGCGCGCGACGTCATGATTTTGTGTTTCTACGCCTTATGACAAAAAGCAGGTGAATGGAACTATTCCTCAAAAATTGTTCGATCCTTCAGCTTTTAACAGCTTCCTGACTGTTAGTTTTCTTGGACCATGTTTTTAATTCTATTTTTACTTCACGATCATAGGATGAAGTTATTCAACTATTAGACATGAACGTATTGTAGGAATGTGGTGAATCCTTTTTGATGTTGTTTTGCTAATAAAAGCATGAAGATATGATCTGACTCTTTATTTCATAATGGAAAAACTTCTATCTATTTCATTCCATCGCCTGTATCAATTCATTCCACGACTCGCACCAATGTCTACAACTCTTCAGAAATTATCCCATAATGGAGACTCTGCCATAATTTTCATTCTACGACTCGAACCAATGTCTACAGTTCTACGGAAATTATTTCATAATGGATACTTTTCTATAATATTCATTCCACGACTCGCATAATGTCTACAATGCAACATATATATAAAGTATACATTTTTTCACGCTGATTTCATCCAAGGAAATGAAAACATTCTTCAAAAGTAAGTTTTACCATTTCTAAAAAAGGAAATTTGAGCAGGTTTTAAAAATGTCAAAACCTAATCCATGCATAATCTTTAAATGTAGATGTTACTAGTAATTGATGGATACCAGTCGCATTTTTATATGATCTTACGAAGAATTTAGTCGGGGGATGACTTTTCCTACGACTGTAGATTAATCAATAAATATTAATGGGGAGTGACTGAAATTTGAGACAAGGAGAGACTTTCAAAAGTGCTCTTTTTTTTGGAAAAATACAACAGAAAAGGTCATATTTAAACTTTCATATTTAAGAACTTTTGAAGTCATTCAAAAACATGCAGTAAGTAAAATAGGTAACCACTTGTACAATGTAGCTCTTTTCATTTGTTCATTTGATTAACCAGATATTTTAATGCATTGGAATGTATACAACGTTCTAATAAACCTGGTCGCGTCTATAGCCATACGCTATATTTTATTAGAATAAATAAAAAGCAAAAATGATTTTATGTAAGTACTTTACTCCAACTAAAACCAGTTGGGTGTGCCAATTTCAAAACTTTCTTTTTTTCATATATGTTAATATTTCAGCAATCGTAATTTTTTATTATTATGCATTTAAGAAAGAGCAACAACAACAAAACTGAACAGTTAACAGATCTGTTATTTATTATTTTCTTTATTTATTTAATTATTAATTAAAATTAAGTTTTTTGTTAATAAATGTTTCCAAACTATGGTGAAAAAGAAAGATTTAATGATGAAGGCCATTCAGCGGGTAATATATAAAAAAAGTGGAAATTTTCCCCTTATTACACAAATGCAAGTTTAACCTAGTTATGTCATTCGGATGATTTTGTATGTTTTTTTATTTTTTTTTTATTTTTTTATTTTTATTTATTTATTTTTTTTATTTTTTTTTTTTATAGCGCCAAACAAAGAAGCGAAAAAAATTGTTATCTTAGCACCACCTTCAAGCCGATTTTCTATCAAATTTATTCAAACCATCACCAATTACATTATATCTAACTATAAAATTTCCTGAAAAAAATTCACAAAACTTCAATTATTCCACACAAAATCGTAAATATAGCAGAGAAATTTCTATCGCTGTGCCCGTTCTGATGGAATATCCGAAATTCCAAATGGGACCTGACAGTTATAGTTAAAAACATATGTGTGAAGTTTGGTTCAATTCTATACATACCTTCGTTCACTTTCCGATAACACGATAAGTGAAATAGCACAAAAATCGTTACCACAGCGTCCACTTGAGGCAGAATATTCGAATTTTAACTGACACCTGCTGGCCATAACGAGAGACATACATATGAAGTTTTGTTCGTGTTGTATGTTTCACGTTAAAGGTGTGGATTTTCTGTATTTTGGAAAGAAATGGGCAAGATAAATCACAAAATTTCATGTTTTAACGAAATGTAACCAATGGAATAATTCCATTGAATCATGGATCTTTTTAGATTGCAAGAACAATTTATAAATATTGTTGATTAAGTTAATTTCTGGTTTACCAAACAAACTTTAATTTTGCAATTAACTGACACGGAGAAAAATATTGAATTCACAAATATTCGTTGAATAAAATGTGAGAACACAGACAATTTCAAAAAGTTAAGTTAAAATGGTCAATTTAACTTGGGCAAGTTAAAAGTCAAATATATTAATTTTGAATTATTATCCACTAGATTTTAGCCTAACATCAGTCACGTTCTCACTTTAGAAGCAATGTACATGCAGATCTTATGCATTCTAACTAAACACATCTTCCTTACATTTAGATTAAGTATTAACGGATCAGCTTGTGTTGAATGACCTTCTGTTATCGAAATTAATTTAAACGTGGTTGCACGTACACGGCTAATGCCGTGATTGTAATAGAGGAATATATTAGCCGCACGTGCATAATCATGTATGTGTGTTAACAATTCTTACTAGAGCAAATCTAATGTATTATCAGAAATATTAGAGCTATGTAATGATATAGCTAGGGTTTGTTAACTTCGTGGAACGTGTCATATTTAAGAATGCATAATACGTCTTCTAAAATAGTAATTTGAGAGAAATATTAAAGACTGTACTGGATGCATATAAATTTAATGAGATATTGAAAATGGGTATACATTTCAAGAACATGTGTATAAAAATTAATTTATTATATACTAAATAAATAATCTTTGTTAAATGTTTGTAAATATGTAACAATTTAATGAGGCCTTACGTAAATATATATATATATATATGTTTGATTTCTTAAACATATAAGAAAAATAGAAATGGAACTCGGTGAAGCATTCATGAAAAATACATTCTGAACTAATTCTGAAAAAATGCCTTACTTTACTTTAAAGTAATATCTGGTGTTTGCAATTAATTTTTAAGAACGACTGTAAATTTCTGCAATATACAGGGAATGTCCCCTTGGTATTACTTCGAGAATAGAGGATTGAATAGAGATACATGGTTCCTCAATTTTTAAAATATTTTAACGAGCAAGCTTTTTAATGCGCGGAGACAGAACATAGAATTCCGGATTAAAATAAGATGAATACGGTTTATGACTGAGGGATTGAATATGGTTTATGACTGAGGAATTGAATACGGTTTATTACTGATGCATAGGACATTTCTAAGTGCTATATATTTCAAGATAATTGACGATGCACTATGTAAATTTTCTAAATATAACGGAACTTTTAATTTTAGATGTAAAGTTTAAAAATTATATATTTTATTTATAACAATGACAAAATACATTTCTTAAAAGAAACAAACACAGTTTTGGCAAATATTACATGCAAATATAGCATCCTGTTTTGCTTAAAACTTTAGCAAGAGTTATATTCTTTAGTTTAGATAGTGTGAAATACGAAATGCTGCAACCTGTTCAAAATAAAAAATAAAATTTACAGTGTTTCCAAATATAGCGATGTTTTAAAATGTCACTCTCTTCGTCTAGAGCGTGACATTTATCAAAAAATCTTGTACCTACCTTAATAATGCAAACTTATCAAATGCGCACGAAATAGAACAATTATGACAGAGCTGTATGTCAAAAGTAATTTCATAGAATACTTTGTTATAAAAATATAATAAAACTTTATTTACCTATTATACGGTAACCTAGTAGAATTTCATTATCGAAGTTAGGAAGTCTTTAGGTTCAAATAATGTTGTTCCAAAGAAATAATTCTTCAGTCTTTACAACAAACAATCAATTTATTTACTTGAAGGATACACATAAAAAGATAAATTTCTACCGTTATATTTTTAATTAGTTTTACTCTATAAATTTAACATATGCCCTACTTTCATTATCTCTTCATTAGCTGGACAGCAACAAGAAAGAACAGCAATTTCCATAGTGACAACAAAAAAATTTTTATTTTAATGATATCAATATGTTTTAGAAAATTGTCGTAAATAAATAAAAAAATTGAGCTAGATTAATATATAGGGTTAGATTAAATGATTCGTCGGGTTTCAAGAGACTGTTTATTTGCAAGTATACAACGTACAAAGACGGGTGATACATGCAAATATACATACACTCACCAAGTTTCTGGTACATACTACAATTGTTCAATGTGTGCGCCCTTAGTCACCCGGCACAGATCCCAAAGGCATTCCACTTCGATCCATATGTTCAATAGCACAATCGTACGTTCAATTTGCACTGTGAAAGAAATTCCGTTAAAATACGGAAATTGTACAGGTAATCGAGACGGCAGTATTATTTTCGGATTTTAACGGATTTTTTCCCGTACATTCAA
Organism: Maratus speciosus; assembly: GCA_963932465.1. Lineage (NCBI taxonomy): Eukaryota > Metazoa > Arthropoda > Arachnida > Araneae > Salticidae > Maratus > Maratus speciosus. The sequence continues at coordinate 252,285,136 of OZ010790.1, forward strand.
GACAAAATTCCTTTTTTTTTCACAAAATTTACGGAAAAACATTCCGTTAAAATAGGAAAATAGTACTGGAAACTAGATTGCCAGTACAATTTCCGTATTTTAACACATTTTTTTCTTTTTTAAAGGAATAATTTGTTCTTGCTATCCAGTCAAGAGGTGGGCTTTTAAACTTGTTGAGTGTATGTATCTTGTCATATATCACCTGTCTCTGTAGGTCGTATATCTCTGAATACACAATGTTTTGAAACCCGATGAATCATTTACTTAATCCTGTATTATTCTAGCATATGTGATATGTTAGAAGACATAACACATATAACATATGTTAGATATTTTAACATATATGGATAACATATGTCAAAATACTTCTAGAGTATTCTTCTTCATAGATGAAAAATTGCATTACTATACGCTGGATATTTTAATATTCTCTTTAAACATATTGAACATTTTATAAGCAAAGAAGAATAAATAAAAACTGAGTTGACAATATTTAAATAATGACATTTTTATCATTTCAGATGCATAGCACATTATGATGTATAATTAATTGTTTACTTGAAACAATTGGAAGGAAAAAAAAATAGCAAATAAAATTACGTTAAACTTTTTTAGTGATAGACAAAGAACTATTAATTTTATTTACTTTTATTCAAAGTAACTAACTTCGATAAAGATTATAGCTTTAAATAAATCAATAGAATTAAAAAAAATAAACAAAGAATTAGTGTTTGTTAAACTTTTTTTTAATTGTCTTCATATAATTTTAAAGAGTATTAATCATTAGTATGTCATGTTTATAAAATCTGTGATAATTTATTTAAATAGAATTTTCTAGGAAAAACTTATTTATTTTCTGTCAATAAATAAAACGAAGGTCATGTTTATTTATTTTATTTTCATGCAACTCTTCAATGTATAAAAAACATTTTGATATATGAAAATTATAGATTTACTAAATCTCATATTAATCTATTCATAAAATTTTCAGAGATTTGTCTATAAACAAACTTTCCCTACAAATCTATTACTATATATATATATAACCATTATATAATATTATAATTCATCATCTTTTTTTTTTTATATAAAAATAAAAAATAATAAGATGAGTATCAATACATTACACTGACATTATACATAATAAGGCTGGATCAACTATGATTAATTAATCATTAATGAATTTTTTTATAAACCTATAGTCTAATATATATATATATATATACATATAAAATTTATAATCTTGTTTTTTTTAAGAAAACTGAAGATTTTTTAAAATATTTATACTTTAATGAATTACATAAATACTCATTTAAAAGATTTTTAACTGTCTGAGTTATTGTCTGAAGTAAGACAACATTTTCGAGAAAAAAAAAATAGAATCATTAGGTTTTTTTTTTTTTTTTTTTTTTTTTTTTTTTAACATTTTAACGATTTTTCTAAACTTTTTTCAATCAATCTTTTATATAATATTTATCAAATGTTTTGGTACAATTGTGAATAATGCTAACTTATCAGATGCGCTCGAAAAAGAGCAATTATTTACCAGTATGTCTGTCAAATGCATTTTCATAGCATATATAGTAAACGCAAGCTTCTAGTAAAAATAAAATTAGGCAGAGTGATCTATACTTTAACATTCGTTTTAAGGATTAAAAAAAAATGAAACAAATAAAATTAAACTTTTAAAATGTTGTTGAAAATAATTTTTTTTTAAATCTTAGACGAAGAGGTATTTTATATTTTATTGTGTTTAAAGTTTGTAAATTGAAAATAAGCTTTTTTATTGCAATTATTTTTCTTTTAAGAATCGAACTGCAAATTGTTTTAGAGAAATCAGGTTTGTGATAGTATATTTAACTAATTCCGGTGAAGTATTAAGGATCTTTTATTAATGTGTAATATACATATAATATAGGGGATTTTTACGAGTTGTATTTTTTCAACTTAGTAAATCAATATATTTGTGTTAAAATTAATTAAATGAGATTATATGTTTTTAGTTATTTTTTATGAAACTTTTTCTAAATAAATTGTTAAATATAACAGTCTTTAGAGAGGACTTTTATGTGAAATTTTTGAAACAAAATTGTTATACTTCGTGTAAAATGTCTATCGAAATTTTCTTTAATTTCAAGATGAATTTATAATTTATACTTTTAAATAAATATATTTCTAATAGATTTTTTTAAATTAAAAGTTTTATCTGTTATGAGTTGAATATTTATTTTTTAGAATTTCGTTAATTTTTCGTATAACTGGAATATCAAGACGATTTGATTTAAAATTTTTATGCATAAACACATTATGTATTGATTATACAAACGGTTTTTGATATAAACACATTACTTATTGACCATCTTTGGTTGAATCTGTAAAACCCTAAGTGGAAGCGCTATAAGATATAAAATCTGTTAAAGCCGGCTTTAAATTACACCTATTATTTTTTAATTGTATCTTCTGGTTATATCTTTGTCTTACATGGCAGATAAGTATTTTTACAGCTTACATTGCTAATTAGTTGAAGTAAAGGTATAAAATCAGTTAAAGCCGGCTTTAAATTATGCCTAATAATTTTTAATTGTACCTTCTGGTTATATTTTTCTCTTGCATAGCAGATAAATATTTTTACAGCTTTCATTGCTAAATAAAGTAAAGTTATAAAATCTGTTAAAGCCGGTTTTAAATTATACCTATTATTACGCAGATTTCGTATGAAATACTAGCTATTGGGATCGTTCCTATGTTGGAATTTCTGAAAAATGCTGGAGATCTACACCGATCATGACCCCCAGAATCCAAAACCACCCTCAATAAGAAACTTTATCTATCTATCTACCTATATATATATATCACTTTCTTCTGGACACGACAACTTTCGTAATTCTGCACCAATCTCTTCCAAACTGATACATAAAATCAATGGGCATAAAATCTCGGTCAAGTTCGTTAATGGGCAAAATCGGACCAAGGGGATGGAAACAAAGAGGGGTTTTGTGAAAACAGAAACCCTCCCATAACTTCTTAATTTTTATTACTTCTAAAAATAGGGCCAAAAATTTATGTATCACAAATTTTTGATAAAGTTGAAAATGGGCTCAAGGGGCGCAAAAATAGGGTTTTTGGGAGAAAAAAATCCATAACTTCGTCAATTCCCAAGATATCAAATCCAATTAATTTTATTATAAATCTCCTTAACATTATCTACAATTTTTATAGTCACAAGTTTTTGATAGGACCAATTCGTAGCGCGAAAAAAATTAAAAACGAAAACAAAAAGGGCGTTTGAAGAAAAAAAATCCCTGCCGGCCCGGCCTACAGGCAGAGGTAGATTTCGAAGTTAAGTATACTAATTTCACCAACAAAAACTAAATCATTATTAGATATAAATCCACTTTAACAGTTTTATCTATCTGCTTTTGACGAGTTTTCAGTTCCTTTTTATAAAATAGCTGGTTTCATCAGAATCATGTTAAGGCGATATTAAAAAAAAAAAATTTCCATGCTCAACAACTCCAAATTTTCTGGCACATTTTCAGATTCAAAATATATATATATATGTGAAACATGCTGACGTGATTTTTGAAAAGATTTATAGGCGACCTGTGTTTTTATTTTTCCTTCAATTAATTAAAACTTGATTAATAAAAAATTATTTTCTCAGTCAGGCAATATTTTTCGTTTCTAACACAATCGCATCGGGAAATTCTGTTCAAAATTCCCACTTTGACATATTTTTTAAAAATATATTCTGCCTCTATCAAAAAATTCGATCATTACTGTACATTATATAGTTTCTGAATAAGAGAATCTACCAATTGGAAGCCTTTGCGATCAAAAATGAATTATAAAATGAGTAAGTAAATAAGCAGTTTGGATTTGAATGCACCCTTAATAAGATGATTTTTTTCTTCAACCGCTATGTATTTTTAATTTGTTTTGCTGTAAGAATTGGCCCTATCAAAAACTTGTCTATATAAATGTTGAAGACAATATTAAGAAGATATATGAGAAATTCATGGAGATTTCATATCTTGTGAATTGACGGAGTTATGAAAATTTTTCTTCTTCAAACCCCTTTTTTGTTTTCGTTTTTAATTTTTTTTTTCTTTTTCCGGTACGAATTGGTCCTATCAAAAACTTGTGAATATAAAAGTTGTAGATAATATTAAAGAGATATATAATAAAATTAATTGGATTTGATATCTTGAGAATTGACAAAGTAAGGAATTTTTTTTCTCAAAAACCCTATTTTTGCGCCCCTTGAGCTTATTTTTAATTTTATCAAAAATCTGTGATGCATGAATTTTTGGCGTTATTTTTTGAAGTAATAAAAATTTTAACTGATTTGATCTGTACAAAAATTAAGAAGTTATGGTTTTTTTTTTCTGTTTTCACAAAACACCTCCCGATTTCCATACCCTTGGTCCGATTTTGTCCATTAACGAACTTGGCTGAGATTTTGTGTCCCTTGATTTTATGTATCAGTTTGGAAGAGATTTGTGCAGAATTGCGGAAGTCATCGTGTCCAGAAGAAAGTGATAACACAATTGCTTCGGGAAATTCCGTTCAAAATGCCCACTTTGACATCATTTTTTGAAATATATTCTGCCTCTATCAAAAAATCGATCATTGCGGTACATTATATAGTTTCTGAGTAAGAAAAAGTACCAATTGGAAGCCTTTGAGAGCAAAAATGAATTATAAAATGAGTCAGAAAATAAGCAGTTTGGATTTGAATACACCCTTAATAAGATGATTTTTTTCTTCAACCGCTATGTATTTTTAATTTTTTTTTTTTTTTTTTTTGCTGTAAAAATTGGTCCTATCCAAAACTTGTCTATATAGATGTTGTAGACAATATTAAGAAGATATATGATAAATTCATGGGGATTTTATATCTTTTGAATTGACAGAGTTATGGATTTTTTACTTCTTCAAACCCCCTTTTTGTTTTCGTTTTTATTTATTTTTTTGCGGTACGAATTGGTCCTATCAAAAACTTGTGAATATAAAAGTTGTAGATAATACTAAGGAGATTTATAATAAAATTAATTGGAACTGATATCTTGAGAATTGACGAAGTTATGAATTTTTTTCTCCCAAAAACCCTATTTTTTGCGCTGTGAGGCGCTGTCCCTTTGTTCTGTGAGGGGGGGGGGGGGTGCGCTGGTTCAGGCTAAATATAATCTTATACTGCTATATATATATATATATATATATATATATATATATATATATATATATATATATATATATATATATATAAAGTTTTTTACTGAGGGTGGTTTTGAGTTCTAGGGGTCATGATCGGTGTAGATCTGCAAAAATATTTCAGAAAGTCCAACATAGGAACGATACCAATAGGTAGTATTTCATACGAAATCTACCTAAAAAAATCCATAACTCCGTCAATTCAAAAGATATAAAATCCCCATTAATTTAACTTATATCTTCTTAATATTGTCTACAACAGGCTCGGCGAATCTTTTCACGTGCGCGTGCCGAAAATTCACAAAAAAATATCTATCAAACATGTAACGTGCCAAACTTATGCAAAAATAAATTTGAAGCGTGCGATGTTTATACGAAACACTGGTTATAAAATTAGTTGCTTTCATGCATTAATAATGAAAAAATATTAAAAATCAAAATGTAATATTTCTGTATACTGGGATCAGACATTAAATAAATGAATTTTTAATTCGTAAATATGATCACTTATGCATTATGTACTGTAATAACGGTAAAAAATGCGAGTTTTTATTTCATTATTTTTTTTTTATTTATTATTAATGCAATATCTCGGTTATATTTGCCCAAGTTACAATAAACAATGTACTAATAATGTATCGATGAGATTTTTGCTGTTGTATGTTCGATGGAAAATGCTTTATATCTGGTTCTTATTTTGTTGTTTTTACAAATATGCATAGCTAAATTAGAATAATTTGCTATTTTATTGCAGTAAGCGATAAACAAAATTCATTTGAAAATTACAGCTTTTTAAATTCATATAGAAAGGCAAAATACATGTCGAAGACGCCACATAGCGTGACAGGAAAAGAAAACTATTCTGATATGTTAATTGATGCAAAAACTAATTGCATTATTTGTGATCTGCCCGTATGGAACAAAATTTTATTGGTTATAACAGAAATAAAAAATAGATTTTATTTCTAAAACGATTACCAAACTTAAATTTTTCGCGTGCCAGAAAAATTAGCTGGCGTGCCAACTTTGGCACGCGTGCCATAGGTTCGCCAACACTGGTCTACAACATCTATATAGACAAGTTTTGGATAGGGCCAATTCTTATAGCAAAAACAAATTAAAAATACATAGCGGTTGAAGAAAAAAATGATCTTAGTAAGGGTGCACTGTAAACTGATATGTCTGAAATTCAGACACTTAAGTGTCTGAAACGTAGTGTTCAATTTTCAGACGTTTTAAAATGTCTGAAAATTTTCAGACACTTCTTGCGTCTGAATTTCAAACACATAAGTGACTGAAACTGGAGTGTTCGATTTTCAGACGTTTTAAAGTGTCTTAAAATTTTTAGACACTTCTTGCGTCTGAATTTCAGACATTTCAAGTGTCTTAATTGCGGCCATCTTTGAGCCCTTTTTTTGCCAATATGAAGCCATCTTTGACCACTTTTCTTTCTAAGTCATATACGCAGCCATTTGACCACATTGAATCATTTTTTATAAATGAGAATAATTTGTTACCATAAAGCAGAGCTAATTGCAGCGTGGTAAAACTAGGATGCTTCTCTGCCCCCTGATTTTAGGGTACCCCAAATTGGGTACAAAATTTTTATAAAGCTGATATTTTATATCAGTTTTGACTTTATTATGATCGTAATCAGTATTTTGTAGTTTTAGAATAGGATAATATATATAAATATATTCACCTAAATATGTATTTATGCGATTTCATATAAGCCCTACGGTATCAAAAATGGTATACAAATACGGCATCAATTAATTCCAGTCCAAAGACCTAGTATTTATTCGCCCCCCCATCACCACCGCCACCTTCATATATTTCTAAAAAAAAAAAAAAAAAAAAAATAAGACTGCTCGATGCCATCAAATACATATTTGGATAAATATATCCTTTTCTTTAACCTAATCATATTCTAAAAGTACAAAATATTTATTAAAATAAGTATAAGATCAAAACAAATTTAAAATATCAGCTGTATGGAAATTGCATACCAAATTTGTGGGCCCGTAAAGCTAACGTCCCATAGAAAAAGCCCAGTTTGTCCATGTTGCGATCAGCTCTGCTTTATGGTAACAAATTATTCCCATTTATAAAAAATGATTCACTTCTTCGGAAAGAATTCCATCCCTGCTTTTTTGCACAATTTTTTTCTATTTAAATTAGATATTCCCAGTCAATTATTTTAAGCATTTTTTGGATTTTTATTTCTGTGTTAAATAAAATCTAGCACTAGATTTCACAAAAATATCAGCATATGAGATCCGAACATAAAAAAAAAATTGAGCACGAAACACTTACTTTTCTTTATCCCCCTTCGTTTTTATTATTATACTATTTATCATTACCAAGAAATGCTTAAACATTTGACAACCGCACATCGGCGCCTGAGACGAGCAGTAGTTATAAGATTCTGGATGGACTTCATGTTTATTTGGCTCTTTTCAAACGATAAATAATATAGTAAATATCAATGGACACAGAAATCCTTCATTATGATTTGAGTACCCTTCATTTCTGCTCCCCACGTTGCTTGCGATCACACAAGCAGTATCAGTCGCAAAAGCGATTTCTTATCCACATGATTGGAACAGTCGTCGAAAAAAAAAATAAACACCTCCTACTAACTCTGCAACTAGAAGACAACAATAATAGAAGAAAGTTGCTGGTACCAATCGTCTGGAAATAAAGTCTACTTTTAAATGATGTATTAAAATTTGCATAGGGGCCATCTACAAATCAAAATTAGATTAAACTTTGTTTTTTTTTTCCAATGGATGCACCCAATTTTGTCACTATATTTTAAATATTCGGTTCAAACTATGCCTAGAAACGAAATTTCTAGTCATTTGAATGATAAGTTTTTGAATTAAAAGCATTCAAAATTTAGAGCTTCTAATGTTAAATTGCATTTTCATATTTTTATTAATATCTCCTGAAATTATACTCCTAATATGATAATTTTGTATGTGGTTATAATACTAAAAAACCTAAACATATATAAAAACATTGAATTCGTAAAATTGCATACCAAATTTGGGGCCACAAAAATCGATGGGTAGGTGAGGGGGCAGGGCCGTGGATTAGTTTTCATGTTTTAATCAGGTCCTGCTTCTAGAAGAAACACTACTCCGCTTTATATTTTTCTAAATAGAGCTGTCCGCTATTCGGGAGTGACCGGTTATAGAAGTTTTACTGTATGCTTCAGTAATAACGCACATTCTCGAATAGCAGACACCTATATAGCGATCACTTTTTTCAATCCACAACATTTGTGGATTGAAAAGCAGATTAATAATATATTGAAGCATATTTTGTGTAATTTGTTCTCGGTATGCTGGGTATTTGCACACTCTGGACTTTTTTTACATATGAAAATAAAACCTAAATAGCGGGCAAATTCTACGGTCCTAGGGTGTCTGCTATTGAGAGGTTTTATTTAATATATACAGTTATAAATATATTCTAAAAAAGTTAGAAAATGTTTTTTTTTTTTTTTTTTGACAGTATAGGAAATGTGGTTCTAATAACTTCCAGTACCAGCGGCTTACATTCATTACCCCCCACCCCTCCCCCCTACTACATATACAGCAACAAAAATTTAAACACATTGATGACTTAATATATATATATATGAACATGTAAATATATGTTTGGATAAATATATCCTTTGTCATTAACTTCATCCTTATCTAAAAGTATGCAATATGATGTATAATAAGTACAATAAATTGCTTTGCGCAAATGGATGCATTCTCCGATGATAATAAAAAATAATCCTATAAAAAAATCAGAATAATTTTGACGTTGAAAGTTGTCAGAAAATTTCTGTCTTAAAATTTAAATATGTTATACAGATGAAACACAGGAAATACATATAAATGTAGTTATTTTACTTTGAACAAGTTTCCATAGTCTAAAAAAAATTCTTTCATCGTGCAATTAAATACTGTAGAAATTTCGAACTTTTTAATAAAGCGATACAAAGGAAGAATTTAAAATGTATTTATAAAGCATTAAAAATTTCACGATAACTCCGATTCTGATGCTTTTATAATTATTTTTCAAGTTTTATGCCCACCACTTGAAGCAAAAATGTTCATAGCATTTCCTATACATAAATTTAATTTTGTTACATGAAAACATTAATTTCGAAAATGTAAAAGAATTAAATGATCTGTCATTAAACATAAAAATTCATATACGAAATCATGTTAATATTATCTGTAACTAGAAATTACAACGGAAGGGTTTATTAATAACAATATCATTTAATAACTTGATCTTTTTAATTATATTTTGCCATGTAGGCAATTTCTTTTACATATAGCCATATGGTAATCACCAGAGCTACTAAGCTATCTTTGAAAAGTTAAACATATATATATATTTAATAACATGCAAGAGAAATAACATCTAATTTCAAAACTTATTTTGCATTAAAGATACATATTTAATTGTTATTTCTGTTTCTTTTATAAAAATGAACAAACGTTGAAAAAAAAAAATATGTGAAAAATGCAGTAAAATATGAAAATAAAGTCTTTTTTCCGTTCTAAATCTGTAAATTTTTTTAACAATCAATAAATCAATATTAATAAATTTTTCAATATCTGAAGTTGTACAAAATTTAAATATAATTTTAAGCAATTAAACAAAGTAAATAATGATTTATTTCCTTACTTATTTTATTGTAAATCATTATATAGCTATTATAGAAAAATATTTTTAATAAAATTAACTATTAAAAAAATGGCATTATATTAACTGGCTAATATTTACTGACATTTTTATAGTCAGATTAATAGCTTGTATCCACAACAAAAACTATATAGTGCTGCAACTGCTTTTTTTTTCTTTTTTTGGACAAAAATATAATACTAAAAATGTTGACAAATTTGGGTGTCAATGTACACAAGCAATAACTTTTAATGCTTAAGCAATGATTTAAGCAATGATGATATTATTTTATATGAAAAACATTTATTTATAAATCGAATACTTTAAGAATTATCAAGCAAGTTAGTTAATTAATCCTGAAAATTAAATAAATTTAGTCGAAAATAATAAAAAACACTGTAATACTGAAAAATATTTATTCTATATAGAAAGATACAAATATGATAAACACATGTATTCTTTAAAAAGTGATTTAAATAATTAATATTACATAATTAATATTGTTCAAGGAAAATTTCTATTTCCAAATAAAAATTATATTTTTGTAAATAATCACATTCTTACCTTTTTAGTATTTCCTTAAATGTAATAAAGTAAATCCATGTAATATAAACAGAAACACAAAAATATAGACACTTTCTTCTTACATATTTCACTAAATATTCAGATGAATGCTGATAATTGAAAAACACATAACGAAGACATTTTTTTTTCCATTATTCAACATCTTTTTTTCATAATGATATAATTTAATATAATGCAGAATTTAATTCAATTCGCTTTTTCGAATCACATTTCGCTCGCACTTTTTTATTCTCCAATCTCTCAAGAACAATTATTGAAATTCCAAAAATGCACTTTATAAGCTGTGTATTAGTAAGCTGCATATACATCTATGTGGATGGCACAATTACATTACTCAACGTATCATTTTTATAATAATCGCATATATTATTCCATAAATGAATTATTCCAAAAAACTGTTCCAGCTATGTATATGTCACAGTCACAGAATATAAATAATGTTACACATAAAAAAATTGCGGGCAACTTTGTTAAACAGGGAACTACCTCATTGAAAGCATTGAAAGAACCGTTTTAACGCGCCAGTTGCCAACGGACGTATTTGAACAAAGAGAAATAGGCGAAATCAGCATTTTAATTACCACTGCAGTCGCTGATCTCAGCCTACTGTTTATAAACCGTTATAAAGGGCTTGATGAGCTCATTTGAACTTTTTATCAGCGAGAAATAAATCATTGAATAAGAAGAAATAAGAAAAGTTTTATTTTCTTTATTAGGTGCTTTTCTTAATGTGTTACATTTATTTGAGTATAGTTTTTGCAGTTTTTTTATTTTTAGACATATAGAAAACATACTTTAAATAAAGATTTTATTGTAAAACTAGAAAATAACATAGCGAATTTTCGGTGGTCATGAAGAGAGCAATTGTCCATCCCTGAAATTTAATTAATTATATTTTCTATACATTTGATTATTTAAAAAATACTTTTTTCTCTTCCAAATAGCAATATATTAATTAAACGCTAAGAGAAAATGCTGCTAAGAATTTTTCTCCAGAGGAGCCCCTCCCCCCCGCCCCCCCCCCTTAACTTCTCGTAGAAGACGATTTTAATTCTGTTCTTCTGTTAGTGTTCATATATATCAAATTTATCTTAAATGAGGAGGGGCAGTTCAAAAAAAAAAAAAAAAAAAGACAGAGAGAGGAGAGAGAAAAAGAAATCAGTTCTCCATTGTGAAAAATATCGTTAGAAACTTATTTTTAAACGATTAATATTTCTTAATTTTTAAATTTCTTAAAAACTGTCTTACACGAGGAGTTCTGGCATAAATTCTTAGTTTAGCCTACTTCATGTTTATATTCTGCATTTTACAAAAGCGGACTGGGCTGTGGACCCCAGGCATATAAAGTGAAATCTCTCTGTGCGACCACCTCCATTAAGCGACCACCTCTCTGAACGACCATTTTTTTCATGGAAGGAAATTTATTCCCACAGGCTCAATACTAATTTTACCTCCATTCAGAGACCATCCCAGGTGAACTCCCTCCATGAGCGACCCATTTCTTTGAAGAAAATGAAACAAATCCCGTTTTTTCCTGTTCGCTTGAAGAAGATTTTATTAGAAAAATAGTTCCGCAGTGCGCATTATTCATCAAACTTCTAAACTAAGTTTTGATTTTTTTTAGGTAGCTTTCTTTACAAAAAAGCTACCTATTGCAGCCGTTCGGAGGAAAGCGATTTCAAAAAATTTTGGTATATTTTCATCGATCATGACCCCCAGACCCCGAAACCACCCTCCGTTCAAAATTGATATATATATATATATATATATATATATATATATATATATCTGACATATGTCACACTGTATCTCCCGTAATTATGAACCGATTTCGATGTAATTCAGTGTGTACATAGTACATACCAATGTCTCGACCGAGTTCGTTGGCCAGCTTCATCCGCCGTTTTGTTTCAAAATGGCGGCCATTTAAATTTTTTAAAAAAAATTAAAACTTGAAATGTGGTACCAAAAAATTAAAAATGGAAAAATATTTTTTTCTTATGTATTTGACCTTTATACAAAGATTCCGGAGCAGTTTTTGTTTCGTCTATATCTTAAAAAATGGCTGAGTTATAGCATTTTGAATTTCTAGCGTGGCTGACATTTTGAAACGTCCTGAATTTTGTCACGCGATAAAAGGCGTATTTATGAACCGATTTGGATGTAATTCGGTGTGTACATAGTACATACCAATCTTTCGACCGAGTTCGTTGGCCAGCTTCATCCGCCATTTTGTTTCAAAATGGCGGCCATTAAAAATTTTTTTTTTAATTTAAAATTTGAAATGTGGTACCAAAAAATTGAAAATGGAAAAATATTCTTTTCTTATGTATTTGACCTTTATACAAAGATTCCGGAGCAGTTTTTGTTTCGTCTATATCTTAAAAAATGGCTGAGTTATAGCATTTTGAATTTCTAGCGTGGCTGACATTTTGAAACATCCTGAATTTTGTCACGCGATAAAAGGCGTATTTATGAACCGATTTGGATGTAACTTCGTTTATACATAGTACATACCAATGTCTCGACCGGGTTCGTTGGCCAGCTTCACCCGCCATCTTGTTTAAAAATGGCGACCATTTTAATTTTTAAGAAAAATTTTAATTTGAAATGTGGTAGCAAAAATTGAAAATTGAAAAAATATTTTCTTCTTATGTGTTTGACCTTGATAAAAAGATTCGGGAGCAGTTTTTGTTTCGTCTATATCTTAAGAAATGGCTTGAGTTATAGCATTTTGAATTTCTAGCGTGGCTGACATTTTGAAACGTCCTGATTTTTCTCACGTAATAACAGGCGTATTTATGAACCGACTTGGATGTACCTTGGTGTGTACATAGTACATACAAATATCTCGATCGAGTTCGTTGGCCAGCTTCATCCGCCATCTTGTTTCAAAATGGCGGCCATTTAAAAAAATAAAAAAATAAAAAAATTTAAATGAGATACCAAAAAATTCGAAAATGAAAAAGATTTTTTTTGTATGTGTTTGACCTTAATACAAAGATTCCGGAACAGTTTTTCTTTCGTCTATATCTAAAAAAAATGGCTGAGTAATAGCATTTTGAATTTCTCTTGTGGCTGACATTTTAAAACGACCTGATTTTTGTCACGCGATAACAGGCGTATTTATGAACCTATTTGGATGTAACTTGGTCGGTACATAGTACATACCAATGTCTCGACCGAGTTCGTTGGCCAGCATCATTCGCCATCTTGTTTCAAAAGGGTTGCCATTTAAAAAAAAATTAAATTTAAAATTCAAAATGAGGTATTAAAAAATTGAAAAATGAAAAAGATTTTTTTTATGTGTTTGTCCTTGATACAAAGATTCCGGAGCAGTTTTTGTTTCTGAAAATTTGTTCTTTTGTTGATATCTTAAAAAATGGTTGATTTATAGCACTTTGAATTTCTAGCATGGCTAACATTTTGAAACGATCTTGTATTTGTCACGCGATAACACACGTATTCGCCTATTTCGATGTAAGAAGGCATGTGGACAGTATACATCAACACCTCGACCAAGTTCGCTGGCCAGATTCATCAGCCATCTTGTTTCAAAATGGCGGCCATTAAATTAAAAAATATATATATATTTAAAGTGAGGTGCAAAAAAATTAGAAATTGAAAAAGGTTTCTTTCTTAAGTATTTGATCTTGATATAAGGATTCAGGAGCATTTTTTGTTTGTCTTTACCTCAAAAAATGGCTCAGATATAGCAGTTTCAATTTCTATTGTGGGTGACATTTTGAAAAATCTGATGATTTTTTGCATGCGACAGCACTCCTATATATTAACCGATTCCGATGTGAGTGAGCATGTGCACAGCAATTACTAAGGTCTCGACCAAGTTCACTGCTTAGCCTCATGCACCATGTTGTCTTAAAATGACAGGCACTTTAAGAAATTGCCGAATTTGGCAGCCAAATATAAGTTACTTTAAAGAAAAGCAGCTTGGATAAAGCTGACTAATTTCGCGAAATTCTCATTCATTATATTGATAAAAATTAGTATTGAATCTCGTATATTCGGTTTCCACTAAATTGAGCTTCTTGTGTTTGCATGATATAAGTTGGCTTTTTTTAAAATAAGGATTATGAAAGCTACCTCTTCCTCCCGGCACTGGCCGGAAGGACTTTTTTTATTTATTCCGGTAACTTTTACATATTTAAACTCCTTTGTGCCTTTTTAGGTAATAAATTGAACTCTGATGACAAATTAAGAATGACGGTCGATAAACTCCTCCTGCCCTATTTTGTCGTAAACTCTCAAAGAAATACATAATTTAATCAAATCGTTTTATTTGTTCGCGTCAAAAAAATAAAAAAAAAAAAATAAAAAAAAATAAACGCATTTATTGACTGGACTTTGAAAAGACTTGGAAACAAAAGTTATAAAATATAAAACCATAAAATCAAAGCAAGCGTCAATGTATTCATTTTTTAAACTCTTCAGTAATTAATTTATATAATTAACTTTTGTTTTGATACTTAAATTTTTATAGTTTCTTTTACTAACGTGAAAAATAAATTTTAGTAACATTAATTGTAACCTTTTTTTCAAAAATTAAAATCTAGATTTAAACATGACCTCCATTAAGAGACCACCTCTCGGAGCGATCACTTTTCATTGGAACGAACGTGGTCGCTTTAGGGAGGTTTTACTGTATGTTCTAAAATCTTGCTCCTCAGTACGTTTCTTTCTCCATCTACTCATAACTCTTAGTATTTAGGTGAGCGATTCTCCCTGTATACGATCATGATAACAAGTAATTTTTGGAAAACTTTATATTTTGTGAAAAGCAATTATTTAATTATTTATTGCGCCAAAAATAACTTAGCTCCAAACCTTAGTAAGCGAACTTTTCTAATTTTCTCAGATGTCCCATGATTTCTTCATTTATAAATAAATACTAAATTAAATGGATGAAAGAGTATTTTAAATATCTTTCATCCATTCGGAAATATTTTCTGATAGCGCTGATATGCATATTGCAATACAATTATACGTACAGTCATCACTCATGTGATACAATTGTATCGCATTCAGACACTTAAGTGTCTGAATTTCTAAATGTCTTAATTTCAGACATGTCACTATTATTCAAACATTTTTCTCCGTTCATTTATAACATGATCATAGTAAGACACATATGTGTCTTAAATTTAGACATCTGTGATGTCTGAAATTTCACATTTAGACACTTAAATGTCTGAATTACTTTTTCAGTCACATATGTGTCTGAATTTAAGACGCCTCCATTTGCAGTGTGTATTCAAATCCAAACTGCTTATTTTCTGACTCATTTTATGATTCATTTTTGCTCTCAAAGGCTTCCAATTGGTACGTTTTCTTACTCAGAAACTATATAATGTACCGTAATGGTCGACTTTTTGATAGAGGCAGAATATATTTTTAAAAATGCTGTGAAAAAGTGCATTTTGAACCGAATTTACCGAAACGGATTCTGTTGGAAAAATCATTGTATTAAGGATGCATTCAAATCCAAACTGCTTATTTTCTGACTCATTTTTAAATTCATGTTTGCTTTCAAACGCATTTAATTGGTAGATTCGCTTATTCAGAAACTATATAATGTACCGTAATGGTCGATTTTTTGATAGAGGCAGAATATATTTCAAAAAATTATGCCAAAGTGAGCCTTTTGAACGGAATTTCCCGAAGCGATTGAGTCAGAAACGAAAAATATTGTCCTTCTGAGAAAATAATTGTTTATATATCAAGTTTTGATTAATTGAAAAAAAAAAAAAAAAAAAAAAAAAAAAAAAAAAACAGGTCGCTTATAAATCTCTTCAAAAATCACGTCAGCAAGTTTCATATTTTTTTTTTTTTTTTTATTAAAAATGAATCTGGAATTATGCCAGAAAATTTCGAGTTGTTGAGTATGGAAAAGTATTTTTTTTGAATACCACCCTAACATGATTCTGTTAAAACCAGCTATTATATAAAAATGAAATATAAACTCGTCAAAAGCGGCCAGATAAAATTGTTAAAGTGGATTTATCTCTAATCATGATTTGGTTTTTGTTTGTGAAATAAATAAATTTGACTTCGAAATCTACCTCTGCCTGTAGGCCGGCAAGGATTTTTTTTTTTAATTGTATTTGTCTTGAATGGCAGATAAATATTTTTACTGCTTACATTGCTAATTAGTTAAAGTAAAGTTATAAAATCTGTTAAAGCCAAAGTAAAGTTATAAAATCTGTTTAAGCCGGCTTTAAATTATACCTATTATTCTTTAATTGTATCTTCGGGTTATATTTTTCTCATGCATGGCAGATAAATATTTTTACAGCTTACATCGCTATTTAGTCAAAGAAAAGTTTTCGATATATTTCATTGGTAAATAAATGTTCTTGTTAGAAGTAAATGAAATAATAAATTATTCGCGTAAAGTACAAGATGTGTTTACAACATTTATTTTTTCTTATATGTATAAAATTTGATGAGATTGAAAAAAAGGATAATCTAATGACAATTTCCATTATTAATTCTAACACAAAATCTTATGTTCTACTGAATGTTATTGTTAGAAATAAAAGAAAGAGTAGAAAATAGGAATTCTGCTATTTCGAATTTAGTGCCGTCCCCGATGAAAAAATATATATATATATGTATATATAAATAGCACAAAACATATTTCAATTTTAAGACTTACAACACACGCTTTTATTTTATGTAAAAGGATGTCATTCGCATCCGCTTAAACCCTTAGGGAAGAGCGACATCTATTCGTGCCGCGTAAGGTGCTCAGAATCTGTGATTATTCTCACGAATAAATTTTTATTGTAAATTTTGCCTTATTTAATCCGTGCATTTTCCCAATTCAATTAGGTAAAAATTTCTGTTTTAAAAAACCGGTGATTAAAGATTAAAAATTTTGTAAAAGACGCTCGTCCCGAAGGGGTTAAGAATTCCACATACGATCCACTCTTAAACATCTACAGTAAAGTATACAAAGAACGTCACTATCATGAAATGATACACAAATGTAGCAAAAAGAGGCCATCATTAAAGAAACTCGACAAAAAAAAAAAAAAAAAAAAAAAAAAAAAAAAAAAAAAAAAACGGCTGTCTAATGATTTATAGGCCTTTATTTGTTTGTAACATTAATATAGACACTTAAAATTAAATATAGTATATAATAGCTCCATGTTTTAACATAAATAATTCGTTTATTTTTTTTTTCAAAATAGCACGTATTTTAATTACATTTTCTTTCGGCTGTTATGAAAAAATGTCAAAAAATATATAATTAATATTTTACACACACATACACACACAAAAATGGGGTCCTTTTTTTTTTTTTTTTTTTGAGCAGTGGTAAAAAGTTAGAACTCTGATTTTCTGGTTAGAATGGGGGGGAAAATGGCCATAAATATTTTTACGACTGCTCTTTCATCTTCACCAAACACTTCACTTATAATGACTGTTTCATAATAATAGAAGCCACCACTCCATCAGAAGAAAATAACTCGGTTAAGCGGGACTCTTTTGCAGTACAAAACATATTTCAATTTTAAGACTTAAAGCACAAGTTTTATTTTATGTAAGATGACGTCATTCGTCATGTAAAATGACGTCTACTCTTAAACATCTACAGAAAAGCATGCATAGCACATAACTATCGCGAAATAATGCACAAATGCAGCAAAAAGATGCCGTCATTCAAGAAAATCGACAAATAATAATAATAATAATAATAATAATAATAATAAAATAACGGCTATCTAATGATTCATAGATACTTAAAATTAAATATAGTTTATAATAACTCCATTGTTTTAACAGAAATAATTCGTTTACACTTTTTTCAAAATAGCACGTATTTTAATTACATTTTCTTTCGAATGTTAGGTGAAAATGTCAACAAAAATATATAATTAATATTTTACAACTATTTTTCCTTTACTTTCTACAGAAATGGAGTATTCCGTTGCAAATATTAAGTAAATGCCTTCAAAAACTACAAAAAAATTAATATTTCAAAAATAAATGGAGATGCATTTTTCAAACAAACTGCATTTAAAAGTACTTTTTTTCCCAATACGACGGTATAAAAATTGAAAATGTGTGATGCTTAGAAGTTTAAAAAATTGCTATTGAGTATTTAATCGTACTGCTTTTTTTACGACTGGCTTCTGTAAGGTAACGTTATTTTTTGGAGATGTCACAAAATAAGCTGGGAGAAAGAAATAGCATACGTTACCGGTGGCTAAAAAAAAAAAACTATCCGTGTAAAGTTGAAGATGTGTGTACTGCATTTGTTTTTTTATATAGACATTTTTTTAAGATTAAGAAGAAGAATAATCTAATGACAATTTGCATCAGTAATTCTAACACAAAATGTTATCGAATTTGAATTGTAAGAAATATGTTCAATGTACTTTACTCTCAATTTTCTATAACAGCAATGCAATTCCTGCTTCATTTGAAGAAATTTACCGTCAAGAGAAAAAATTAAAATATTAATATTTAATTTAAAATATTAATATATGTTTTTAAATGTAATTCACTACTGATATGCATGCAAAGAACTTTTATAGATCTGTTAAAAAAATAAAAATACCCGCTGTAAAATAATTAATATCAATTATTTAAAAATTAAAACACCATTTCTACTTCGAACATTCCGGAGATTTCGATTCACGCCTCTAAACAAATATTTCATGCAACTAAGAATTTGAAATTTTACGAAATACTCATGCATTTATCACAGATAGCTAAATTATTATTATTTTAAAAAAAATTGCGGTAACAATTAAATAATAAAATACAACATCTCTCTCTCTCTGTATGTATGTAAATATATATATATATATATATATACACACACACACACACACACACACACACACACACATATATATATATATATATATACATATATATAAACATATCTTTAAAAAATAAATCCTTCTTTAATTATATACAAAAATTATAATAATCATTATTATTTCTGTCATCAGATAATAATAAATCGACCAAATGATATAAATGGTTTTTGGAAGTTGTTTTGCCACAATGAAATAATCCCTTTTTTGGAATCTTGACAAATGACATTTTAATAGCTCAGTATGACTCTTTCATGTCGACTACAGGCGCAAAATCAATATAATTCTCCTCTGCAGAGTCCATATGGGGAATACTTATTTTCTCAGTTAAAATTAGTTATTTGCATTTACCATTAGATTTAATAAAAGTGAAAAAGCTATTTCTTGTAAAAACTTTAAAGAAAATAAGTTCAAGGGAACACTAATCTTAATTTACTCACACAACAATAAATTCAGTAGTTTGATATTTATAATATGCGGATTCGGAGAAAAAGACAGCATAAAACCTATAAATCTCTAAATGTATTTCATAAAAGAATCCATAATTTTAAAGCTCAATAATTCATTAACTTGAATTAGTTATTACTATTATCCATTAGCTTTAATAAATATGCTAAAGTTTTTCCTTGTAAATACTAAAAAAAAGTTCCATAGATCAATAATCTTAATTTATTTGCCCTACAAAAAATTCATAAGTGAGATATTTACGACAGTTCGAGTTCTAGAAATGCTCTGCTTTTCGGGAAAATTCAACATAAATCCATAAATTTCTCTCTGAATACCATATATTTCGTAAAGGAATCTATAATTTTAAAATTAAATAATGCAGTAACTACAGTATATATGAAGGTAAAAAGTGACAAGTTTAGCTCAGCATTTTTGTACACAGTAATTCCACAACTGATTCAAACTTCAGTCAATAGATGGCATCATGCTATCTTTACACTGTAGCTGTAGAAATATTAAAATGAACATTTACATTTTAAAATACAAGTCAATTTTTTTCTGTCATCAAATACGAATGTTAGAAATATACATACAATTATTATAAATAACTAAATTATTATTTTTTTTCCTTTTTCTTTAATTTGATGTATAAATCAAAAAAATATATGAAACTCCTATAAAAACAGATCTTTAAAAAATGAATCCCTGTTTAATTATATACAAAAATGATATTAATCATGATTATTTCTGTCATCAGAGAATAATAAATCGACCAAAGGATATAAATAGTTTTTAGAAGTTGTTTTGCCACGATGAAATAATCCCTTATTTGGAATCTTGACAAATGACATTTTAATAGCTCCGCACAACTCTTTCATGTCGACTACAGGCTCAAAATCAATAGCATTCTCCTCTGCAGCGTCCATATGGGGAATACTTATTTTCTCAGTTAAAATTAGTTTTTTGTATTTACCATTAGATTTAATAAAAGTAGAAAAGCTATTTCTTGTAAAAACTTTAAAGAAAATAAGTTCAAGAGAACATTAATCTTAATTTACTCACATAACAATAAATTTAGTAGTTTGATATTTATAAAGGACGGATTCGGAGAAAAAGACAACATAAAACCAATAAATCTCTAGACATATTTCATAAAACAATCCATAATTTTAAATTTCAATAATTCATTAACTTGAATTAGCTATTGCCATTAAACATTAGCTTTAATAAATATGTTAACGTTTTTCCTTGTAAATACGCAAACAAAAGTTCCATAGATAAAAAATCTTAATTTATTTACACTACAAAAAATCAAAAGTGAGATATTTGCGACAGTTTGAGTTCTAGGAACGCCCTGCTTTTCAGAAAAAGTCAATAGAAACCCATAAATCTCTTTCTCAATACCATGTATTTAGTAAAGGAATGTATAATTTTAAAATTAAATAATTACAGATGAAGATAAAAAGTGACAAGTTAACCTCAAGATTTTTGTAACAGTAATTTCATAACTGATTCAAACTTCAGTCAATAGATGGTGCCATGTTATATTTACATTGTTGAGGTTCTAAAATGAACATTAGCATGTTAAAATACAAGACACTTTTACGCTACAAAAAATTCAAATTTTATATATTTACGATAGTTTGAGTTGATGAACGCTCTGCTTTTCCGAAAAAGTCAAATAAACCCACAAATCTCTTTCTGAATACCATGTATTTCGTAAAGGAATCTGTAATTTTAAAATTAAATAATTCATTAACTACAGTATATATGAATGTAAAAACTGACAAGCTCAACATTTTTGTACACAGTAATTACACAACTGATTCAAACTTCAGTCAATAGATGGTGCCATGCCATCTTTACACTCTAGAAATACTAAAATGAACATTAGCATTTCAAAATACAAGACAATTTTTTTCTGTCATCAAATACGAATTACCAAATATACATATGTACATTATATATAAATAAATGATTAATTTCTACATTTTTTTAAAATTTGATGTAAAAATTAAAAAAAAAAAAACTTAAATTCTTCTTTAAAAACTGATCTTTAAAAAATAAATCCCTGTTTAATTATATACAAAAATTATATTAATCATCATTTTTTCTGTTCTCAAAGAATAATAAATCGACCAAAGGATATAAATAGTTTTTGGAACTTGTTTTGCCGCGATGTATTAATCCCTTGTTTGGAATCGTGACAAATGACATTTTAATAGCTTAGCACAACTCTTTCATGTCGACTACAGGCGCAAAATCAATAGCATTTTCCTCTGCAGCGTCCATATGAGGAATACTTATTTTCTCAGCTAAAATTATATACTTGTATTTACCATTAGATTTAATAAAAGTAGGATAGCTATTTCTTGTAAAAACTTTAAAGAAATCAAATTGAAGAGACCATTAATCTTAATTTACCTACACTACATCAAATAGTAGTTTGGTATTTATAAAAAGACGGTTCGAAGAATGCTTAGTTTTTGGAAAAACCGAACATAAATCCTATAAATGTGATATGTGTAGCGAGTACATCATAAACAATCCATAATTTTAAAATTCAATAATTCATTAAGTTTAATTAATTACGTATATAGTTATCATTAGCTGTAATAAAAATATATAAAACTAATTCTTCTAAATACTTCAGATAAAATAAGTTCAGGAGTTCATTAATCTTTAACATACACTAAAAAAAATCTGAACTTTTATAGTTATCAAGGTCCATATGAAGAATAATTATTTTCTATGTTAAAATTAGTTATTTATATTTACTATTAGATTTAATAAAAGTAGGATAGCTATTTCTTGTAAAAACTTTAAAGAAATCAAATTCAAGAGAACATTAATCTTAATTTGCTCACACAACAATAAATTCAGTGGTTTGATATTTATAAAATGTGGATTAAAAGAATGCTGTGTTTTCTGGAAAAACCCAATAGAAAATCTATAAATATGTATATGTATACCGAGTATTTCATAAAACAATGTATAAGTTTAAAGTTCAGTAATTAACTGAGCTTAATTAGTTACCTGTATAGTTACCATTAGCTATAATAAACATAATTAAGCAATTTGTTTTAAATACTTAAAAAAAATCTGGGAGATAATTTAATCTTTATTAACATTCACTATAAAACTTTCTGAAGTTTCATATTTACTAAGGCGTGACTGGTGAAATGTTCTACATTCTCGAAAAAGCCAACGTAAAACCTATAAATGTCAAGATGTATTGGGAGTGTTTCAGAAAAGTACCCGTAATTTTAAAGTTCAGTAATTCATTAAGTTTTAATAATTACTTTTATAGTTACCATTAGCTTTAATAAATACATTAAAGATTTTTCTTTTAAATACTCAAAAAAAGTTCAAAAGATCAATAATCGTCATTTATTTACGCTACAGATAATTCAAAATTTTGACTCGTTTGTTTTATTGAACACATACATTAGACTTGTGTGGTTGACACCAGGGCCGACTTATAACTCATCGTCGATATACAGGGACGAGATAGCACAAGAAAATTTACAACACCAGAGAATTACATCCTAGGGGCTTCACAAAGAGTGTGAAATAGAACCGGCGGGATTCGAACCCGCCCCCACCTACTCTCTCAAGCGATTAGCGGCATGGTGTCTTATCCACTCACCCACGGTGGGCCCAAATTTTGACTTTTAAGACAGTTTTATTTGAGAAATGCTCTGCTTTTCGGGAAAACAGCCATCAGAAAACCCCATAAATCTCTCTGTGAATACCAGGTATTTCGGTTGGTTGTGTTTATGACGGCCAATTATCATCACGAGGGATATAGGCCATAAGGGGTGGGACTGCCCTCCGTGGGGATCTTTCTAAGGGAACCTAACCCGTATTTACTCTTGGAAAACCAAGGTTTGAAGAAAACCACGAAAACTCCGAACGATTAGGCCAACGGTCGCGATTGGGATCGAACCCAGCACCTCCCGTCTACCAGCTTTGAGAGCAGAACCTCTCGCCACTGGTGGGGCCCAGGTATTTCGAAAAGGAATCTATAATTCTAAGGTGAAATAATTTATTAACTATAATGTATATGATGGTAAAAAAATGACAAGCTCATCATTTTTGTGCCTAGTAGTTTCACACTTGATTCAATATTCGGCCAATAGATGGTGCAATACTGTCTTTATACTGTACGAATACTAAGATTAACATTTAAATTTAGAAAACCAAACTTTTTTTCTCCTTTAGAAAGCTACACAGAATGAAAAATAATAACTTGTAGGTCTTTGATGCAGTTTTAGAGGTTAATTTATGGATTCTTCAGTTTAACACAGAACAGTGTCACCTGTTCAGGAATCCTTGAACTGTTTTAAAATAATACATTCATATTTTTTGAGTTAATAGATAAACATGTCATTTATATCATCATAATATTTACATATTTAAGAAAAAATTGAATTTTAAAATCAGAAAATCTCATGAAACATTTTGTTTATATATTACATTACGAAATATAAGAAAAGTTAGACATTATCATACATTTTTATTACATTATTATATATTTATTATTAGATTGACATTATTATACATGACATATGAGAAATTATTATATATTTTTTGAGTATATCTGAATATCTGTAATCATGTAATTTCATATCGCTCAAAACCACCTGTTTATAATAATTGTTACAAACATCCACTATCTTCTTGAAACAACTCGAAAGTTAAAGAAACGCAGAGGGAAAAGTGCTATAAATATTTGCCACACTTCACAAATCGCAATCCAGGCATGACAGATTCGCAGTAGTCTACTGCTCTTCAAACATTTCATTTCCAACTTATATTCGAGAGACGAATGTACACATTGCGTTTCCATATGCGTTGGTTATTTTGTCCAAAGAATTTAAATATATAGCCATAATGAAAAGAGGCAACATAAGAATAATATATACCCTTTCCATACATTTTCTAAATTTAAATTATTTACAAACAACGATTATAATTTAAACTTTTCGTTTAATACTTTTGACAATTATTCATTGAGAAAGACGAGTTATTATAAAATATGACATATAGCTTTGAACAACTGTATTGGTCACCCCTTATTTTTAAATTATATATAAAATTAACAGGAAAATAATAATATGTATCTGAAATCAATGAAAAAGAACTTTTAAAGAATATACAGTTTTATATATAATGAAAAATCGTGCATAAGGCATAGATTGGGAAACACTTCAGACAGTAAAAGAATATTGTTAGGAATTTTTCCTTTATTCATATAATGAAATATATATATATATATATATATACTACAAACCAAACAATTTAAAGAACACATTATGTTGTAAAAATTAAATTACAGCAGTTGCTGCTCAAATCCGCTACTGTAGGCAATTTTTGTGTGCAGCGCTGTGTATTATCTTTAGAATTTATACGCACCAAGTAATACACAAAAAATAGTCAAATTTAAAAATCCATACCACAGCTAAAAACGCACTTCCAGCAGTTTCCATCATGATTACATCTGTAACTGAATGCTGCATTTATTTATCTCTGCAAATTAACTATTAATGCCATCGTCAATACATGATGATGCATCATCAATAGAAAATATGCTGTTTTTTCACTTGAAATATTCATATCAATTTCATTATATTTGAAGTATGGTAACATTCTTAAAATGCCTTGCAAATCATTTTTTTTCCCATACATCATAATGTATTCAAATTCTTTGCGAGTGCTTGTAAACGAAATATAATTGAAGAAAATAAGTTGAAAACCGGTGTGAAACAATAAGAACTAAATGATCTTCTTAAAACATCATTAAAACTTTTGCATGCGCTAGGCCCTTCGCAAGATCTGAGACTTTCTTCGTCAGGTGCAAAGAAGACTTGCTACTAATATGAAAGCAGTAGCAAGCAGTGTCAGTCTTTTTTTAGTTCTGAACTATAATTGTTACTTATTCTTCACTGCACAGAAACCAAAGTATACTTATATGATGCATTTCAATTTCATTATGTTTGAAGTATCAAAATACCATTAAAATGCACAAGAAATTATTTTCTTCTGCAAGACATAACTTAACGGAATTGTTTTCATTGTCCCTATATATAAATGTAAAGGCTTCTTTTTAAATAGCGAACATTCGATATTGAACCTAAATTATATATACAGTTTCATATTTACGAGAGTTAGAGCATGGCCAGATGGTATACGCCAGGCAAACCGATCTCATAAATTTAAGCAATTTTAAGTGTCTTGAAAGGTGTTACAACATAAAAGCAAACATACGGTGCAACTTTTACTTAACTTCATTTGTTGTCATTAAAGGACGATTTTCGTAAACTTGGTACGATATTTTGTGTTAGCGTACTTCTTTAATTGTGTTGTGCTGATAAATAGACAATCTTATTATCTGAAGTTATTCTTGCAGAAACTGCAGAAAACGTTAAAAATTTTATGTTTAACAACGCTATAAAAAATTGTTTTTAAATAAGAAAAAAAAAATATTTTGAGATTGCTAATAATGAAAAATGCTCACCGAGAAAAACTGTTTTAAAGCCAAAAGCATTGAAAATTCAGAAAATTCAAAACATATTAAATCAGTTTTGCCTTGAAATAACTGGTGTTTTACATTTTACTTGCTAAAGTGTGGAAAATGTTTGTTATGGAAACTTATTGCGTAAATCTGATTTACAAATGTTTGTTTTACAAATGCTGTTTTTACAAATGTGTTTGGTAAATCCACTTAATATTATTGATGTCTTCATGCATTCCATATGTTATATTGATTATGCTGCTTAGCTGTAATAACATTGTACGACAATTTTTAACTTATTTAATAAACGTTAGTCGACATACATATCCAAAGCAGGATTTTTTTTTTCAAGCCATTTGGAAGGCCTCACTGTCTGATTAAAACTTAAACTTGTTTATTTTGATACACTGTTAAAAATTCGCGGCAAACTGTCCAGTAATTTCACCGTGTTTATAGAAAATGGCTACATAACCGTAATTTAACTCTATTTGGCAAAAATAATGCTAATAATATAGTCAAACATGTTTTATTATATAGTTAAGTAACCCTTAACTTTTAAAAAAGATAAAATGACAGGATAGTTTGCTGCTAAATGTTAGTAGTTTACCTTATTTAACAGTGACTTTTTGCTGTTATTCTAGAAGTGTTGCAAAGTATTTCATAATCTATATTTGATACTCGAATTTCCTTTCTTGCTATTATAAATATAATTTTTTATTATATAAAATTAAGGAAAAATGGGCCGTCTAAAATATTAAAAAAAATAAAGTTTTTTTTTTTATGTTTGCTTTGACTTAACACGTTAAGCGCCACGTCAGCCCCCGGTGGCTGACAGCAAACTTTCCGTTTAAAACGCGTCATTCACCGATAGCTGACGTCTAAAATATGATACAAAACTGAAAAAATATACATTGTTTTAAATAATTACTGAAAAAAATATTTTAAATTTACCTACCTTTTATTTATTACAGGATTATACTTCCTTAAAAATTACTTTAAACATTGTAAATTTTCAGCGCTTCAATGTCAGTCATCGTGGCACTCAACGTGTTAATGGGCCGCTGCACTGAAACACCCCGATCACGAAATCTCATGGTAACCTATGGGAAAAATGTGAAGCTCATTACCTAAAATATTTTAAAATGCCGTTTTCACAATCAAAAAGTAGACGTCAGATGCCGTTAACGTGCGTTTTTAAAAATTATCTCTGCAAATTTTAAGTACATAAAAAGTCTCTATAAACTTTGATATTTTCATTTGATTAAATTTTATCATCTTCTTAAAAAATACTTACATTTACGTACATAATTTTTAAAAACACACATCATCAGTATCTGACTTCCATTTTCTGATGGTGAAAACAGTATTTTAATACTTTTGTTAGGTAATGAGTAATCGCGCTTCAAAGTTTTCATATAAACTAACATGGGATTTCGCGATCGGAGAGTTTCAGTGCAGTTGAAAAGAATATATATATTTCTTTCAATTAATGGTAGATTTAAAGCTAAGCGTTTGGGAATTAGCTATAAAGAGGACACTTTGTATGTATCATAGATTTACAAAAAAATAATTAAAAATAAAAAATTTAATTTTTTAATTTCCTGATTTTAGTTAGAAATTTAGTCTTTATATGTACTGACTTTCTTACAGAAATGTTTCGTATGAATATAAAATTTTATTTATGCAGCTATCTATTAATATTAAAGACCAATTTGTACAAAATTTCAAATTTAAAGTGGCTAATTGACCATAAAAAGGGTTTGAATTGTGGTGGGTAGTTAATTCTAAAAAAATCCCTGATCATTTTCCCTTGCACAAAAAACCTACTTTTATTCAACCTAGCAACGATTATAATAAAACACTGGGAATAGTTAATTCTGAAAATTCATGATAATTATTCTCGTATTAGAAAAAGTCTATGCAACGTCTATGCAAAGTATTATGCAACATGGCATTCATTATCATGAAATAGCATGATTATCATGACAGAAGTAAAGAGAAAAAATGCTTCGTTTTTTAAATAAGTAACGTTTCAATATATTCACCATCTTTCGTTTAAGATATAGGACACCGTGAAAAAATACGGTAATCTTTCTGGGAAACTATGTAAAACTTCGGGATATACCCTTGAACGAAAAAATATGCATAAGTCATTTTCCTATTTATGAAGTTCAAAAGAATGCAGATTAAAACAGGGAGAAAATATCTCGAGGACTTCATCTTTTGAATATTTGAATTTTTATGCAAAGCAACCATGCTTTAGTAATCTTCGAGATGATAAAACACTGGATTACGTTAAAAAAGATCTATGTCCCAAATATATCGCCTTAACATTAAAGTGGGGAAAGCCAGAGAGAAGAGCTTTTATGAAAATGAAGATTTTATATAGGAACTTTTATACATCATGAAGAGTTGCGTTCAGGGTATTGTAGGGAATAAAGAAAATACTGTGCTAAGAAGTTTTCAGGATTTTTTGTTTTTTCATGCGATGTTATAAGGAATAATATATTAAACCGAAATAGTGATTTATTCCAGTTTCTTAATATGTAAATCCCCTTTTTTTTGCCTACTTTTGAAATTGTAGAGAAAATTTATAGTTGGGCTATTCTTGTAATATTTTGCTCTACAATTTTGAATGGAGAAAATTTTGTAAAATAAGGTATTATTTAACTTGAAGCATAGAGAAAAAAAAAAAAATTTGTTTTACGAAAATCAATGGTTACTTAAAAAAAATGAGACAATTGGAAACATTTTCCAGTTCATGTAGATATTAATGCTTCTTATGCATTAATATCATAAAAAAGGTACATTATAAAAAGGATAATTTTATTATTACACTAGCTGACTCGCCGGCGTTGCCCGGGCCCATAATAATATTCACAAATAAATCTTAAATTTGTGTGAATTTATTTTAATTAACTAATGCAAGTTAATAATAATCAATAAACCGCTATTGCGAAAAACTGTCAAAAGAACAAACCTTAAAGGTTCAAATCTAACAAAACGTTATCTAAGCCCTTTCATTAAACAGGTGTTTCTAAAAAAGTCGCTGATATAACATTACCTTATAAATATCTAATGTTATACAAACTTAAGTTAATTTGTTTCTTTAAAAGTAGAAGTACAAAATTAACTGAAATTTTTAATCTAGCAGAAATAGGGGGGAAATATTTTTTTTTATATTATTTGGTAAATAGGTTCTTTTAATATTAGATAATAACAAATAGAACCCAAAATTAACTAAGTTTCAGTTTCAATTCTGATACATATATACCATACCAAGGCTGTTTTTCAAGTAACAGGGCCGAAACTAAGGAGGGGCAGAGGGGGCATGTGCCCCGGGCGCCAGAGCCAAGGGGCGCCAAATGAAAGATTATACCTTTGGAATCGATCATTTTCTTCTGATGGACTGGTGGCTTTCATTATCATGAAACAGCCCATATAAATGAAGTGTCAAGTGAAGATGAAAGAGCAGTCGTAAAAAGTTTGAACTCTGATTTTCTGGTCAGAATGGGAAAAAAAATGGCCATATTTTTTTTTTTTTTTTTTTTTTTTTTTTTTTTACGGCTGTTTTTTCATCTTCATTTAACACTTCATTTATAATGGCTGTTTCATAATAATGAAAGCCATCAGTCCATCAGAAGAAAATAACTCGGTTAAAGCGGAAACTCGGTTAAGCGGGACTCGGATAATCGGAACTCTACTGTATAAGCAAACACTATAAATAGCCGGTAATACATGCGAATTATTTTATGTGAACGAACTATAATTGCAACACACGTCACATTCAATTTACGTAGTTTAGCATTATATATTTTGTGATTACATATTTTAAATTTTAAAATAAGTCGGCCATAAGAAAATTCGTAAAATTCTCTTTGTAAATATACTTTGAGAAGAAAGGGGGAGGGGGCGCCAAAATTCATGTTTGCCCCGGGCGCAAAAAATGCTAGTTTCGGCCCTGCAAGTAAGGTCTGTTTTTTTAATACACTAATAGGAGGCGCGTGCACCGCAACGAGTGCTTGCGTCGTCGTGTCCCGCCGTTCCATGGGAAGAACTATGCTCAGTCGCAGCTGTGTAGGTAGCCTGTACAGTCTGTTCTTTGTCTTTAAAATGTTCAAGACTATCGAATCGCCCGCCCCATGCAGGTACGATTAAAAACAAAGCAGGTACGATGCAAAACGATTAAAAACAAAATGGCGCAGCATGCTGACAGAGGGAATTTTGCTACTCCATGACAATGCAATACCTCACACAGCAGCTCAGTCCCAAGCTTTGTTGGACTCTTTAGGCTGGGGAGTTTTGGACCCCCCCCCCCCGTCCCCCCTACAGCTACGACCTTGTACGAGCATCTTCCATCTTTTCCGCTATCTCAAACATCGTCTAGGCGGCAACCTCTTAGTTATCGGAATAGGCGGCAAGTTTCTATGAAGAGGGTTTTCTAAATCTAGTTATCAGCTATAATAAGTGTTTAAACAAGCTTGCATCTATGTTGAAAAATAGAAAAACATATGTAGAATCTGAAAATAAATTTGGTTTTTTAAAAATATTCTTTCGTTTGGTTTTTCTTTTCAAACAGACCTTACTTGCAAAACAACCATCGGATATATATATATATATGTGTGTATGTGGAAACTTAAAATATTACCCCACAGTAACCAAACTAAAATAACTAACGGAAAAACGAAACCATGAAAAAACGAACCAGGAAACAGGCAGCATGGCTAACGACATACACATCAAGGTTAAAACTCTTTTTTATGCATGCAACGTCGCTCTTCGTCTCTAAAGAAAATTTAAATTATTCAAAGAATTCAAACACAAAGCAACTCAAAACCAAATACTTCCCTAGCTCATCTCGCCATTTAACTGATCAAGACCACCTTTAGCCTTTAAACTGAAATAATTCAATTAGATATTTTCTTACCCTTTTAAAATGTAATGTCATTTTCTGTAGAAACTTCGCTGGGTCTTAGTCTAAGGGTTATAGAAAAAAAATCAAGATTTGTACTCACATTACGTACTTCAACTATCAAAACAATGTATAGCACATATGGCGCATTCTCACAACCTTTTGACTTTTCAGGAATGAAAATCTGATGAAACAAATTTACTAAAATAACATTTTAAACTTATAGACGAATCCCTTAATCATTTAAAATAAAGAAAAAATGGTCAGCAGCGAAATTAATAATAATAAAAAAATAATTAATTTTTTTATTATTATTTGAGTTAAACTTGCAAGTTTAATTTTCATACTATTTTACCACTATGACTTTTTATTTTCTTCTAAATTTGTACTTATAATGAATTTGCATAATACCCACAGGATATTCAAAAAAGAAATAATAACAATGTAGTTCTTTTAGTACAAAATTTTGGTATAACATTGTATTAAAGGGGTGTTAAAGAAGGGAAGGTAGGGAAAAAAGGGACGGTAAGGAGAAAAAAGAGATGGTAAGGATAGGACGGTAAGGAAATTTAACACCTATTTTTAGGCAAATCATGTTAAGACCGAGTGATAGCCACATTGCTCATTGAGTTTTAGAAACAGTTATTTACAGTAGAATAAATTAAAAAAAAATAATTTAACTCGAAAAGTGTAGGAATAAACCCTCGGGACGATAAGACTACCAATAAAGCCACGGTGCTTGAAATTGATGTTTAAATGCAGGTTTAAAATCTGCAAAAATAAATTCCTGCCGAAAATTTTTAGCCATTCTTTCTCTAGCATACTTCTGCACGAGAAAAATGTTGAAAAAAATTCTGTGGCTGCATTTGAAGTGATTTTCTGTATAAGTTTAGTAAGAGAGACGGTAAGGAATCTAAAACCCAGGGACAGAGTTCAAAAAATAATAACAACCCTAAAAATGTGTGCAGGTTAATTTAATTGCTACATATTTATATAAAACAATAGTCACAGTTTCGGAAAATAATTACAATCAATTACTTTTATTGGAAAAAAAAATTATACAGACGGCTCCAAACGTAAAAATCAGCATCAGGGACATGGGATGGTGTAGGAATTTCGTGGTATATTTGGACCCCCCAACATAGTCCAAAACTTATTTACCTCGTTAATACTGTTATGCGGTCATGCAATGGGATGTTTTCCAGTATAAGAAATAAAAAAAACCCAAGAATATATTCTAAAATAAAAATTATTATTCAGGAACAGAAAAATATAGAAACGTCAAAAGTTTGTGAGAATGCCCCATATACATAATGACCTCAAAAAGCTAAGGAACAGTGACCGGTTGCTTTTGATTGTACACGGGTTGTCGAATATTTACCAAAATTCTTGATGAATTGTCCTTGAATTTCAAAGATGTAAATAACATCTTTTACTTCATATTTTTCAGTGAAGCTTTGGTGGTGGGGACAATTACAGGGCCAACAATAAATTTAATAATAAAATATTATTTGCGATCACCACTGTTACAGAAAATGCTTCAAATGGTCTGTCACTGTAGAAAATGAATAAATGGTTCTGCTTAACGGTCGTGTGCATTTGTGAAAAGACAGCACGCATATTCAGAATTTGTTAACATTCCAGTGGAAAATTCAAAGGTTTTTTTAATTGTAGAATAATTAACAACACTTTCCGAAAATTTGAAAAATAACAGTAGAAACAGTATTCAGTAATACCTCGAGTTACGTC
Organism: Maratus speciosus; assembly: GCA_963932465.1. NCBI lineage: Eukaryota > Metazoa > Arthropoda > Arachnida > Araneae > Salticidae > Maratus > Maratus speciosus. The sequence goes on from OZ010790.1 coordinate 252,318,107, forward strand.
TGCAATTCGCTCCAATACCAGCGACGTAAATCGAAAACTACGTAAGTGGAGGTACGTTTAGATACGCTAAAAAGAATAAATAATAAAATTTCTCTAAAATCTAATGAACATACTCTATTGTATTTAGAGATTATATTACATACATTTAAAATTAGCAAAAAATGAGTTTACTATACAAGAATTTGGGATAAATCAATAAGTTGTAGTTGCCCCGTTCGAGTCTTTGAGGATATGAAAAAATCTAACAATGGCTTGTGAACCGACAATTTTTTTTTCTTTCTCTTAGAAGAACTTTGAGCTTCGTAAGGTGAGTTTGCTAAGTTTTTTTAGTGACTTTTTTTATTTGTTTATCACTATCATTTAAGTGTCACGAGAAACTTTCCCTTCATAGAACCAAAAGTCTTCAAAAAAGTTCAAAGTCAGCCTTAATTAAGGATTTTGTTTTTCCAAACCAGACGACCTAAATGCAGAGTGATTTAAGTCGAGGGGACGTAAGTCGGGGTTCTACTGTAGTGCAATTAAACCATGAATACATTGAATATTTGATGATATATGGGCCTTTGCATGAAATACTTTTTAACTGTGGGTGCGTGAAAAATCCCGAAATTTTTATTTTATAATTTGATAGTCCTCTATTTAGGTCAATTCATGTAAAATTATCCACCAAATATTGGTAAAACTCAAAAAAGATGCATTGAGCTGGTTAGCAAATTATCGAAAATCCCTCTTTAAAAAGATAAGAATGCAAATCGCTATAACGGCATTATCTTTTTGAATTTTAGTTATGTTTGACATGATTTTTTTATATAGATGTTATTATAATAAATGTTAATTATAAATAATTTAATATAAAAAGTACTATAAAAATTAAAATTACTTTTTTACAAAATAAAAAAAATTAATTAAATTTTAAACTCGCAATTTAAAATTGTACCAATATTTTATTTTTTAAATTTTTCACCGTATTTTTTTTTTTATTACAGGTTCGTAATGATATTATGTACAGGTTTAAGGTTCCGAAATTTTTTAATAGCACTAGATTTAGGGATAAAAATTAATAATTAAATCAATCTTTTAAACAAGAGGAAAAATACAATGAAAATGAATAGTTTTTGTGCATATATATATATTTAAAGAAAAGTTATCAAAATATTGAAAATTCGATTTTTTGAACTCCTATAAATGGTATGATGTTCAATCAGAAAAAAAATCAAGCCGGTTCATTCATGTCAGAAAAAGCCATAGACATTTTGAAGACATGGAAAATTTGAAAAAAAAACAAAAAAAAAAAGAAAACACAAACTGAGATAAATGAGATAAAATATCTTTTAAAGGTTGATTATAATATTAGATGATTGTTAAATCAAAGTAACTGCGGCTCTATATGCAGTATTGTTACGAAATTTTATCAGAATGTAGTCGAAAGTATAGGGTATGTGGTAAGATAAAAATCTGAAAATCAAAAAATAAAATCGATATTGGTAGGGTATCGAGTCCTTAGTACACCATAGAAACTGAAAAATACAATTATTTAAAAAAAAACTCAGTGTAGATTTGACTGTCATAGTCACAATGATAGATATTTAATCGAATTAAGTCCGTTCACTGTAATAGTATTAACACATGATGTCATTCACGCACGTTCGGAGCTGTTTAATATGCGTTTCAGATTCAACTCAAACTCATGTTTAAATCTAACTGCTGGGAAAGGATAGGTTTATAGGACTTAAACCGAAGCATGTTTAGCCAAGCCATTTGCATTATGATGAAAGAATAACCATGAAAAGGAATGATTATTATCCAAAAATTTAATAAAATTGGCCCTGACAAAAGTTATCCGTCGAGGTAGATGCAAAGAATGTTTAATTAAAATTACACTAGTTTTTAAGTTTTTTTTCTAAACTAATGTGAACAAAAAGATACACTGCATAATATGTTATATCACAAAACTAAAGGTTTTAGGAAAATGATTAAATTTTACACAAAATCTTTGAACTTTCGGAGGACAAAATGAAATTTTAAAACACAAAATTATGCGTCGGGTAATCCCCCGACGCATATAACGCCCCTATGATCCAGTTATATAAAACTGTGCGCTGACCATATCAAATAAACTGAAAACATAACTTAAAAGACATTTAATGATAGATAAGGTATAGTGCTAACAAAAAAATGCAGACAATTGTAGCAATAAAGAAATGTCTTGAAAAAACATTATAATTTGCTATTATTTACGACCAAATGGGATCATTTAGTCACCTCCGATGAAAATGAGATTTGATTGTAATTTGTTTATATGAGAAAGAGCAATAAAAACATCAGAACTTTTGTTAACGCAGGTAAGATTATTTTGTAAGTAACCTATGACAATGTCTCACAAATAAATATAAGGCGGATTATTGAGTGTGTATTATTATCACTCTGTTACGAAGGCTGGACATTATTAAGGTACTTCTACCAAATATGTTCATGCTCTATAAAACAACAAACCTATATCTTGTAGGGAACGATCTCTGGTCGACAAATGGCAGCATATATCTGACAGTTTATGTGTCATTGACATCTGCAGATCAAACACAACCGATACCGGCTCCGTCATTATTTTCTGATCAACCAATCTTTCTACAAGTCTTTTAAAAATAGCAAGTAAACACTGATATAAAATCAGCGTAAGTTATCATATACATTTTACAAACAGTGCATGGTGTTTGAGTTAATTTAACGATCAATTAGAAACAAAAAAAAGTGAGAAATAGAAATCCTCTAATAAAGACACGCTTTGTAAGACCTGGTATTATTAATAAATTTTTCATTTTCATCGTATATTATTTTTACGAAAGCTAATTAAGAATTTACTGTGTCAAAAATTCCAGAAAACTATTGAGTTTTTCGATCCGATGGTAAGGTGAGCTCCAGAGTGTGAAGGGTAAAGAGAAATCAGCAGTGTTGGCTGCTAAAAACGGCACGCCTATAAATAGGGCAGCCACATAATATTGTATTATAAGAGAACTGTTTATTTTGTTTTGTTTTGGTGTAATTGTCTGCAAAACTAAAGTTAATTAAAGTTAAATCAAGAGTTTCAGAATATTATGAACTTATTTTAAACATATATTCCAATAAAAAGCAGTTTAAGGGGGTCCGGGACACATTTTCAAAACAAATTTATTTATTGAGTTAAAATTTTGAATATTTTTGTGATTTTTAACCATATCATTTATAAACAAAATCAAATGATAAAATTTCTCATAACTTTAAAAAAAAAAATTTTAACTTAAAATTTATGAAGAAAGTGGTATAACTTAAAATCGTTATAAATCGAAATATTATTTGTAGAATTTAAATTGTTTTTCATTTAAATAAACAGGAATACATATATTTTAATTTAGAGCCAGTATTTAAAAAAATATTACTTTTTTAAAAAAGTTAAAAATATTTAACGAAAAACTTACAAAAAAATTGGTGCAACTTAAAAAAAAAAAAAAATCATATTTTCAAAAGTAAGTATTTTTTTCATATATGGTGGCTCAAAAGTAAAGCAAAATAATTGAAAAAGATATGTTCCGAATTTCAACCCTGTATCTTTAACGGTTCTCGAGTTATAAGAATTTAAATATGAGAAATGGTGAAATAACCTATCATGAAGAAAAATGCAATTTCACAAGAACTCGTTTCTTTGACAACCATAGCTTGAAAGGCAGATTTTGAAAACAAACCAAAACGAAAAAAATAATATTTCCTGCTCTAATTAAGGTAGAAACATGATTTAAACATCATTTTAAGCAGAAAACGGCAGAGAAATTTTTAAATGAAAAAATGAATTTAAATTTAAAATAAAAATGAAAATTTGAAGATTTTTTGTGTCCCGGACCCCCTTAAAGTGTCTTTTGTTTTGAAATATCCTGGCAACAATTAACGCTTTATGTACTGAATTGTGAATTCATGAAAATTTAAAAGGACTAATTAAATTTTAAATTATAGGGATTTTGTTGAATATTTATAACCCCACTGGAATCTTTTACTTTAAGTATTTTTCTTAGTATTTTGTAGAATTAGGAAATATACAAGTATAATGTTCTTACAGTAGAAAAATAGAAATATTTCCGAATTTAACCCCCCCCCCCCCCCTCTCCGCCAAGAAAGCTGAAAAGATGCAAAGGCAAAAGAAATCATCCTTTTAAAAATATTGTTCTGTGTAACTAATAATGGTTTTGGAACAAGATAAAGTAATGTATCTATAATTAATTTTAAACTGCATTAAAACCAATCGATGTATTAAATGAATTTTATAACAAGATATTTTAATGGTACTTATAAGTACCGTCAGTAGATAAAGGGTTAAACAGTGACGAAAAATAAAATGCAATAAATATAATGCAATATTATTTATAAAACACATATCCAAGCAAAATATAAAATGTTAATTCTAACATAACACAGTTTATTGTGATCTGAAACCTTAACTTTTGTTGACATGTAATTTATTAAAAGTATCACTTATTTTATAGAACAGGTACCTTATTAAAAGTATCAACGACATATAAAGAATGCAAACTATCTTCTAATGCATATGTGCCTACACATTTTCTTAAAACTCTAAAAACTTTTGTAAAAAAAGGAATTTTTTTAACAGTGTTGTCTTTTAATATTATTTACTATTAAAACGTCTAAAAATTTCAAATTAAAATTCTGAAATAAATTCACTATTTTAATTCCTACATCCACGAATCTGTTTTCGTACATATAAACAGATTATATTATTTTGTACAGACTTCAAACTTATTCTTTTTAAAATAATATCAAAATATAATGTAGAATGCGGTTTCTACGATTCTTCTAATCCTGTCACATTTCAAACTTGGACTGTAATCTCCTACCGTAATAGGCTTTATAAGTATCTCAACATCGTACATTTTAAAATATTAAAACGTCGAGATGCCATTAATATGGTTTTACAAATAAGAATATACATTTCAAGAGCTGCAAAATTATTACGAAGAATAATTACATAGAAATGAATGGAATGTTGAACAAGAATGCATGAAGCCTAACCATTTATATTCTGCTGAAAGGACGAAATATCTCCCGAGTACGACCAACACGAATTTCATTGGAGCATTTGACATGATTATTTACGGGAGGAAGGTTCGCGAATGTCAGGCTTGAATGATAAGTTTGACTTTGCTATCCCGGTTATTTAAATGAAAAAGTGATGGATTATATTAAGAGGATTTCAGACACTTGAAACTGGAGTGGAATGTACAGTAAAATGTATAATTTCTTACCATAGAAAATGTAATTTTGATGAAAATACAGAACTTTTAACTTTCTTCCTAAATGTACAACTTAGAAAATGTAATTTACATGAAAATATAGAACTTTTAACTTTCTTCCTAAACGTACAACTTCAAATCTACATGTGCCCCACCAGTGGCTGAGAGGTTCTGATCTCGAAGCTGGTAGAGGGGAGGTGCTGGGTTCGAACCCAATCGCGCCCGTCGGCCTAACCTTTCGGAGTTTTCGTGGTTTTCTTCGAAACCTTGGATTTCCATCCGTAAATACGGGTTAGGTTCCCTTAGAAAGACCCCCACGAAGGGCACTCCCCCCTAGGGCCTATATCCCAAGTGTAGATAATCGGCCGTCATCAATCAACCAACCAACCAATCAAATCTACATGTAGAAATAAATGATTTTCCAACAATTTAAGATTTTGAGAAAGTGAAAATAGATACCCAGCATATCATAAATGCTTCGAAAATATATGTTACTTTTAATGGTACATCATCATAATAGTGGTAATAGCGTACGTTTGCAAGTTTGGCCTTTTTATTAAATTCACACAATTCGAAATCATACCAGAAATTCTAAGAGAAGAAATTGTACTTTAATCAATCACGAACAGTGCTGAAAAACAGAGCAGCATTTATGGGTTACCTAGATATGATGAACTTAACGTCGTCTATTTTTGAATGCCTTGTGTAAATCGGAGACATTGGGAAAATAAAAAAGTATAGTTTAAAACTTCTTAAGAAGTAAATGACAGTAAATTTAAGGTAAAATAAAAAATTTATAAAAAATATAAAACATTAAAAATTAAATATTAAGTTTTTATACTTAAAGAAGTAAGTTCGTAAGAATAGTAAAATGAAAAATTGAAAATTAAGTTAAAGTATAGCTGTAGTTACAAAACTACAACTACACATAAAGGTAAAAATGTAAAAAACTTAAAGTTAGAACGTGGTCAGAAAGGACACTCACCAAGGTAGGGAAGGATAAGCTGTAAAGGAGGCAGCAAAAAACCACTTTACCAAAAACAGGTTGGAAATTGAACGTCAAACGTGGCAAATGAGGTGTGTTCGCTTTATAAATATTTTTTGCATCGCATATTGTACGGAATGTATATTTTAGTTCACTTCATAAGTGCATATCAATTTCATTCTGTTCGAAATACTGCAATATCATTAAAATGAACTTGAAATATTTTTTTCCCATTGACCGTAATATAAGGGAAAACTTTTGACTGTCCCTGTGATTAAACTATACATCCGAATTTCATAAAATTTGAAATGACTCGACAAAATTTTACAACAATTATATATTTAAAATTTCAGACCATTCGGTTGGATAGTTTTTGCTCTGTTATATGCGGACGGACGGACAGACAGAACGACGACTACAGTTGCTACGAATTTATATAATTACGAACACACCTAAAAAGGCACTAATCAGGACAATATATATATATATATATATATTGGTTTGGGTATATTTTATGATTTCTTAAAGGTTTTTATATGCATAAGAAATAAACAAGATCACTATAGATGTGGTGATCAGAAAGCTCACTGACTGTCCACAATCATGGAATATTTGTGACGCTTGTGATGGTCGGAGGTCGAAGGCGTCGTAATCAGGTGGCTCAGTTACGATTTCATTAAATGTCTTTCATTAAATAAATTAAAGAATTTTATGAGAAATCATTAATATTAATTCGCAATTTCGGTATTAAAAAAATTCCTGCCGGCCCGGCCTACAGGCAGAGGTAGATTTCGAAGTTAAGTATACTAATTTCACCAACAAAAACTAAGCCATTGTTAGATATAAATCCACTTTAACGGTTTTATCGGTCTGCTTTTGACGAGTTTTTATTTCCTTTTTATAAAATAGTTGGTTTTATCAGAATCATGTTAAGGCAATATTAAAAAAAAATATTTTTCCATGCTCAACAACTCGAAATTTTCTGGCACATTTTCAGATTCATTTTTAATTAAAAAAAAAATATGAAACATGCTGACGTGATTTTTGAAAAGATTTATAAGCGACCTGTGTTTTTATTTTTCTTTCAATTAATTAAAACTTGATTAGTAAACAATTATTTTCTCAGTAGGGCAATATTTTTCGTTTCTAACACAATCGCTTCGGGAAATTCTGTTCAAAATGCCCAATTTGACATCATTTTTTGAAATATATTCTGCCTCTATCAAAAAATCGATCATTACTGTACATTATATAGTTTCTGAGTAAGAGAATCTAGCAATTGGATGCGTTTGAGAGCAAATATGAATTTAAAAATGAGTAAGAAAATAGACAGTTTGGATTTGAATGCACCCTTAATAAGATGATTTATTTCTTCAACCGCTATGTATTTTTAATTTGTTTTTGCTGTAAGAATTTTCCCTATCAAAAACTTGTCTATATAAATGTTGAAGACAATATTAAGAAGATATATGATAAATTCATGGAGATTTTACAGCTTGGGAATTGACGGAGTTATGAAAATTTTTCTTCTTGAACACCCCCCTTTTTGTTTTCGTTTATATATATATATATATATATATATTTTTTTTTTTTTTTGCGGTACGAATTGGTCATATCAAAAGCTTGTGAATATAAAAGTTGTAAATAATATTAAGGAGATGTATAATAAAATTAATTGGATTTGATATCTTGAGAATTGACGAAGTAAGGAATTTTTTTTTCCCAAAAACCTTATTTTTTGCGCACTTTGAGCCTATTTTTAATTTTATCAAAAATCGGTAATGCATGAATTTTTGGCATTATTTTTAGAAGTAATAAAATCTTTAAACTGATTTGATATGTTCAAAAATTAAGAAGTTATGGGTTATTTTCGGTTTTAACAAAACCCCTCCCTATTTCCATCCCCTTTGTCCGCTTTTGCCCATTAACGAACTTGACCGAGATTTTATGTCCCTTGATTTTATGTATCAGTTTGGAAGAGATTTGTGCAGAATTGCGGACGTTATCGTGTCCAGAAGAAAGTGATAACACAATTGCTTCGGGAAATTTCGTTCAAAATGCCCATTTTGATATCATTTTTTGAAATTTATTCTGCTTCTATCAAAAAATCAATCATTACTGTACATTATATAGTTTCTGAATAAGAGAATCTAGCAATTGGATGTATTTGAGAGCAAAAATGAATTTAAAAATGAGTAAGAAAATAAGCAGTTTGGATTTGAATGTACCTTTAATAAGATGATTTTTTTCATCAACTGCTATGTATTTTTAATTTGTTTTTGCTGTAAAAATTGGCCCTATCAAAAACTTGTCTATATAAATGTTGAAGACAATATTAAGAAGATATATGATAAATTCATGGAGATTTTATATCTTGTGAATTGGCGGAGTTATGAAAATTTTTCTTCTTCAACCCTCCTTTTTTGTTTTCGTTTTTATTTATTTATTTTTTATTTTTATTTTTATTTTTTTTTTTCGGTACGAATTGGTCCTATCAAAAACTTATTAATTGGATTTGATATCTTGAGAATTGACGAAGTAAGGAATTTTTTTCTCCCAAAAACCCTATTTTTTGCGCCCCTTGAGCCTATTTTAAATTTTATCAAATATATGTGATGCATGAATTTTTGGCGCTATTTTTAGAAGTAATAAAAACTTTAAACTGATTTGATATGTACAAAAATTAAGAAGTAATGGGGTTTTTACGGTTTTCACAAAACCCCTCCTTATTTCAATCCCCTTTGTCCGCTTTTGCCCATTAACGAACTTAACCGAGATTTTATGTCCCTTGATTTCATGTATCAGTTTGGAAGAGATTTGTGCAGAATTGCGGAAATTACCGTGTTCAGAAGAAAGTGATAACATAATTGCTTCGGGAAATTCCGTTCAAAATGCCCACTTTGACAACATTTTTTGAAATATATTCTACCTCTATCAAAAAATCGATCATTGCGGTACATTATATAGTTTTTGAATAAGCGAATCTACCAATTAAATGCGTTTGAGAGCAAAAATGAATTTACAAATGAGTCAGAAAATAAGCAGTTTGGATTTGAGTGCATCCTTAATTCAATAATTTTTCCAACACAATCCGCATCGGGAAATTCGGTTCAAAATGCCCACTTTAACAGCATTTTTTAAAATATATTCTGCCTCTATCAAGAAATTGACCATTCCGGTATATTATATTGTTTCTGAGTAAGAAAACGTACCAATTGGAAGCCTTTGAGAGTAAAAATGAATTGTAAAATGAGTCAGAAAATAAGCAGTTTGGATTTGAATACACCTTTACTTAGATGAATTTTTCTTCTACCGCTATGTATTTTTAATTTATTTTTGCTGTAAGAATTGGTCCTATTCAAAACTTGTCTATATAGATGTTGTAGACAATATTAAGAAGATATATGATAAATTCATGGGGATTTTATATCTTTTGAATTGACGGAGTTAAGGATTTTTTACTTCTTCAAACCCCCTTTTTGTTTTCGTTTTTAATTTTTTTTGCGGTACGAATTGGTCCTATCAAAAACTTGTGAATATAAAAGTTGTAGATAATATTAAGGAGATTTATAATAAAATTAATTGGAATTGATATCATGAGAATTGACGAAGTTATGAATTTTTTTCTCCCAAAAACCCTATTTTTTGCGCCCCTTGAGCCCATTTTTAACTTTATCAAAAATCTGTGATGCATAAAATTTTAGCCCTATTTTTAGAAGTAATAAAAACTTTAAACTGATTTGATATGTACAAAAATTAAGAAGTTATGAGGGTTTTCGGTTTTCACAAAACCCCTCCCTATTTCCATCCCCTTGGTCCGATTTTGCCCATTAACGAACTTGACCGAGATTTTATGCCCATTGATTTTATGTATCAGTTTGGAAGAGATTGGTGCAGAATTACGAAAGTTATCGTGTCCAGAAGAAAGTGATATATATAGATAGACAGATATATATATATATATAAAGTTTTTTACTGAGGGTGGTTTTGGGTTCTAAGGGTCATGATCGGTGTAGATCTGCAAACATTTTTCAGAAATTCCAACATAGGAACGATCCCAATAGGTAGTATTTCATACGAAATCTACCTAAAAAGGCGAATTGGGCAACCCTGTAATAACGTACGATTAGAAAAGTTATATTTTACTTTTTGCACAGGACGCATATTATTTAAATAATTAAAACAAATGATGTATAAATTAGAAGCTTTACAGATTATTTTATTTCATTTGATAAAAACGCAAGATTAAGAAATCACAATAACAACTTAGCATTATATTTCAACTTAAAGTAATTATTATATACGAGCATATGAGAAAATTACTTAAGTTTTTTCAGTAAAGATAATTTTTGTGATTTTACTTTTGAAAGCCTAAAGATCAACGTTAATATTTTTTGTGCATTATATTTATATATATAAAAATTTCAAATCCAATTTGAAGCACAAGAAATGAAAATCAATCTTTTAAGAAAATTAAACATTAAAAAGCAATGTTCTGTATACTGTTGAATTTTATTTTTTTGAAAGGTACTTAAAGAAATTGTACTTTTTAATATATTTTTCTTGCGATTTCAAGAAGATAAATTATCGCTCTTATTAATTATGCTCTATATAAATTAATTAGCTACTGTAATTTAATTGCTCCTTTTTACGCTGTCTAATATATATATATATGTATATATATTGTATACTTTATATTTTCCTTCATCCAGTATTTTCGACGTGGATTCACACATTCTTCCATATTTTGAACATTGTGGTACAAAATTAGTCACAAATCTGCAATTTAAATCAAAAATTCTCGAAACATCCCCACTAAAAGTAATCTTACGATTATCTGAAGAAATCTCCACTTTTTCCAGAAATTCTACAGAAATTTGTAGAAATTTTGAAAATTTAGCTTTACCTTAAAAATAGCTGCAGCATTTAAAAAAATATTCTTAAATATATCTGCAGGAATGGGCCAATTGTCTACAGATTTTTGGACCAATTACCTACAGATTTTCTACAGATTTATTTCTTAACCGCCAAATATTTTATAATAAATGGCTAAGCAAAAGCGTAAACGTGAATAGCAGTTTCGATGTGACGTTATAAAGTTATTCTGTCACAGGTCCTTGAATACTAGGCCTACGCGCTTGCACAAAAATAGCTGCTGTAATATTTTTCAGCGTTTGTACGTTCCCTTGAATTTAAATACCAATAATGTTTAAAAGCTTACTCCGCCTTATTTTTCTGAGATAAAATGAATCAAAGAAAATGCCTAAAAAAATACCAACACTTAAAGAAACGCCTACGTCTGCCACCATTTTTGTCTCTGTGCGCAGATCTAGTATTCAGGGGGCTGTGAATTCTATGCAGTCACCAAACGAAACAGAGGCATTCCCACCCTTTTGTCTCTCACATAAAGAAGGTACGATACATATTCAACTAATTGTCTTACTGTAATGTAATAAATGTTGGCTGAAAAAAAACCGACTTCAGTGGAGTGACGCGTTATGTCACTTGCTGTCACTACGGCAACTTTACTACTAATATTGAATAGTTCGGGAAAATATTATTTGACGTAAATTAAATGCAGTGAGACATGTACTTACGTATAGTAAGTAATTGTCGCACATAAATACAGAAACTCTCAAAGCGTTGTATTTTTTTTTTTTTCAGAAGTATCGTTAAATTTATCGTAAAAAAGCATAAACAATGCCAACATGACACTAATTTCTGAATTTAGAAAAATGCTTATTCAAATATGATATTATCAGAACAGGAACAGAAATAGTGGTCAGCGTCCATATATCATATTTCAGTTGCTGTCTTTTGACAAAAATCAACTGTATCAGGGTTGAAATTTTAAAATAGACATTCAATGTGTAAATGTATTATACAGTAGCGCTCAAAAGTATTTTGACAAAGATAATAATTCACTTAGTTGAAAAGAATAATAAAATACAAAAATCAATCATTTATTTTATTTAACCATATTCAACGTTTTAATTTTAATAAATTAACATCATCAGGTCGAAACAAAAGTATGTACTATGCATATGAAAAATTTCATCAAAATCCTTTCAAAAATTCGAGAGTTACAGCATACAAAATTCAGATATATATTTATATCTTAATTTTGTCATGCTGTAATCTCGGATTTTTTAACCGATTTGGATGAAATTTTTCATATGCATAGTACATACTAATGCCTCGACCGAGTTCGTTGGCCAGCTTCATCCGCCATCTTGTTTCGAAATGGCGACCATTTGAATTTTGTGAACACGTTTACTTTCTCTTTAAAATGACCTATATTGTTAACTTACACTGTGTGACACTTTAAAATATATTTTAATGTTTCTAAGATTCTGTTTAAAATGATACATAACAGTTTGCATTTTGTGAAACGTAACATTTTCTATAAGTATACAATGTTAGAAAACATAAAAAAATTTCAAAAATTCCAATGGCCACCCTTTTGAAACAAGATGGCGGATGAAGCTGGCCAACGAACTTGGTCGGGACATCAGTATGTACTATGCATATGAAAAATTTCATCAAAATCGGTTCAAAAATTCGAGAGTTACAGCATACAAAATTCAGATATATATATATATATATATAGTATATATATAATTTTATTAATATTATTAATATTTATTTTTAATTTATTAAATTTAAAACATTGAATATGGTTAAGTAAAATAAATGATTGATTTTTGTATTTTATTATTCTTTCAATTAAGTGAATTATTATCTTTGTCAAAATACTTTTGAGCGCTACTGTATGTTAGGGTTTTTTTTCTGTTCTGTTTAATTCTTAATCCTTGAAGTGTTTTATCCAACCATTTTTACTTTGTACCACATCACTGGCGTATTAATTTTTTAATAAAGACAAACTTAAATATGAAAAAGAAACGTGAACCTTATTATATTTTCATAACAAATTAGAAAACGCAAAGTCAAATTTTATTTCATGAAGAGTTTTTATTATAAGAATGTAATTAAACACATTATTAATAAACGCAGTTAGAATGTCTTTTTAGCTAACAACGACCGCTAGCATTTGAAGGTGATATTGAAATGCAGATTATAAATAGATGCTAAAAGCAGTTTGTGATGTAATTCTTTATTGTCAGTGAGTGGAATCCCTTCTGAATACAAAATGTGTTAATACTTGTGTAATGCTCTTTGTAAACCACTGTTTATGCGAAATTGACAATGGCTAACGTAAGCTGCTGAAAGGTTTTATGAATGATGTTAAATATATATGCGAGCTACTCTGTAGAAATGAACATGCATTTCAGAAATACATACATAGATATGTATAAAATTATGTGTTCTCATTTATCTAATATAAATGTACGCAATAATTTTTGTTTCACATATACTACGATAAAAGCTTAATTCTTGTCCTTAATTATTATTCTAATTAAAATAATTTAACTATAATGTTAACTTTCATTTACAATTTTCAATATTTATTAATTTATTTCTTGAGATTAATTCTGCGTTCTATACTACCAAACGTTCGCTATACGTGTTTACATTTTTTGTTTTGTTTTTACAAAGCAGACTAGAATAATCAATTCATAATCTAATTAAATAGATTTTTAAAAAACTCAATACCATTCTTTCCGATCACCAAATATTTGCTGTCTTTCTTTCACTGAAACTTCATAATATTTTATAACCAATTTTAATACAGACATTTTCATATTCCCATAAAAATTTTCTCTCAACGGTGTCAGTCCTGTCCGAAAATTTAAACGTATAAGGAATACTATAAATTAGTTTTATATATACAAAAAAAATCACTAATTTAATTCATTCCTATATTTATTCTCATTCTGCAAAAATAGTTCCTCGTTAGTCTGATATATCAGATACTTATAAACATTAGTTCATCAAATCAAATTAAAAGTATGATTGTGAACTAAATCTAAAAACAAGAACTTTAGGTTAGCAGAGAATGGCAACTACGCACTTTTTATTATCCAGTTATGGCTGGTAGTTATGTTTTTTACTCAATACATATATATTATATATATCTTTCAAATGTAATTAATGGAACATTTTTGCATAACAGGCGCTAAAAGCAGCTCATATTAAATGCAACAAAATGTATTTCACCAATTAATAATAATAATAATAAAATCAATTACACTATAATTTTAGAAAGAAGGTGTATATCAGCAATATTTATAACATTTAACTATTAAAATCCCCAAATTTACAAATTTAAACTACACAGGTAAAAGACTGTCTGTTCTTCATCACTGGGTGGAGAGACAGACCTAACTCCACCTCCACTGTTAAAAACTTGCGGGTTTCAAAACACACGTCTATCCTGCACTCAAAACAACACAAAAAATGCAACTAAGTCATTTTAGATATAAAATTTAAGAATTAAAAAGGCAAATAAACAAAACTTAAATGTAGTATAAACAAAGCATAATTATATTACAAAAACAAATTGTTTTTGAAAAATGTATTTTAAACAGTTAATTTAAAAATTGCGACTTAAATACTAATAAAAGATAAACATATAAAATTAACTTAACGTGTATGAATGCAGAACGACGAGCGCCCACCCCAAACCTACAAGAAAAAAAAAAAAAAAAAAAAAAAAACATGAAACAGAAATACATGCACAATGCCAGACCACCTAGAAATAATAAAAATAAATAAAAATAAAATAATAAAAAAAATAATAATAACTTTTTCTCCGAATCCAAATTGAAAACTTTTAAAGCCAACTTCTGCAAGTCTCTATCTATTCAAGCTACCGTCCAAATCCGTTCTTTTTATAAAATTTTAGGGCCCCGCACATCATATAGAATATTCAGGAAGCACGCTACCATAAATTGGTCATTCCGCCAAACCACAGTGTTGTCATTTAATTTTCAAAACAATCTTAAAATAATATTTAAAAAAAAAAATAGGGTAATTGTTATTGTAGGAATCATTAACTAAAAACTTAAAAATTTGTTTATAGAAATTAATTTCACTGTCACAAATTTTATTGAAACGAATTAATTGATTAATTATAATATTTATGTAAATATTTTTATGCAAATTAGAATGATTAATTTATTTTCAAAATATTAAAAGCAATATCTAAAAAATCTGCCTTGTAATCATCACTGTTTGCCCTATTAAACTTTAAACATTTTAGATATATAATGTCAAGTCAAAATGGAAAATCAAATTATCAACAATATACCTAAAGACCCTTAAAGATTTATTGTATTGTATATTTATATTGATAGCAAAATGAAAATAAATTAGCAGCAGTATTAGAATAATTTGTCCCCATCCCCATCCCAATTCCACAGATCTGATTAAAAGTATTGTTGTTAAAAGTTACATAATTATTATAAAAACAAAAATGGCATAAACTTAAAATTAATTCTCCATTAATATTCAATTCTTTATGTAAACAAAATAAATCAACAATGTTTATTAAAACATTATAAAGGCAATCAACAGTATATTGGTGAATAGATTTTCAAAGTCTAAATCTGTATTTTCTGAGGAGTAAAAAGCAATTTGTCCAAATCTTTAATACTATTATCAATTGACCAAAAAATAAATATACTTCTTAAATTTACATTTTAAAAAACCATATATCTTTTTTAACAATTTTTGTAAACCAATATTAAAATTTCTATTAACACTTCCAGAAGTACTGCAAATAAACCTAAATTTAATCGGATTCTAATGGAACTTGGGTGTTAAAAAAATAAACGGCAAACAGTGCTGTGTAGAAACATCAAAATTGTAGGAAAATATATCTTTACATTTCTCCTTATATGCAAAACATTTTTAAACAATAGGATCTTTATCAATATTAACTTTTGCGTAAAAATCAGTGTTACCTAATTCACTTTCTAATTTTTCAATATAAAACTTCCTACATATTATTGCAAAATTATTAGCTGTTTTGTCCAAAGGGACAATAACACAACTATTATGCACAATTTTTATAAAGTTTGCATCTTTATCATTAAAAATTTGATGTTCATAAGTATCAGAATTTAAATAATTTTTCAAAAAATTTCTGGAATGCCTCAACAGTTGAGATTTCCATTCGAAAAATGCTTCCAAAGTCATACTAAATTTATAACTTTATTATTATTATTATTATTGACATTATCTTAAAAATCCTATAACAAATTTAATAGAAAATAATGGCATATTAACATTTTTATTCATGATAATTCACCTGCTATAGTTCTTCTTCAATATATGAAATTTACATAAACAAATTTTTTCTACATACATATATGTATATCACTTTTAACATTTTTAAAAGTTACTGCTTCTCTTGTTTATCTTTCGTGATTGATTATAAAAAAAATATCTGATTTAGATGACTATCCAAATATCAGTTTTTTAAAGATCTTTAAAGTAAGAAAATAGAATAATTAAAAAAAGAACACTTTATCTTAAATTTATGGAAAAATTTTCTGGAATACAAACGGTTAATTACTTCAGGTAATCCTATTACGATGGTAAATTTTATAAACTATTAAGATCAGACCGTGAAACTTTTTGTAAATTCACAGGTATTCTCTACAACTTTCATGAGCAAAAACACTTTTAACTCTTTCAAAAGTCTCTACTCTTGTTTATTTTTCGTAGTTTGTTAGTAAAAAAATATCTAATTTATATAACTATACAAATATTAGATTTTTAAACATAGTTGAAATAAAGATGGAAAAATTTACAAAAAAACTTTCTCTAAAATTTATTCAAAAATTTTCCTGGAACTCGAACTGATATACACTTAAAATGCTCTTATTACGATGATAAATTTGTAACATAATAAGTTCAGACATTGACCCTTTTTGTAAATTTACAAGTGTTCTCTACAAATATTTTAAGCAAAATCACTCTTAACAATTTTAAAAGTTAGTTCTACTCTTGTTTATTTTTCATATTTTATTAGAAAAAAAAATTCTAATTCATACGATTATCCAAATATCAGATTTTTAAATCTCCTTAAAATAAAAATAAAAAATAGAATAATTTACACAAACACTTTCTCTTAAATTTTTGAAAAAAATTCCTACGATGCAAACGGATAAATACTTCAGGTGCTCCTATTACGATGGTAAATTTAGAAACTTTTATGATCAGACATTGACCTTTTTTATAAATTCACAATATTCTAAAAAACTTTCTTAATCAAAATCACTCTTGACATTTTCAAAAGTTAGTTAAACCCTGTTTATGTTTTGTAGTCCGTTATAAAAAAATATCTGATTTATATGACTATCCAAATATCAGGTTTTTAAAGATACTTAAAATAAAACAAAACGGCATAATGTGCAAAAACACTTTCTCTTAAATTTATTGAAAAATTGCCTGGAATACAAACAAATAAATACTTCAGGTACTTCTTTTACGATGCTAAATTTATAAACTGAAAAGTTCAGACATTGACCCTTTTGTAAATTCACTTCTCTACAACTTTTTTAAGTATACTCTTAACATTTTCAAAAGTTAGTTCTACCCTGTTAATGTTTTGTAGTCCGTTAGGAAAAAAAAATATCTAATTTATATTACTATCAATGTCAGATTTTTAAGGCTCCTTAAAAAGAAAAAAAAAGGAATAATTTACACAAACACCTTCTCTAAAATGTATGCGAAAATTTTCCTGGAACAGGAACGGATATATACTTCAGGTACTCCTGTTACGATGGAAAATTTGTAATTCAATAAGTTCAGACATTGACCCTTTTTTGTAAATTCACAAGTATTCTCTGCAACTTTCTTAAGCAAAATCAAGTTTTTTCTCGGAAAAGAAAATGAATCGAAGCTTCGGATTTCTGCTTAAATTGTTCAAGGTAATTTCACTCTAACAAGAACAGAAAATACCTAATGCAATTTCGAGTCATATAACTGTAATGCTATCTAAGCTAATTTGCTTTCTTCTTTTAATTTAGTTGTAAAAGTAGGTAGCTTATTGTAAAGGAAGGAAGTTTAAGAATGTTTCAAATTGAATTTTATTTCTGCGAAATGGATTGTCACTTCAATTTTCAAAAATGCATTTTCTGCATATTTTTCACATTCTCTGTTAAATTTCTTTTCTTGTCTAGTATTTTATATAAATTAAAAATTTATATATATATATATATATATATATATATATATTTATACATTATTTCTAGGAATAGTTTAGTCAAATATATTTATTTTCTTTGAAGTAATAAAAAATGTTGTTTGAACAAATATTTATATGAAGAAACATGTCATTTATGATCAACTATCCGAGAATTAGATAAATGAATACGCCAAATCTAATAGAAGACAGATTATATATACATTTTAATTCGAGAAGCATCTTAGTGTCAGCCTTTTTTATTGTAACAATTTTAAACTGATTAAAAAAAAAAAGAACTTATTCAATATTCTTAAAGTTTTTCACAGTTAGTTCTTCTTACGTTTATTTTTAAAAGTTGATAAGAGGCCCAATTTGAAGCATGGGAATACAAATTTATCTTATTTCAATCGCATCAAAAGTGATATAAAAATTACAGTGCTGATAGAAAAAAGTCCTTCCGGCCAGTACCGGGATGAAGAGGTAGCTTTCATATTCTTTATTTTTTAAAAGCCAGCTTCTATTATTCAAACACACGGACCTCAAATTACTGGAACTCGATTATAGAAGATTAAATATTAATTTTTTTCAATACCGAATATGAATGAGAATTTCGCGCAATTAGTCAGCGTTATCAAAGCTGGTTTTATTTAAAGTAATTTATATTTGATCGCCAAATTCGGCAATATATTGAAGTGCCCACCATTTTAAAACAACATAATGGGTGCAACAAAGCTAACTATTGAACTTGGTCGAGACCTTAATAATTCCTGTGCACATGCTCAATCACATCTAAATCGGTTTATATATACGAGTGCTGTTGCAAGCTAAAAATCAGATATTTTTTCAAAATGTCACCCACATTAGAAATTCAAACTGCTATATCTCAGCCATTTTTTGAGATAAAGACAAAACAAAAAATGTTCCGGAATCTTTGTATCAAGCTCAAATACATAAGAAAAAAATCTTTTTCAATTTCTAATTTTTTGTACCTCATTTTAAATTATTATTATTTTTTAAATTTTAAATGGACGCCATTTGAAACAAGATGGCAGATGAAGTTGGCAAACGAACTAGGCCGAGCGATTGCTATGAACTATGCACATGCCTTGTCACATCCTAATCGGTTCATAAATACGGGTGTTATCGCATGACAAAAATCAGATCGTTTTAAAATGTTACCCACACTAGAATTTCAAAGTGCTATAGCTCAACAGTTTTTTAAGATATAGACGAAACAAAAAATGCCTCGGAATCTTTGTATCAAGCTCAAACATACAAGAAAAAAAAAAATTTCAATTTCAATTTTTATTTGTACCTCATTTTAAATTTAATTTTTTTTTAAATTTTTAAATGGCTGCCAATATGAAACAAGATAGCGGCCAACGAACTCGGTCGAGACATTGCTATGTACTATGAACATGCCTTGTCACATCCAAATCGGTTCAGAAATACGGTATTATTGCGTGACGAATTTCAGATTGTTTCAAATGTCAGCCATTCTAGAAATTCAAAGTGCTATAACTCATCCATTTTTTAAGATAAAGATGAAACAAAAAAGGCTCCGGAATCTTTGTATCAAGTTCAAGCACATAAGAAAAAAATCTTTTTTCAATTTCTAGTTTTTTTGTACATCATTTTAAATTTAAACTTTTTTAAATGGCCGCCATTTTTAAACAAGATGGTGGATGAAGCTGGCCAACGAACTCGTTCGAGACATTACTATGTACTATGCACATGCCTTGTCACATTCAAATCGGTTCATAAATGCGTGTATTATCGCGTTACAAAAATCAGATCGTTTTAAAATGTCAGCCGTGCTAGAAAGTCAAAGTGCCATTTTTTAAGAAATAGACGAAACAAAAAATGCTCCGGAATCTTTGTATCAAGCTCAAACACATTAGAAAAAAATCTTTTTCAATTTCTAATTTTTTTGGGCCTCATTTTAAATTTAAAATTTTTTAAACGCTCGCCGTTTTGAAACATGGTGGCGAATACAGCTGGCTAACGAACTCGGTTGAAACATTGGTATGTACTATATACACACCGAATTATATCCAAAGCGGCTCATAAATACGAGAGTTACAGTATGACAAAGATCAGATATATATACACTATATGACCAAAGGTGACCGGTCACTTGCGATTTTAGACGTTTTGTTAAATATCTAGAAAAATACATGAGGAATTAACCTGAAACTGCAGGTGTGTAAAAAGTATAGTATAGGTCATACATTTCCATGAAGATTTTTTCCCGTAACCTCTTAGGGGACCGTCAAAAATTGAAAAAGAGCGAATATCTTTTGGATAACCCTGTAAAAACTAATGTAGAAAAAGCGTTCAAACTCGAGATTATTATTAAGTTGCTTATTGTAATATACTGTGCTCATTTGTATGAGGATAGCATGTATACTCGCAGAGAAATTAAGGTTTTTATAAAAACAGTCCAAATTTCGTCAAGTTTTTTTTGTTATAATTTGCAGAGTTCTTAACATAAAAAACAGTTATTTTCAGAAAATATGACGACCAACATTGTACACAATACCCTGCAATCAGATTTTTAAAATAATAACAATCGGATGAAAAATGAACAGATTTACTAAGAAATGTTTCCTGCGCATGCGCGAATGCAAACAAAATAATGTGCATAATGTGTTAGCCAAATGTACAGAGCAACTTTTGTAAAAGTTTCAAAAACATAGTTTGAAAAGTCTGATAATAATCGTTTATAGAATAAGCTCAAAATCCATTGTTCCTAAAATGAAGCAAAAAGATGAGGGCTTGTATCCACATACCCATTGATTAGTGCCAATATAGCAAACACAATATTACACGTACTACTGCATTTGGATACAGCCCCTCATCTTTTTACTTCCTTTTAGGAATAACAGATTTTAAGCTTATTCTATAAACGATTATTATCAAACTTTTCAAACTATGTTTTTGAGACTTTCACAAAAGTTGCTCTATACATTTAGCTAACTCATTATGCAAATTATATTTTCATTGCGTGCGAGCATGCGCAGTGAATCATTATTTAGTAAACCTGCTAATTTTTCATGCAATTTTTATTATTGTTCTGATTGCAAGATATTGTGTACAATGTTGTTTGCCATATTTTCTGAAAATAACCTTTTTTTATATTAAGAACTCTGCAAATTATAAGCAAAAAACTTGGCAAAATTTGGTAATGCTTTTATAAAAACCTTAATTTCTATAGGAGTACACATGCTATCCTCATAAAAATGAACACAGTATATTATAATAAGCCACTTATTAATAATCTCGAGTTTGAACGCTTTTGCTACATTAATTTTTACAGGGTTACCCAAAAGATATTCGTTCTTTTTCAATATGTTGACGATCCCCTATGGGATTTCGGAAAAAAAACGTTTTGCCGAAATATATGACTTACACTATACTGTTTACACACTTTCAGTTTCAGGTTAATTCCTCATGTATTTTTCTAGATATTTGATAAAACGTCTAAAATTGCAAGTGACTGGTCACCTTTGGCCATATAGTGTATATGGATATATATATATATATATGGATGTATATATATATACCACATTTGAAAGGTGGGAGGTTTCGGGGTTGGGGGTCATGATCGGTGGAAATATACCAAAATTTTTCGAAATCGTTTTCCTCCGAACGGCTGCAATAGGTAGCTTTTTGTAATGAGAGCTATCTAAAAAAACTAGTTGGATATGCCGATCTCAAAACTTTCTTTATTCTCATACATGTTAATATTTCAAAAAGATGCTACACATGCTAATAATTCAGTGTTATTACATCAGAATTACACCAAATTGGATTTTCTTATTAAGTTTCTGCTTAATTTTACTTGTTACTGATCGTAATTAAAAAATCCCGTGCGAGGGCGCTGTGTCAGCACCGTAATTTTATTTATTATTCCAATCGTCTGCGTGTTGACGATAGATTGTAATTTATTTACTAGTGAGTGGAAACACTGATTTTTTGTTGTTATGAAATGATGGAATGTTTTGACTTGGAAACGGCCAGAGAGTCTGTTTCACTCTTAACAATTATTGTTTTAAATAAAGAAATTACAGTTCACTGCGAAGAGTTCCTTAAAAATGGTGTCATTGAGTAACTTATTGTTTTATTCTTAACATTACTAATTGGAGTAAAAACGAGTTAATCTGAATCATAATACTTAATAAAATCAATATTTTTCGCTAGTGTGTTCTACATTAACTGTTTGAGATTCGCCGGGTCAGCTCAATGCAAATTGCCCGTCCCTTCATGAACAGCCGATGTAAAATAGAACTATGAAAAAATCGAGAAGAATTTCTTTTACATCCCCTCCTTCCGGCGGATTGTTACAATATTCACGAGGGACCAGCTGACCATAGCCAGAAACATACATATGAAATTATTAGAATCCATGCATAGCTACATGCACTTTTCGATTGTACAAAAATGAAAATGGCCCAAACTCACTATTACAGCTCCCCGGCAGAATATTTCCAATTTCTAGGGATCTCCTTGCCATACACTGTTAAATATCTGTTATACCTGCACAGTCACTCCACCGCGTTTATAAAAAACAGTGAGTTGACTATATTGTGGTCCATTCTCATTGGTCAGAATAGAGATAGTCTGTAAAATTTTCGGGTGATTATGCAGAAAAAGCTGCAGATTTTTAACAGTGTAGTTGAAAACATACACAAAAAATTTGGTTCCTGCACAATATTTCAAAATGGAAAGAGGGACCTGCTTGCCATAGCCAAAAACATACATAAGTGTTTGGTTTAATTCTATGCATAGCTTCATACACTTTTCGATAGTACAATGATGAAAATGGCACAAAATTCGCTATTACATGGCCGCATCTGGCGCAATATTTCGCAGATTCAATGAGGACCTGCCGGCCGTAGGCAAAAACATAACACAAACAATTTTATTCAATTCCATGCACAACTACATACACTTTCAGATGATAAAAAAAGGTCATACGGATTTACGGACTTACAGACAGACATTATGTTTAAACATGTTTTTCGGGATCTCTGACTTCTTAAACATGTAAACCTCTCGAAAACCGGAAGTCGAAAAATATTTCGTTTAAAATACTTTCTTCATTCGAATGAAGAAAGTAAAAAATATCTAAAATATTTGGATAAACCTGAAATAAGAGAGGATTTTAGTGTCTCCCGTTTAGTGAATTTATAACCTAATAAGTTCAGTCATTGACCTTTTTTTGAAAATTCACAAGCATTCGGTAACATTTCGACAAATAAAGTCGTTTTTTTTAAAGGAAAATATGTCGAAGCTTCGAATTTATGCTTAAATTGTTTAAAGCAATTTCACTCTAACAAAAACAGAAAACAGCTAATGTAATTTTGAGTCAAATAACTGTGATGCTATCTAATCTAATTTGCTTTTTCTTTTAATTTAGTTGATAAAGTATATAGTTTTTTGTAAAGAAAGGAAATTTTAGAATGCTTACAAATTGATTTTATTTATAAGAAATGGAGTACTATTTCAATTTTGCTAAGGGCATATGCTGCATATCTCAGACAGTTTCTGTTAAATTATTTTTTTTTTTATCTATATCTTATATAAATTAAATTTTTTTTT
The DNA here is from genome assembly GCA_963932465.1 of Maratus speciosus. NCBI lineage: Eukaryota > Metazoa > Arthropoda > Arachnida > Araneae > Salticidae > Maratus > Maratus speciosus. The sequence goes on from OZ010790.1 coordinate 252,342,063, forward strand.
AATTTATATGTGTTATTTTTAAATGCACAATTTAGACAAATGTGATAATTTTCCTCCAATTTAACGAGGTTGTTGTTCCGTATAAGTGTTATATCGCCCCTGTTTTGCAATAAGGGCGTAAGGTACAGTCGTGGAAAAAAAAAGTAAACACCCCCTCTTAACACCTCAACAAATTATCGTAGAATAATGTTACTGGTACCAAAAGATTGGAAATAAAGTCTACTTTTAAATGATGTATATAAAATTTGCTTAGGGGGCCATCTACATATAAACACAAATCCAAACTTCATTTATTTTTTCAATGGCAATACCCAATTTTAAGGAAATATTTCAAATCTTCGTTTAAACTATGCCTAGACACCAAATTTCAAGTCATTTGAATGATAAATTTTTGAATTATAAACATTCGAAATTGAGTGCTTCTAATGTTAAATTACATTTTCATATTTTTATTAATATCACCTGAAATTATACTCCTAATATGCTATTTTTTTCTGTAGCAATAATGTTAAAATACCCAGACATAAATACGTTGAATTTGTAATTTTTATAATTTTATGATATGAATCATGAATTATGAAATTAATATTCGATAAAATTATGAATTGCAACCTACAATTCTTTTGATGGATTTGGATTTATTAAGTCCTGCTGTATGGAAGCCCAAAATTTCACATTTGTCTTCCAAGTAGTTTTCAAATGATGGTTAAAAATGGCAAAATGATGCTTTAAGGGGCCGTCTATGATAGAAGTGACTAGATATTTTGAAATTTGATTGCTTAAGGATTTAATTGCTTCAATGATTGCTTAAGGGTCGCTTAAATTGCCTTGATCAAGAAGAGAGCTCTCTCGGTCAAGAATCGAGTACAGAACTTCAATTGGGATACAGTCCCTAAAATACTCTCGTTTTAAAATAGTTAATTTCTCGGAAAATTATCGTACCAATTGCATAAAAGTTTGTTTTTAGGCTAATTGAATGGTGTAGAGTACATTTTTACTGTCAGAAATGTGTACTGGTATTGTAAAAAACAAAGTTATGGTTCGTTTTAGAATGTAGATGCCCTACTTAGAAAATTTTATATACATCATTTAAAAGTAGACTTTATTACCAATCATGTTGTACCAATAACTTTCTTCTACGATATTTTTTCAAAGTTAGTAAGAGGTGTTTACTTTTTTTTCTACGACTGTACAAATGATTAATTGTTCAAGAGAGCCAAAACAAATAAATCTCCACATTGTAATTGCTTACTGTGTAAACACCCTTAGGAGTAATATTTTAATATTTAGGTATATTTCACATTCTGTTTTCTCCTGCAAAAATTTATGATTGATAATTGGGGCTCAAGTGGCTTCTTAAGCCCTTAATTTCTCACATATAGTACGTATATCACGTATAGTACGTTTGTCGTAAGCCATACTCAACTCTCTCACTAATAGAGATAGGTAAACGTACGCACTTATTAGATATTATAAAATATTGCTTCCTGACTCTATATATGCAGTTAACAAAATTTTGAAAAATATGTGCCTTAATCCTTTATTGCAAAGCAGGGGCGATATCTTAAAACACGTCACTTGAAATCGATTAGAAGCAAATTTAATAAATGAATACACTAAATCTAATAGATGACGAGTTACATTAAAATTTCTATTCCTGAAGTTTTTTAGTGTTAGCATTTTTTAATGTAACAGATTTATACTTATAATTTTTTTTTCAAGACAAAACATTATTTAACCCTCTTAACGTTTTACAAAGTTAGTTCTTCCCTTGTTTATTTTTCATAGTTGATTAGACAACGAAGTAAGCAATTTAAAACATAAAAATACAAATTTATATATTTTTAATCATATCAAAAGTTAATTCAAAAATTAAAGTGCTTTAAAAAAGAACGAAAACTAATATTCATGGACAAATTCCTGAATAAGAGGCGATTTTGAAATCTCCCCGTTAAAAATTGACTATCTAATAACGTCAGGCATTGACCTCTTTTTGAAAATTCCCAAGCATTACCTTTTTAAAGCACAAGTAAGTCATTTTTCGAGAATAAAATTAGTCGAAAGTTCGAATTTCTGCTAAAATTGAACAAGGTTATATCGTTCTAAGAAGAACAGAAAATATCAAATCTAATTTTGAATCAAATAACTGTAATGCTATCTAGGCTAATTTGCTATTTTTCATTTAATTTAGTTGTTAAAGTCTATAGCTTTTTGCATAGAAAAGAATTTATTTAGTTTTAAAAATTGGATTTTAATTCTAAGAAATCGTGTGCTAGTTAAAATGCACATGCTGCTTATTTCAGCAGCTTTTATTAATTCGCCCCCCCTTTTATTTTATTTTAAATGAACCTAGCATTTTATTATTATATATATATATATATATATATATATATATATTAGTTTTAAAAATGTATAATTTATTCAAACCTTTTAAATTTTATTGAATTATAAAGATGTGTTATTTCATGCAATAGTTATTATCACGAAACACATTACTTAAGATCAATCATCTGAAAATACAAGCAGCCTAATAGAAAACAATTTATATAAATTTTTTTTTTATTCTGAAGTTTCTAAGTTTTAACTTTTTAGGTGCGTTCGTAATTATATAAATACGTAGCAAATATAATCGTCATTCGGTCCATCTGTCTGTCTGTCCATCCGTTCGCATATAACAGAGCAAAAGCTACCCAATCGGATTGTCTGAAATTTTAAATATATAATTGCTGTAAAATTTTGTTTAGTTATTTCAAATTTTATGAAAATCGGTTGTATTGTTTAATTACAGGGACAGTGAAAAGTTTTCCTTACATTACGGCCGATGGGAAAAAAATATTCAAAGTGTATTTTAATGATGTTACACACATTCGAATAGAATGAAATGGATATGCACTTATGAAATGCACTAAAATATGCATTCAGTATCATATGCGGTGCAAAAAATATTTATAAAACTAGATACAGTACGAACACACATCATTTTCCCCGTTTGACGTGCACGTTCCAATTTCACATTAGATGTAAATTTCCAACTGGGCGAAAAATGTCCGGACCAGGATTCGAACCCGGGACCTCCTGGCTGAAGCCGCCAGTGCTCTGCCATCTGAGCTATGCCGGACGATTCTGGTCGAACTTTTTCACCCAGCTAACCTTGATGATTACAGCATCTGGTCTGAAACCTGGTTCAGCTCAACAGAATAAATCTCAGGTAATGGAAACTCCAGAAATCGCTGGATACGAAATTACACTAGATTAATATTAACACAATTATTCTAATTGGTAAACAAATCACATTAGATGTAAATTTCCAACTGGTCGAAAAATGTCCGGACCAGGATTCGAACCCGGGACCTCCTGGCTGAAGCCGCCAGTGCTCTGCCATCTGAGCTATCCCGGACGATTCTGGTCGAACCTTTTTCACCCAGATAACCTTGACGATTACAGCATCTGGTCTGAAACCTGGTTCAGCTGGTTCAGACCAGATGCTGTAATCATCAAGGTTAGCTGGGTGAAAATGTTCGACCAGAATCGTTTGGGATAGCTCAGATGGCAGAGCACTGGCGGCTTCAGACAAGAGGTCCCGGGTTCGAATCCTAGTCCGGACATTTTTCGCCCAGTTGGAAATTTACATCTAATGTGATTTGTTTACCAATTAGAATAATTGTGTTAATATTAATCTAGTGTACTTTCCAATTTGTTTAAATACAACATTTTTATATTTACAAAATCATTCTTAAGACAAAAAAAAATATTTAAAAATATTAGATTTTTTTATAGTTAGTTTTTCTTTTCGTTTTTTTTTTTTTTTTTTTTTTTTTTTTTTTTTTTTTTTTTTTTTTTTTTTCATAGTTGATTAGAAAATGAATTGCCTTTTAAAACATGTTGATCGAAATTTAAATTCTTTGCTTCGTGTCCAAAAGTGAAAAAAAAGCTAAGAGTGATTTTTAGATACCTTCTCTAAAATTTATGAACAAATTCTTGAAACAAAAAAAAATTCTTTCAGAATCATTTTTTTTTTCAGTAAATTTGTAATCTAATAAGGTCAGAACCTTTTTTCAAACTTAGAAATATTCCTGCAAATTTCTTAAGCAAAATCAAGTCTATTTCGAAAAGAAAAATGAATCGAAGTTACTGATTTATGCTTGAATTGTTCTAGGAAATTTCGCTCTAACAAGAACAAATAATTTCAAATGCATTTTCGAGTCATATAACGTAAATGCTATCTAAGCTAATTTGTTTCCTTCTTTTAATTTAGTTATAAAAGTAGACAGCTTAATGTAGGTATTGGCAGAACTTGATATTTTGATCGAAAAAATGAAATTGTTGTATCAATTTTCAAAATTGCATATGTTACATATATTCCTAATGTTTTATTAAATTTCCATAATTCTCCAAGAGTTTAAATAAATTTAAATGCAATTGCAAGAAAATATATAAAATTTCTTTAAATGAGATAAAATGTTTTTATTTTTCTGAAAGTTAACTAATGTGTATCTTTTAATTCAATAATTAAAATTTTTAAATACAGGATTTTCTTCAATAATCAAAGTGTTTGACTGTCAGAGATTTCAATTATAGTACATTCCGGAGTATAATATGTTTTGGTTAATAATGAACCCCTGCGATTTGAGACTCTTTTTTTCTGTTTTTAGATATATAATCTGTATTAAGCGCACTCAGTCTCCCCCTTTTTTTGTATATGAACATTTAACCCTTCAGTGCATAACGTGCCATATCTGGCACATACCTAAAAACAGTATAATCCACATTATGTGCCATGAATGGCCAATATGTCTCTGTCCCTGATCAAGAACAATCTAATGGATGGAATAACATTTATTTTGTCCATGTCAGATGGCTTCATTTGACAAAAAATTAGAATTTGTTCTTCGGAAACAAAAAGAAATTTCGATCAAGATATTAGGGTGAGATCACTTTCATTAATTTTACTGAATACTTAAAAATATTAATATAAAAAAAAAAACTTGCAGAGTGTTAAGCAGATAAAATTAATTATTTTAAGCTCATTTATTTGCAAAATATAGCAATACAATATTTAAAACCCGAATTGTGAATATATGGCCCACACCATAAAATATCAAATTTTTGTTTAAAATTTTATATTTATTTATTTTTTTACTATTTTTCCCATTATTAGACTGATATATAGATTTTAATTACTTTTTTTTCATAAAAGTAGAAAAAATCGCTAAGGGTTAAGCGATATATAGATCAAAAATGTAATAAAGAGCATTTAAATGTATAATAACTAGTAGAAACACAAAGATAATAATAAAATACAAATTGAAGATATTCGTTACTGTGTATACTATCTGCTTGAATTCAATAATTAATAGCAGTATTCAATATATTAATTCAATAATTTATATTTTTCAACATGTAGCATTCTTCAATAATCAAAGAATTTGAATCGTCAAGATTTTAATTATAGTATATTTCGGAAAAATATACTATATCTGGTGCATAATGGGCACATACGATTTGAGACGCTTTTTCTGTTTTAGATATATTCGCCGTATTTCGTGCACTCCGCTTTTTTTTTTCTTTGCAAAAGAATATTCAAGCGATATATAGCTCAAAATTATAATAAAGAGGACACATGGAAGACATATTTTACTGCCTAGCCTATTTGCTTGAATTCAATAAAAAATATCTTTAATCAAAATATTAATTCAATAATTAATGTAGACTCTCAGAAAACACTGTAAATTTATGAGCGTTTGCCTTTCAATTTTCACGGCAACAGTCTTATTTCATGAAAAACGGTGTGATCCATTAAATAAGCGGGCTTATTCCTTAGATACTTAGAAAATTAAGGGCAATTCACATATCTTTACTGTTTTAGCCCATCTGTTAGAAAAAATACGGATTGGTAATTGGATATGGATTTTTTTTTTTTTTTTTTTTTTTTTTTTTAAACACGGTATAACTGGAATCTATGCTGACGGACTCTGCCCGTAATTTTACAGGGATATTTTTGTGTGTGTATCAAAACATATGGCCTTCTTCAACAATCAAAGAATGTCAATGGCCGCAATTTTAAATATAGCATATCACGGCGTGTAACGCGCTCTGGGGACATAATGTGCACCTACGATTTGAGACATTTTTCTTTTCATTTTTTAGATATATTCTCGTATTATGCTTACCCCGCACTTTTTTTTTAAAAAGAAAGAATGCATATAAAAGTCCACGTGCCTAACTTTTCCAAAAATAAATATATTTTACGTGATCATGACGGGCCAACCATAAAACAATTTAATGGAGCAAACAATAATCAATCAAAATTACTTAAAATTTTGCTTTTAGCAGTAACAAAATATGGGGAATATTTGATGTTATTCTTTTAGAAATTAATTTTTAGAATATTACTTCTGTTGTTTCATCTTAGATGCCAAATAATTTATATCAACTTTGTACTTACAAGGAATGTCTCCATACGGGCATACACCTCCAGCAGTCTGGAAAAAATATATAGAATTTATCTTCTCGTGAGCATAGATATACTTATAAAAAAAAAAAAAAAAAAAAAATTGGCTGACACTGGATAGAGTGTTCGTAAAAAAATAATGAAAATTTTGTCATTTGGCGATTTATCATCTGTTGGCGATGGAATAAAATTTCAAAAAATACTTTTTTATGTCAAATACTCTTTAAGGTGAAAATGTTTCATGTTAACTTGTTTGAATAAATTTAAGTAACTTTAGTTTTGTCGGGTTTAGTTAGTTTTAACTCTAATTTTGTCATATATATATTCATAATGAAAGTTAAATATGAAATTTTATGAATCAAACAAAATTTAAATTTATTAGAATTGTTTAAATTTCAAAACTAAATCCAACTAAGCACTGCCGATTCAATTTTGTTGCTATGGAAACAACAACCTCTCCGATATTGAAATGGAAAGCTGCAGCACTCTTCATCTGGCCTTATTTTGGAATACGCCTAAATATATGAAAATATTTTTTTTTAATATGAGAATATTTTTTATATTTGAAATTATTTTCACAAACTGCAGCAACAAGCAACGTACTAAATATGTAATACAAAAAATATATGTATTGAACTCTCTCATTGTTTAAGTTTAAATTCATTAAATATTATTTGCACGCATTCTCAAACTCAATTAACAAGTGATTTTCAGATGCATTAAAATCGTTTGTTTTTGTCGAGGAAAAGTACCGCTATTAGGGCTTCCTTGCTATTGTGGAAAAATCTTTCATGTAATTATTATTAACATTTTTTATTTCTTATTGCACAACAATTATCATACTTTAGAGATAGTATTTTGGTACAAAGGAGTGTACAAAGGACAACATTTTTTAACCGGCATTTAATTAATCGTTCGTTGTTGCCAGTAGAGTCCTTTATGAATAAGAGAGTAGCGACATGCGTACAGCCTGCATAGGCAGACTGGGTTTTTTTATTCAAAATATGACGATCGACATTCCAGGATCGTTTCATTAGATGGGTGATTCAAATTAAGAAATTTTATATTCGTGATAAGAACAGTCTCGCTACGTTTTTCTTCAAATCTTCTTGTCAATAAATTTTAATGAAATAATGTCACCAATCTCTTATTTATCATTGCGCTCTAGTTCTCTGTCTTGATCACATTTGACAGGCAGTTGAATATCATAGATGAAGATGGCCTAAAATGATCCTAGCGGGTAAAACGATCCACATATGTTTTCTTCCAGACAGGTCGCGCTATAAACGGGGTAACAGATAAACTAGTTTTTCCAAGTGAAGAAGAAGCAATGGTGGTATTCAAGCGATTATTACGCATCTGGAGTCTTTGAAAAAGTGAGTTTTGTAACATTTGTTATAAAATAAGCACTAACTTTCATATTTATTTATATATGCAATCTTTCATGTACAGAAATATGACTTGAAGTCTTAACAGTGTATCTTTTTAGATGTGAATTGCACTTGCTAAGTTTGTTATGTTTTTCGACGTCATGCAGTAATATGACCTAAAATGGGCGGCCATGTTGCCGGGTAAAATGATCCATTATGTGGATCGTTTTACTACCATTTCATTGGCTAAAGAAAATTCGGTACCGGGTCCCAGCCATCATGAGAGTCAAATAAGTGACTGCACTAAACCTGTCTCTTTGAGCCCACGTGTTATCCTACCGTTTCCAAAGAAAACGGAATCAAGCACTTCGAGAAAAAGAAAATCGATGGGAAGTGCCATTTTAATGAGAAGTCCTTATAAGAATCAACTGAACAATCAAAAATAGAGAACAGAAAGAGAAGATAAAACAGGCTGCAGCTTATAAAATCCCATTTAAAAATGCTAAATTTAAAAACGAAATAGCCAGAACAAGCAAAGAAAGAGCATGAAGTCTAAGCAAAGACGTATTCCCACAAAGAAGGAAAAGGTGCCTAAAAACCAATATTTGGAATATAGTGAAACATATTCAGAAGAAGAACACAAGTGTATTTATTGCGAGGAGCTATTTGCCTTCTCTGCAGTATGTGAAGGTTCGAGTCAGTGTCACAAGTGCCGTAAATGGGCACATGATACATGCGCAGGAATGGATGAAAATGAAGATATTGTGTATCTTTGCGAAATGCGCTCAAATATTCCGAGTTTTCAGATAGCACGGAAATAGGCATTATTTAACTTATTTCTGTGTGTATTACTTTTATATCCTTTATTTGGCGATAAAATGCAATTTTCAATTATTTTTAAATGAAGGATCATTTTGTCCTTGGGTGGGGGTAAAAGGGTCCTTTGGACCCTTTTTCAAAAATCTATTATTTTCATTACTCAATTAGGATTTAAAATATTATTAAAATATGTTTATAATGCAAAATATAGAGTAAACCATACTAACATAGTTCTAAAGTTTTATTTAAGCATTTACGTCATTTTACACAAGTTTTCCTCTTAAGGGGATCATTTTAGGCCACCTTCCCCTACATTGAAATTCTCGAGATGTCCGGTACAATGGCTATTTTAGCTGAAAGCTTTTTCTGGTGTATTTAACCCTTAGCCGGAAACGTGAAAATCTCGTGCACAAACAGAAACGTGCCGTCTGTGAAACTTCTAAATTTTAAAAACGGCCATCAAATTTAAAAAGGAAAATAAGTCCTAATGATTTACCAAATAGTGAACTTAGACATTTAATCTTTAATAGTAATGCATTAACAGGACCAATTTTTTAATATAACATCATAAAACTAAGTTTCGAATGTCGGATACAGAAAATATTTTTTAATTACACATTATTGTTCAAAATATTACATTTTCGATCTAATAATTAAATAAATGCTAATATTTTTATATATTTCGGTACAATATGAAGTAGAAAAAAATATTAAGTAGTAAAATTAACAAAACATTTAACAGTAAATATTGCGGCATGTTCTAAATATCTGTATTTTTTATGCATTTTCTGACAATGTTGAGACGGTTTCATTTAAAGAATTTATATATTCAGCATCTGAAATATATCCAACGCTGCTTTTCTCACTTTCTACTTCATCAAACCCTCGCAAAATAGTTTCTTCAAAGTCTTTATCACCATAGCGTACCCGCTTTGACGGCTCCGCAATTTCAATACCACAGAGCAAAAAAATTCATAAACGGAAACACTCCGTCTAACAGACTGCGTTGAAAATAAAGTATTTTTTTTTTCTTTTAATAACTAAAAATGCGCAGGTATTGCAAATGGGTGGGGAGTCAGAGGACCAATAGCATAAGGATTAGATTGCGTGATAAGACTGAGGACTTGTTCATTTTTGTGTAAAGGGTAGATACGTAGACACAACCATTTCACAGACTGGTACGTTTCCGGTTAAGGGATAATTATGGTACAAAATGTTACATAAATTTCAAAATATGGTAACCGACATTCCAAAACGTTTCATTAGATAAGTGAGAAATTAACACATATCGTCGGTACCTTGTCCAACAATCCAATATGAAAACAGTGATGCCAGTGGGTTACTTTTTTTAAAATCAGATTTCTTCACTGTCACCATTTTTCGGAATTGGTATAATCCCCCTTGTTTTCGTAATTAATGTGTTATTAAATAAGGCGAATTTTACTATTTCAAAAAAGTGGTGCCAATCACAATATCTGAATTTAAAAAAAAGTAGTCCATTGGCATCACTGTTTTCATATTGGATAATTTGGCATGGTACCGACGATATTAGCTCGCCATAAGAACAGGATCGTCACGTTTTTCTCCAAATCTTCTTGATCCAATAGAATATCATATATTGAAATTTTCGACATGTCCCTTAAAAAAATACTATACACGATACATTGGCTATTTTTAGCTTAAAACTTTTTCTGTATATATAATTGTAGTACAAAATGTTACATAAAAATTCCCAAGTGGTTTTGAAAAAGGTGCGTATAGCCATCCATAAATAAAATCCTGTAATAGGAGTTCCCTTTGTTGAAGTCGATTTTCATTAACCAAGTTTTTGTCTCTTAACTACATAAAAGATTTTATGAGCGCTTTTGTAGTTAATAATAAAAGTTTTCTAATATATAAAAATGAAAATTTGTCTGTCTGTCTGTAATGCTATACAAATCCACAGTTTGGAAGCCAGAATTGTGAGAGATGTCACGTACATGTGTATTAAAACATGGCCGAGGCTACTAAAGTAATCCGGAATCGAAATAACTTATAGTTAATTTTTAATTAATAAAAAAAAACACCAATTTTACAGCAATTTCCAAGCAAATTGAAACATTTTTCATTATAACTTTTGCCAACAATTAAAAATCCACAATAAAATTCTTACCACAACAATTACTTCTCTATTGCAAGATTCCCAGGTAAAAAAATTAAATAAATGGCTTGACGAATTTAATAAAAGGGAAGAATATTACATCAAAACTTTTCTACTGCAAGATTTCCACGTGAAAAAATGAAAAAAAAATAAATAGTTAGACGAATTAAAAACAAAAGTGAATGTTACGTGATATTTTTTCTTTTTTATGATTTCCATGTGAAAAACTTTAATTATTTAATTAATTTAACGAATAAAAAATTTTAATATTTCGTCATATTGGAAATGTAATGGACGTGGTGAATATGTAACGTTATATAAGTGTGAAAAAATGTATTGAAGCATGATAAAGACTCGATTATGAAAATATTGGCGTATTTTGACATTATTGCTCCAATGATAAATGGAAATAAGTTCATTCATAGCTGTATTATTTACGTCTGTTACATAAATTTATCCATTTTTACATTTGGTTTTCATTTCATTCATGTGTACAACACTTCGACTGTTTTTTTTTTTATGTTATATGTTAAATTTTGAAATTGGTCTTTCGAAACAAATATTCTTAAAATTCCGGGCAACCCCGGGTACTTTAGCTACACTGTAAAAAAAAAAAAAAAAAAACAACAAAAAAAACGACATTTTTACAGTGCAAAGTACTGTTCATCTCGCGCACAAACTCGATCACAGTGAATGCGCTGTATCTTTCTTTGGTTTCCTGACTATATTAACATGGAAAATACTGTAGTTGCGTAAAATTAACAGCACAATGTTCTGGCAATTTGGACGCCAGCAGTTTGTGCTGTAAAAAAAATACGTCCAAATTGCCAGCACATTGTGCTGTTAATTTTACGCAACTACTGTATTTTCCATGTTAATATAGTCAGGAAACCAAAGAAAGATACAGCACATTTACTATGATCGAGTTTGTTCTGGCAAATCTACAGTGGTTTTTTTACAGTGTAGATCTTAACATTGTTATTCAATACTTCATAAATTGCGGATATGTAATCTCAAATCTAAAATTTTGTAAGGAAAATTTTCTATTATATAATCTCAAACTTTGACAGATTAAATGCGTTAAAATTTCAATTGGTGTGAACTTGTATCTAACAAGGAAGGCCTCCTTACCGGGCGTACTCAGAATATTTTGAAAAAAAAAATACTAATTAAACTACTTATGTATGTAATAAAGCATCAGTCAAATTTAGCGGCAGAATTACAGTAGAAAGTCTGTAAAAAAATAAAATACTTTCGAGTATTTGGCGCGAAAAGAAAAAAGCGTCACACGAATTGGCGAACAGCACTTTTCCTCGCCAAAAGCAAAAGATTTTAATGTAACTGAAAATTGTTTGTTAAAAGATTTTTAGAATGCGTGTAAATGGTATTTAATGAATAAACTTAAAAATTGAGAGAGATTAATATACATATATATATTGCTTGTTGTTGCAGTTTTTTTCACTGAAAAAATATTTTCATACATAAAAAAAATTCATATTGAAAAAATTATTTTCACACATTTAAGCGTATTCAAAAATAAAAGGCAGATGAAGAATCTGCAGTTATACATTTCAATATCTAAGAAATCTTTTCCATAGCAACAAAATTGAGTCGACAATGCTCAAATTTACTTAATTTTGAGCTTGAAACAATTTTAATTGATTTAAACTTTGAATTTCGTTTTAAACTGTAATTTTGTATAGTTATATCTCTATGTAAATACCTATAAATATCGATATGACAAAATTATAGTTTAAAAAAATTTAAAACTAACAAAAGTAAAGTTATTTGAAGTAAATTTACTTAAACAAGTTCAACATGAAACATTTTTCCTTAAGGTGTATTTGACATTTTTTTTTAATTTTATTTTCATCGACAACTGATAAAAAATCGCCAAATAACGAAATTTTCATTATTTGTTTTACGGACACCCTATCGACGTTCCGCCGAAATTTTTTTATAAACATATATATCCTCATGAGAAGAACATTCTGTAATTTTTTTCAGACTTTTCGGAGTATGCCCGTATGGATACCTTCCTTGTAAGTATTAAAAGAAGTGTAAATAATAGTCGTCGTTTATGGATTAAAAAGAAAATAACTGTAACAAGAAATGTAATACCTTACGTCAATTGAAATATTTTATTTTATATGCGTAAATATCCATAATATGTTGCCATCCCGTAACAGCATAATAAAATATTCTGTAATAGTTATAGAATTGTAATTTAAAGTGTAACATAGAATCAAATTCCATTCGTAGTTGTCTTTAGCAAACAAAGAATATTACAAATTAATTTACTCAGTTGTTTTAGAATAATCTAAAACGTAATTTAATATCTAGTTTTCAATGTGACAATTGAATTTATAACATAATAAAATAGCATTGTGTATACATATATAGAATTATTTTATGAAACATTTCAAAATTGAATATTTTAATTTCTGTATTTCTAAGCAGAAAGTTTTAATAGTGAAAAAGTACAATATTTAAATTTTTATACAGTTTATTTTTACAAAATATCATATACTCATACAATCGTTTTTTCATTTTAGGTAAGAAACATATATCTTGAAATTTTTATTGGTAAGTACATTTATAAAATAATCTAACGTGAATCAGCATTAAAATAATGCAAAGAATGATAATATATTTTACTTAAAATGCGCGTTTATTTTATTTAGAATCTTGGAGCTTTAAATGTGTTTTCAGAACTATTACTGTAAATATTATGACACAGAATTCCATGGAAGACTTTAATACATACATATATTAGATACATACATTATATACAAGTGCACAGAAAAGAAAACTATATAACATTAAAGTTCGAACTACACCTAGTTTTGGAAAAATAACATGAACAATATGAAATGAATGAAAATCAATAAACGTGAATGAAAAGCAATAAAATTCTTAACTATATTTATTTTTTTAAACTGGAAATCACAAGAACAAATATTTTCCTGACACATTTATGCATTTATTTATTTACACTTCAGATGTTGTTAAAACTAAAATGTGATATTTTATTAATCGAAAAATTTAATATTTATAAATTTATCTCTTTAATTTACTCATAACTTCCATTTAAATAAAAGTCTATATCACCAAAATTAAATATTTATTCGATCCTTTGCATTTTTGTATGAGACAGAAACAGCAATCATTTTCATTGTTTGTAAATTCCAGTTGCATTTGGAAACAATCATTTTTCATGCATTCAGGCGAATTCAATAATTTACTTTCAAATTAACTTAAACAAGCGAAAGTTTGATATTCATTGTTTCTCCATCGTAAAATCATATTTTTCTATCAAATTGAAAACACTTCATTGAAAGAAATACGAAATAAATATGATTCAATTTCATTAAAAATATGGCTTAAATTTCAGTCGTAATAACATATGTTGCTGTGTAAATGAAAGAGAAAACATTTTGTTTAAATTTTTAAACGTATTCCAATAAAATTGAAGAATACACGAGATTAAATTATTCAAAATAGAAATATTCAGCTGCAAATAAAATTACAAAAATGTCAGAAAGATTTTCAATTGTATCTCATTAGGAATTTGAATAGGTAAATGTTACCTGATAAATTTGTTTGATTTTAAATTTAAAAATATAAAAGTTATTACTGACTTAAATGAAAATAGATATTTTACATAAATGTTAATTTCGTAGTAAACGGTACAGAAAGTTTGACTTGTAAAATATTTGTCCTGTAAAAATACAAAAGTCATTACTGACTTGAATGAAAATAGACATTTTACATAAATGTTTGATTCATAGTACACGGTACAAAAATTTTGACCAGTAAAATAATTCAACAATTTATTTTCCTAGTAATAATTGCACTATTATGAAATCATGTGACTTTATATAAAACGATTAAAATGTTAATATAAGTAAAACCATTTATTTTAAGTGAAATCATTACAATAATATGAAATGACGCTGCTTATCCATAATAAAAAAAATAATTATTGTTAGTAAAACTTTCAATTAATATAACAATCCTGTAAATCTGAACAACATCTTTACATGTACATATGAAGTAACTTAATTATTTAGTTAAGTCTTACAATAGTATAAGCTGATGTTAAAGAACCAGAAGTAGTAAAAACATAGCGCAATGATTAATAACTATATTAACGCATAAAATAATATATTTTTAGCGAAATTTTAAGAAATATCTTATAATTCAGAAAATCATACTGTAATAAATAATAATTTTAAAACGAAATTTATTAGGGATACAAATCATTGTAAGTAGTTTCACAAAATTTATGATTGTTGGATAATTCTGGCTTTTTAAAAGCAAAGAAAAATTCAAAGAAATTCTGAATGATAATTTGTAAATGAATCTTTTGATTTTTTTAAAGAAAAATAAACAGAGTAGAAATCGTATAGGTAATATGAGCTTATGTTAAAGAACAGGAAGTACTAAAAACATAGAGCAATGATTAGAAAATATATTAACCCAGAAAATAGTATATTTTTAGCGAATCTTTAAGAAATATCTTATGATTCGGAAAATCATACCATAATAAATAATAATATTAAAACGAAATTTATTAGGGATACAAATCATTGTAAGTAGTTTCACAAAATTTATGATTGTTGGATAATTCTGGTTTTTTAAAAGCAAAGAAAAATTCAAAGAAATGCTGAAATCCCGAAAAATATGTTTAATAATTTGATATATGTGTGATAATTTGTAAATGAATCTTTTGATTTTTTTTTTAGGAAAATAAACAGAATAGAAATCGTATAAGTAATATAAGCTGATGTTAACGAACCGGAAGTAGTAAAAACATAGCGCAATGATTAATAAATATATTAATGCAGAAAATAATATAGTTTTAGCGAAACTTTAAGAAATAGCTTATCATTCGGAAAATATGCTATAATAAATAATAATTTTAAAGTAAAATTTATTGGGGATAATAATCATTGTAAGTAATTTCACAAAATTTGTGATTGTTGGATAATTCTGCCCCTTTAAAAGCAAAGAAAAATTCAAGAAAATTCTGAATGATAATTTGTAAATGAATTTTTTGATTTTTTAAGAAAAATAAATAGAGTAGAAATCGTACAGGTAATATGAGCTTAATTAAAGAACAAGAAGTAGTAAAAACATAGCGCAATGATTAATAAATATATTAACGAAGAAAATAATATATTTTTACCGAAACTTTAAGAAATATCTTATGATTCGGAAAATCATACTATAATAAATAATAAATTTAAAACGAAATTTATTAAGAATACAAATCATTGTAAGTAGTTTCATAAAATTTATGATTGTTGGATATTTCTGGCTTTTTAAAAGCAAAGAAAAATTCAAAGAAATGCTCGAATCCCAAAAAATAAGTTTAATATTTCCATGTGATAATTTGTAAAGGAATCTTTTGATTTTTTTAAAAGGAAATTAAACAGAGTAGAAATCGTATAGGTTACACAGCCATTTAATATCTGAAGAATTTCTGAACAGATGTAGCTACAATTAACGTAGCGGCCTCTATGCATAGGTGTACTACATCGCTACAAAATGAATCCAGTCGTAACGCCCGTAGCGGCGACCTGCGTAATTTCATAATAATAATTTTAATTTATATAAAGCACGAATAAAATGTTCTAAAGCTGATTCTAGGTGCATACGTATAATATAAAATTATTTAAAATACATAATGCAAATGAAATAAATCTAAAATTATCTTTCGTACACGTAATTAACAGGAAGCTATTATAAGAGAAGCCCTTGAAATAATTTCCAATAAATACATAGTTTGTAACGATACATTGTCATATGACATTCATGGAGTTTGGAAACAATTGCCACATAGTAGAAGAGGCTTGTTTTGTGAAAAATTTAATACCTTTTCCTCTCAACTTATCTTTCATGACATCCTTAAATTAGAATGGTCTCTCCTTGACGAATAAGTGCAAAGAGAAATAACAACATTTAAATAACTATTGAAGACGACCGTGTGAATTTGGCTGAAAAACGTTTTAGCATTTTCATGGATTTGATGTATTTTTAAGGTATTTTAACGTATTTTAATGTATCTTAAATAATTTATATTATATGTGTGAACCTACAAGCAATTTTAGTACGTTTTATTTGTTCTTATATGAATTTAGATTATTTACTGAAGGTAACATTCTATTATTCATAATCCTATCTTGAAAAATACTGAGTATATGGCAAAAAAAGCAAGTAAGAACTTCTTTTGGATCGGCCATTTAGTAAGAAATTACGCTTTAGCGGCACAAAATAGATTATACTGAATATAACTGGTCAAAACGAATAGTATCACAAAGATATAACTATATTAAACCGTTTGTTTCTAGCGTCTTTTGAAAGGACTACTCAATGACATGTTATTTTATTTTGTCTTAATACTTATTTTTGTTGCTATTTGCGTATAGTAATTTTAATATATGTCTATACACTTATTATTATGACTTCAACATTTAGATTTAAAAAAAAAATAATAATAAAAGTTTCCTTAATCCTCTTTAGAACTTGAGGAAATCTTTTATTTCAATAATGTTTCTCTCTTTAAATATAAAACACGTGATATTCTTTACCGAACAAATAATTTATGATAAAACTTTTTAAAAAAACTAAAAAAAAATATAAATAAATAAAACTAAAAAAACCTAGGAAGTTGTTATATTACAAACATCTCCAAAATTTCTATTTCGCAAGTTCTCAGTAAATTTGTTAAATTTCAGTTTCTCTGAACTTTTGTGATTACGGTAGCTAATTTTAATAAATTCATGAAAATGTTACAAAATAACTTTGCAAATATTTGCTTAGTGAAAGATGTTTATTTTCTAGTGACTATATCTAGTGACTTATTAATGTTACACGTTAGTTATTAAAAATCGCAAAGATGTTTAAAATTTGAGTCACTGTTCTGCAAAAATTGAATCCAAAATTAAAAAATCTTTTTACAAGTTGTAATTCAGCACAACAGATTTTTTTAATAACCTGAATCATTTTAAAGCATAACAAATTGTTTAAAATATATTTTGCAGTGTATTAAAACAATGCTTTAAATTTATGACTGGGATTATGAATTTGTGAATTCTATAAATGATTTTATGGATTTATTTTTACGTAACTTAATAGAAATATCTTTCAAAAACGAATTTGTTTCTTTCAATGAAGATCTACTGTCACTTTAAAAACAGAAAGCTAACGAAATCTGTCTTTACTCATCTGCGTTAGAAGCATCTATACTCTTGAGGACAACAATTCAATTTAACGAGATACCAAATAAAAATGAAACAATTACTGTCGAGATGAATTGCAAATTCAAACAGTAATGGTATTCATTTTCTTGCAAATTACAGAAGAAAATACTTTGGAAAACAATTTTGTAAAAATAGAATGACACTTCAGATTAAACGATATTAAAGAAAAAAGAAAGAGAAAAACAATCATGGAACAATAATTGTTATCGAAGCGTGTGAGATGAAATTTCTATTTTATTTTATTTTAATGGGCGCTTATAAATGCCAATGTAATCAAAAGGATTGGTTTACAAATGCATATTACTTATTGTAGTAATGTCATTCGGAAATTTATTTAAAATTACTAACAAAGATACATTTTTTAAAGGTATATATTTTAATAAAACGAATCTGTTAAAACATGAAATACTTTTCTCAACGTTTCAATTTATCACAATTGTTTTTAGAATTTTCGAGAGTGTACTTCGAAAGAACTTTTTTATAACTTCACACACAAATAGTAATTGTAGAACTGTAATATTGACTTTGTAGCGGTAATGTATAAATCAATCTAAATGTAAATAATTACTGCAGATTTAGATCTCTGCACTGTTTTTTTTAAAGAAAATCGGAAATGGTAGTTTTTGTAAAATGTGTAATATGATAGGCTTAAATACCAATAATTTTTTTTAACCCTACAGCATTAAATATTTTATTTAAATTCAAAAAATTTGTTTATTAATACAATGCTTGATTTTATTGACTTTGTAGAGATAATGTATAAATCAATCTAAATGTAAATAATTGCTGCAGATTTAGATCTCTGCACTGTTTTTTTAAAGAAAATCGGAAATGGTAGCTTTTGTAAAATATGTAATATGATAGGCTTAAATACCAATAATTTTTTTAACTCTACAGAATTAAATATTTTATTTAAATTTAACAAATTTGTTTATTAATACAATGCTTGATTTAAATTTCTCATACCACTAATTAGAAGTTTTAAAATAAATCTAAATTTTATTTCTGATATTATTTTATATGTGGTATCACAATTAGCAATCTACCTTTATGTTAGGTTTTTTTCACAAAGTAACTGTTTTTTAACACTTTCCAACATTGTTGAAAAGTGTTTATGACATCGGTTTGTCTATCTGTCGTCTCTCCGTCTTCTATTTCGCGTAAATATACTCTATTTGGTACGTAATAAATAGATGTACGTTATTCAGATTTGTCATGTCATGTTCGGTATTGAGAATTGTTTGGTTGTAGCATCTACATTTCCTTTTTAGGGGTACTCAAAATGATTCAGTTACATTATGGTCTATGGGGAAAACTCATTTGAGGAGTATTTTAAATAGTGTTGCACATTCTTTAAGATAATTAAATTCATGTACATTATTACAGTGCACTAGAAGATTGTTACTATAGAATATATTATGCCTAAACCTTACAGTACGCGCATAGGGAAACTCAAAACTATCTCTGTATGTTATAGTCCATAAAGAAAAATCGTTTGCGGCATATTTTAGTGTTGTTACTCTGTCACAAAGATAAAGATATGTATATGAATTTCTGAGGCGTCCTAAACGAGATTTTCTGTAGAATTAGCGCATTTAACAATCATTTTTAGGGTCACACAAAAGAAATCGGCTATATAATTGTCTTTCGAAAAAAAAAAAAAAAAAAAAACATTTAGCAACGCATTTTAATAATCTAAAACTATTTCAAGTATGATGACATTAATATAAATTATTAAGGTTTACTACCAGATGTTTTCTGTAGATAATCATGTCTATTGCATCTATCGTTCACTTAGAGGAACACATAAAAGATATGTGACAAAATACTGTATCCGAAATATTGTCTATTACGATGACAGGTGAAAATGCGTTTTCAGTTATGGTATACGTTTTAAGCTGAACGAAATTTTTGCACATAGATGGTGTGTATAAAACCTGTAGACCGCATACAGGGGTACACAAAAAATGTATGAACATTACTGATTATTAGCTTGAATTGCTTAAAAGTGTTTTTTTTTTTAATTTGAGTTATGTATTTTCAATCTCAACTACATTTAGTAAGCGAAGAGATGTTTGAGGTATATAAGTAAAATTATATGCAAGGCTATGTGAAAACCTCGGCACATGGCCGCCTGGAGAGTAATTCCTGCAAGTGGGATTTCAGTACTTTTAAGCATGTTTTTGCCTGAATCAAATTTCAGCTTGATATGCAGTTGTGTATAAAAAATATGTAGTTAATATACAGGACTGTACAAAGGAATTCAGTACATTTCCTTCGGTTGGTAGAAATCTCTAAAGGTGGATTTTCAATTGTATTATGCATTTTCTAACTAAACTAAATTTTAACAAAATATGTAGAATGTATATTAATTTCTAGATCATAAACAGAGAGGTACTAAAGAATTGAAGTACTTTTTCGGCTTTGTAGAGTAATTATTGAATTCTGGTTTTCAAATGTGGTATGCATTTTCCAGTGATGGAATAGTGCCGAAGATTTACAAATGGTTATTCCGGCTACAAACTGCAGCTCGTCACATTCCAAGAAAATAAAACACTTTTCGAGTAAACGAGGAAAAGTTGGTAGCGTCAATCCATCAAGTAATCTTTCCATACTTAAAAACTCAAGAACTAATTGGTCCATTTTAAGGACTCTTCCTGCGAGTCAAAGGGGTCTCATTAATATTTATAAATAATTCTGGTTACAACCTACAGTTTGTCGCATTACGATGTTTTAAGTAGTTTTGCGAAAATGAGGAAAAACATTTGAGAATTAATCACTCAACCTATATTCCATGCTCAAAAACTCAGAAACTAATTTATAAATTTTGGAGATTCTGACTGAGAATGATAGGTCTAATTAAGATTTATAAATGATTATTCTGGCTACAATCTGTAGGTCGACGCATTCCAAGAAAATAAAATAGTTTTCGAGAAAACAGGGAAAAACTGGGTGTATCAATCAATCAAGCAATCTTTCTATACTTAAAAACTCAGGAACTAATTGATAAATTTTATGGACTCCTACGGCCAATCAGAGGTCTGACTATAATTTATAAATGATTATAAATTATTCTCCGTAAAATGTCCTGCAATCCTTTTTCACACTATCAGCAGTGAGTCCGGATATGTTGTAAAGGACGAATCGTTGCATCGTTGAATTGAATGCGATGTTGATGTTGCGTAGTTGAATGAAAAAAAAAAAAAAAAAAAAAAAAAAACATTTATTTAAAGACCATGAAATTAAAAATATTTTTAAAGTGGACGAAATAAGTATTTTTTTTTTTTTTTTTAATTCAACCTTCAAAAAGTCTAGTCTAAGAGAAAACAAAATGTACTGGGGGGAAGCATTCGAAGCCAGCTTTCCTGTTTCGTTTGAAGCAACAGTGATGGTTACGAAAAAATCCATCTACTTGTTATTGGCCAATCGAGAACGACAAGATGCTTTGAAGGAGTTTTAATAACGTCTCGACGCTGTAGCATTTTTCACAGCTAAGAAAATGCCTGCTTTTGATTGAGAATAAAAGTTTCTTTTTCAATTCTGTGGGGGAAAAGCTGTGAAATATCCAGAGCTGGGAAAACGAGTTTGGCCAAGACCCAGTTAGATTGAAATGCAGAGATGAGTAAGATGAGTTTCACTTTTATGGATTTATTTGTTTTGTTTGTTTAATGTTTATTCATTTATTTATTTATTGCTTAATTATAAGAGCATCTTTTTAAAAAGCCAGGCTATCCATTGCAGCTTTTTTTTTTTTTTTTTTTTTTTTTTTTTTTTTTTTTTGTCGTTCTTAAAATGCTAGATAGTCATGTATAACTACTAGAAGTTGCGTGATTAATTTTCTTGTTATTTTGCTATATTTTTTGATTTTTATAGATAGAGTCTAGCTTCTCTAGCAAAATTTAGTGTTGCAAAATTTACCAAATACAATTCTTAATAACTTTGCATGTATAACTCGTATCGAAGTGTCCAATAAAAGTGAATTTTATGCGCTGGATAATAACATGCCATGTTATATGCAAGCATGGGAAATTTTTAAACCTATTTGCTGTTTTAAGGCATAAAAGGCTGTAATTACTTTTCATTTACAGGTATTTCACGTTTCACGTGCAATATATATAAACGCAGACAGTTTTCGAGAAAAAGAAGCATTGGACGCATATTTCTTTATATATAGTACTGCGTGTTTCGTTTAAAGCAAAAACAAAAAAATAGTTTCTATTATTCTGACTGAGCATTATGTTTCAAAGCAAGAGAGCATACTTTTAGTCATATTTTTCGGTTTCTCAAATTTAGAATTCATAAGGTTGTAAAAGAATTAATGTCAGTTTTAGATATTGGCCATAAATTACAATATCCCCTTTCTAATTATCGATGAAATTTAATTTAATATTTGAAGTTTCTAATTCGAACAAAAAAAGTTAGACGCCTTTCATTTCCAATTCCAATTAAAATCTGATATTCCGAAGTGTTTGTGCACAGACGTTTGTTTTTCTTCCTGGATTTCACTTTTCAAAATGCAAATCTCATTACCCGATAGTTTATCTTACTGCGCTTTATAAAATCGATTGTGATAGATTAGCATAAATATTGAAATGGTGGTGGTTCCGTAATTATTCTGATTTTAAATCCGTCTAATTGCTTCGTTTCGTTTCGTTTACTCCGTAAAAGAATCCACAATGAATACAAAGAGAGAAAATGAAAACGCATCGGGTGTAAACTTAAATAAGACTTAATTTGAATTTCATTTTTTTTTTTTCAAATTATATTTGAGTATCATTAATATTAATTTCCGTCCTTCTTTTTTGTGCTTCCTGTCTATATATAATTTAACAATATATATGTATACAATATATATTTATCAATGTATATAGTTATTTATCTACATTTTTATATATACCACATAATGTATTAAATGTATTTGGCAGAACCAGAATCTCGCACCATAATTAAGCTGAGAATAAACAACAAAACATCAAAGAAATGTCAACAGATACAACCTGAACAAAAAAGAAAACAAAACCAAAAAGCTGTGGCCTCGTCGGTATTGTGTATTTTATAAAAGCACAGCAATGTTTCAGACTGAATACCACACTGTAAAAAAAACACGACCAGTTTTCCTGTAGGAATCGGAAAAATAGTTGCCCTTATCGTACCGGAAAATTTTCCGACCCAGCTCAGAATAAAATCCGTAAAATCGGGATAAAATCCGTAAAATACCGTTTTATTGACTATTTCCTTTTTTTTTTTACGCATTTTATTCCAAGCTGGGTCGGAAAATTTTCCGTTACGATAAGGGCAACTATTTTTTCGATTCCTACAGTAAAACTGGTCGGATTTTTTTACAGTGCATACACAACAAACTATTGCAGTAGTGACTGTAGGTTTCGGCCAGAGTCGCAATACATAAATAAAATTCACAAAAACAATTGAAAGCATATCACGAATACTCCCCCACCGGGCCACAATAAACAGCACACACTGTTAAAAATTTGCAGCATTCTGGCATGTCATTTGACCGTTTTTTTCCGAAAACGGTTACACAACCGTAATTTTAACACTATTCTGACCATATTATTGGCCATTTTATGGTCAGAATACAGTTAAATTATGGTTATGAAACCGGTTTTACAAAAAACGGTCGAATGACCTGCCAGAATGCTGCAAAATTTTTAACAGTGCATGTCCCAATGATTAATGTATTAAAATTCTTTATTGTAGCGTCGGGACCGGTGAGGAGTGTTCATGATATGCTTTCAATTGTTTTTGTGGATTTGATTTATTCATTACGACACACTGGCCGAAACTCACCGCAACTACTGCAATATAGTTTGTTGTGTATGGTATTTAGTCTGAAACAATGCTGTGCTTTTATAAAATACCCTCTGCCAACGAGGCCACAGCCTTTTTTTTTTCAGGTTGTATCTGTTGACATTTCTTTGATGTTTTGTTGTTTATTCTCAGCTTAATTATGGTGCGAGATTCTGGGTCTGTCGAATACATTTTATACATAATGTGGTATAGATAATTTGTGTGGTTATTTGTAACTGTAGCGCTTATCGCATGGGTGTTGTTTTTATATTTATATTTATTTTTATTTTTATTTTTAACCTTTTTTTTAAACTTATATATATATGTGTGTGTATGTATACATAATACGTTTGAATTCAAATCACTACAAACAATTTCTTTCAAAAAATTCTGACCAAATCTCTAATTTAAAGATTGCAGATAATTAATTTATGAATAGAATAACTTTAAATCAAAATATGCCTAACAAATTCGAACAACAAAATGATTGAAACCCCAAATTAAAGATGGCATGTAATAATACGTTACATGATAGTTCCAGAGCAAAAACTTAAATGAATAAAATAAAATATATTACAAAACATAATTAGGTAGATAAAACCTACTCTGATATTTAATATAACATGATTCAAAAACATATTCACTGACAAATGATGCCAGATAAATTGAAATAAATATAATTTAATCATATAATGAGTCTTGGAATGATGAATAAAATGGAGTTTAGATAACAAATGATGATACAAATGCGACACGTGGGTGTCTAATTTTTAGCTTGCAGTAACCACAAGTCGCAGAAAAAATGCATTATTTCATATAATAGACCGGCAAGTATGCCAAGAAAAGCATATTAACGACCATATAATGTATTGAAATAAGAAAACAGTTAACAAACACTATATAAGCAACAGTTTCTGTCAGAAAAATGTCCGGAACTTTACGAAAACAATAATTATATAAAAGAAAGAAAATTTCACAGCTGCAAGTGACATACAATTTAAAATTATATGCTTTTTTATATTGAAATCACAGTGCATTGAAATTACAACTAATATATCACTCGAAAACTAGCATAACTCAAAATTACCTGTCCTGCATAAAATGATGATATCATACACATTGATTAAGCAGACCTCCGACCTACGAAAGACAGCCCACACTGTAAAAAAAAATCCGACCAGTTTTCCTGTAGGAATCGGAAAAATAGTTGCCCTTATCGTACTGGAAAATTTTCCGGCCCACCTCGGAATAAAATCCGTGAAAAAAAGGAAATAGTCAATAAAACGGTATTTTACGGATTTTATTCTGATTTATTCCGAGCTGGGTCGGAAATTTTTCCGGTATCATAAAGGTAACTATTTTTCCGATTCCTACAGGAAAACTGGTTGTATTTTTTTTTTACAGTGCATTGCTTCTGCACTGTAAAAAAAAAAAAAAAAAAAAAAAAAAAAAAAACTGTAAAGTTATTAAAGTTTTTCTAGGAAACTGGGATTTCTAGAACATTTTATGTAACGGCAACAACAAAAATTCCTGTAACAGTGTCTGTTACAGAAATTTTTCTTGTTGCCGTTACATAAAAAGTTCTAGGAATCCCAGTTTCCTAGAAAAACTTTAATAACTTCCCAATTTTTTTTTTTTTTTACAGTGTGGCAGTTCACAAGAAGATTACACGTCTTCTTTTTTTCATATTTATACACTCTAAATACCGATATGGTGACCCATAATATCCTTTTTAAAATATCTTATTTGCACATTAATACTTAGTAAGAAATATAGTATTTCTTGAAAAAACTATTTTTTAGTCATTAAATTAAAAAAAAAGAACCAGTTATTTTATAACTTCCTTTATACTAGTCTCAAAATTCATCCATTTAATATTAAAAATTTTAAATATATATACATAATTTGAATTAGAAGTTTCATTTATAAGTATTGCAATACTTAGAAAATAAATTTTGTATGGTGACTATATTAATTACATTAGAATAGTTACAATCTTTTTAGATACAGAATTATGCAAAAATATAAGTAAATAAATAAGAGGCGAATTTCATGTGCAATAAAATATTTATAACGGTTTTGTATAACATTTCATAAAAAAAAAAAAAATGATTTATTTAAAGACTAAAATTTAGCTTCCAAGAGACCGTTGGGATAAGATGTAGTTTAAAATATAGCGATATTTATTATTCTTAGTACATCACTATAACGACTTTAATAGCCAAAATACATTAAAATATGAAAACGCCGTAACCAATTCAAATCTTACATTTCTTATTGCACTCATGTGACGTGAAAATGATTTATTATGACGTGAAGGTGAAATAGAAATGTTCGATATTTTTGACGCGGTGAAAATGACTTTGAAATGGGTTACACGCCACAGTGAAGCTACGAAGTGACAATAGTCATAATGTAATGAATTAAAAGTATCACATTTTGGTCGCTTTTGTGACTGAGACGATTTTTTTACTATTCGTGACTTCACAGTCAGCCGTGATATATGTGTTACGACAATGCACTGTATAATGATTCGCGCTTCTCTATGTTCTCTATGTAGAAAATTATTAGTAGAGACGTTCCCCTAAACATTTATAAAAATGATTTTCAGACACATTATGTACAATTAACGTTTACTAAAAAATTGAACTAATAAAACATTGCTTAAATTGAAACTAATTAGGACATTTTGAATTGGTTTTAACAAGAATAACCTTTTTAAGTTATCACATCCTTACTTAATTATAAATGAGTTATTTATATAAAAGAACAGCTCGTAAGATTCAGCAACGTGGATTCAACTGGAAAGATATGTACGGGTATTTGAAACAAAAACTAGAGTATAATTTAGAAAAAAAGTACTCTATTTACATTAGTTGTAAGTTTTCGAATTTAAATGAGTTCCTTATTTAAGCACAAAAAAAATAGCCAGTAAGATGCAGCTACGCTGATTAAATAAAAGCAACTCGAAATTCTATTCGAGTGAATGTAATCAAATATAATAAAGTTGATATCCGCATTCGATCTAAATTAAATTCATAAGGAACATATTTCCATTAACATTTTCCAGCTTTATTTCTTATATGGGTGCAAAACATAATAAAATAATTACAACTTGTGAATTTAAAGTCAAAGATAAATTGTGATGTGATTTTTGATCGTTATTTAAGACCTCGGGTCTCATAATCTTTATTAAAATAAATATTCAGTAACTTACACTGGAATCTGAAACAAAAACTTCAGTAGAATTTGACAAGAACAGTTACTTTATTTATATGAGTTGTAAGTATGAAGTGTTCAATTTTAAATGAGTTACTACACAGTAGACAAAAAATCTGTAAAGTTACTAAATTTTTTCTATGAAACTGGGATTCCTAGAACTTTTTATCTAACGGAAACAACAAAAATTCATGTAGCACATACACTTTTGCACCGTAAATAAAGAAAGGTTACTAAGAATTTTTTTAAGAAACTGGGATGCCTAGAAATTTTATGTACCTGCACCCCGGGTTACAGATAAAATTTTAGTAAGATTACTGTAATTTTAGTAGATTCATTTGAAAAACTACATATTTCTGTAGCTTTACAAAAACTAGTTTTGTAGATTTAAATCGTTTTTTGTACTGGGTACGGAAAAATTTTTAGTAAGCATTAAACTTTGTATCTGTTGAATTCCGGACTTTTTTTTTTTTTTTTTTTTTTTTTTTTTTTTTTTTTTTTTTTTTTTTTTTAACAGTGCATACATAGAAGAGCAGTAAGAAAGATATAGCAACGTGGATTCAACAAACATATTTGGAATTTCAATCCGAGTGATAGTAGTTAAATATAATCAAGTAGATATTCGCACTCAAATTTAAATTAAATTGATAAGGAACATGTTTCTGTAATATTTTCGAGCTTTAGTTCAAGCATCGATGCATATCAGAATAAAACAATTACAAGGTGTGGATTTAAAATAACATAAAATCTCCAATGGGATTTTTGAATGCAATATGAGAACCTATATCTCATAATCTTTATTAAGATAAGTATTCAATTACGTGATTCGTATGCACACACTGGAATGACAGATTGGAATCTGAAACAAAAATGACACTGGAATTTCGAAAGAAAAGTTACTTTATTTATATTAGTTGAAAGCAGGATGTTTTTAATTTTAAACTAGTTCTTTTTATAAAAGAACAACTCGTAGGAAGCAATTACGCTGATTCAAAATATTTCGAATTTCAAACCAAGTGATAGTAATCAAATATAATCAAGTAGATATCCGTAGTTGGTCTAAATTAAATTCTTATGGAACCTGTTTCTATTAACATTTTCCAGCTTTATTTCTTGTATGGATGCATAACAGAATAAAATAATTACAATATGTGAATTTAAAATAAAATAAAAAGTGCAAAATGATTTTCGAGTGTTATTTGAGAACTCAGAACACATTAACATTATTAAGATAAATATTCAGTAACTTTATTCGTACATACACATTGGAACGATACACTGGAATCTGAAACAAAAATTTCAGTGGAATTTCACATGAAGCGTTCCTCTCTCCATATTAGTTACAAGTATCATGTGTTTACTTTTAAATTAGTTCTTTATGTGAAAGAACAGCTCGTAAGGTGCAACTACACGAATTCAACATAAACATTTGCAGTTTCAATACGAATGAAATTAATTAAATAATATCAAATAAATATTTGCACTCAAATCTAAATTAAATTAAAAGGAAACATGTTTCCGTTAATATTTTTGAGCTTAATATCTTGTGTGGATGCATATCAGAATAAAACAACTACAAGATGTGACGTTAAAATAAAATAAATTATCCAATAAGTTTTTCGAATGTAATTTGAGAAACCCGTATATCATAATATTTATTAAGATATGTATCAAATAACGTGATACGTACGCACACACTAAAACAACATATTCGGTATCAAGCAAACACATTTGGAACTCCAATCCGAGTGAAAATAATTAAATGTAATCAAATAGATATTTGCGCTCATATCTAATTTAAATTGATACGGAACGTATTTCCGTTAGCATTTTTAAGCTTTATATCATGCATGGTTGCATATCAGAATGAAATAAATACAAGATGTGAATTTAAAATAAAATAAAATCTCCAATGTGATTTTTGAATATAACTTATAACCCATATCTCATAATCTTTATTAAGATACTCGTAAGTATCCAATAACGTGATTCGTATGCACACACTATAACGACACATTGGAACTCGAAACAAAAATTACCATGGAAATTGTCAAGAAAATTTACGTTACTTACTTTAGCTGCAAGTAGAATGCTTTTTAATTTTAAATTAGATCTTTATATAAAAGAACAACTCGTTAGATGTAACTACGCTAATTCAATGCAAACATTCCGAATTTCAAACCAAGTGGAAGTAATCAAATATAATGAAATAGATATCGCACTTAGATCTAAATTAAACGAATACGGAACACGTTTCAGTTAACATTTTCCAGTTTTATTTCTTGCATGGATGCATATCAGAATAAAATATTTACAAGACGTGAATTTAAAATTTTTAATTTAATTTGGGAACTAGGTTTTCATAATCTTTATATAGATAAGAAGCCAGTAACGTGATTCGTATACATCAATGAAAATAACTAAAGCTAAAATGACATAAATATGTATTAAAAAATAACATTATTAATCCTTTGAAACATTTAAAGGTCAATTGTCGTGATACGCTGTTTTGGCATTTGCAGCTGGTCATAATAGTCACACTTTTTGTGTCATATTAAATTATATTCAATAATAAAACGCTCAATTACTATTATTAAATGTATTAACAAACTTGAAAATATTACATTCTATCATTTTTCACTTTATTTCTTGCATCTATGCATATCAGAATAAAACAATTACAAGATGGGAATTTAAAAGTAAAATAAAATCCCGAATGTGATTTTTTAATGTAATTTGAGAAACTCATATCTCAAAATCTTTATCATGATAAGTATCTAATAACGTGATTCGTATGCACACACTGGAACCGCACATTGGAATCTAAAACAAAAATTACTTTGGAATTTGACAATAGTTACTTTTTTTTTACATTAGTTGGAAGTAGAATGCTGTCAATTTTAAATTAGTTATTTCTATAAAAAGAACAACTCGTAAGATGAAACTACTCTGACTCAATAAAAATATTTCGAATTTTAAACGAAGTGAAAGTAATCAAATACACTCATGTACAAAATTAAGGTCACAACCAAAAAATCTGGGAAAATTGATGAACTATTCCCTGTGTCCACGACATTTGTCACAGAGGTATATTACGATGGGAGAAAGAATATAACAACATAACTATATGGTAAAGATTTTAATTTTGAATTAAGATACAGGGTATATCAAAAAGTGTTAAATCATGATTCAGAGATAAACATTTATCTCGGGAAAAGTCTGTCTAATATTGAGTGTGACTACCGTGCACTGCTATACAATACTCACAACAACTCTCATACTGTTTATGAGGGTGCCAATAAATGTTTGCGGCAACAAAGCCCATTCTTCCAAAAGCACGGCTTTTAACTCCTCCCATTACCTGCCAGGAGTTAAAAGCCGCGCTTTTGGAAGAATGGGCTGTGTTGCCTAAAACATGTATTGGCACCCTCATAAACAGTATGAGAACTCGTTGTGAGGCTTGTATAGCAGTGCACGGTTGTCACACTCCATCTTAGACAGACTTTTCCCGAGAAAAATGCTTTATCTCTGATTCATGATTTAACACTTTTTGATGTACCCTGTATCTTAATTCACAATTAAAATCTTTTCCATATTGTTATGTCGATATATTCTTTCTCCCATTGTAATATACCTATGTGCCACACTTCGTGGCAACACAGTGAATAGTTCATCCGTTTTGACAGATTTTGTTTATGACCTTAATTTTGGACATGAGTATATAATCAAGTAGATATCCGCATTTAGATCTAAATTAAAGTGATACGGAACATCTTTCAGTTAAAAATTTTTAGCTTTATTTCTTGCGTGGATTCATATAAAAATAAAATATTTACAACATGTGAATTTAAAATAAAATGAAAACTGTAAAAAGATTTTTGAATGTTATTTGAGATTTCAGATCTCATAGTCTTTATTAAAATAAATATCCAGTAACTTTATTCGTATATACACTTTGGAACGACACACTTTAATCTGAAACAAAAATGTCAGTGAAATTTTGCAAGAAAAGTTACTCTATTTATGTTAGTTTCAAGTATGGTGTGTTTAATTTTAAATGAATTTTTTATGTAAAAGAACAGTTCCTAAGATGCAACTACGCATATTCAACAAAAACATTTGGAATTTCAATCCGAGTGAAAGTAATTAAATATAATAAAGTCGATATTCGTACTCAAATCTAAATTAAATTGATACGGAACGTGTTTCCGTAATATTTTCGAGCTTTTAGTTCTTGCATCGATGCATATCAGAATAAAACAATTACAAGGTGTGGAATTAAAATAACATAAAATCTCCAATAGCATTTTTGAATGTAATTTGAGAACCCATATTTCATAATCTTTATTAAGATAAGTATTCAATAACGTGATTCGTATGCACACACTGGAATGACACATTGGAATCTGAAACAAAATTGACACTGGAATTCGACGAGAAAAGTTTCCTTATTTACATTAGTTACAAGTAGAATATTTTTAATTTAACCCTTCGCTGCACCACATGCCATATCTGGCAAATATTATAATTTTCATTATGTGCCATGAATTTGGCTATTATGATCTATGTCTTTGATCAAGAACAGTACAAAGGATGGAATAACACTTATTTTGTCCATGCCAAATGGCTGCATTGTAACAAAAATTAGAATTTGTTCTTCGGAAACAAAAACAAAAAAATCTATCAAGCCATTAAGGTAAGATTTACTTTAATTATTTTTAATGAATACTTAAAAATATTAATATAATAAAAGTTGCAGAACATTAAGCAGATAAAATTAATTAATTTAAGCTCATTGAGTTGCAAAATAAACAATACAATATTTTAAAACCCTAAGTGTGTACATATGGCACACACTATGAAATATCAAATTTTAACTGAAATTTAGAAATTTAATTTTTTTTTTACTATTTTTAGCATATTTACACCGATATAAAGATAAAAAAAAAAAAATCATAAAAATAGAAAACATTGTGCAGTGAAGGGTTAAATTATGTAGTTCTTTAGATGCAAGTACGCTGACCCAATAAAAACATTTCGAATTTCAAACCAAGTGAAAGTAATGAAATTTAATCAAGTAGATATCCGCAGTTGCTCTAAATTAAATTCTTACGGAACCTGTTTCTATTAGCATTTTCCAGCTTTATTTCTAAAATAGATCAGAATAAAATCATTACAAGGTGTGAATTTAAAATAATATAAAAATCTACAATATGATTTTTGAATGAAATTTGAGAACTCAGTTTTCATAATCTTTATTAAGATACGTATCCTGTAGTAAAGTGATTAGTATGCATGTATGAAAATAACTAAAGCGAAAATGATATAAATATGTAATTCGAAATAACACAATATTATTAATCCTCAGAATCATTTAAAGTCCCTTAGGCGTCATACTCTGTTTTGTTATTCACAGCTGGTCATAATAGTCGCACATTTCATGGCCTAATGAATAATATTCAATTATAAAATAAACAATAAACAGGCCCTGATTACCGAATAGGCACGAGAAGCGGGTGTTTCCCTTAGAAAACTTTTAAAAGGCCCGCTTTGGAGGAGAGGCTTTCTAATAGTGTGTGCCTCATTGTCAAAATGTTGAACAATGTAATAATCCTAACAGGAACATAAACAACAATTTATAAAATTAGAAAAGAAAAGTAGTAGAACATATTTTAACTAGTTGAAGTACCTCACAAAGTAGCATAAATAGAGATTTTTATCTTTTTTCGGCCAAGGAAATAAACTTTTTTTTTTTCAAAAACTGGACGTGATAGGAAGAAAACAGATTCCAGATTTGAACTCAGCGCAAAACAACTGGTTTAAAAACATATTAACGTGTTCGTGTGGTAGATATATTTGGACGTCCAGCAACATTAAAAAATGCAAATTAGGCACACACTGCCATATGTCAGAATAATCTCAGTTAAAGAAAAAAAAAAAAAAAAAAAAGTAAACTAAACTAGACAATAATCGTAACCTAGAACAAAAAAAAAAAAAAAAAAAAAAAAAAAAAAGTCAGCCTGATAATGCTTTTTGGCTTAAAATTGCATATAATTATGCAAAATATACTAAATTTCCATAAATAGAAATACGTAAATATCCCAAAAACAAGACCTGCTGAAATAAATCTAAAACTAGATTCGGATTCAGCACAAAAAACCGCATAAGAAACAATTTATTCGGTAATTTCAGTTTTGTGAAAGAGCAAAAGTTCATATTTATTGGCCAGTGTTATCTGTTTAAAATCTCCTGAACAAGCGTACTCCAACAACAACAACACAAATTTCTAAATCGAAGCATCCGTTACAAATCTGCTCGTTGACATTCCTTAAATACTAATTTCTTTGTCTGAAACCAATTAATAAAATAAAGCAATTTGTTGAAATTTCTTTAGAATCTAGCTACTTTTCGTAGACAACCGCATCAGCTCACTATATCGCCGATATCTTTAAATTATTGAAATCTTTGGTATAGTTCAATAGAAGAATAAGAAATGGATGGAGTGGTGGGAAGAACAATATTATTCTGAAGAGTAGCATGCCCCTGTGTTTGAAAAGAAAGGTATTTAACCAATGTGTTTTGCCTGTCCTAACTTATGGAGCAGAAACATGGACGCTAACAAAACCGATGGTACAAAGATTTCAAACAACACAGAGAAGTATGGAAAGATGTATGCTAGGTATAACTAGAAGAGACAGAAAAAGAATAACCCGGATAAGAAGTCAGACGAAAGTTTTTGACATCATTGAAAGAATTAAACGGCTAAAATGGAAATGGGCTGGGCACATCGCAAGAAGACAAGACAATAGATGGAGCACAAACACCCTACAGTGGTATCCCAGAGATGTAAAACGGCCAAGAAGACGACCTCAAGTAAGATGGAGTGATAAAATCAGAAAAGTAGCCGGTGTAAATTAGATGACTAAAGCACTAGACAGGAAACATTGGAAAAATCTGGGGGAGACCTACATCCAGCAGTGGATTGAAAACGGTTGATGATGATGATGATGATGATGATGATATATATATATATAAACTTCTAGGAAATATTTTTATTTTTGAAAGAATTTGAATTTATGTTTTAAGTTTTATCTTTTTGTAATAGGAGGTTGTATTTTATGTATAAAAAGATAAAGAAATTTTCCTTTGTCTGCCATACAGAATTAATCATGAATTTTCTTAATGCATATAATTCTCATAAATATTTTCAGTTAATATATGAATCGCGAAGAATGTCCGTACAAAAATTCCAGGAGTACATTTTAAGAAAATCTCATTCTCATTTTTATTTTCAGAATAAATATTATTAAACGCTTTTCCGTACGACTTTTTCTTATAAAAAAATAATTAACCCGAATATGATGAGTTCAGTCCATTAAGTGCATAACATAATTACACTTTTGTGAATTCGTAAAACTTTTGGAAAACTTTTAAATAAGTTTCTTCTGTGGAGAGACAAGATTATATCTAAAGTTGTTGCTCTGCATATTCTGATAACTAAGTAAAAGAAAAAGAAAAAAAAAAAGAAAATATACGAGTACAAATTAGATGGAAATTGAAAAGAGGATTTTAATGAGGTATCTAATTTACAAAGGAAAATGTCATAGCTGTAAATACATTGAACATACACACACCAATATATATATATATAATACTTCTTTATACGTATTGGATCTAGTTTAAAAAAAATCATTAGTAATTAGTTCATTTAATAATTGTTGCTCCACATTTACTATGTTTAATGTTTGTATTACGTCTTGATACTCAATTTATAAATTTCGTTTGAAATTGGTGATGAATTGTAATATTCTATAATAGTTATATATGTGTAATCAGTGGCGGTCAAAAGTTTCCGGCCAGTTACTTTTTTATTTGTTTGCCAGAATGTTTCAGCGAAGAAGTAGAGCAATTGTTTTAAAAGTTAGGAATATGCAAATAAACTCTGACCATGTAATCATTTTGATTGGATACTGAATACACTTGATGCAAAGGGCAGGAATTCAAAATTCGCGCGTGCAAAAGTTTCCGGCCATTCGCCATTCGTTAGTTTCTGCTATCAGTAAAGTGCTTTTTTGTCCATTTTTGTTAATTAATAAACGTGTATAACGTAGTTGAAATTCAAAAATGAAATGTTCAACAATTAATGTTCGAAAACAAGTGATTTGTTTGCCGCTAAAAGGCCAATCCTTTTGTGAGATTGCGGCAAAGTTATCGATCGGAAAATCTACTGTGAACTATATTTAAAAAATATATGAAGAAAGTCATGGCCTTCAGGGCTTTCCACGGTCCGGGAGATTTCAGAAAATGACTATTCGTGTAGGCAGAATTATCTAGAGAAAAGCAGATGATGACCCGCATAAAAATGGCGCTGCAATATCCCGTGATTTAAGGAATGAAAATATAGCTGAAATAAGTCAGTCTACTGTGTGAAGACGCTTACGTGACGTAGGGCCTTATGGAAATGTTGGTGTTAAAAATCCTTTCATAAGCTAAAAAAATCTGTCTGGCGTTTCCCAATGAACACAAAGATTGGTCAAGTGAAATCTGGAAAAAAGGGTTATTTTCCAATGAATCGAAGTTCAACCTTTTTGCGAGTGATGACAGACACTACGTCCGATGACCTTAAACAAAACATACAATTCAAGATATGTTATTCCTACTAAGCAGCATGGCGGACGACACGTTATGAGGCGGGGAGCATTTTCTTTTAAAATTCTCGGTCAATAACTTTAATTCCACAGCAATATGAATGGTGCAATGTATAAGGATATCTTGCGAAATCACTAGGTGCCTTATTGGAGGAAAAATTGCTGTCGCAACTACTTGATTCAGCATAATAAAGAACCAAAGCATACATGCAAGCTCATCAAGCAGTGGCTTTCGCACAAAAAAATTCCGCTTTTGAAATAGCCAGCCCAATCACCCGATCTGAATCCAATAGAAAATCTTTGGAACGAACTTGACAAACGTGTGTGGAATTATAAACATTCCAATTCAGCAGAATTTTCCCAAAAAATGCAAGAAGAGTGGGAATATTTAACATTAAAGCAAGAAGCATTATTTAAAAAAAAATTCATCGTATTATATGTGAATAATAATTTTTTGTTTAAAAAAACGCACTATGAATGTGTATGTTTTTAATTAAAATTTTCATCAAACATTTTAGTTAGACACATAAAAAATAAAGTAAAAAAATTGTTTCTAAATTCAATAAAATGAAATTAAAAAAACATATATCTATACATCGTAGATACATGAAAAAAATATATTAATTTCCTGCCTATAAAATTTTTTGAAACAACAAAAACAACAACAGCTAAAGATATTAAAATAATAATTAATCAAAAATAATAATTAAAACAGATTTATTGCTTTGAAATGCCTGAAATATATAGTTGAAACAGGAAAAATACTAATTGGAAATTTTTTTGATTTATCTCGAAGCTTTATAATCAAAAACAACAGTAGTGTTTTGTAATAAAAATTAATTTTCTAAAAAATTACAGCGTTATGCGCTTTGTTTATTATTACTTTTTTCATTTCCGTTTTATAGCGTGTTTAAAATGTTAATTCAAGTAGTATTAAATTCCAAAAAAAAAAAAAAAAAAAAAAAAAAAAAAAAAAACTTATAAACATTTAAAAAATAAATATTCGAAATTTGTATTCTATTATAATTATTATGTATTCTAAAATATAAAATGGTTTTCTGTCTGTAATTAAAGAAAAAGTAATAAAACGAATTTCTATCTTTTTTTCGCTTTTTATACGACCTCATAGTCAAAACTAACTTTCAGAAAATGTTTGTATGTCTGTTGGTCCGAAATATGGTCAGAAATTGTTGTATAACAAACTCTAAACGTACCAAGTGCAAACAATAAATGTTTGTGTAATAATCTGCATTTTTTTCGCCTTCCGGTACCTAAAATTGTTTGGAGAAAACGGAAAAAAGTGGCAGTATCAATCAACAAATCAATGAACCAATCTTTCCATATACTCAAAAACTCAGAAATTAATTTATCAATTTCAAAGATTCTGATGCGAATGTTTGGGTCTAATTAAAATTTATAAATAATTATTCTGATCTGCTACACGTCGCATTTCAAGAACCTAAAATAGTTTTCGAGAAAACAGGGAAAAACTGGAAGTATCAATCAATCAACCTATCTTTCCATATTTCAAAACTCAGGAACTAATTGATCATTTGTAAGGATTCTTATGTCAAATCAGAAGTCTAATTAGGATTTATGAATGATATGAATGGGATTTATGAATGAATGGCTACAGTCTGCAGTTTTACGCATTCCCATGTCTTAAGTAGCTATACGAATAGAAGAGGAAAAATTTGAGAATCAATGAATCAACCTATCTGTCCATGCTCAAATACTCACAAACTAATCTATCAATTTTGAAGGTTCTTACGGCTAATGAAAGGTCTAATAAAGGCTTTTAAATGATAATGCTGGCTATAATCTACAGTTTGTTGCATTTTGATATCTTAAATAGTTTTCCGAAAAGAGGGGGGATATAAGAATCAACCAATATTTCCATGCTTAAAAACCCAGGGACTAATTGATCAATTTTAAGGATTCTTACTGCAAATGAAAAGTCTAATTAAGATTTATAAATGATAATTCTGGCTACAAT
Organism: Maratus speciosus; assembly: GCA_963932465.1. Taxonomy (NCBI): domain Eukaryota; kingdom Metazoa; phylum Arthropoda; class Arachnida; order Araneae; family Salticidae; genus Maratus; species Maratus speciosus. Next base: position 252,379,782 of record OZ010790.1, read on the forward strand.
CTGCAGTTTGTTGCATTTCGATGTCTTAAATAGTTTTCCGAAAAGAGGGGGGCGGGGGGAATATAAAAATCAATCAATCCAATATGCTCAAATATTCAAGAACTAATTGGTCAATTTTAAGAATACATATGGCAAAACAGAAGTCTAATTAGGATTTATAAATGATAATTCTGGCTACAATCTGCAGTTTGTTGCATTTCGATGTTTTAAATAGTTTTCCGAAAAGAGGGGGGGGAGGGGGATATAAAATTCAATCAATCCAACATGCTCAAATAAAGAACTAATTGGTCAATTTTAAGAATTCTTATGGCAAAACAGAAGTCTAATTAGGATTTATAAATGATAATTCTGGCTACAATCCGCAGTTTGTCGCATTCCGATGTTTTAAGTAGTTATGCCAAAACAGGAGGAAAACTTACAGAATTAATTAATCAACCTATCTTTCCATGCTCAAATACTCAGAAACTAATTTATCAATTTTGAAGATTCTTACGGCTAATGAAAGGTCTAATAAAGCCTTTCAAATGATAATACTGGCTACAAACTGAAGTTTGTCGCACTTCGATGTCTTAAATAGTTTTCCTAAAAGAGGGGGGGAAACGTGAGAATCAATCAATCAACCAATATTTCCATGCAAAAAAACTCTGGAACTAATTGATCAATTTTAAGGGTTCTTACGACCAATGAATGGTAAAAAAAAAAAAAATATTTTTAAATGATAATTCTGGTTACAATCTGCAGTTTGTAACATTCCGATGTCTTAAATAGTTTTTGGAAAAAAGGGGGGATAATGTGAGAATCAATTAATCAACCAATATTTCCATGCTCAAAAACTCAGGAACTAATTGATCAATTTTAAGGATTCTTACGACGACGAATGAAAGGTCTAATAAAACTTTTAAAATGATAATTGGCTACGCTACAACCTGCATTTTGTCGCATTCTGATGTCTTAAATATTTTTTTCCGAAAAGAGGGAATAAAATTTGACAATCAATCAATCATCAAATATTTCCATGTTCAAAAACTCAGGATCTAATTGATCAATTTTAAGGATTCTTACGGCGAATGAAAGATCTAATAAAGATTTTTAAATGATAATTCTGGTTACAATCTGTAGTTTGTCGCATTCCGATGTCTTAAATAGTTTTTCGAAAGGAGGGGGAAATATATGAGAAATAATCAATCATATAATAATTTTTAATTAAATTTTCAATTAATTTTCCGCAGTGAAATTACGCTCGAAATTATTGAACATATGATACGTGGTATATCACATTGCTTACGTAGTATAGAACCAACATTGTGAAAAATGTCGAAGCCGGGAATCGCACCCGGAATCCTTGCAATAGCGCTCCAAGAGCTCTGTCATTTAAGCTACGAGGACGATGTCCAGCTTAGCATTTCCCACATATGTTGGTAAGGCTGCAACTGCAGCACAAGATGGAATAGTCTTCATGAGCAATGTGTTCACCAACGATGTGTTTGTTTGTGTCGCATGTTTCGCCGCAGCATCGTGTGCTCATGAAGAATATTCCATCTTATGCTGCAGTTTCAGGCTTACCAACATATGTGGGAAAAGCTAAGCTGGGCATCGACCTCGTAGCCTAAATGGTACAGAACTTGTAGTGTTATTCCAAGTGTTCCGGGTTCGATTCCCGGATTGTCCATTTTTCAAAATGTTGGTTTTACGCTTCGTTAACAATGTGATAAATCACGTATCATATAATCTTTCAATTAACCAATATTTCCATATTCAAAACATGGAACATGGAAGAGATAATGTTCAGAGTACCAGGAGAGTAACTCCTCGAATATAAAAATAACACATAGAGAAATTCATCTTATAGCCGAAGTCTGACAAAATGACGTCAGAAACGCGGAAAAGAAAAACCCCAATTGTAATAAACCAAAGGCCATTTTAAAGGCGCCATACATTTAAAATAATATAATAATGCAAAAGCAATAGTGGTTAAAGAGTTATAATAATAAAAATAAAAAGAAAAGAAAAAAGAACTAATTGGTCAATTTTAAGGATTCTTACGGAGAATGAAAGGTCTAATTAAGATTTATAAATGATAATTCTGGCTACAATCTGTAGTTTGTTGCATTCCGATGTCTTAAATAGTTTTCCGAAAAGAGGGGGGAAATGTGAGAATTAATAAATCAACCAAAATTTCAATGCTCGAAAACTCAGGAACTAATTGATCAATTTTAAGGATTCTTAGGACGACGAACGAAAGATCTAATAAAGGTTTTTAAATGATAATTGGCTACAATCTGCATATTGTTGCCTTCTGATGTCTTAAATATTTTTCCCAAAAAAGGGGGAAAAAGTGTGAAAATCAATCAATCATCCAGTATTTCCATTCTCAAAAACTCACGCACTAATTGATCAATTTTAAGGATTCTTACGGCGAATGAAAAATCCAATAAAGGATTTTAAATGATAATTCTGGTACAATCTGCAGATTGTCGCATTCCAGTATCCAAAATGTAATACATGGGAAAACCAAAAAAAAAAAAAAAAAAAAAAAAAATGAATCAACGATTGTTTAATGCACAAAATCTCGAAAACTAATTGACCAATTTTAAGAAATCTTACGACGATTGCAAAATCTAATCAATATTTATAAATAACAATAATTATTTTTTTTTCTTTAAAACGTTAACCATTAAAAATTAATGTTTCATATTTTGAAGAATAAATAGATTCCGAGAATTTTAGTGTTAACATCTTGCATATAATTATAATGCATATTCACCCCGACTAAAACTATGTTTGTGAAAAATCTCACTTAATTATTTTTTTCACCCAAGTAATTAATTGTTGAATAATCATTATATATATAATGGCGAAAAGTGTATAACGCTTCCGGAGTGAACTCTTCCGGATCTTGATAATCTTTCGTTAAAATCAGCCATTTTATTTTGGCCATGTTAATGTTAGGCTTAAGCATTCCGATGCCGTATTATAAGTCGAACAACTGCCTTATTTAATCTACGTTGTACAACATATATCCTTCTTCAGTTTTTTAAAACCTTCAGAAACTATAAAATCATCATATATATTAAAACGCAAAGGTAAAATTTTAAGTAGACCAATTTCGAGGGCTTGAGAACGAATTCTCGGTGGCTGAGCGGTTTAAAGCAGCAGTTTAAAGTGTCGATTTTTTGTGGTGGATAGCAGGTTCGAACGCAACGCCCGGCAAAATGATTTCTGTAACATTTTTCGCGATAAGTTATTTCAATAATAGCATATCTTATTGGGAGGAGAAGTTATATGATTTTTATTTTATTACTATTATTATTTGAATGCTTTATAATTAAATAAAATTTAAGGCTGAACAATATTTAAAATAATAATAATAATAATAATTTTATATTTAAAATATTTAAGCTAAAATATTTTTAATGTAATTATCAATTAAATAAATTGAACTGATCTACAATATCAAGAATATATGTGTGTTTGTGTCAGAAAGAAAAGTTTGCCTTTCTTTTCCTTAAAAAAAGTAAAAGGAAAGAAAAAAAGATATTCATATAAGAACTATTAAAAAAATTACCTTGATATACATTGTTTAATATTTAAAAAATGTATAAAAATGTAAAATAAAATTCAAGTAATAAAAATTATATGCTGCACCGAGTTTCAAATTTGGGCTTTTAGAGAATGAGACTGATAAAAATAAAATTCACGGCAGCTTTTAATGGTCATGTAGTTAAAAAATCATAATAAATAAATAAAAATAAATACTGATATTTTTTCGAAAAAAGAGACCATAGTGAATAAAAATAAATGCTCTACCCACTATTTTTAGTTAAATTTCTGGTAAAAAGAAGCATAATTGGTTGTAAATTATAAAGTTAAAATTCTGTGACTTCATTGAATAGGTTTGGATGACTGTACCCTCTATCGCTTTAAAGAAATAGGAATCACTTATGCAATATAGAAATTTGTCACAATTTCAATAATTAATTTAAAAGTTTAATTAAAAATTCAAGAATATTTCTAATGAAACGTTCAAGTCATTTAAAGTCAAATCTTGACGGGTACCATCTAGTTGTTTTATGATTAAATCTCAAATTTTAAATTTTCCTTTGCATTGTATTAATTAAAAAGAATGACTTTATACATGTTTTATGCAATTTTATGACGTGGATGCTACCGAATATGAAACCAGGAATGATTACGAAACTACATAAAAATGGTTCGTACACAGCGTAGATTGGAAACTGATGATTTTTATTTTTAAATATTCAAATCCCACTTGACTTAAATTGTTCGTCGGATTACTTTTGTTATTTATGATGTAAAATAAAGTACCATCTAATATCAATCCAGTTAAAATTTTTCAAACTGACAAGGGGACCACCAAACATGGTGCTCACTGATTTTTATGAATTTAAAGTACGTTGTAGAGTCCTTATCCCTAATTATTTTTGTGAAGGGATTTCTTCAAATTGGCCTTAGATTTTCAGAAATTAAGAGGTCAAAATTCAGCATGCTTTTCAAATACCTGTTTGTTTGAACGTTTTGACGAGTTGTCCATGGCGTTGAAGCAGAGTACTCGCTTGCCAACCGGACGGTCCAGGTTCGATATCTCTTGATTATATTTTAACTAATTTTATATTTTGACTCTTTACAACTTTTAAGTATGGTTATGGATTGCTGCAACTTTGAATTTTTTTATATTTTCCTAAAAAATATACAATTAAACTTATGATTTTTTTTCATGAAAATTTATACTTTATATATATTTATCTGTACTGGCAAAAATCCAAACTACTTTATGTCTAAATATTTTTTTTTATTATTATTTACCTTTATATATTTTTAAAAATTTTAATCAAAGTTTAGAAATAATACATTATATATATTTATTTACTTTATGGAATTTTAAGTGAAAATTTATTATTTCGTGTAAATTATAAAAAATAATTTTGATGTCAAATGTCCAAATGTGTTGTTCTTTAGATGAATAAAAATGGACAATTTATATTTCGAAATATTTTTCATTCTGACAAATAATAATAATAAGACCAATTTCAGACGGGCGTCTTTTTTGTTGCTTTTTTGCTTAAGTATTATCCATTCACAATGCTATAGCATTGTGAATAGATAATACGTAAGCAAAAAAGCAGCAAAAAAGACATCCGTCTGACATTGGCCTTAAGCTAAAATTGTCAACTGGAAATGCAAAAATCGTCTGCGGATCCCATATAGATAAAACTTATGAAACATATATTTTAAGAAATCGTGAGCTAGACTTTCATAATAAAAAATTCGAAATAAATCAATTTTTTCGCTCACAGCCTATCAAAGCCTGAGAGCTTATGTGCTCGCCGGTTCTGTAAGTATGTACGTAACGCGATAACTCTTGATAGACATATCCGATTTGCTTCAAATTATTTTCTATGTTCAATCTGATAAGGCGCTTCCCTGATTAGTTTTTGGGGTTTATTGGTTAAGGGTAAAGGGGGAAAAGGGGGGCTAGTCCCCCCCTTAATTTAGATAAATGGGTTTTTCATGCAGAAATATTCGATTTGCTCCAAATTTGGTATGTCGGTTTATTATGTCAAGGGGCTTCCCTGATTAGATTTGGAAGCTCATTACTTAAGTATAAAGGCGAAAAGGGGGTTTTTTCATGTAGAATTATTCGATTCGCTCCAAATTTGGTATACCGGTTTATTATGTTAAGGAGCTGCTTTGATTTGATTTGGAGGCTCATTAGTTATAAAGGGAGGAAAGGGGGGCTACCCCACTTAATTTAGATAAATGCGTTTTTCATGTAGAATTATTAGATTTGTTCCAAATTTGGTATACCGCTTTATTATGTTATGGAGCTTCGCTGATTAGATTTGGAAGTTCATTACTTAAGTATAAAGGGGGGGGGGGCTACCCGCCCTTAATTTAGATAAATGCGTTTTTCATGTAGAATTATTCGATTTGCTCCAAATTTGGTATACCGGTTTATTATGTTAAGGAGCGTCCATTATTAGATATGGAATTTCATTACTTAAGTATAATGGGAGGAAAAGGGGCTACCCCCCCCTTAATTTAGGTAAATGGGTTTTTGATGTAGAATTATTCGATTTGCTCCAAATTTGGTATACCGGTTTATTATGTTAACGAGATGTCTTGATTAGATTTGGAGGTTTATTGGTTAAGTATAAAGGGGGGACGGGGCTAGTCCCCCTATAAATAAATGAGTTTAGATAAATGTGTTTTTCATGCAGATTTATTGGATTTGCTTCAAATTTGATATACCAGTTTATTCCGATATGGCTTCCTTCATTTGATTTGGAGTTTCATTTGTTAAGTGTAAAAGGAGGAATGGGGGGCAAGTGTCCCTTCCCCTTAATTTAGATAAATGGGTTTTCATGCAGAATTATCTAATTTAGTTAATTTTTTTTTCCTAGGGCCATTCTGATAAGGAGATTTTCTGTTTAGATTTGAAGGTTCATTGGTTCAGCATAAAGGGAGAAATGGGGGAGCTAATAACCTCCTTAATTAAGGGAAATCGATTTTTCATTCAGAATTATCTGATTTGCTTTAATTTGGTATACCCGTTTGTTATGTTAAGGAGCTTCCCAGATTAGATTTGGAGGTTCGTTGGTTAAGTATAAAGGGGGGAAACGGGAGCTCATCCCTTCATTTATTTTTTTGAGGGGCATTATTCTTTGAAATAAATGTATAATATACAGTTAGTGTGAATAGCCTGTGAGCTCAATGCCATCAGTTTAACTGGGCAATTTTCTTCTTATTTTAACTGATATATTTTATCTTCTTTTGAAGACAAGTACTAGGTAAAAAATTATGCTCTATATAGGTAAATTTTCAGTTGAATATTCTGTTTTGAAAATTTTTACGATATGTGTCACCCGAATAATTGTATATTTACTAAATTTAAATATAAATGTCAGTAATATTAATTTTTTTTTCATATTTTAACATTTAACATATTTTAATATATTTAAAACAAACCAAATATTAAAAAAAAAAGATATTTGTTTTGTTAGTTTCTTTTCTAATAAAATACTATGCATTATTTGAGAATTGTATTTAAAATTTAAAAAGGTAAATAATATTAATTTTATGAAAATAAATTTTCTGCTCAAATTAAACACAGATTAATCTGTAATTCTGCCAACAGAAATGTTAGTTTAAAAAGTGGAGAAAAAAATAGATGTATCCATGAAAAATCAAAAACGTACATCGATTCTTTTAGGAAAATGCCAAAAATTTCAAAGCTGTAGCAATTCGTAACGTTGGTTAAAATTTATAAAGTGTCAAAAGTAGGAAATTAATTTTTTTAAAAATGTGTGGAGCCAGCAACGAACTCGGTCCCTCCTGCTGGCGACTGTCACCACGCTACGCAATACTCGTTGAACATTGCAAGCTAATAAGTATTTGAAACGTATACTGAACTTTGACCTCTAATTTCTCAAAATCTAAGGCCCATTTGAACAAATCCTTTCACCAGAGTAATTAGGAATAAAAACTCTACAATATGCATTAAATACATCAAAATTGGTTAGCACCATGTTTGGTGGTCCCCTTGTGAGTGAAAAAGTATCCATGCTAGGAGTCGAACACAAGCCATGTGGCTTAAACTGCCAAAGCTCTGTCTATTAAGCTACCTGAACAAACAACCGAAGATACATTTCACTCAGATAATCTTACCGCCAATAGCATCCAGTCTGCAATGTAGATGTTCAACAGAATATACCACAGGTAATGGAACTCAAACATGGCGGATCACCATCATGCCAAACTATCATCCTGACAGATCAGATACTATTACAAATAAGGTTTTCTGAGTGAAATGTGTCGTCATTTGTTGGTTCAGGTAGCTCAATAGCATTGGTAATTTAAGCGAAATGTCTTGGGCTTTCCTACCAGCTTAAACGTCATTTTATTCAATTTGAAATTTTTTCCATTCGTATGAAATCGTTACCAATCAGTAAGATTGAATTAAAAGTAATAGTGCATTTAATATCATTTAAATATCTTTTTTAAAGTTTATAAGCAAACTGTTTTTACTTCTTATTGTATAATATTTACTAAATATAAATACTATTTACGTTTAATTCTTTGTGTTACTTATTATGTTATTAGTGTTGTTACTTATCACGTTATTTTTTTTCTGTCGCTAATAGCGTTTTTCATTTTTATGTTATATTATTATTTATTACATTCGTTAATTATTACGTTGAACTGTTTTTGTAACTTATAATATTGCCATGAAATATAAAATCAAAATACAAATTGTGGTCATTTATACAAAGTGTGGTAATGAAATATAATAAAATATCTTCCAAATCCTGGCCTTTAATTTATTAAAAGAGTAGTCATGCTAATCAATTTCAGGAAACCACTTTTTATTTTCTAAATTATCATCACTTGACTTATGTTAAGAAAAGATTAAAATTAATTTTAGCGATTTTCATAACAAAGCAAAGCTGCAGTTGTAGAGACGCTTTAAATCTGTTTTAATCATAATTATTTTATTCTTTTTCTACGCACATAATTTAACCATATTACAATAATTATTTCATTTTAAAAGATTATAATTTGTGCTCTTTTTCTTACTAACTCTACATACGTTCCAGTTAGAAATTTCATTTTTAATACTTACGAAATTTCAGAACTGTAATTTAAATACATATTTTTCATTTTTATGATTAATTGTTTGTTTGTTTTTTACTATGCGTTTCATGAGATTTAATTAAAAAAAACTTCTTACATTTAAATATTTGCTTTAGTTATTTATAATCTAAAGTAACGCACCATTTGTTCTTGTAAAATGGATAAGAAAAATACCAAATTGTGCTTATATATAATTCAAACACAATCAAAATTTCTTTTCCAATTTCTACCAGGTATTCAAAGCGTAAGCATAGTAATTGAATTCAGCAACCATAAAAAACAATCATTTTTTATAAATACATTTTAACTGAAATAAAATGTCATTTCTCAGAAAATACCGCCTTTTACTTGCTGAAATATTTTTCATTGACTTACCTTAAGAAGGCATTAAAATTACTTTTATCGAATTTCTAGAAAACGATGTTGCAATTATTGGAGCGACTTAAATCTGTTTTAATCGTAATTACTTTTTTTAATTTACTATCCACATAGTTTAAGAATATTACAATAATTCTCCGAATTTAAAATAAAATATTTTTTTAATCAGTTATACATACGTTCAATTTTAAAACTTTCATTTTTGACACGTATAAATGTTCAGAAATAACATTTAAATGCATATTTTCGATTTTTATAATAAACTGTTGCTTTTACATTATTTTCCGAAAGATTTTACAAAAACTATTTATATTTAATTATTTATTAGACTGCTTTTGTTATTAATATTTTAAATTTATATAGCATTTAACGTCATAAAATGGAAAATCAAAATTCAAAAAAGATCTCATATATAATTCAAACACAATCAAAATGTCTTCCAAATCCAATTTCTGAAAGTATTCGAAGTGTAAGCATACTAATTAATTTGAAGCAACCCCAAAGAAGCAATTCTTTTTTTTATTTTAAATATATTTTCGCTGAAATCAAATATAAATTCTCTGAAAATACCCCTTTTTATTTGCTAAAGCATCTTCTGTTATCTTATCTTCAGAAAGCATTAAAATTACTTTTATCGATTTTCTACAAAACGAAACTGCAATTGTTGAGGTGACTCAAATCTCTTTTAATCGTAATTACTTTTTTCTTTTACTTTGTACATAGTTTAACGATATTACAAGAATCCTCCAAATTTTAAAAGAAAATATTTGTGCTCTTTTTGTTCAGAAAATACTTTTATCTTTTGCAATGTTTTAAAAACGAATACCATTAGGTGTTTCATATGTAAAACTTTATTTAATTAGGGGAAATATTTCATTACTGACATATGCTTGGAATTTCAATGACTTCCCACTTATGCTGCATAGTAGTTAATGGAAATAAATGTATTCTAAGAATAGATTGTAATTTCAATAAAACTAGAATCCATTTCCTTTTCTTGCATTTTCTTCCATTTCATGTAATACTACCATTCCCTGCATGCAATTAAAGAGCATTAACTTAATGGAATAACGTAATTTTAATTATTATTCATTAATTCAAGCTCCATGTATCTATTAACATATAAAAATAGGATGTAATATCATATTTGTACAATAATTGGATAACGTTTTTTTAGTTATCGATACCAGAAAAACTATACTTTGAATTATGAAGATTACAATTTCCGAAAGTAGAGACTTACGCTAAATGGCACTAGATATATCTAATTATATAGCTGTTGTAATAAAGTACGTATTATTTTATCAATCTTTTCTTGCGTAATTTTCTGTTGACTTATAAAGAGATAAAGGGTATTTATTATTTACTTCTTTATTTATAGATAATGGGTTGGTATAGAATTACTGCATAAGTAGATGTACAATTATATCAAAGGTTTGCTTTTTCCTAATCGTTTAGAAATATAGAAATATATAGTTTGAAATGATAAAAGAATAATTAAATATGTAAGAATACGCACAAAAATATCTTCTTAAAGCATAAAGTTAATTAAGGTTTCATTTATTAATCAGATATGAGTATCGCTTTTGATATTCCATGAATATATATTTAAAAAAATCCCTGCCGGGCCGGCCTAAAGGCGGAGGTAGATTTCACAGTTGAGTATACTAATTTCCCCAACAAAAACTAAATCATGATTAGAGATAAACCAACTTTAACAATTTTATCTGGTAACTTTTCACGAGTTTTTATTTAATTTTTGTATAATAGCTGGTTTTATCAGAATCATGTTAAGGCGGTACTCAAAAAAATACTTTTCGATGCTCAACAAGTCGAAATTTTTTGGCGCATTTTCAGATTAATTTTTAATAGAAAAAATATGAAACATGCTGACGTGATTTTTGAAGAGGTTTATAAACGACCCGTGTTTTTATTTTTCGTTCAGTTAAATAAAACTTCATTTATAAACAGCTATTTTCTCAGAAGGACCATATTTTTCGTTTCTAACACAATCGCTTCGGGAAAATCTGTTCAAAATGTCTACTTTGACATCATTTTTTAAAATATAATCTGCTTCTATCAAAAAATCGATCATTACGGTAGATTATATAATTTCTGAATAAGAGAATCTACAAATTGGATGCGCCTGAGAGCAAAAACGAATTTAAAAATGATTAAGAAAATAAGCAGTTTAGATTTGAATACACCCTTAATAAGATGATTTTTTTTCTTCAACCGCTATGTATTTTTAATTTGTTTTTGCTGTAAGAATTGGTCCTATAAAAAAAATTGTCTATATAAATGTTGTAGAATATATTAAGAAGATGCATGGTAAATTCATGGGGATTTTATATCTTGTGAATTGACGGAGTTAAGAATTTTTTTCTTCTTCAACCCCTTTTTTTTATTTTTATTTTAATTTTTTGCGGTACGAATTGGTCTTATCAAAAACTTGTGAATATAACAGTTGTAGATAATATTAAGGAGATTTATA